>JALMGJ010000004.1:66465797-67065797 GCA_023362775.1 Charina bottae
CTGGTGTGCTTTTTAATCATTTTCGCTGTGGCTTCCGTTCCTTAAGACGAGCCAGTTTCTGTGGCCTGGCGTAACGTGAGCCATGGCCTGGCTCTCTGCAAGAAACAGCACACCAATTCTATTAATCCTTTCCAGTCCTTTCTACTAGATTGTCAGGCCTTCATGGCCTTACCAATTGTAGCCACAGCCCTTAGTTTCACAGAGAGGTCAACTGGTTCCTGGGGCATGGTCTAACTTGCCACTGCCCTGTTCTCAGACTAGAAAAATGTTCTGGTGTGCTTTTTAATCACACTCGCTGTGGCTTCCGTTCCTTAAGACCTCGAACCAGTTTCTGTGTCCTGGCGTAACGTGAGCCATGGCCTGGCTCTCTGCAAGAAACAGCACACCAATTCTATTAATCCTTTCCAGTCCTTTCTACTAGATTGTCAGGCCTTCATGGCCTTACCAATTGTAGCCACAGCCCTTAGCTTCGCAGAGAGGTCAAGTGCTTCCTGGGGCATTGTCATAACGTGCCACTGCCCCGTTTTCAGACTAGAAAAATGTTCTGGTGTGCTTTCTAATCACATTCACTGTGGCTTCCGTTCTTTAAGACCTCGAACCTGTTTCTGTAGCCTGGCGTAACGTGAACCCTGGCCTGGCTCTCTGCAAGAAACAGCACATCAATTCTATTAATCCTTTCCAGTCCCCTCTACTAGATTGTCAGGCCTTCATGGCCTTACCACTTGTAGCTACATGCCTTAATTTAGCAGAGAGCTCAAGTGCTTCCTGGGGCATGGTCTTAATGTGCCACTGCCCTGTTCTCAGAGTAGAAAAATGTTCTGGTGTGCTATTTAATCACTTTCGCTGTGGCTTCCGTTCCTTAAGACCTCGAACCTGTTTCTGTGGCCTGGCGTAACGTGAGCCCTGGCCTGGCTCTCTGCAAGAAACAGCACACCAATTCTATTAATCCTTTCCAGTCCTTTCTACTAGATTGTCAGGCCTTCATGGCCTTACGAATTGTAGCCACAGCCCTTAATTTAGCAGAGCGCTCAAGTGCTTCCTGGGGCACTGTCGTAACGTGCCACTGCCCCGTTCTCAGACTAGAAAAATGTTCTGGTGTGCTATTTAATCACTTTCGCTGTGGCTTCCGTTCTTTAAGACCTCGAACCTGTTTCTGTAGCCTGGCGTAACGTGAACCCTGGCCTGGCTCTCTGCAAGAAACAGCACATCAATTCTATTAATCCTTTCCAGTCCCCTCTACTAGATTGTCAGGCCTTCATGGCCTTACCACTTGTAGGCACAGCCCTTAATTTAGCAGAGCGCTCAAGTGCTTCCTGGGGCACTGTCGTAACGTGCCACTGCCCCGTTCTCAGACTAGAAAAATGTTCTGGTGTGCTTTTTAATCACATTTGCTGTGGCTTCCGTTCCTTAAAACCTCGAACCAGTTTCTGTGGCCTGGCGTAACGTTAGCCCTGGCCTGGCTCTCTGCAAGAAACAGCACATCAATTCTATTAATCCTTTCCAGTCCTTTCTACTAGATTGTCAGGCCTTCATGGCCTTACCACTTGTAGGCACAGCCCTTAATTTAGCAGAGCGCTCAAGTGCTTCCTGGGGCACTGTCGTAACGTGCCACTGCCCCGTTCTCAGACTAGAAAAATGTTCTGGTGTGCTTTTTAATCACATTTGCTGTGGCTTCCGTTCCTTAAAACCTCGAACCAGTTTCTGTGGCCTGGCGTAACGTTAGCCCTGGCCTGGCTCTCTGCAAGAAACAGCACATCAATTCTATTAATCCTTTCCAGTCCTTTCTACTAGATTGTCAGGCCTTCATGGCCTTACCAATTGTAGCTACATGCCTTTATTTAGCAGAGAGCTCAAGTGCTTCCTGGGGCATTGTCTCAATGTGCCACTGCCCTGTTCTCAGACTAGAAAAATGTTCTGGTGTGCTTTTTAATCACTTTCGCTGTGGCTTCCGTTTCTTAAGACCTCGAACCTGTTTCTGTGGCCTGGCGTAACGTGAGCCCTGGCCTGGCTCTCTGCAAGAAACAGCACACCAATTCTATTAATCCTTTCCAGTCCCTTCTATTAGATTGTCAGGCCTTCATGGCCTTACCACTTGTAGGCACAGCCCTTATATTTGCAGAGAGGTCAACTGGTTCCTTGGGCACTGTCGTAACGTGCCACTGCCCCGTTCTCAGACTAGAAAAATGTTCTGGTGTGCTTTTTAATCACATTTGCTGTGGCTTCCGTTCCTTAAAACCTCGAACCAGTTTCTGTGGCCTGGCGTAACGTTAGCCCTGGCCTGGCTCTCTGCAAGAAACAGCACATCAATTCTATTAATCCTTTCCAGTCCTTTCTACTAGATTGTCAGGCCTTCATGGCCTTACCAATTGTAGCTACATGCCTTAATTTAGCAGAGAGCTCAAGTGCTTCCTGGGGCACTGTCGTAACGTGCCACTGCCCTGTTCTCAGACTAGAAAAATGTTCTGGTGTGCTTTTTAATCACATTCGCTGTGGCTTCCATTCCTTAAGACCTCGAACCAGTTTCTGTGGCCTGGCGTAACATGAGTCCTGGCATGGCTCAGCAAGAAACAGCACATCAATTCTATTAATCCTTTCCAGATTGTCAGGCCTTCATGGCCTTACCACTTGTAGGCACAGCCCTTGCATTTGCAGAGAGGTCAACTGGATCCTGGGGCACGGTCGTAACGTGCCACTGCCCCGTTCTCAGACTAGAAAAATGTTCTGGTGTGCTTTTTAATCATTTTCACTGTGGCTTCCGTTCCTTAAGACCTCGAGCCAGTTTCTGTGGCCTGGCGTAACGTGAGTCCTGGCCTGGCTCTCTGCAAGAAACAGCACACCAATTCCATTAATCCTTTCCACTCCTTTCTACTAGATTGTCAGGCCTTCATGGTCTTACCAATTGTAGCCACAACCCTTAGTTTTGCAGAGAGGTCAACTAGTTCCTGCGGCATGGTCTAACTTGCCACTGCCCCGTTCTCAGACTAGAAAAATGTTCTGGTGTGCTTTTTAATCACATTCGCTGTGGCTTCCGTTCCTTAAGACCTCGAACCAGTTTCTGTGTCCTGGCGTAACGTGAGCCCTGGCCTGGCTCTCTGCAAGAAACAGCACACCAATTCTATTAATCCTTTCAAGTCCCTTCTACTAGATTGTCAGGCCTTCATGGCCCTACCAATTGTAGCCACAGCCCTTAATTTAGCAGAGCGCTCAACTGGTTCCTGGGGTATGGTGTTAACGTGCCACTGGCCCATTCTCAAATGAGAAAAAGGTACTGGTGTGCTTTTTAATCACTTTCGCTGTGGCTTCTGATCTTATCGTTGCTATGCTAGGTAAGTTTATTGACTGAGTTGGGAATTACGTTTGCTGGGTGTCTAGATATAATAAATTTTCCTATCAGCCTTTTACTTGGCAATTATTTCTTCCTCCATTGCTCTTTCAATAGTGTGTTTTAATAGTTCTTACCTTAGTTCTTCCTGCTTGTCCTGTGCTGGTTTCTACTTGATTATCTTTGATGTGTTCTGCCAATCTGTTTGCCCACAATCGTCACCAGGTATGGTGTAAATTGATCTTGTGTTGTCTTCTTTGGCATTTGTGTTGTCTGTGAGTTTGTTTAGGATGGTTTGGGTAGATTTTGTTGGTTTATGGGCAGCCGTGATGACAATAGGTTGTTGTAAGCTATTGCTAGGTCTTTGAGGTACTCAAGAGTTGTTCATTTTTGCTGTGTGGGTTTTGTTGTGATGGCTGCACAATTAGACAGTTTTTGATGAGGTTGGATGGGCACCCATTGCAACATGATATGGAGATAACCTCTTTCTGCTTTTAGAGTTGTAGATTATTGCACTTTGTCGTTCTCTTCCTCATAACACACCTTTTAACACCTATTAACCATACCCAGACAAGCAGAAGCCAGTGCCAGGTGAACAGGAACAATCAAAGTAGAAACTGTATTTCATTCAAACAGCAATAAAGGAAGAAACTTGAAACCTGGCATAAGATGAGCCGTGGCCATGGTTTCTAGGATATGGACACAAGTATGCACAGTGTTTTGACTCTTGAGGGCAATTTTCTTCTAATATATTATACCAGCCTTTATGGCCTCACCAAATCCTAGCCACAGCGCTTACTCTTAGAATTCAACTGGTTTTGGAGGATTTTGTAACCTTTGTCATTCTCCATCTTCTTAAAATAGAATATAGTGGTGAGCCTTGAAATAAATTTCACTGTGGCTGGCCTTCTTTAAAAAAGTGAACCAGTTTGTGGGGCTTGGTGTATTTGTAGAATACAAATCTGGATTTGTAGAATAAAAAAACTTGCCCTGGGGAGATGGGAGATGTCACCATCTTCTCCACAGCACATCATTGATGGAAACTCCTATTCATTGGATTCAATTTTAAAGTTACATTTTCTTCTCCCCACAGAAGTTTTTCAGTGGCAAGTCCAGGATTATAGAATTTCGTCACCTGATTGGTCATTCTCTCTGTGACATTGTTGAAGAAAAATACAGATATATTTTACATCTTAGCCCTTCATCATTTAACTCAGTTGTCCTTTTAATGCTGATGTTGTGTTTTATAACTATGTAATTATTTTATGATTTACATTTGTTGTATTGTTGATTGGATGTTGTTGAAAATCGTTGCAGGATGGCTATGCCAGAAGCATGCAATATAAAAATATGTTAACTAAATAAAGTCTTGCTATACAAATAACCTGCTGTGTCTCAATAATGATGTTAGGGAAGATGTGGCAAAGAGCTTGGATCTGCCCAGCTGCCATTGGTTGCTGTGGGTACCTGCCCTCCAACGATTTTGGCTTTTCCAGTGTCCATAAATATACCAGCTGGTAGGTCATCAGGGAAGAGGAAAGGCAGAGGAGGAGGAAGTGGAAGAGAGCTCACTGCTGTGCTTTTTTTTAAAGGTTTTTTTATCCCGCCTTTATTATTTTTATAAAGAACTCAAGGCGGGGAACATACCTAATACTCCACCCTCCTCCTATTTTCCCCACAACAACAACCCTGTGAGGTGGGCTGGGCTGAGAGAGAGTGACTGGCCCAAAGTCACTCAGGCGGCTTCCATGCCTAAAGTGGGACTAGAACTCTCCGTCTCCTGGTTTCTAGCCTGGTGTCTTAACCACTATACCAGACTGGTGTACCCCACACCCTCTGCTGCCCTACCGGTGTGTCAGCCAGATTATCTTTAAACATGAATTTGGTGTACCAGAAGACTACTAGACCTGTGTTCAGAAATATCCTCCAGCATAAAGCATATCCACACCAGTAATCTTGTCACTTGAGCAGTTTTAAAGGTTGCTTCAGCCTTCTTCCCAAGCACCCACTTAAAATTGTTGCAAGACAACCCAACCAAGCATTAAAGATACTTGGTTTTATTTACTGTTGGCAGGTAATCCTAGGTGGGAGGGAAATCCATGCAGTGATTATGTTACCTAGCCAGGTAATGAAACTTCTGCAAGCAAACAAACAACCAAGCTCAGAGAGCACCAAGGACTCCGCAGCTCAACCCTGAGCTACAAATATTCTCTTTGATTGGAATCCACCAATTGCTGCCCTTAAGTTGTCCCACATTAAAATATGGAGGACATCACAGTAACAAGTCTCGTTACTGATGCAGAATGCAGTTTGGCTGTTGGGGCAGTGCAAATTATGTTGTGTTCTGGTAACACAAGAACTGGAGGAATGTGCATTTATATGGCGCTGAAGAAGAGCCTGTAGTGCTTACAAATAACTTGTCCCACATTTTTTTAGGCTTATTTGCCCTTTCCATATGATTTGTTAAGTTAAATAAGGGAGAGAAAATACAGTAAATAATTGCCTTGTGAGAAGGATGCTCCAGAGAGAGTCCGCCTCCCCCCCCCCCCCCCATGTAACATCTCTGCATAACAGAACAGGAAGGGATTGGCTCTTTGGGAGAACCTGGGATTCCCAGTTGAGTCTTGGACACAAAGGTCAGCTCAGAATCGGGGCCTAGGATACATAATGCGCACCACTTGTACTGCTAACCCGCTTGATTCCTTCCTCTGTATGTCAGAGAACTGGCTGCCACTCAAGCCTGGAGTCACAACATGAAGGTTTGGGCTAAAATTGGGGGGAGTCAGTGGTGAGATATTGATTGACAGTCTATATTCCTCTTTAGTCAGCTCCAAACCCCACCAAGCACTAGGATCAAGAGTACAATACCGTTGCCGGCATAAGCAGGTGTAACGGTACTTTGGGAGGGGATGTTATGTTCCCCAGGTTGTGTACTCCTGCACTACCTGCAGACCTTGGTTTATTTTCCAGCCTATATTCTATACTATTTTTAAACTGCTGAGTTTCATTATAACATCCCTATTTCACCACATGGAACAAGTAATTAGAATGAACTAGGACAGTGTAAATTAAGAGTTCTCCCAAAGCAATCTAAATTAGATGAATCTATCTGAGAAATATCCTCTTAAAACCTACTTCAACTTTTCTTTGCAAATGAAGCTATTTGTTCAGTGCACACACCCTCCTCCTTGGATCACAGTCTTACTCCTCTGGCTCCTCCAATACCCATCAGGCCACAGGAGTTTCAAGCCACAATCAGACAAATGTCGCAGCTCCATCAGCTCAGAAGCATCTATCTATCCTAAGGCTTATCCCTAGTTCTCAGCTGGAATGAACTAAGCGAACTGTTTACAACAACACAGGAACCGGTGACATTCCTTTCTACACAAATGAGGCAAGCTGCTCAGCTTCCCTCCCTCCTTTTTTAGGGTGGCACTAAATAAAACATCAAATGATGTAATGACAATAAAATGTACATTAGCCAACAATTAGCTTGAAGGGTGGATCATTCTAGGTTCAAGTACCAGGTACAATCCATGGTACTTTTTATTTAAAGATATATTCCTCCCCAATTATAAATTTGAATTTTATTTTGATGTCCTTAAACTATTAAGAACTACACAGCCATTCTTGCAGAAGTGCAAAATCTGTCAGGTAAAGAAGTTTCAATTCACAAGTTATTAGTCTAAAGAACAGAGATTAGAGTAGCTGCCACTATAAGCTCTGTATTTCCTTTAGTAGCAATGGGTGGTGGTATAGATTACTAGGCATAGTGGTGGGGTCTTGAACCCTTGCAGTTGCACAATTTCATAACAGAATGCCTATATTGGTTTAGCAAAGATGCTGTATCTGATAATAGAATGGAGAAAGGGAGAGCATGCACACGAAAGGAAAAGAAAATTGGGACAAAATTGTGTGGATGTAGAGCTGAGGAGTATGCAATAAATAAATAAGCCCTCCAAAGAATATCTTGTTCAGGACCTCCTCAGCCCTCACAATATCACTGAGCTGGGTTGAGGAAAGAGCCAGGAGTCAAGGCAGAAAATAAATCCAGAGATTCTAGGAACATTTGATCTCCTTTTACTTACTTACTTCCTGGAGATTAGGGGAGGACGGGCAGCTGTGGTTGAACCAATAGTGCTACTTCATTTAAAGTTTCAGTGGCCTGCTCAGTTCTACATTTGAAGATCTGTTGCATGCCAACCACCCCCTCTAGTTCACAGCCTCATCAGATTGCCCTTGCAGGATTGACTCCAGTCAGGCGGATTTTTTCACGTCTCCTCTACATGGGAAGAATGTCACAAATGTTCTATTAATTTCACCAGGGACTTTTCTAAAAGCAGTTTAACTCAATTATTTTAGAGCTAACCTGAATCACTGCCAACCAGACACAGGATGCAGCTGAAATGTAGGAGGTATATGTATATATTTAAAGCACTTGTAATTGAGGCAGAAACACAGCAAATTTGGTTCCTGACCATGTCACCTAACCAAAGTTTCCATCAGTTCCCTATCCTTATGAACCTGGCCTTTGGCAGAAGTGTTGTCTTGATACTCCATGGCTGGGGGTACACAACACCAGGCTATATTGCAATGAGAATGGATAATTTATGGTTCATCTTGTGGTGGAAACCCAGCCATTGCGTTAGCAGGTTCAGTGAATCAGGTCATCATCACTTTTAGCCACAATCTGCTTTATTTATTTGGGCAAAATAAGTCAAATGAAAATAGGAATTGTGTTTTATTAACCTGGGTTTAGGATCTTGTATGAACCCAGCCCATAAAGTTTTATCAGCAAGAGATTCATTTATTTTCCCCATTCAACCAGTTTTCATTCATTTTAATTTCTCCTTCCTTCCTTCCTTCCTTCCTTCCTTCCTTCCTTCCTTCCTTCCTTCCTTCCTTCCTTCCTTCCTTCCTTCCTTCTCCTCCTCCTCCTCCTCCTCCTCCCCCTCTCTCTCATCATTTGTTTTGCCACGTAAAAAGCATCAGTGGAGTCCCAACATGGTTTTCTGGTGGAAAGAAAACAGTGGCCAGACAGTGGCTCTTCTTGACAAGTTAGGGATGAATTAATTCCTTCTAACCCCTTCCCCCATAGGAATCCCATTCACAATTCCATCCATTTGTTTCAAAACAAATGGACATTGAGCCAAATTGCCTCTGTATCATTCAAATGTTTGCTTTATTTGGGACTGTTCTTCAAAAGAATATACTTCAAGGGACCGAGATTTGGTTTATGTACACACACACACACACACACACACACACACACACGGTCACTTGTCTGAGATGGGCGGCTATAGAAATTGAATTACACACACAGAACAAACATACATATACACATGCACATGAACACACAGTCTGGTTGCCATAAAATAGCAAAATAATTTTGGAGTGGGGCATTTCAAAATTCTGTCCCCTCTACCTCTTTGCAAGCATAAAAAAATGGGTGGATGATTCTTTTTAATTTCTCCAGGGGAAGGAGAAATTCTCCAACAACTTCTCAAGATTCTTCCTTAGCAGGGACAGCAGACAGACACATGATTATAGAAACATCCCTTGTCCACTTTGTTACTCAATAAGAGCAAGAATGACAGCCTTCACCCATTAGAGCAGAGCTTTCCAAACTTTTCATGTTGGTGACACACTTTTTAGACATGCATCATTTAAAAAACACCCTTAAAGCAGGGCACAAGGCAGGCACTAGGACCTGTGAGGAATCCTGGCAGGGCTCGGAGGCAGCAGCAGCCGCGACACACCCACACACTGCAGCCGACACACTAACATGTCCCGACACACAGTTTGGAAAGCTCTGCATTAGAGTTTCTCAGAAATTTATTTATTTATTTATTTATTTATTTATTTATTTATTTATTTATTTATTGGATTTATCCCCGCCCATCTCTACCATGGTAGACTCTGGGCGGTTTACAACCACAATATATAAGATAAAACCTATACATTTAAAACTACTATAAATATAAAAAATAAAAATCCAAAAGATGGTCTGTTCTTAAAAGGAGGGAAACCACTAAGCCAACCACCCCCAGGAGGAACTATCATTTCCTTCACTCCAGGCACGGCGGCAGTGCCAGGTCTTCAAGGACTTCCTAAAGGCCAGGAGCGAGGGTGCCAGTCTCACCTCAGGGGGCAAGTTATCCCACAGGGCGGGTGCTATTGCAGAGAAGGCACGCCTCCTGGACCCTGCTAGATGGAATTCTTTTAAAGAAGGGATCCGAAGCATGCCCTCCCTGCATGATCGGGTGGGGCGGGTAGATGTGGTCAGGAGAAGACGGTCCCTCAGATACCCTGGTCCCATGCCATGTAGGGCTTTAAAGGTGATAACCAACACCTTGAATTGAATCCGGAAGCAAACCGGTACCCAATGCAGCTCACGGAGTAGCGGTGTTACATGTGCTGATCTCATAGCACCCAGAACTACCCGTGCAGCCGCATTCTGGACCAGCTGAAGCTTCCGGATACTCTTCAAGGGTAGCCCCATGTAGAGCGCGTTGCAATAATCTACATGGGAGATGACAAGGGCATGAGTGACTGTTCGGAGGGCCTCCCGATCCAGGAAGGGGCGCAATTGGCGCACCACCCGAAGCTGTGCAAAGGCCCTCCTGGCCATGACTGCCATCTGCTCCTCGAGCAGGAGTCGTGAGTCCAGGAGGACCCCCAAGTCTCGCACTGAATCTGAACGGGGTAGTGCCACCCCATCCAGAGTTAAAGATGACAACTTCCTGGAAATCGAGAGGCCATCAATCCACAGCCACTCCATCTTACCAGGGTTCAGCTGAAGCCTTTTGTGCCCCATCCAGGCCCCTACAGCCTCCAGACACTGAGAAAGGGTGTCGACTGCAACACTTACTTCACCCGGGATGGAGATGTACAACTGGGTATCATCAGCGTACTGGTGATACCTCATCCCATGGTGACGGATGATCTTACCCAGCGGCTGCATATAGATGTTAAATAGGAGAGGAGAGAGAACCGAACCCTGTGGCACCCCACACAAGAGGGGTCGAGGGTCAGATCTCTCCTCTCCTATTACCACCGATTGGGAACGGTCCTGGAGAAAGGAGGCGAACCAGCGTAAAACAACGCCGCCCACCCCCAATTCCCTGAGCCGCCCCAAAAGGATACCATGGTCGACGGTATCAAAAGCCTCTGAGAGGTCCAAGAGAGCGAGAATGGATGCACTCCCTCCATCTCGCTCCCGCCAAAGATCATCCATAAGCGCGACCAATGCAGTCTCTGTCCCATATCCCGGCCTGAAACCTGACTGAAAGGGGTCTAGATAATCCGTTTCATCCAGAATCCTCTGGAGTTGCAGCGCCACCACCTTCTCAACCACCTTTCCCAAAAAGGGAAGGTGGGAGACAGGACGAAAGTTGTTTAAAACAGTAGGGTCCAGGGAAGGCTTCTTGAGGAGGGGGTGCACCAACGCCTTCTTGAAGACCGTCGGAAACACCCCCTCCCCCAAAGATGTATTAATCATCGCCTCGACCCAACCACATGTGACCTCCCGGGCTGATTTAACCAGCCAGGAGGGACACGGGTCTAGATGGCATGTGGTGGCGTTTACAATCTGGAGGATTCTGTCTACTTCATCAGGCCCAACAGGGTCAAACTGTTCCCAGATAACGGTAAGTACGTACCTCTGGCATCTCCCCAGATTGAATTTCTCCTTTCAAAGAGTTTATAAAGCAAATTCTCTTTCATCAGACTGAATGAGGATTGGTGTATTGTGGGGGGAGGGGGGGAAATCCAGGAAAATCTCTGTCTAGCTCTCGTTGCATTATTGATAGAGATAACGATCATAGCTAAAACTTTCTTAAACGCTCAAATGCAATGCATTTCAATGGACACTGTTTGCACACCGACTTTCCATCCATTAAATGTAGAGAAAGCAAGAAATGTATCATATGTACATGAACAAGCTCTTAGCAGTGCTGGGCATAGGATTTTAAGGGCCATCTGGCAAAACATGCTCAGGTATCAACTATAGAAGATAAGAATTTGTTTATATCCACTTTCGCTTCCGGGTGTCGAGCTGAGCAGAGCGCTGAAATGAGGCTCTGAGCTTCGTTTCCACGGTTTCCAAATAGCGGCGATTAACAAGGAAGAGAATCGCCGAAAAATCACCCTTGGAGAAAGGGGGAGCAGGAGAATTACCACAAGGGCTGCCGGATTTGCTGCTCTCTGCAGATCCCCGTTTCCACTGCGGGGAAATGCAGATTGAGCGGCGAAGGGTGGCTGGGGTTTATCAACAAGCTCTTTGAAAACCGCGAAGCTGGCAAGTTAAGTAGCTCTCTACTCGACCTTTTAGTTGCACTATTTAGTTTTCTTTTAAATGTTAATTGCCTAATTAAGCGCTAAGATTTATCTCTGGACTTGTTAAATAATTGCTAGAAGTGGTTTTTTCTTTCCTGTCAAAGACTGTTAAAAAGTGGGAAGGAAAGTTAATTGACTTTACCAAGAAGGAAGGTGATCTGCCTATTATTCTCACTTTTACTTGGATTTAAAGTTTCTACTTATTGGCTACTATATATTTTTTTTTACTCTGGGAATATTATATTTTAATTTTGTTTCTACATGGAATAATCAATATTCTGCCTTCTATTTTTCTTGGTGAAGATTGTTGGGAAAGAGAAGTGAAAGTGACTTTTACTACTATTTCAGTTTGGCTCGAGTTTCTTACTTATGGACAATTACTGGTACTTCTCTTTTTTGTTCCTTGGAATATTATATTAAAGCCTGGATTTAAATGGAGTGAATAATACTTTATTTTTTAAGACTTTGATGTTGAGATTGCTGCCTGAAAAAGAAAAAAAAAGAACCCTATTAAATATTCTTTTATATATACAAGTTCCTCTTTTTCTTTCTGAACTTTGAACTCTGTTTGGATTTATTTATTTTTTGGAAAAAGTCAAGTTATTTAATGTTTAATTTGGATTACTAGATTATTATATGGAAAGTAGAGGCTTTTTTACATGTTTCTAGTAACACTTTTTCTTTTTGACTTGTGGTTGGATTGAAGAACTACAAGTGGGAAGGAGAAACCCTGGGAATATTTACTATTCTTATCTTTGATTTTGACTACAGGAGAACAAAAAGTCCTAGGCTTTTATCTTGGGTGTTTGAAACACGGTGGACCTTTATACATAAGGGATTATAAATGAACTAAGAGGAAAAATTTTAAAGGAGCCTTTTTAAAAAAAGGGGGGGGGGAAAGGAAAAAAAAATTTTTTTAGTTCTTTCTTTTTTTTTTTTCTTAACCTTTTTGGATATTTGCTTTTTTCCTTTTTTTTTTTTTAAATAATTATTGTTATATTGTTATATGGTGCTTTCTTCCCCTTTTCTCCCTTTTTTCTTCTTTTTTGCAGGGCTATGGCGTCTTTGGGAACGAGACGGGCGGAGAAGGAGAAGAAGAAGGAGACTGGAGGATTACCTATTGATTCTGCTACACCTGTTAAATCTGCCTCAGAAACTTTATTACCAGAAATGAAAAAGATATTAGAAGCTGTTGCAGTACTAAATAAGAAAATGGATGACTCCACGAAGCAGATGGAAGACCAGAATACAGCATTAAATAAGAAAATGGATGACTCCACGAAGCAGATGGAAGATCAGATTACAGCATTAGATAAAAAAATGGACAATATGAAGAAAGAAATAACCCGAGAGATTAAGCAAGACTTTAAAAAAGAAATTCAAACAGTCAAGGAAGTGGTCAATTCTCTGTCAGGAGAACTTAAAGATACGCAAAGCCAGATGCAAAAATTAGAAGATAAATCAGAATATGCTATTAAAGAGATTGAACATAATCTAGATACCACAGCTTTAGCAGAAATGAGAGAGAAAGAGCACATCTTGAGATTTAGAGCAGTTCCAGAACAAGTAGATGAAAATGTGAGAGAAAGGATGATTTTTGAATTGGCTAAATTTTTGGAGATAAGAGAACAAGATTTAGATTTGGAGATAGACAAGATATTCAGAGTAAACTCACGTTACGCTAAGGAAAGAAAAGTCCCTAGAGACATATTGATATATTTTGTAAGAAAAGTGACAAAAGAGCAAATCTTAAGGAAACATTATAATATTAGATTAAACATGGAAGGGAAGGAAATAATTGCATTAAAAGAAATTCCCTTGAGAATATTAAGGAAAAGAAAAGACTATTCTTTCCTTACAGACAAATTAAGGCAACATAGTATTTCATTCAGATGGGAAAAATTGGAAGGCGTATCGTTTGAGTTCAAAGGACAGAGATTCAAAATAACTTCCATTTTAAAAGCAAAAGCTTTTTTAGAGAAATATAAGAAAGAAATGGGTTTACCAGAAGGAGAATTGACAAAAGGAGGAGAAACATTGAAAGACAAAGAGAAGACTGAAGATCTATCTGAGAAAGGAGCTACAGGTGTGGACTTAACAAAGGGATTTTAAAGAATAAAATGCCAATGGAATTTAAATATCTGACATGGAACATTAATGGAGCTAATTCTCCACAGAAAAGAAGAAAGATATTTCACTTTTTGAAAAAACAGAAATTGGATATAAGTTGTTTACAAGAGACTCATATTTGTAAAAAAGACACTAAATATTTGATTCAAAAACAGCTGGGAGAAGAATTTATTTCGGCTGGATATAAAAAAACTAAAGGGGTAGTCTTATATGTACAACCAAAGTTAAACCCAAAATTGATAGTAGCTGATGAAGAGGGTTGATACATTGCAGTAGAAATTAACATACAAGGAACTAAAACATTAATAGTTGGACTTTATGCACCAAATATGGATAAAGGAGTATTTTATAAAAATCTGATGGATAAACTTTTGGACTTAACTTATGACAATTGGTGTTTGATGGGGGATTGGAATGGGGTAATTTACCCCAGATTGGATAGACAGTCACAAAAAGAAGTGAAGCAAACACAGGGAAAACTGCCACAAGCATTTTTTGACTTGAAAGAGATGTTGGATTTACAAGACATTTGGAGATGTATGAATGGGACTTCCAGAGAATTTACATATTATTCAGAGAGATTTAAATCACATTCCAGAATAGATATGATTTTGATATCTAAAAATCTGATGATGGATATTGGTAAAGTTGATATATTACCTAAGACCTTATCAGATCATAACCCAGTAATGTTGACTCTTAAAGGGAAACGTAGTGTATTTAGATGGAGATTGAATGAGTCGTTACTACGGAATAATGATGTAGTTGATGTATGTAAAAAAAAATTAAGAGAATATTTTCAATTTAACTTGAACAAAGGCACTAATATTCAAATTGTATGGGAAGCCAGTAAAGCATATATGAGGGGTTATTTTATTCAATATAATGCTCAAATGAGGAAGAAAAAACAAAAAAGATTTCAATTGATTTTAGATGAAATTAAAACTAAAGAGTTAGATTTGAGAGATAAACCAATGGATGACACTTTGCTCACTCAAATTAAATTCTTACAAAAGCAAATATCAATGATATTAACTCAAGAGATAGAGACTCAAATGAAATTTACAAAACAAAAATATTTTGAACATGCAAATAAACCAGGTAGATGGCTGGCTTATAAATTGAGGAAACAAAGACAAAAGAATTTGATTACTAATATTCAACATGAAGGAAAAATTTTGGTGAATAATATGGATATTCAAAAAGCCTTTCATGACTATTATTCTAAATTATATAAAAAACAAGATGTCAACTTGGATGAGATTGAAGAATATTTGAACAAACAAAAATTAACTGTTCTTAATGACCAACAAAGATTGACATTAAATAATGTTATAACAAAAGAAGAATTGACAAAAGCTTTTAAGAAAATTAGTAGTGGAAAAGCTCCTGGACCAGATGGATTGTCAGCAGCCTATTATAAATGTTTTGAAGAGGATTTATGTCTACCTTTGCAGAAGACTATGAATTCTATTTTGGAAACAGGAACTATGCCTGAAACCTGGAAAGAAGCACATATAACATTGATCCCCAAAGAACAACAGGATTTAACATTAACTAAAAATTACAGACCAATATCTCTATTGAATAATGATTATAAGATATTCACAACGATATTAGCAGAAAGAATGAAGAATATACTTAAGGATTTTATTCATCAAGACCAAGCTGGTTTTCTACCTAAGAGGCAAATACGAGACAATGTTCGAAATATATTAGATGTAATTGAATATTTGGAACAACACTATGATAAACAAGCTGCCTTGATATTTATTGATGCGGAAAAAGCTTTTGACAACTTAAATTGGCTTTTTATGTTTAAAGTACTGGAAAATATGAATTTTGGAGGAAATTTTATAAAATGGATTAAATCAATATATACTCCACAATTTGCCAAAATAATTGTTAATGGAGAATTTAGTAAGCCATGTGAAATCCAAAAAGGTACTAGACAAGGTTGTCCATTATCTCCACTTTTGTTTATACTGGTATTAGAGGTTTTACTTAGAGATATTAGACAGGATGATGGTATCCATGGTATCAAAGTAAAAAAAGATTATAAACTAAGAGCCTTTGCTGACGACCTAGTCATTACCTTGGAAAATCCACTAGAAGGAATTGAAATATTAATACAGAAATTAAAAGACTTTGGGTCGCTAGCAGGGTTTAAAGTGAATTTACAGAAGACAAAAGTTTTGATTAAAAATATGGATTACCACCAACAAGAGAAATTGAAAGAAATAACAGGATATTCAATGGAAGAAAAAGTAAAATATTTGGGAGTATACTTAACAACTAAAAATGTTAAGTTGTTCAAGAATAACTATATTCCACTTTGGATGGATATTAAGAAAGATTTGGAACATTGGGAAAAACTGCAATTATCATTATTAGGTAGAATTTCAGGTAGAATTTCAGCAATTAAAATGAATGTTTTGCCAAGAATTTTATATCTTTTTCAAACACTACCTATATTGGCATCAGAAGAACCTTTCAAACAATGGCAGCGAGATATTTCTAAGTTTATTTGGCAAGGGAAAAAACCAAGAATAAAATATAAAGTCTTGCAAGATTCAAAGGAAAGAGGCGTACTGGGTTTACTGGATCTGAAATTATACTATGCTGCTTGCTGTTTGGTATGGATAAAAGAATGGATAGTTTTGAAAAATGAAAAATTATTGAATTTGGAGGGACATGAATTAAGATATGGATGGCATGGATATTTGTGGTACGACAAAGTGAAAGTTAATGTGGATTTTAAAAATCATTATATTAGAAGATCTTTATTAAGAATTTGGAATAAATATAAATAAATTTATGTTATAAAAGACCTTTATGGATTTCTACACAAGAAGCATTTTATCGAACAGAAGTAAGAGTTAAAGATAAATGGTTGACTTACAAAGATCTTTTAAAAAAAGAACAAGGAGTATATAAAACTAAATCAAAAGAAGAACTGGCCTCTGAAGGATATACTTTCCAATGGCTTCCATATATGCAACTTGTAGAAAAATTTAAATCAGACAAAAAAGACCTTGAATTTGAACAAAATAAATCGGAATTTGAGATACAACTATGTGAGACAGATGACCATTTAATTGCCAAAATGTATAAATTATTGTTAAAAGGTGAAATGGTAGAGGAACAAGTTAAAGATTGTATGATTAAATGGGCAAAAAATATTGGTCATAATATTAAAATGCAACAATGGGAAGATATGTGGACTAAAGAATTAAAATTTACTTTGTCTTATAACTTGAAGGAAAATTTCTATAAAATGATGTACAGATGGTATATGACCCCACAAAAGTTAGCTAAAATGTACGGGAATGTATCCAACTTATGTTGGAAATGTAAAAAAAAAGAGGGGTCATTTTATCATATGTGGTGGACTTGTGAGATTGCTAAGAAATTTTGGACTCAGATACATTCATTGATGCAAAATATTTTACAAATTCAAGTTCCATATAAACCAGAATTATTTTTATTGGGAATAACAGAAGAACAAATAGGAAAGAAATCTACAAGAATTATGCAATATATGGTTACAGCAGCAAGACTTATATACGCACAAAATTGGAAAAATCAGACTATACCTACAATACAGGACTGGATGTTAAAAGTAATGGAAATGGCAGAAAATGATAAATTGACGTGTTTATTAAAAGAAAATACAAATTATTATTTTCTTAAAGAGTGGAAACCATTAATGGACTATTTACAAAATGCAGGAGGGGTAAAGCTTATATGGGGTTTTGAAGATTAAAATATATATAAATTGATATATTAGACAGGAAATGTTCTACAATGTTATATATAGACCTAGCATGTAAGAGACTATTTTTTAAATTACTATGACCAGAGATAAATCGGAAGTTCTAATTTCTATGTTTCATCTTTCTCTTTTTCTAGTTACTTTACTACACTTTTTTCTTTCTTTCTTTGATTTGTATTTCTATTTCTTTTTCCTTTTCAACCTTTTATCTATGTATATTTAAAATTCAATAAAATATATTAAAAAAAAAAGAATTTGCTTATATCCCATATCGGATGCTTTGGAGAAAAAAGGTTGAGTGTTATTGCCATAATGGATATTTGCTAGTCTTGTGACTCTGCCAACTTCATCACCCTTTGGGATTCTATCACTATCCTCATGCAGCTCTCAGTCACACAGCACATGTTTGCATGCTGAAAATCACAGATACTGTCCAAGAGCATATCTCCCAGGAGATGCTGATCTATATACTGCTGCCTATATGGCCAGTCACTGAATAGAAACTGACAGCTTTTCACGGAAGTATTTCCAGGCTGGCCATTCAATCTTCCTGAACCAATTGCAATATAGAGATGTTTGGTTCCAAACTGAGCCATGCTTGAGTCTCAAGAACTTCCTGAGCTCTAGAGTATGGTCTTCTACCCATGGTTAGTCTTCTGTTCTGATCTTTTATCCACCCTGCATCCTAGCCTATCCATTGGTTCTGACTTGTCATAACTACATTATGTAGTTCAAGAATACCTGAAAGGCCACCAATTTCCATACAGCTCCAAGTGATGCAGAACCTGGCTTTTGTGAATATTGAACAGCTCACCCTCCTTAGGCAACTTCCTGAGCATCTTATGTCCACAAATTTCCCATAATGCCCCAGAACTACATCAGGCACCCTAAAGCATTATGGATATCTTCTAGAACTGAAAGAAAATGAGATTGACAGTGGTACAGCTGATTACAATAACATGTTTATTTCAGCTCTTTCCCATAATACACCCCAGCAAAGTCTGATGCTAGTCCCATCAACTCCTAGGATGCATACCTAGGAGTTCCTACTCTTTGGTTAGAATATGGAAATATTAACTCCTCTTTCTCACTGGCTCTGTTTTTAGTCCTTTACAAGTCAAGTCAATACTATCTCAAGCATGGCCTGGATAAAAATAAGTATTTCCACTATTTAAGCCAGGGCACAGAGATATGGGAATAAGGTTTAGGCTATTGTTTTTATTTTTGATGACTAACAAACCCCCAAACATTAAGTCATTATAACAGACCTTTCCAAACTGTGTGTCGTGACACATTTCTGTGTCGTAGCAAGGGCCCAGGTGTGTCGCAGGGGAACCCGGAAGAGGAAGCCATGCACCACGTGGAGCCCCGCCCATCCCTTGCCGCGCCGACAGGTCCCTGCTCTGAACCCAGCTCTTCAGCTCTCGCCGCAGAAGCTAGGTAAGTTAGCAGCCCGGTAGGGCTGCAACTGGGGGGGAGGGTGCAGGGGCGCGACAAGGCTGCCATGTTGGGGGGGTGGGGGGTGCAGGGACTGCGAAGCGCGGCTGAATTGATTTATATCTAGTTACATTTTGGTTCATTGAAACTGGAGCAAAATTGGTATTTTCCCATGAATCACGGCCAATCTCCAAACCTTTTTGGACAGTACATTTACCCATTAGTAGGAATAATTGCCTCAATCCTTGGCTCAAGCTAGATTTTATTCTCCTTCCTCCCTTTCTGTATATTTGTTTGTGTGATCTTGTTCTTCCAATCCAGACCAAAATCCATTTCCTAAATCTTATTTACTCCTGCTATTGTTTGTCTAAAGAGCCTCTTGATGAGGGTGAAAGAGGAGAGTGCAAAAGCTGGCTTGAAACTCAACATTAAAAAAACCCAGATCATGGCATCTGGTCCCATCACTTCCTGGCAAATAGAAGGGGAAGAAATGGAAGCAGTGACAGATTTTATTTCCTTGGGCTCCAAGATCACCGCAGACGGTGACTGCAGCCATGAAATTAAAAGACGCTTGCTCCTTGGGAGGAAAGCTATGGCAAACCTAGACAGCATATTAAAAAGCAGAGACATCACCTTGCCAACAAAGGTCCGTATAGTTAAAGCTATGGTTTTCCCAGTAGTAATGTATGGCTGTGAGAGTTGGACCATAAGGAAGGCTGAGCGCCGAAGAATTGATGCTTTTGAACTGTGGTGCTGGAGAAGACTCTTGAGAGTCCCTTGGACTGCAAGGAGGTCAAATCAGTCAATCCTAAAGGAAATCAACCCTGACTGCTCATTGGAAGGACAGATGCTGAAGCTGAAGCTCAAATACTTTGGCCACCTAATGAGAATAGAGGACTCACTGGAAAAGACCCTGATGCTGGGAAAGACTGAAGGCAAAAGGAGAAGGGGACGGCAGAGGATGAGATGGTTAGATAGCATCACCGATGTAATGAACATGAATTTGAGTAAACTCCGGGTGACAGTGGAGGACAGGAAGGCCTGGCGTGCTATGGTCCATGAGGTCATGAAGAGTCGGACACGACTAAACGACTGAACAACAACAAATTGTTTGTCTGTGTCAGTCTTGAGTGTTTTGTTAATATATTAGGCATATCCCATTCTGACTAATGTCACATTTGTGTCCAGTGTTTGTAGGTCCATGTCTCTATGAGTAATAATATTGCTCCAACTCTGCATTACATGCAGTTTACACAAATACATAGACAGAGGTAGTCACATGCACATGGAACACTCCACCTGAGAGGAGAACCATGTGTTGGTAATTTATGAGAGAAGAAAATGGCATAGCAAAATTCATTTTTTGGTACCCAAAATAAATTTAAGGTTCCTTGCCCAAAACCCCTACATCATATTGAATGGAAACTGATCAAGCTTTATCCATTCATAAAGTATAATTATGCTTATATTTTTTCTAATTCTAAAGAGGAAAAAATATTGTATACACTTGTTGACTTTCCCATTGTAGTCAATAGGGTGATCTTTGAAATTTCAGAAAACTGGAGCAAGGTTCCATCTTGGTTTCAAAGTGAAGTAGATTTTATCAAAACAGTCCAAAGTAGACTGTAGCTTGAATCATGTCAACTGGATTTCTATTTTCTGAGTGGAAACGTTTCGCTCCTTATCCAACGATCCTTCTTTAGATGATAAAGGGACTTAGAAATAACATCTCCAAAAAAAAAAAAACCCATGACCTAGCCCCAGGTGTAAGGTCACACAGCAACATATTTAAGGATTCCCTTACTAACTTTGCTCAGACTGAAGAAGCTCCTTGGATAAGGAGCGAAACGTTTCCACTCAGAAAATAGAAATCCAGTTGACATGATTCAAGCTACAGACAATTCCACCTGGATGACTGAGAACCTTCATAGACATAGTCCAAAGTAGAGCAGCCTCTTTCTGAAACATTTCTTTTTTCACTTTTACATTCTTACTTACATTACCTGTAACATGGGACTCATTGCTGAATGTTTCTTAGAACAAACTGCAAGAACAAGAAACAGTCTACTTCCTGTTGGTCAGCTCCAGCAAATGTCAATAAATATTTGTGCATGCCACTACTCATACCCCAATGTTCTACTATACATTTGAACAATCAAGACTGTTGGTAATTCAAAGTTAATACTGAAGCTTGCTAATGAAATTTGAGAACATCGGCAAGGGGAGAGGGAAGACATAACACAATTGCTGAAGCAATTTCAGTAATAATTTCAATTATTTTCCAGTGTGTACACATAAAACTCACTGACATCATTTACAGGTTGCCCCATACAATGGTGGTGATAGTATGATAACAGGGTCAACTTAAAAAAAACTTTTTATAGACTGCTGTTTTTTATGCAAGCAAATATAATCAGTTACATAGGTTGTTCATTGTGCACTATATGAACTGTTGTTCCTAGTTCATAATTTAACTGGATGTCCTTCTAGGGTGTTTTTTAAAATAAAATATAAATTCTGCCCTGTAATAATCAATACAGAATTCAAACATGTATGTTCTCTGACTCTGCTACAGATTTATTAACAAAGTAAGATTGTTGCAGTTAGCATTGAACAACATTGCCCTAACCAGACTGCACAGTCAGACAATATAAGCCCCCTTTCCCCCCCCCCCCATGATCATGTCACAAGTGCTGGGCAACATCCTCAGCCAGCAGAGACGAGAGAGAGACTGGGAGTTGTAATTCCAGCACATTGGGTGGATTGTTACTTTGAAGAAGTCTGTTAAAAGTGAAAATGTAGGGAAGAAGTGTGCGCTTGTGTTAGACACCTAGGTTTTACTTTAAACTTAATTTGCAAAAAATAGAATACAGAGCACTATATCCAGTGAAGCTGAATGGTAGAATTTTGAGATAGCTTAGCAAAATATTCAAAGAATGCATGGTCAAACTGGAATTTCCTACTGAACAAAGCCTGTGCCAACAGATTATAATCCAAATCCAGCTTTAACCTCCCCACAGAATTTGTTACAAGAAAAATGAATTCTACAAGGGCAAAACATGGTAAATGTCAAATCAACTTTGGCCCTACGTTATGAAAGAATCTTAGTACTTCCTCATTCATGCGGTGTTTTGTGACTATTTTTCTTCTAACCACAGAAGGGGAAACAGAAAATAAAGCCATGAGAGTTTAGCTATTATAATCTAAGATACTTTAGCAGGTCTACTTGCATTTTTTTTAACTTTAAGAGGCTGTAAGACTTTTATCACTAGTAATATTTGGAGTAGAAATGGCAACAATTCTAACACTAAGCCAAACCCAGCCAAATACTTTTATACCTTGCTATGAAGGTAGCTGACTGAGCCAGTGTGAGCACAACTGGGAGAAATTGTGATCTATGAGGAAAAAAAGGTTTTGTTTTTTAAAAAGGTTTTTTTTATTAAGTTCAATCAACTTTGTTAATGATTATTTGTGTTTTTATTGTATAAAAGAATTCTGGGCATACATTTCTAGTTGCTGGATTCAGCAGTTACGTAGGACTGCATATTAAAAAAATGTTGACATTTTAGTTAGAGATCTTGCATCTCAAATTCTCTCTTCCTTTTGAAAAAGCCAATTGATAGCATTCTGGTTTGTAAAAACAACACTATACTGTATATGTGTGTGTATGTGTGTGCGTGAATGTGTGTGTGAACGTGTGTCAACTCTTTTGCATAATCTCTTTGAGAGTGATGGCATATGGTGCTTTTTATATACAAGGAAAAGGTTTTAAAATATGTTAAAGATGAAATCAATTCAGCTGTCTGGACCAACCCGTTGCTATTCTCTGAAATAAGACTGACAGTATAGCCTGAAAACCTGTCTACAAATTGAAAATGCTTTTAAATAAAAACTGGCTCTGTAGTAAGTGATATTATGTTACCCCTTCTATTCTCTATATTAATATAAAATGATTTAGAAGATAACTGGTAAGTAAGAGTCCCTCCGGTGGAGGGAGATGGGCGGTGATAGAAGTTTGATTAATAAATAAATAATATTCAACAAAAAGGGCGAGACTTTCTGAACTTCCAAGGCATCATCTCTTGTGGTGAAGGCCCCCATTTCCTAAAAAGTGGTCCTAACTGATGCCTACTGGTATTAATAGCTACATATTCCCTTCAGGATCAAGAGAGGGATTTTGGCTGGATATTGCTCCACAGAATTATTTATTTATTTAATTTATATTAAATAAATAAATATTTATTTATAAATAAATATATTGGATATATTTATATTTACAGTGGGACAAAAAAGTATTTAGTCAGCCACCAATTGTGCAAGTTCTCCCACTTAAAAAGATGAGAGAGGCCTGTAATTGACATCATAGGTAGACCTCAACTATGAGAGACAAAATGAGAAAACAAATCCAGACAATCACATTGTCTGATTCGGAAAGAATTTATTTGAAAATTATGGTGGAAAATAAGTATTTGGTCAATATCAAAAGTTCATCTCAATACTTTGTTATATATCCTTTGTTGGCAATGACAGAGGTCAAACGTTTTCTGTAAGTCTTCACAAGGTTGGCACACACTGTTGCTGGTATGTTGGCCCATTCCTCCATGCAGATCTCCTCTAGAGCAGTGATGTTTTGGGGCTGTCGCTGTCGCTGGGCAACACGGACTTTCAACTCCCTCCAAAGGTTTTCTATGGGGTTGAGATCTGGAGACTGGCTAGGCCACTCCAGGACCTTGAAATGCTTCTTACGAAGCCACTCCTTCGTTGCCCGGGCGGTGTGTTTGGGATCATTGTCATGCTGAAAGACCCAGCCACGTTTCATCTTCAATGCCCTTGCTGATGGAAGGAGGTTTGCACTCAAAATCTCACGATACATGGCCCCATTCATTCTTTCCTGTACACGGAACAGTCGTCCTGGTCCCTTTGCAGAGAAACAGCCCCAAAGCATGATGTTGCCACCCCCATGCTTCACAGTAGGTATGGTGTTCTTTGGATGCAACTCAGCATTCTCTCTCCTCCAAACACGACGAGTTGTGTTTCTACCAAAACAGTTCTACTTTGGTTTCATCTGACCATATGACATTCTCCCAATCCTCTTCTGGATCATCCAAATGCTCTCTAGCAAACTTCAGATGGGCCCGGACATGTACTGGCTTAAGCACGGGGACACGTCTGGCACTGCAGGATCTGAGTCCCTGGCGGCGTAGTGTGTTACTGATGGTAGCCTTTGTTACGTTGGTCCCAGCTCTCTGCAGGTCATTCACTAGGTCCCCCCGTGTGGTTCTGGGATTTATGCTCACCGTTCTTGTGACCATTTTGACCCCACGGGGTGAGATCTTGCGTGGAGCCCCAGATCGAGGGAGATTATCAGTGGTCTTGTATGTCTTCCATTTTCTAATTATTGCTCCCACAGTTGATTTCTTCACACCAAGCTGCTTGCCTATTGCAGATTCAGTCTTCCCAGCCTGGTGCAGGTCTACAATTTTGTTTCTGGTGTCCTTCGACAGCTCTTTGGTCTTCACCATAGTGGAGTTTGGAGTGTGACTGTTTGAGGTTGTGGACAGGTGTCTTTTATACTGATAACAAGTTCAAACAGGTGCCATTACTACAGGTAATGAGTGGAGGACAGAGGAGCCTCTTAAAGAAGAAGTTACAGGTCTGTGAGAGCCAGAAATCTTGCTTGTTTGTAGGTGACCAAATACTTATTTTCCACCATAATTTGCAAATAAATTCTTTCCGAATCAGACAATGTGATTGTCTGGATTTGTTTTCTCATTTTGTCTCTCATAGTTGAGGTCTACCTATGATGTCAATTACAGGCCTCTCTCATCTTTTTAAGTGGGAGAACTTGCACAGTTGGTGGCTGACTAAATACTTTTTTGCCCCACTGTATATATAGGATATTTATATATCCTATATACTGTATATATAGGATCTATATTGGAGCTGATAGGACTTGGGCTGCTTCAACACGGCTTTTCTTGCATTTCTCTGAGCTCACGTAATAAGTTCATAACATGAGATACTCTAGAGTTATGAGAGAGAAAAAATATGGCTCTTTTTTTCCTTCTTTGTTATTTGAGTCAGGGGGAGGATCTACATTGTCCTTGCTTAATGGGACTGTATTTTTCTATTTTATTTTTAATTTAATTCTGAAAAAAGTCAACACTATTCAGTTATTCAATACTTTTTTATGGTGTATGTGACACATCAAATAAAAAAGGAAAAAGGGAGAGCACACCTCTATGTATAAGAATCTTCTATCAGTGAGTCATAAATATTTTAGCATTTTTAACATTTTAGTAAAGTGACCATTATACAGCTGCTAATTGGCCAGAACAGGAAAACTCGCCTAGCCTGCTTTTGCCAAAAGTTCATAGAATGGAACCAATTGTTATGAACTATTGTCTGCAGATCACCTTCATAGCTATAGTGGCTCATTCAAAAGCAAGCAAATATAACAGCCATTCATTTCCATATGCCACAGCTAAATCCTACATGTAGCTAAGAGCCCTGGACCTGGTTACAAATTTGAATTCTTTTCAATACGCATACATTCTAAAAAATGAAATGGTTTCTGTTCCGGGAAGCATAGAGAAGATGGAAGTTTCCTGAGCAATCTGTGCCTTTCAGAAACAACTATGCAGTTCTATTACTCAGAATAGTAGCTTCTCATGTCTCATGGAAAACCTCTTTTAAAACTGTTAAGACTTTCAGAAACAGTTTTGTTTGTGTATCTGTTGCCTAAAACAGCATCTTGGTTCCCATTAATAAAAACTGAAGGGGGTGATGTATTATTGCTTCCTTCCATTATTAATGGATGATTTTTATGGGAATTTTGGAGGGGGGGAAATATTGACAATGAACCTATAAATCATAAATATTGTTATTTAGAACAGAAACTAACTTAAAGTACAGAGTAATGAAATGCTTCTAATGGTCTTTAAAAGGCATTTTCTAAGGAGGAGTTTCAAAATTTGATATCCCTATCATTTTGATTTAAGAAAATAAATACTTTGAAAGTTGTATTTCAATCTACTTCAGTTAAAATGTAACTTTCCTTAGCCAGTAAAAATAATCATCATTTATTTCTTTGGCCTTGAATATTGTCTATAAAGAAACATGCAGAATAGTTCCATTTTGAAAGATTCTCCAAAGTTTAAAAACAACCATTGTTTCACTATAATTAATTTTGAAAACCAAAACAATATTGATAGTTGCATTATACAGAAACCACAACGGGGGAAAAAGTAAATGTGACCAATACAATGAATGCTTAATAAGGTAATTTGATAGTTTACTTTTAAACACAAGGCAGAGAACACACATGTGTTTTGAGTTCAGAGTCTGCATCTAAAAATATTGATGAATCATTATTATCCTACCATTCTCCAGCACATTTCCCAAATACAACATTAAAAGAAAAACCAAACTATCAATAGCTTAGATTTCAAAGACTGTCAATCAAATATTCCTGCCCCTGCTGAAAATACAACCTTTTACTAATAAATAGTAGGCACCTGAACTGAAAAAAGACAATATTGTATATTTTAAAACAGAAGCTCCATTGTCATATTGCACAGATTATAATCAACTCGTTCATCCTGCAACTGATGGACCCAAACACCCAATGTGCTAGTCTTTACACTTGTCATGCCAACACTCAGAAATGTACCCCAGCATTAGATTATGCTACTGGCACAAATATTTCTAATGCTACATGCTTGCACTAGAAGGTGTTGTCAAAAAAAAAACAAGGGCCTCAACCAAAAGAAGTTGGATGTGTGCTCTGGATGGAATTAGCAGTGTGGGTTTTTCTTAATCAGAAATGTTTTAAAAATCTATAAAAGTAGAATTTAATCAGTGCAATATCAGCAATTTCCCTAAAGTATTCCAAGAAAAAATAACAACATGTTCAGTATTCATGTATTATTTAGAAATGGTTGCTTAATTATGTCTCCACCTTGAGATGTATGCTATTGAAGATACTATGATCAACCGGTACACCTTGCCTTGTTTTTCAAATCATTTTATTAGAGATTACAGTTAAAAGAATAAAAACTATACAGACTAGAAAAATATGAAGAAAAAGAAAAAAGAACAAAAAATAGTGTGAAAAAGAAAAAGAAAAAAGAAAAACAAGCAGTAACTTCCCCCTTCATCCCAACAAGTGCACACAATTTAAGTGAATTTATTGCTATCTCTTAAGTTACCATATACTCTATTCACCCCATGTCTCATCTCTTAACTAAAAACAAAATCCAAAATCCTCGTCATTCATTCCTTATCAGCAAAAGTCCAGTAAGGGTTGTCAGATATAGCTTATTATCTGTCTTAACCTTGATCGAATAAGCCAACCTTGTATTCCTTCCCTATACTTTTAAAAATCTTAATTGTTAATCCCTTCAAATATAGTTTCACATCTTGATTTCTTGTCATCTTTTATCCTTCCCCAAAAAATCTTTCAGAAATTTAGCAAGTCTCTTTTGTGCATCTAGTAAGAGGAATTCATCCTTCTTGTTATCACTTCTCAAAAAATCCTTCAAAGCTTTAACAGATCTCTTTTGTATGTCCAGTAAAAAAGAATTATCCATATCTCTTTTCTGATTTGATAGTTGTATATCTCCTTTAAACATTGAAGCATCTTCCTGTTTCATTTGAAAATCCAGTTCCTTCTCTGCATCCTTCTCATTACTTGCTACATTTATAACCACATTCAGATTAATTTCAGATTTATCCAAAGTATCTTGTTCTTCTTCCATTGCATCCTTAACAGTCCATCTATCCATCACGTCTGATAATTTCAAAGACCGTTTGTCATAACTTTTCATAAACTTTTCAGTTTTCTATAAAAAAACTCAGAATATTTCCTTCCATTCTTTTGTTATCCTCTAGCTCCCTCTAGTGTCCAACCTTTAAAGTCCCTTTATCTTGTTATGGCTAATGAAAAGGCAAACAAAGACAATTTCCCATGGGAGGAATTCTTCCAAAAAATTTAAAATTATAATTCAAAGTCCATTTGAGCCCTTAATCCATTGTTAAACTTTCTAAAATCCATATTCTAAGCACCCTTTTGCTGTTTAATCCAGAAAGTAATATTTTTCAAAAGCTTTTAAAAATCGTATTTAAAAGTTCTTTCTCCAAGGAGGTGATTCACCTAATGAATGCAGTATAACTTGCTGTTCCAAAGGGTCTTAATCCTTTTAAGCAGCAAAACAGAAACAAAAACACCCAAAGTGATTAAAAAGTGAGGCTCGGTCAAGCTTAATGTCCTTTAAAAAGGTTGTGTTAATGACTGTGAACAAAGATGGTTCCTCCCTTGACTCCCAGCCACTCAACCCATAGACAAACTGCGAAACTACGATTCATGTGGTTTACTCATGAGAAGAGCGGCTGTGCGGAGTCATGTGGGCTATCTCAAAGATCTCTCCTTAATCCAGAGAGCATACTGGTTGCCAGGATCCTGCCTCCTGCACCAATCTCCGTCATAATGCCATCCCGCTGCGAAAGGGGACATCTAGCTCGCCATGGCTCTCAACTGGAAGTCCTGGTGCACCTTGCCTTGAAACCCATCCCTAACAGTGCTCCATTTCTGAAATTTCTTGGAGAGCGAATTCCTCATTAAATCGTCTGGACATCACATATTCTGGTGATTATCTCTATTTTTCAAAGAGGTCTTTCTGGCCCACTTAGCAGGGTTTGTAGCAGTATCCCACCAGGCATCTCAAAATGTCCACTGTTTCCTTTCCCCATTTTACAAACTGATAACATAATTGATGCACAATCAGGACCCAGATCATGTTTGTAACCGTTTTTCTGGATCAGAATGCTAATACTGTATATAAATGAGGTACAAATAATGATACATGAGAAAAGTTATGATGTACAACAAGGAAAACTATACCCAGTCATATAGTGTCCAAAATATTTGGGACACAAGTTCACTGTTCCTTTGTGTTTTTTCTATTTGTCTTTACAGAATCTACGGAATACCAGCAAACTCATGCACTCCAAAGTCTGTATTTCTATATTTTTTGCAAGATTAACATCTATGATAGGTTACTATATGGTATTTGTTACATGTGGCTCTTTAAGAACCAGCCTATGTAGTTTTAGCATTAAACATGTATTTCAGATGATACAAAGGTTTCATATTGGCAAGGATCTTCTTGCATAGCAGTAGAGAAAGTGTGTCTTGATCTGGATTTCAAATATGTCTGGTTGATTTATATTTCTTCAGGCCACGCAACAGCCAATAGAATTGTAAAGTGAGCTGCTTCTCTATAGGTGTTAATCACTATGATCCAGTGATTTTAGCCCTTGCAGCCCCAAATGCAAAATAAAATTAAAAAATGGAGAGTGTCTTTTGGTGAAAATTAGATTCAGGTGGTGAGCTGCACTTGCAGCCTTTATAAGGCTTAATTTATAATCATAACAAAGTTGCTACCTAGATTTATGAATTCAGACTTGTTGTTGAGATACTTGTTTCTTCTACTGTTCTCCCAAGACATCCCACTTTTCAAAATTTCATTTAGTTTTGATTACATAACTTTATGGTACCCACTGAGGAAATGGAAGAAAATTTTCTTCCAGCACTCATATGAGGAAATGGAAGCACTCACTGAGGAAATGGAAGAAAATTTTCTTCCAGCACTCATACTTAAATTTTCTGTATCTGGGAGAAAGGACAGGAATTTACAAATATGTTCTTGAAAAAAATTTAATTATTTTTTCAGTGTATCGATTTTTTAAAACAGAAAAGGCCTTTTCACTTTCTCTTAAAATAATTGCTTCAAGCTTTATCTTATTAAACTCAATGGTAACAAAAATGTACCACTGTTTTAATGGAATTATAGCAAGTTTAGATGCAGACATTTTACTAAATTTCAGTAGTTCTCAATTACTTCAGGAGTGTTTTTTTAAAAAACAATATTCAGGTTTATTAAGACTTCTGTAAACCTACATTATATTAATGTTTTCTAGACAAATTCTCTGGAAACATATTTTCACATTTTAACTCAAATTTCCATAAAATGCAAAAGAGAAATAACGGGTTTGTTTAATTTTCACACAACCATAAGAATCAGTGCAGTATCAGCCTAGTTTCTAAATCCTCAAGAAAGTGAAATGTGCCAGAATATCTTGATCTAAGCTTGTCATCTTTCAACTGGCTACCCACATTTGTGTTTATTGGTGTTCTGAGGCTAGGAAAATGTAAGTCGTTTTCCCTCCTTTTCCTGTGAGGTTATGATGATCATGGCACACTTACTTACTTTTGTCATTGCAGTGCTTATCTAACAATCAAATTGCTCCAGTCCAGTGTTTTGGGAGAAAAAAGCGCATGTTCTTTCACTCTGGGCATATGAACATTAACAGTAGCAGTAGTATTGATACTCAAAAACCTTCTATTGGAACAGGTTCCATGTGGCGGCCAAAGCATATCAAAATCCAGGCATCAGGGCTGTGTTTCTCTAGGAAGAAGCCAGGATGGTGTAGGAACTTCTCATTCATTCAGGTTATACACACTGAGACTGACTGAAGCTCTTAAAAGAGACCTCAGGGAGCCTCTGCCATATACAAACTTATTTGAGTAATAGTCCTTTTATTTAAATCCATTTTAGCCTAAAAGCAGGAGAAGTAGAACTGATGAGAGATGGTAATCCTCTTAGTGTTTCTCAACCTTGGCAATTTGAAGATGTGTGGACTTCAATTCCCAGAATTCTTCAAGCTGCCAAGGTTGAGAAACACTGCTCTTACTACTGAATGAAGCAGAATCAACCAAAACCAACTTTAAATGCTTTGCTGAATCAGGACTTACACCAAAACCTAACTTATTAAAGTCTGTTGGAAATACATCTTGAATTTGTTGAGATAGCCTATCCTTTCCCTATCTGTTACTTTTCATATCTGCTGGGATTGCAATTCCCGAAATCTCTAGCCAGCATAGGTGAACACTGAAAAATACCAGCTATGGAGGGCACAGAATGAAGACGGCTGGTGTAGAAAGATGTTTCATAAATCATTCAGCAGCATGATCTGTTATACTATAAAGCCTGTATGTGCAGTCCCTTAAAGTTAAGAATGGAAAAATACCAACATTAATAATGATGGTAAGAACACAGCAATTTTGAAAATATGAAGAATGAGGAAACATTGCTAATAGCAATCATGGCCAAGATTTAAGTTATCAGCACTACTTATGAATGCAGAAATAATATTCAATGTATGCTAAAGTATTGTTGAGATTTCTCTGTCCTGGGAAATCTGTTTTTATTTGCACCTAGTTTATCTAGGCTAACCAGATGGACTTGGTTACATGTGGATGGAAGAGCAGTAGGAAATACCAGCACTACAGGTTAGCAGGGAAGGAAAAAAAATCATGCTGGAAGAAGGTAATGGAACCACTTTGATATTGTTGCAAGAAAACTGCATGGACATGTCCGTGAAATCACCAGAATCAAGCTCAATTCAAAGGAGACTTTATCTTACCTTATTTGTATTACAGCTGCAGAATACATAACATTTGAGATGCAATAAAGTGGGAAAAAAATACAGTTAACCCAGAGGAAAATATCTGCACACTGTCAACTGATGTGAAGTATGTGTATTGGTGAGGGTTTTTTTTAATTGTAATAGAGACTGTGCATTTTTATTCACCTGAATATCACCTGTTCAGCAGCCTTTCCCAACCTGGTGCTCTTTGCTGGGATTGCAACTTTTGGAAATTCCAGCCATCATAGTTTAGATGTTGCTGGCTTGGATTTCTGGGAGTTAAAGACCCAAAACACCTGGAAAGCACCAGGTTGAGAAAGGCTACTCTTATGAGACAACATTCAATACAGACAGAAATATAATTTGAATGGTAGTTTACAAGAAATAACAAAACAGTGCTGACCAGTATCCAGCTTTCCATTAAGGAACGGACCTTAATATTATTACTATGAGTTGTACCATTATGGGATAGCAGAGAACCACAGAATGTCGCATAGGCATGTTTATTCAATTTGGACTGTTTTCATAACCTTCCAAATAGTAGTACTAAACACTTTTTCCTCATGCTTAATACAGTCATCCTTCCAATTCTTAGAGAATTTATAAAAATATTTTTCATCCAATAATCCTGATAAAGGTAAAAATAAGTGTTTTATAGCAAACAATGAACAGACACACTAGCTAGGAGCACACCTTATAGGATCTCCCGTACCTTTAAATGTATCCTTGAACTGGGATAAGAGAATAGCTGTTCAGGCAAGAGATTCCCACTTAGAATTCAACACGTGAAGAATGGCTAATAAACCTTCCACTCTTTAAGTCATGCTATGATGTCAACTGACAGCCAGCCATCTTTGAATACAGCATGACTGTTAGCAATTGGAAGCCTTCTCATGCATGTGAAGAGTCCTATGAAAACTGGAACCATGCATTTTCAAACTCCACGCTGCAGACAATCACACCTGGCTTGTGGAGATCAGTTCTTCAGTGATGTCATCACTACTACTAAGACAGTGCAGGGGTGGCTCACTGCTGCTTACGTGCTGAATTCTACACTGGAATGTATCACCTGAAGAGAGCTACAATCAGGGCTTCTTCTGGCTCCACTAATCCTTTTATTGCCTTTCTAACCTCACCCTATCTGCTGCCAAAAAAAACATTGCAAAGGAGCCACTGGGCAGGTGGATAAAAAAAGGGGGAAGGACGAGGAAGAAGCTGTGGTAGCCATATCAACAGCAAATTTAAAAGGTACAATGAGATCTAGGGTTGTCCACCTAACATCTCCTGAAGAAATTAAGTTTATAATAAATGCCATGCATTCTTTACAGAATCACACATTTCCACTTCTTTTTTTGTATTATGTCACCCACTTTAGACTGGCAGTTTAGCTTTTTTTTTTTAAGGTGCAGAAGCATCTTTCAAATCTACATGGCTAACTTCATAAACAAATCTCATACACTAGTTTGACATGCTTTACATTTACATTATTAAACCACCATTGTTAAAATGACAGAACTGAAGCTGGTTACCTTCAGTGAGATAAAAAGTACTTTCAGTTCTCCCATAGCAGTGCAATTTTATATGTCTGAAAATTGCAGCAGATCTTATGATGCTATAGAACAGCAAGAACTGAGTAACACAGTGATTGTCTGGTTGGGGTAAGTTTAAATCCATGCTGATGTAAAACTAACTCACATTCCAGGCAACCACCACTTTACCCCATGTCTGCAACCCCATTATACCCATTTTTTAATTAGGTTGACTTAGCCGTGTGTGTGTGTGTGTGTGTGTGTGTGTGTGTGTGTGAATGAGATAATAACTTTAGGGAAACAAATGGGGTGATCATTTTTTTTAACTTACTAGATTTTCAAAATTAAAACCAAAAAACCAACACATTTGAAAGAAGTTGCTGCACCTGCAAAGACACTCTTTAAGCTTACTATGAAATACAAAAAAGTGCACTCTTCTATATCTACATATAAAACATATTAGAAATAAAACTTGTGTAAAATGTTTGCTGTGCAAACTATAAAAAGTCAGTCAGTCCATTGTTTTTCCTAATAGATTTAGGTCAGGTCCTCTTGCTTCCTATTGCAGAGAATCACTGTTATCCAAGACCAGCCCACTGATATTTGTAGTTGAGAGGTCTGTTCCATCATCTTCAGTGCTGTCTACAGATTCGTCCTCACTTTGCCCTGCCATCATGACTTGCTGAACAGCCAAAGTAGTACCATCAGAGGACAGTGACTGGAGACTGTCTACATTCATGTTGACGGGAGCTGTAATTGTTACAACAGCTCCTAAAAATGGAGAAAAATACAGGTCCAATTGGAAATGCAATTAGATATGTTTAAAAAGCCACCATTCCTATTCTGAAATATCCATTTAATCTCATTTTCTAAAATAAACTAAAATAAAGTTTTAGATTGAACAGCTATGAATTTAACAATTGGAAATGAATTAACCCTGCACGTACCATCTGGGCCCTCTTTTTTCTCAGCAAGCCATTTTGATGACAATGTATTCATTTTGTTTCAGTCTAGTTTGGACTAAATAAGGATTCTGTATTTTGAAAATGCTGAGGCACTACCACCTTAATCTGGCATCCCAATATTTACAACATTTGGAGCAAATATTTACATACAAAACTGGACACCAGTGCCTAAGCTAATATCATTAAGGCTGCAACACATGAAGTTTTACTTGTGAACAAGCCCCATTAATATACTAGAACAGGAATATTTAACTTCAATGCACCACCATATATGTGTGTTTGTCTGATCGCAGAAGGGAAGAAAGCAGATACTAATCATTCCTTATTTTTTTATGCAGTCCATGAAAAAGTATTTACTAAATTAAACCTATGCTAATTCATTACTTTCAGTAGGCTTTGTACAGAGAAATTCTATAAATTATTTGCAAACTGGCTCACCAATCAGCAAAGAAAAAAATAAAGCAGATTTTAAAAGTTACATAATGAAATAAGGGATCTGCTTACCATCTGACATAGTAAGTTCATTTGATTGATGCTGAGCTACTCCTGATGCAATGGAGTCTGGCCAGAACCTTTGAACTGGTCGGTTTTGAGCTGTTTTCTTCTTCGTTTTTGGTGTTTCAGAACAGCTGGAATCCAACATTGGCTGGAGAATTCGCCTTCTAGCATTGATAAACCTAAACAAGGGCAAAATTTAATCTTCCAAAGTAGCTATAGAAATTAGACTTTTTCTAATCAATATTTTTCTAACTGAACAACTAAGCTACAAGTATTATAACTGCTTCTCAGCTGGGTTTTCTTATTTATTGATGTACTATACAGCTCTACAGTTAAACTTTTTCTCATCAAAAGAGTCTCCAAATAATGTTGAGTCTTTTTAAACATGGTCACATTCTTATATTTTCATACAATTTCTAATAACTCGATCTTTCACAATTTATTTATCACCACCAATCAGTCAAAATCTTGGGCTACATCAAACCTACCATTTTATTATTTTGACTGTACAAATCTTCAAAGGGGTGTTTTGCTTTGATAAAGGTTTGAGCAAAGTTCTCTGTCAGAGCTCCTTGAAAAAGCAACAAGGCCTCCTCACCTCTAAGAGCAAACTACCACGTTCCTTCATGTGGCTCTGTTTTGCAGATTCCTCCCCACCCTTAGAGGAGCCTTTTCCTGCAAAACTGGCTGAAGGGCATCCAGACTGGTCAGTTTGGGCAGGTGTGTTGGGAATCCTCCCAGTCGTCTGGGAATCCTCTCACCATGCACCAAAGGTCTTCCAAACTGGACAGCTTCAGCAAACAAGCTGAGAAATGCCACAATCACCCACCTAAGTCATTCTTGTCAGTGTCTCCATGCATGTTGAAGCTGGCCAGCCCTGAGCATGGGTGGTAAAGGACCACCAGGCTGGGTGGTTTGGGCCTGCCCTGAGGCAATGCCACAACATGGACTGAAGCTGCCCAGCCTGGATACCCATGGCATGTGCTGAAGTTCTTCCAAATTGGAAACTTTGCTGAATTTTGTCTATGAAGGTTCTCAGTCATCCAGGTGGAATTGTCTGTAGCTTGAATCATGTCAACTGGATTTCTATTTTCTCAGTGGAAACGTTTCGTTCCTTATCCAAGGAGCTTCTTCAGTCTGAGCAAGTTGGTAAGGGAATCCTAAATATGTTTCTAGGTAGCTGTGTGACCTTACACCTGGGGCTAGGTCATGGTTATATTGAGATGTTATTTTAAGTCCTTTTATCATCTAAAGGAGGATTGTTAAGATCACCATGCTGCTGTTGAGCTTGTGAAATGGTCTTAATCTTCCTAGGCACAGAAGACAAAGCAGGGAGGAAGATGGGGGAAAGATTATGCCTGAGGCCCCCACCTCTATTCAAGGAAGGATTTTCCAAGTTGGCATAAATGGATTCCTTGACCCCTCTTTCAAACCACTTATCTTCCCTGTCTAAAATGTGAACATTAATGTCCTCAAATGAGTGTCCTTTTTCCTTTAGATGAAGGTAAACTGCTGACTCTGGTCCTGTGGTGTTACTTCTCCTGTGTTGGGCCATCCTCCTGTACAAAAGTTGTTGCACTATAAACTGAAGCCACCCAGCCAGAAGACTTTCAGCCAGTGCTGGGAGAGAAACCGAAGAGGAGCCTTCTTCTGCAGCACTGGCCCAAAGTGATTCAAGACAATGTTTGCTTTGTCAAGGTGAGTCTCACTACTTCTACAGCACAAAGCTCTTTGTTAAAGTGAATCTAATGTTTTGCACAGCCCTACTGATTATATTTCAATTCTTTTGTGCCTTTCATTCTCTTAAAACAATATTTGCATTATGTGCGTCTGTGTGTCTGTGTTTATATACACACATACATATACACATATATGCATATGCATATGATACAGAGAGAGACACTCTCACAAACAAATGTAAGTTTCATTCCTGTTGAGTGTGCTCCTCATGCCTTCATGGATGTGTCCATTTAGTTTTCTTGGGAGCAATACAGAAGTCATTTGCCAATGCCTTCTCCCAAGATGCTTTTTCAAATTCCCAGCCTAATATTTCTCACTTGGCTTTATGAGGTCAGTTACGTATTGCCAACAGTATCCATATTTCTCTGTCACAAAATGCACTACTTTTCTTTCATGAACGATGAATTTGCAGAATAGAAACATGCAGTATAGAAATTATGGTGGTGAAGTGAGACCCAGGTTAAAGTTCAAGTTCCCATTTGATCACAGGACTCACTAGGTGTCTTTGGGCCAGTTGTTTTGTTAACTCAACCTACTTCAGAGAGTTCCTGGTGGGAAAATATGAAGAGACCTACAATGTACATCACTTTGAGTTTCCCAGAAGAAAGATGAGATAGAACTATAAAGCAATTCTGATCAACTTACCAGTTGTTAACTTGGAGTAATGTAAGATTTGTTTGTGCTGCTATCTGTTTTTTCTCATCTTCTGTTGGATATGGATGCTACAGAAAGAAAGATTTTCATTCTTCTTTTTGAACTGAATTGATTTTAAAATAAATTGCATTAATAATAAAAATCAATCTATTATTATTTATTACAGCTATTCATATCCTGCTTTTCATAACTAACTATCCAAAGCAGTTTACAGACAATATAGCAATTGCAACTAAAAATATCATAAATGTTATTTAAAGCAAACGTGCTACGATCTTTCTCAGAAAGCAGCTAGTGGTAATCGCCTTATGGGGGAGCGGGGTGCTGCAAGTCCAGCAGAGCAGGCTCCTGGTGGGGGTGGGGGTGGTCACCTCTTTTCCTCTTTTTCCTCTCAGGGATCCTTCCCACAAGGCCATTAGTGATAATGGGTTTCAGGTTTCCCTCACAGTGTGAGAGAATGGAAATTAAAAAGATGTTTAATACACCATAGTTATTTTAGTAGAACTTAACCCTCCACTAATAAAATAAAATATGACCAATTAATCTTTCTATAATGCATCCTGCAGTGACTTCAAATATTGCCATTTAATTCATCTGTACCTGCTACTTATTTTAATGCCATCAATTACAGGCTGTGATTTACTAATGCAGAGCTTTCCACGTTGGCGACACACCAACGGCGGCGTGCAAAAATCTGAAAGCGGCAGCAGCGCTTCTGGGTTTTTGCGTGCTGCCGCAACGGCGGCACTTCTGGGTTTTCCCGCGGCGACACACCAACAGCGGTTGGTGTGTCGCCGCGGGAAAACTTTGGAAAGCCCTGTACTAATGTAATAATAATGTGAGGACAGTACTCTGATTTCCAATTCTCTGCAATTAAAATTCCTGCTGGTATTAAAAGTCAACTTACTCATGATACTACCAATCTTTTTTTAAAATTAGAAACCACAGGCTCATAAGAAATCTCCTTCCTAAAACGACTGGCATGTGTTTCCAAACTATTTTTATGTGCAGATAAACACAAAAGAAAGAGCAAATGTTTGTACTATTTTAGGAGTTCTCTCATGATCAGCATATTAATGATACTCCACTCCAAACCAGCAGATGACCTCTCTATGGTTTCATGTAGATATTGAAAAAGGTAGAAGGAAATGAAGTGCCTTTGGGTCCAACCCCCCACCCACTCATGAAGGAACAGAACCACCATAACACCATGCATTCAACTTCAAACCCTTGCAAGCAGTCCAGAAAAATACTGTGGTTCACAGTATCAAAAGCTGCTGAAAGATCTAGGAGGACAAAGATAGCTGTGCCACCTCCATTCAGGCCCGACCAAAGGTCATCCATGAGACCAACCAATGAAGTTTCTGTCCCAAGCCCAGGTCTAAACCCAGACTGCCAAGGGTCCAAATAATCTGTATCTTCCAGAGCCTTCTGCCACTGCAGCTCCACATTTTCACTAAGCTTCCCCAGGATGATAGTTGTTCAGTTTTGTTTTGCTGGATCCAGGCCTGACCTCTTAATGAGTGGGTAATCCAATGCCTCTTTGAGTACCTCCGGCACCTCCCTTTTCCTCAAAAAAGTGTTGACTACAGCCAAGATCCAGCTCCCAGTGCTCTCCTTGGGCACTTTAATTAGCCAGGTGCAATCCAGTGGCAGAGCTTAGATTGTAGAGGACTCTGTTCACTTCCTTAGGATCCACAGGTTCAAAATCCTCCCAGATAACACTACAAGGCATCACTTCTGTCATCCCATCTAGCTTCCAAACTGGAGTTTACACAAGCAATTGTATCTGTTATAAATGCTTGGCCAGACAATGGCAACTTACTGTATATTGACTGGGTTTTCCAGCTCATCCTTTCCCAAAATGGTTCAGAACACTTTAAATAGTGCACCTGGCCAGCATTCCATGAACACAATAAAGACGGAGGAGGAATTATGCTTTGCTGCCTTTATTACCACAGAGTAAGCTCAAACCTGGCACATTCACTTCTTTTTTTGTAGCATCGCTCCAGGCATTTCTTCACCTGCTTCATTTCACAGAGCTGCTCAGTAAACCAAGGAGGTGCATAGGATTGGTGAACTTGGAGAGGTCATTCAGAGACAATCCCGAATGGAATTGTCTAAAATTTCATTGGAATGGAATAGAAACACCCTCCAGATCACTGGGAAACTCCCCAAGTGCCATCAGGAAATTTGCTAGATCCATCAAACATCTGTGGTAGACCATCTTAACAGGTCCCTCCTCCTTGCGAAAGTTGGTGGTCCTGGTTAATCCTACTGTCATAAGGAAGTGATCTGTCCATGACAATGGACTGATAGAAAAGTCCCCCAGAACCAGATCATGACCCTTCTGTTCCAAAGGGAATACCAGATCTAAGGTGTGGCCAGCCACATGAGTTAGGCTGGCGATGACCTGGGACAAGCCCATGGTTATTAGGGAAGCCATGAACTCCTAAGCCACCTCCAATCCCGAGGAGGACAGGTGAAATCACCCAATACTAACAGTCTGGGTGAATCCACAACCTCCTCTACAATGAGGTTGAGTAGCTCAGTGACGGATGCTGCTATGCAACTGGGAGGACAGTACAATAGGAGCACCCCCAGCTTCTCCCTTTCTCCCAGCATCATGAGCTCACATCAGGCCACCTGTGGCACAAGGCTCTTCATAACAGCTAGAGCAGAGCTTTCCAAACTGTGTGTCAGGACACGTTAGTGTGTCGGCTGCAGTGTCTGGGTGTGTCATGGCTGCTGCTGCCTCCAAGCCCTGCCAGGATTCCGCGCAGGTCCTAGTGCCTGCCTTGTGCCTTGCTGCCTCCAAACCTGCTGTGATTCCGCACAGGTCCTAGTGCCTGCCTTGTGCCCTGCTGTAAGAGTGTGTCGCGAAATGATGCATGTCTAAAAAGTGTGTCACCAACATGAAAAGTTTGGAAAGCTCTGAGCTAGAGTCTCTTGGTATACAAAAGCCACACCACTTCTTCTGACCCAGGTTGGGACTGATACAAAATACGAAACAGTCTACACAAAATTCCATGAGAGAGATCCCCTCCTTTTATCCAGCCAGGTCTTAGGAATATAGGCCAGGTCTATCCTCTAGGGTCTATCCTCTAGGTCTATCCTCTAGGTCTATCCTCTAGGGGCGTGGTGGCTCAAGGGGCGTGGTGGCTCAGCGGGTAAGATGCCAGGCTTGTCGATTGGAAGATCGCAAGTTCGGAGGTTCGAATCCCTAGACCTGCGTGCGGAGTGAGCTCCCGCACTAGCTCCAGCTCTTGCCAACCTAGCAATTTGAAAGCATGCAAATGCAAGTAGATTAATAGGTACCACTTCGGTGGGAAGGTAACAGCGTTCCGCGGCGTCATGCGGCCACATGACCGTGGAAGTGTCTTCGGACAACGCTGGCTCTTCGGCTAACAAACGGAGATGAGCACCGGCCCCTAGAGTCGGACACGACTGCACAAATGTGCGGGGGGTACCTTTACCTTTACCTATCCTCTCATCCATTATTAAATCATGGACAAAGCTGGTTTTATTACAGACAGACCTGGCATTTAACAACATCATCTTGAGCTGGAGCACTCAGCAATCCAGCTACCTGTTTCTTGACTTGAGACTGGGAAGCTGGAAGTAGGAATTGGAATCAAATTTCTAATCTCTTTTCCCTGTAATGGCTTGCCCCTACTCCCACCATACTCCCCCCACCTGTCACTATCATTACCTTCCACTCCATCCTTACCCTCCCTGCTATCTGTCTATCCCACTTTCCCACACCTCCAATGCCGGTCACCAAAATCAGTCCTCATAAACAGACAATTCTTTCCTTTCTTTCCTCCCAGTCAGTCAGTAATGAACTGTAACAATAATAATACCTAGAATACTAGCGGGAATAGAGTAATTCCCATTTGCCTCTTCCCCCAACCCATCTGACCCAATCAAACTGGCTCTCACCCAATAGGGTTAGTGGGGACTCAGGGTCTCCCCTCCCTGTTCTCTCAGTACAAAGAGGGGGTGCTTTTCCTCAGTCCTCTACCAAAAGTCACTCTTCCTCTCCTCTGGAGTAAACTTTTAGGCAGTCCAGGAAAGACACATGACTCCACTCTGCCCCATATTACCCTCTTGTTCTGGCAGGTTGCCTAATCCTGTCTTAGGAGGCAAGTAAACACTGAGACTCTATGTTGCAAATACCATTTGGTACTAAGGAATCTTAATGAGTTGTCATAAACTTGGGTGAATTATTTTCAATCTTCAGTCCTATATATGCATATCTGGAATAAGTCCCACTGAACTCAGTGATACTTACTTCTATGTAGACATGCATAGGATAGCAGTGTTAATCTTTTATAATATCCAAATATAACAAAAGTCTAGATAACACTTCATTTTAGAATACATGTCAGCTTTTGTTTCAGACTTGAAGAGGCAAGAATCTCTATAATGTATCTTATTTACCAGTTAGTAATAAGCAGCAATCTAAATTGGAGATCATTAAAAAGCACGGAACAGGAGCTGAAGCAGTAGATAATCTCTGAAGAGTTTATTCTTCAAATGGCAATGTCACAAAGCCTCCTGTATAGATAACAAAGCTGAATGCCAGTTCCAGAATATTCCAGACTCCCAATATGTAGGATTATAGAGAGATAATGAACAATCAAATGAATCTAATTTCTCTGTAACTGCAGGAAATCCATGGTCTTTTTTTAAAAAAAACCTCCAACAAAGGAAAATTATGCAGATGCAATTCTTCTTTCTCCTTTTAGTATTAGATAGTCTTATATATTGTACTTCAGAAGGGAGCATGATACATGTAGAGAGTTGTGTCTGAATAGGACAATAGGATGACATCCAAATCACTTGTTACACTGACATATTTATGTTGCTCAGTCTGTTTAAACAGGTATGTCCAATCCATTCTGTTTAAACAGACATCTCAACATACTTTTACTACAGAGACAGTAGAATTCTGTTTTCATAAATATCATTTGACTGTGGATATAATGTGAGGGGGTTGTTCCTTTACCTTTTAAAGAGGCCTTGGTTTGCCCCCTCCTCAAGAAGCCATCGCTGGACCCCACCATACTGAACAATTTTCGTCCAGTATCTAACCTCCCCTTTTCGGGGAAGGTGGTTGACAAGGTGGTTGCGCAGCAGCTTCAGAGGACCTTGGATGAAGTGGATTATCTGGATCCCTTTCAGTCAGGATTCAGACCCGGGCATGGGACAGAAACAGCATTGGTTGTGCTTTTTGAGGACCTCTGGTGTGGGCGGGATGGGGGTTGTGCATCCATTCTTGCCCTACTTGACCCCTCTGCGGCTTTTGGTACCATCGACCATGGTATCCTTCTGGATTGGCTCACAGGATTGGGGGTGGGCGGTACGGTATTGTGCTGGTTCGACTCTTTTCTCCGGGGTCGATTCCAGTTGGAGGAGAGATCCTGCCCTCAGCCCCTACTATGTGGGGTGTCACAGGGTTCGGAGCTCTCTCCCCTCCTATTTAACATCTACATGAAGCCTCTGGGTGAGCTCATCCGTCACCATGGGGTGAGGTATCAACAGTACTCTGATGATAACCAATTATATATTTCTGCCCCTGGTGAATTAAGTGATGCCATAAATGTCTTATCCTGGTGTCTAGAGGCTGTGAGGGTCTGGATGGGGAACAATAGGGTTCAACTGAACACTGGCAAGACTGAGTGGCTTTGGGTTTTGGAGCCTGCCAGTTCTAGGACTATGCCACCTTTGGTGCTGGATGGAGTTGCACTGCCCCAGACAGGCCTGGTGTGCAATCTGGGGGTCCTCCTGGACTCACAACTCCTGCTCAATGGCTTTTGCACAGCTTTGTGTTGTGCGCCAGTTGCGCCAGTTCCTAGATCAGGCCCTGCTCACAGTCACTCATGCCCTAGTCATCTCCAGATTGGACTACTGTAATGCAGTCTACATGGGGCAGCCCTTGAAGAGTATCCTGAAGCTTCAGCTGGTGCAGTTATGTGTGCTTCTGGAACAGCACATGTCACACCTCTGCTCCGTGAGCTGCATTGGTTGCCAGTTTGCTTCCGGGTCCAATTACTCTCTCCTGTTTCTGTTGGTTTGTATTTTAATAATGACTCTTTTATATTTTTAAGACTGACTGTTTTTATATATCTATTGTTTTATTTAATTGTTGTACACTGCTCAGAGTCATTTTTTGTGAGATGGGCGGCCATATAAATTTGATAAATAAATATAATTCAAAGTTGTGCAATGCTGTCTCCTTCCATCAAAACCAACAATTAACAGCACAATGTAGAACCCATGGATTAAATTTTATAATCATACAGACAGAGCATCTATGTGAAATAGAAAACTTGTGGCAACATTTGTGTGATCTTTCAGTTCATGAATAAGCCACTTATATACAAATCACAGGGTAAATGTGTGACCCTAAACTAACAAAGATTACTGTACGTATGGGCCCCTTCTGAGTGTGCAGTACATTCAGTAAAGCAAACCACATAACAATCCTGCTTCTGCATATAGCTAAACTTTACTTTATATAGTGAATTCCTCCCATCCCCTGAGGAAATATTTAGACTGACAGAAATTTAAATATAGCTCTCAAAAGACTACTGATTGAAGGAGCACATGATTTTAAAAAATCCTCCGTACAAATGAAATAAAACCAGAAAATCACAATTTTACATAAGAGGGACCTACTGAACTTAGGTCTGATTCAACTTTAATAAATCAATTTAACTGTTTTCAAGTGGAGCTATAGAAATAGACTATAAAAGTTTCATTTCGGAATAAAATATTTTCCTGCATGAAATTGGTATCAGAGAAAAGGATAACCAAGAAAACAAATGGATCATTGAATCAATCTATCAATCCAGAGTTGTCACTCAAGCTACAAATGACCAGGCTCAAATTATTATACTTCAGGCACAGTATGGGAAGACCCAGTTCTCTGGAGAAGTCTATAATGCTGAGAAAGGTAGAAGGAAATAGAGGAAGAGGATGACCAGAGACTAGATGGACTCAATTACAGCAGCGATGGGTACATCTTTTGAAGACCTGAAGGACCAAGTTGGAGACAGATCCTCCTGGAGAAAACCTATCTGTGTGGTCATAAAGACTCAACACCACTTGATGGCACATAATCAATCAATCAATCAATCAATCAATGAAATAGGTAAAATTATATCAGCAAAAATTCTAAAAAAGAAAGTATTCCCAATCAGTGTGATAAATTCTTACCCCTATGTGCTGGAAAAGCCAAGATCTCATCACGTTTGTAGCATGCTTTGGAAGAACACCTCTTTTATTCTTTGATGACCCGTCATCTTGATGCAAGATGCTTAAATCTTGGTTTAATTGTAACTGGAGCTGCACAAAGAACACAACCTTATTAACACACCATAACCATTATCAAAATTCCTTCACACTTCACAAGGATAACTTTATAAAAGCACAAGTGCTGTATTAGAAGAAGAAGGGGACGGACCTCAGTGCTACACATGCCACATTTCAGATTGTATGCAAGAGCTGCATATGTCAGTGCTGGTCCATATCAGAAACTCTGGAAAACTTACAGAAAACAAAAGTTTTGACTAAAAACATGGACTATTACCAACAAGAGAAATTGAAAGAAATAACGGGATATTCAATGGAAGAAAAAGAAAAATATTTGGGAGTATATTTAACAACTAAATATGTTAAGTTGTTTAAGAATAATTACAGTATATTCCGCTTTGGACAGATATTAAAAAAGACTTGGATCAATGGGAAAAATTACAACTATCATTATTAGGTAGAATTTCAGCAATTAAAATGAATATTTTGCCAAGAATTTTATATCTTTTTCAAACATTACCTATATTGGCATCAGAAGAACCTTTCAAACAATAGCAGCGAGATATTTCTAAGTTTATTTGGCAAGGGAAAAAACCAAGAATAAAATATAAAGTCTTACAAGACTCAAAGGAAAGAGGCGGACTGGGTCTACTGGATCTGAAATTATATTATGCTGCTTGTTGTTTGGTATGGATTAAAGAGTGGATAGTTTTGACAAATGAAAAACTATTGAATTTGGAGGGCCATGAATTAAGATATGGATGGCATGGATATTTGTGGTATGACAAAGTGAAAGTTAATGTGGACTTTAAAAATCATTATATTAGAAGATCTTTGTTAAGAATTTGGAATAAATATAAACTAACTTTATGTTATAAAAGACCTTTATGGATTTCCACGCAAGAAGCATTTCATAGAACAGAAGTAAGAGTTAAAGATAAATGGCTGACTTACAAAGACTTTTTAAAAAAAGAACAAGGACAATATAAAACTAAATCAGAAGAAGAATTGGCCTCAGAAGGATATACTTTTTCAATGGCTTTCATATATGCAACTTGTAGAAAAATTTAAATCAGATAAAAAAGAACTTGAATTTGAACAAACCAAATCGGAATTTGAGATACAATTATGTGGGACAGATGATCATTTAATTGCTAAAATGTATAAATTATTGTTAAAAGGTGAAATGGTAGAGGAACAAGTTAAAGATTGCATGATTAACTGGGCAAAAAATATTGGTCATAATATTCAAATGCAACAATGGGAAGACATGTGGACTAAAGGACTAAAATTTACTTTGTGTTATAATTTGAAGGAAAATTTCTACAAGATGATGTACAGATGGTATATGACTCCACAAAAACTAGCTAAAATGTATGGGAATGTTTCCAACTTGTGTTGGAAATGTAAAAAAAAAGAGGGGTCATTTTACCATATGTGGTGGACATGTGAGATTGCAAAGAAGTTTTGGACTCAAATACATTCATTGATGCAAAATATTTTACAAATTCGAGTTCCATTTAAACCAGAGTTATTTCTATTGGGAATATCAGAAGAACAAATAGGAAAACAATTTACAAGAATTACGCAATATATGATTACAGAGGCAAGACTCATCATATATGCACAAAATTGGAAAAATCAGACTATACCTACGATACAGGACTGGATGTTAAAAGTAATGGATATGGCAGAAAATGATAAATTGACATGTTTATTAAAAGAAAATTCAAATTATTACTTTCTTAAAGAGTGGAAACCATTAACAGACTATTTGCAAAATGCAGGGGGAACGAAGCTTATATGGGGATTTGAAGACTAAAATATATATAAATTGATATATTAGACAAGAAATGTTTTTTAATGTTATAATTAGACCTAGCACGTAAGATTGATTTTTTTAAATCACTACGACCAGGGATAAATCGGAAGTTGACTAATTTCTTTGTTTCATCTTTTTCTTTTTTTCTTTACTTTACTACACTCTTTTTCTTCTTTCTTTGCTTTGTATTTCTATTTCTTTTTCTGTTTTCAACTTTTATCTATGTATATGTAAAGCCTAATAAAATATATATATATATAAGAAAAGAAACTCTGGAAAACTATCAGATTAGGAGAAAGAGTTTTAACCCTACGTTCTCACTAGGAGTTTTCTATGTGCAGGGAATTTTATTTATTTTATGGGAACATTCAAACATAGTATTCATAGTAAACATAGTATGGAGGAGATGGGCGGTGACACAAATTTAAATAATAAATAAATAATAAATAGTATTCACAAACTGCAGATTGAAATGGATGAGTATGGATTCTCTACAACTCTGAGTAGCTATCTCTTTTACATTTATGGGGGGAAATCAGGGACACTGTAATGCGTGGAACAACACGTGCAGTCAGGGGCAAAGATGTGGTCCCTGTGATGTATGAGTGCCCAAATTCTGTTTGTGCCCCCAGAGACCCTTCTGACTAGGACAGGGGTCGGCAAACTTTTTATCCCGGAGCCATTTTGGCATGCTCGTGCACATTTTGAAATGCTCGAGAGCCAGGGGGTGGGGTTTGCGGGCGGGGGCCAATCGCGTGGAAGGGGGAGGGGTTTGCGGGCGGGAGCCAATCGCGTGGAAGGGGGCGGGGTTTGCGGGCGGGAGCCAATCACGCACACTTAGGGCCTGCTGGTTCCCTTGGCGCGTCGCTCTCTTCGACGGGGGGGGGAGCGGGCGGCCGGCCCTCTCCCCGGGGTCTGAGTAAGCCGCGACGGGCGGGCAGCGAGCGAAGCGTCGTCCCGCCTCCTCCTGCCGTTGCCTTGCACCCTCCGCTCCTCCTCCTAGCGAGGCGCCTCTGCCGTCGCGGGAAAGCCCAGCAGCAGCCGGCGAAGGAGGCGCTCCGAGCCACCTCCGCTGGGAGGGCGCGGCTGCTTGGGCGCTCCTGCCCTGCCCGGCCTCCCCTGCCGGGCCCTGGAGGGGCTCCCAAGGCTCTCCGCCTTGCACGCTCCCAGCGGGGCAAAGGCGGCGGGCAGGCGGCCGGTGGCCCGCTCCAGCCGGGCGCTTTCCGAGGGCCGCACCGCGCCACCGTGGCCGGCTGGAGAACCCCCACCCTGGGCTGTGGGAGGGCGGTTTGCCCGTTGCTCGGGCTTCTTCCGGGTGGCCTACCTTTCGGGCGCCCCCGGGGGGTGCGGGAGGCTCCTATCAGTCCCGCCACAGCCTCCCTGCCGCAGCCAGCTGACCGCTGCCCACCTTGCCAATCAGCTGGCGGGGGAGGGTCCCGGCCTCTGCGCACTGCCGGCAAAATGCGGCTGCACCCAAAGGGGCGCAGGGACGGCGCACCTCCCGAGCGGAGCGGGAGAACCTGCAGCGACGGGACGCCGCAGGCCTCGCCTGCTCAGGCCGTGGAAGGGGCAGCCCCACCTCGCTCCCGCAGCCCCTGCCGGCCTTTCTGCTTCCCGTCTGGCGGCTCCCCGGCCTCCGCTTGTGCCTCCTGCGCCGAACGAACTCCATGCCCCACCACGCATACACGGACTGAAGCAGACCCTGATGGGCTGGGAGGCAGGCAAACAGGCAGGGCCGATTTGGCTCTCCCCCGGCGGACGGGCGGCCCGCGTCCTGGAGAGCCTCGCGCTCTGCGGAGGGAGAGCCTGGCGCCGCGGGAAGGGTTGTGCGGCGCCCGCTCGGCCTGCCTGTTTGCCTGCCTCCCTGCCCATCCCTGTGTCCCAGGGTCTGCTTCAGTCCGTGTATGCGTGGTGGGGCATGGAGTTCGTTTTCTCCTCCCGATTGCCCGTTGGAAGGGGCTGCTGCGGTTCACGAGCTGAGCTCCCGCTTCCACCTCCTGACAGATTTGAGATTTGGCTCTCCCCGGCGGACGGGCGGCCCACGTCCTGGAGAGCCTCGCGCTCTGCGGAGGGAGAGGCTGGCACCGCGGGAAGGGTTGTGCGGCACCCGCTTGGGGCCCCTGCCGGCCTCAGCCCCTTTGCCGGGTGGGGTGGGGTGGGGAGTGGGGCTTTTCCTTTCCCTGGGACTGAAGAGGCACGGCGGGGTCTGGGGGCTTTTCCTCCAGGGGTCTCGGCCTCTCTAGTCCGGGGCGTCTTGTCTGCCTGCGGCTGCCCCACATGCGTTTGTGCGTGTGCGCGCCCGTGTTTGGCCACCCACCAGCCGGAGGGACGGAGCCGGGCCCCCTGAATGCCGAGGGGCCCGCGGGTCGGGCGTCCCCCAGCTCCCATCCGCGGGGCTGCTCCGCCTTCGCCAGCCCCGAGCCTCGCTGCCCTGGACCTCGTCTGAGGAAAGCGCGTGGGGCCGCGGCGCAGGAGGCGCAAGCGGAGGCCGGGGAGCCGCCGCCGCCGCCAGATGGGAAGCGGAAAGGCCGGCAGGGGCTTTCTCCAGCCGCAGCAGCCCCTGCAGCCGCTCCTGCGCCGCCTCCGACAGCGCCGCGTCCCGGGCCAGCAGCGCCTCCCTGCCGCTCAGTGCGCTCGGAGAGACGGGCCTGAAGGGGCGCAGAGGCCGGAGAGGGAGCCCCTCCGTCTCCCCTTCTCTCCCTGCCTCGCCCGCCCGCCAGGCGCGGAAGCGCAGCCGCCTTGACGTCAGGCGCCCGGGTGCTGCACGAGCAGGTCGAATATGTCCCCGCCGTCGCCTGGGACCTTAGCGATGGCGAGGGGAGGGCGCCGAAGCTGCGGTCCGGGCTGGGCTGGGGCTGGATCCTGTGCTCCTGATGACCTTGTTCAGCCCGCCTCTCTGCTCCCCTTTGGCGCGCACTGATTGGTGGAGGTGTCCTTCCTTCTGAGCCTCCACCAATCAGTGTCTCTGTTTCTTCCCCAGGGTTCGCGCTGCTTCCGGAGACCGGCTTTCCAGATGTCGGGCGGCAGACAGAGAGAGAGAGCCAGAGCCAAGGGGCCAAAGAGCCAGATCTGGCTCGCGAGCCGCCATTTCCGACCCTTGGACTAGGAGTACTGAAAATTAAATGCAGTTCCTGCCACTCATTTTACGGATGGTATAGGAAGATGCTTCTTTTTACTTCTTCTCCACATTTCACATATTAAAAATATTTAAATTCATTATATAGGCAACCCTGTATTGTCAATGCATATTTTCCACATCTTATTAAAATTCTGGCTTCTTTTCCCATTTTAAACCACTCTATGAAATGTGTTAAACAAACCTGTGAATTCTGGATCCTGATGGTTCCAGGTGACAGTGCTTGTGTTACTACTTGTCCTTGAGGTGTGACCACTGTTACTGGCTGATATACTGTGCCACCTTAAAAGAATACAGCAATCAAGTAATTGAGAGATCAAGGGACAGTATGTTAACTGATGTTTAGTTATTATTAAAGATACAGGATGGAGGTATGTTTAACAGATAAAACTATTTTTAAAATGCAGAAGTGAATAATTTTTTTGATTTCATAGAATGCTTTACTTTGTGGAAGCAGAAATCTAGGTAAAAGTCAGTAGCACCCACAAGGCAGGAGTACAAAAAGTCAAGTCTCAACAGCACAATGGAAGCCCTGCCCCTTTGTGTATGTGTGTGATGTCAGTGCATGCACAAAAGGGTCAGGGCTTTGATGGTGCTACCAGAACCAGCATCTTGACTTTTTGACTCCTGCTGTGCATGTGACTAAGAATATTTTTACTATATTTGATATTATTACATAGATTGGTTACTGTATTGTGAATATTTTAAATTACACAAATATATTTAATTTGCCTTCATTTTCTTTTCACTAGTTCTTAAGAGGAGTAATACTAGACTCTTTGAAGAGTAATACTATTGTTTAAAATGATCTTTCATTTATCTTAAGATAAACTGGCAGCATATAATAAAACAAACTTTTATTTATTTATTTAGATTAATAAATTTTTATGGCTGCCCAACTCACACACAGTGACTCCAGGCAGCTTACAAAATTAAAATCCACAATATAAAAAAAACATCAACCCCCCACCCCCTGCGGCAGCTACAGACACAATCAGATCAGCCACTTGATCAGCACCGTCTCAACCTGGGGTCCCCAGGCCCGCTGACAGAACCACGTCTTCAGGGCCTTTCGGAAAAGTATCAAGGTGGGGGCCAATCTAATCTCTGGGGGAATGATATTCCACAGGGAGGGAGCCACCACGGAGAAGGCCCTTTTTCCTGGTCTCACTAGATGAACTTCCCACATAGAAGGGACCCATAACATACTCTGACTCCCCGCTCTGGTGGGCTGGGTAGATGTAACTTAAAACATTTTTCTCTTTAGAAACTACTAAACAGCCAGAAGCACACACAAACACATACATCCACACACTTTGATAAAATGCAACATTTGAGTGTTTAGTGTTTCTTACCTGCAACCGTTGCCATAGTTACATTTCCCTGCTGCAGTGCTGATGCAGGTACCACAATCCCCTGGGGACTTAGCGTACCTGTGATGGCACTTTGAATTGGCTAGAAAAAGTAACAAGAATTACATAGCCTTATCTTTATGAATGTTCCCATGATTTCAGCTGAACAGTTTCAAATCAGAGAGAGATTTGAAAAAACACAATGTTGACAAGTATGATAAAAAAACTGTTATGAAAACAACTTCAATGAAAAGAATAAATAAGCAAGAAATTATAGTTTGACAACATGTGTGTGTGTTGTTTCTAAAATGCTAGCTTTCTTTCCAATACTGAGACATTCATAGTATAGTTTAAAACAGGTATATGAATGTTGAATTATAATTACACCAAACAATAGTTCCTGTACCACTCAATACTATTCCTAACATAGTGAAAGCTTGAATTGGTATGTCAAATTGCTAGATTAAAGATAATGGGATTTGGAAATGGCTATCGGTAATTTATCTAGATTTTTTTTTAAAAAAAAAGGAAGAGGAAATAAATTGTATAGGTTTTCAGTCTTAAAGATCTCTTAAGCATCTTAAACTTGAGAAGCAAAGATGATTTCATAATATTTTCCCAAAGTTCAGATTTAAAATATTTACCCAAATTAGTAAATCACCAAACAGTATATAATATATATAATCTAATATATAGATGGCAAGAATGCAGTTTAGTAAGTTGACATGGGGTTGGCATGAAGTGTTCAATGAAATACAATGAAGAAATCCTTGATTATATTTCTAAAAACATGTATCAATATTTTTACACTCTTCATGATTAACTTAATTTTTCTCTTGTAAGTGATAAATATATGTTGTCAAATGGGCTTCTAGGAGAGATCTCACAGTATGAAGATGAATACAGTAAATTCTCTATATAAAGGATTTATTTATTTATAGTACTTATACTGTTTCAATCTCAAAGGACTCTGGGCAGTGTACAACATCCCCACCCCATCCCAAAAAGAAAAGAAAAGAAAAACATAATAATGAATAACTAAATCCAAATAAATATCAAAAAACAAAAGCAAACCATCAAAAAGCAAGGATAAAACCAAGATAGTTGCCTACAGTCATGCAGCTGGGGCCAAAAGCATGTTTTAAGTTGTTTATGGAACTTCAAGAAAGTGGGAGCTGCTTGGAACTCTGGGGGAAATGTATCCCAAAAGGTAGGGGCTCTTACAGAGAAGGCCTGTAATAACCCCGTGAGGGGTGAGAACTTTCAGGTCATCTCTTGAGGACCAGATTGAATGGGCAAATTCAGTTTTGCAAGGTATTGCCTGATATATCCTGGTACTGCACTCTTTTTTACCTTTAACACCAGCATTTTGGATTGGGCCTAAAAGTCTACTGGCTTCATAGAGGTATAATAGTGGGGAAGGGTTAGAGAAGAATGTCCATTAAATCCAAATGGGATTTTATGCATGTGTTGTTTACCTGTGCATAAAATGGTAAACACATAGGCAGAAACATATCATGCACATTTTCTGTTGCATCTGATCTCCAATGAACTCTGATCCATTAAATCAAGGATTCATGCATTTTTAAGTTTTGACAGACCACATTCTGAAATGTAAATATTGATGCCCTTATTACTTATGTTTAAACAGAAATAGTAAATTACATAACTATTTGAACTGAAAGAAATCACACAACTTCCATTACTATTATTAAAAATTCAACTGCCAATTGGGACACATTTTTCAATAATAAAAAATATTATGCAGCAAAATAAAGGCCCATAATTTAGTGATGGACACTTATAATCCATATTGTTTCAGGTTAGTTTTTCATGTCTCCAGTTAATGCACTGGTGGTTGATCTTTTGATCACCAGTGGCCTTGCTTAATATATTTTGGGTGGCTAGGACAGAGATTTTTCTGGTTTCCTTTTATTGGATTTATGGGTGAAGTTCAGGGTTTTTGTTGTTGTTGTTGAATTATGTGAAGCCATAACGCTTAAACATTAGAGTTTCTCAGTGTTTCCCATCTCAACATGGCTGAAAATAATGCAACTAATTTTTAGTAACTGTGGTAAGTGTTTACTTGGATGTGCAAAAAGGGGGTAACAGTGCCTGCTTCCAGGTTGACTCAGTCTAATATTTGCTGCATGTTTTCTTAAATTCCTCTCCCAACATAAGGCAGCCAGGATAGGAGACATTACGTGACTAAAGCATGAGATGAGTGACTCTTGCTCTTCATTCACCTTTCTCAGCTGGCCTCTTATGCACATGAAATCTAGGCTACTGAACAGGAAGAACTTTATGCTCTGAAGTCTTATGTATATGATGGAGAGCTATCATAGAACTCTCTTCCTGCACAGAGAACTCCCCTATCTTGGATAGGGCCATTATTTGCAATGAGATGAACAAAGCCAACCCAAAACTTAGGCCAAGGAAACAGTGCCAAAGAAGTGTAATGATAATTGTGTCAATTTTGCTCTACTGCTCACATTTTCTGGTGACTCTTTCCATGAAGACAGCTGCTCCAGCAAATCCAAGCTATCTTTATCATGTTTAAAGTTGCTGGACTGCAGACAAAGAGTTGACAAATTATAGTCATTCTTTATGAATTACATTTGCATGTACCGGATTACTAAGAACTGCACAAGGGAGACCTGGTAACTTTAATAACATCACAAAGACTTAAACATTGCTAATTTGCCAGTCACAGATCATCTATTTATAAACTGTATGGTTTATGCATTTAATTAAATTATTAAGATGGCATATTATACTTAGATTTTTAAAAATCTACTTTTACCTATCCCGAATCTTTCTGGAATAGGGTAGATTACAAAACAATTAAGAAAATATATTTCATTTCTCATGAAAGTTACCTGCGGTTGTACTGGTGAATAAGGACTCCCAGATTCTCCACTTAGCAGAGTTTCACTGTTCATTTTAGTCTTTAGACATGCAATATAGCGACTACAAAAATCTTTACAGAGCTCATTAACTTTTTCTAGCTCAAGTAGATGAATTCGTAGAACCTGAATTGCTTTTACCATCTGAGGATAAACAAAGACAACTTTGAAACAAGGTACAAAAATTTCTGCACATAATTTACATTTACTGACAATAGTGTATTTATATACTGCCTCCTTGACATGGTTTACAATAAAAATCAGCAATTATAATTTACAACCATTAAACTATACATCAAAAGATGTTCTTGAATACATAGAATAAGGAATAAAGTAACAAAACAATAATAGTAGTATGTAATAAGTAAACTGAGGGGACGCAATGGCTCAGCGGGTAAGACACCAGGCTTGTCGATCGGAAAATCGCAAGTTCGGAGGTTCGAATCCCTAGCCCCGCGTGACAGAGTGAGCTCCCACACTAGCCCCAGCTCTTGCCAACCTAGCAATTCGAAAGCATGCAAATGCAAGTAGATGAATAGGTACCACTTCGGTGGGATGGTAACAGTGTTCCGTGCGTGTCATGCCGCCCACATGACCGCAGAAGCGTCTTCGGACAACGCTGGCTCTTTGGCTAACAAACGTAGATGAGCACCGGCCCCTAGAGTTGGACACGACTATGCAGGGAAAACCTTTACCTTTTACTAATAAGTAAACAATCTGATTAAATAAACAGGGCTTTGCTAATACTACAGGTAGATATAATAAAACGTGCTGGCAGACAGAGATTTATTATAATTATTTATATCCTGCCTCTCAGGAGATACCAGTTCTTACAAAGTGGTTTATAAGCAATATAGACAATTATAAATAAAAACACATAAATATTATTGACAAAGAAAGAAACAACTAGAATATTTCCCACATGGCTGTTGAATGTAATAGAAATGCTAGGGTCTGGGAGGAAAAGTCTAGCTGAAAAGGCCTCCTTCCTTCTCTTTAGTGAAAGTGACCACTGAGAGGATCTTTCATTTGATTTCTATTCACCTTAAATAACAAAGTGACCTGAACAAGGATTTCTGAAAATCATACTGTACTAGTACTCAAATTATACAACAGAATTCATATAAAACTTGAGTTTGACTTTCAGTAATACAGCTGACTAATGATGCTTTACTTTGCAATATATAATTCAATTTAACTTAACCAGCTCATGAAGTGGCATACAATTTTTGCTAGATTTTGTTTAATTATCTTTAAAAAATGCTTTATTTCAGTGCTTTCTAATTCCTAGTCATTTAAATAGATAGGCACTTCGGCACTTCATTTTATTTCCTAAATGAAAACTTCTTGCCTAACAAAGAGAGAGAAAAAGAAACTTCCTTGGGGGAGCAATCTCTTTTGCTGGGAGTTGTGGTAGTTTGTGGAGATTCATAGGTTTGTTTATATGGGGAGATGGCTATATTTTTACCAATTTTATATGTTAGTTGCTCAAAATCACTGGAGTTGGACAGTCTAGAAATCTGAAGTATAAATAGTTGAAATTAAGGTCAGTGCCAAAGAATATTTGGAAATGTATGCAGAAATACTTCCTTCCTTTGATCTATGTTTATGTGTTACTAATGGACATGTTGGACAAAAGATACCTATCCCAGGTTTTGGGGAAGGTAACAAACTTAAAGAGTCAAAATAAACCTAGTTTAAAATTAGCAAGATTTGTACAAATACAACAAAAGAAACATAAATTAATATGTCACTTTTTTTCCTAAAATGATTTTACTTACTAAGTTATCCGTTTCTGGATCTTCACAAAAAAAGGGTTTTCCTTCCTTCTCCTGTTTCCTAACAAAGTTTTCAATATCTACATCAAAACTTGCAGATGTTGTGCCTTCCGAACCCTGTGTAGATTGTTCACATTTTTCAAATAACAGTGCTAATAAGGGAAACAGTGGGTGCCTAGGAATTAAAGATGAGCAAACTATAAGACTACAGAAATTCTATCTCTAAGTCAGTATGAGAAAACATGTACAATTTGGGCAATGCATACATAATAATAAAATAAATTACATCAGCAATTAAAATGCTATGTCTTCATCCCTAATCTAATCTGGAGTAGTAAACTGCTCCTTTATTTACTGTGTAAATCTACTTGTGCATTGTCAAGTAGAAAACTATAATTTTTATTGTTATTTACTGTTTTTTCATGTTCTGAGCACCAAGAGTTTCCTTATGATTGTGGCAGGATATAAATGTAATGAACACGGACATTTTAAAATATATATTAAAACAGAAACTCTTAATCTGAAGTAAAGATCACAAACCTTACTTAAGTGTGTTAAACCCAGTGAAAAAACAAAATCTATACTGCTATCCTATGCTTGTTCAGTAAGTTGTCAGTCTTACCATCTTTAATAGAGCTTACTCCCTTGTAAACATGTAGAGCATTGACTTAAGTATGCAATAAAATGGCTGAAAATATACATCTGACTTAACGAATACAGAACTCAAAATACATAAAATGTTGGTTGGTGCGGTTGCTGCTAAATGTTTGAGCTTAGGTTGCTTTTTATCAACTGATTCTACATTCTGGGTGCCCTGGGACCAGTACCTATTCTATACTACACAATTTTATACTGGCATTGGAAATGAAAAACAGGTATACCTCATCTCTCTTAACAAAATAAATTAGCAGGAGTTCTCAACTTTGGCTAAAGTGGTGAAACACTGCGGAGTTTGGCTGCTGAGGGGAAGAAGGCTTCAGAATCCTAGCCTCTATTGAGTTTTGTATGGTCTCTTCCAACTGTGATTGCCTACTACATCCCAGAAGCCCCACCCTTGGTTTGAGAACAATCACTCTACATACTAAAGACAATAATATATTTTACTACTTAGATTGGTCAACAGTACTACCTGTAAATAGCCTGCTTGTCTGCATCCATCGGTGTCTGAGACTCAACTGGGGAAGGACTCAATCCTCCTGCATCTGTTTCTAAGCAGTTTGGATCCTGCTCAGTTTTTAGGTCTGTTACTACTTGCATTTGCTGGAAAAGAAAGATGCTTTATATTGCCAGCTGCACTGAAAATGATTTATTTTCCAAGCAAAGGGAAGAGCTAAGATCCTACTAAGTTGCCAGAAAGTTGGCATGACTTGGCAACTATACAAAAAGCACAAGCAGTTAGGAAAAATAGATAGATGGATATAGACATATGATCTTTCTTATATCTTTTCTCAGTAAGTAATTGTGGTTGATTATAAATGGAAGATTTGAGCAATGATAATATAACAGGCAGATCTGTTAACTATCTACCCCCGTCTTGCTGTTGAAATACAAGGCAATAGAAAATCCCTCCTATACTGTTGCTAAGAAAGTTGCATGGACTTGTCCATACAATTAGCAGAAATCAAACTCAGCATTATTTTTTACTTTACTAAGATTATTATACGTACATGTGTATGCAGGTCCAAAACATAAAATCCCTCCAATTAAAAAAAAATACCCTCAATTATTAAAATAAATGTTTCAGATTGTGACCAATCTATTATTTTTGGTATGGTACAGTATGTGAAAATGTGTGGAAACTGAAACCCTAATTCAATCAGGTAATAAATAACCAGTTTAACTAGGCTAGCTGCATTGATTTGATCTAGAATTATGCATGTGTGATTGTTGCCCTTCTTTGCTTTTTCCCCTATATTCCCCTTTCTCCCCATAAACTCCTTTTTATATAGCTTCAGTGGTTTAATACTGTATGATAATTTCTTGTTAAAATCTTCTCCATGTACAACATTGCATAATAACACAACTACCCTTCTATTTCAACATTGGCATAAGGTTTGGGATTGGGCAGAAAAATCCAAAGCCCGTTTCTTTCTACTTGCCTAGGGATTCATTAGTAGGAACTGCAGGACCTCCTCAGCTGAATGTGTCAGGCACTTCAGACTGACTGATGGAGGCCTATTATTTTTCTTTGAAAGAAGGGATGTGCCAGTGAGATTTAATTTAGCATCCTTCTTGGCTTGTAACACATTATAAAGGCAAAGATATTATGCCTACTAATATATTTGGAATACAAATCCATCTTGTTACAGAGCAAAAGGGTGAGTGGCTTTAGTTTCTAAGCAATGGATAATAAGGTTATCCCCTAGCAAAAGGGCAGATCTATATCCTACTAAAACTCTCGTGTCTGTCTGTCTGTTTGCAATCTTCAATTGGGCGAAACGGTGCATCATAGGGCAACAATTTTTCAACCAAGGTACCTCAAATGGGCTAACTTACAGAATACATTTATAGAATGTGTCCAAAATCCCATCCTGAAATTTGGCAAAATTGTGGCTGCTTCAGCATCGCCATGCTGTCGCAGTCAGCTGTGGTCACGTGATCATCATTTCCAACACTCCCTGACAGCTTCCCACAAGTCAATGGGGAAGCCGGCAGGAAGTCTAAACTCAGTCGTGATTGCCAATGCTCCCTGCCAGTTTCCCACAAGCAAAGTCAGTGGGGAAGCCGGCAGGAAGTTGCAAGTCCAAGGCCTGCAGGCAGGTAAGTGCCTGCTACCAGGTGGGGGAGGGAGCAAGCGGGTGCACGAGAGGTGCGGCAAGGGTCAGGGACAGTGCACAAGAGGCGCAGCACAGGTCAGGGAAGGTGTGCGGGGTGGTGGTGTGGGTCAGGGAGAATGCACAGGGGTGTGTGTGAATGGCCAGTGCAGCATGAGCACAGAGGGACTGGAGAAGGGTGTGTGGGTGAGGAAGGAAAGAGGAGGGAGGGAAGGAAGATTTCCAATGCTCCCTGCCACCTTCCCACAAGGAAACTCAATGGGGAAGTCGGCAGGAAGTCAGAAGTCGCTCCTGTTTCCACTGCTTTTTTGCCTGCCAGTGGTCATTCCGTTTCTCTGTTTTGGTAAGGAAATATCTCTGAAACGATGACCCAAGGGGTCATGGGTTCTCTAGTTTTTATTAAGGTGGCCATAATTCATTTTAGGTAATGGAAGAAAACAGATCAGTGAAAAGAAAATAACAGTATGTGAAACTCATCAAAATCCTTATTTGGAAACAAAAATGTTATGATGAAAACAAAATCAAATTCATTCATTCATTCATTCATTCAATTTATATACGCACCCATCTCATACATGTGACTCTGGGAGACTCACAAACAGTCTTAAAACATAAAAAACAATAAATAAAATACAAATAAAAACAACATCATAAAAACCATACTAAAAGCATTATTAAAACACACAATCAGTGGCTGAGTACAGAACATTCATAACATTCAATGCAATTTTTTTCCTGAATACATTTGGGGAGACAATTTAAGTCAGCAGAGGTAAATAATCCCATTTGAGTTCCTAGCATCTTCAAATGATTATGTAGGAAGTGCTGCCATTCAGATTACACCTTGGTTACATTCACACCTCATGCCTACTATTATTTTATTTTATTTTATTATTTTATTTTATTTTATTATTATTTTATTTTATTTTATTTTATTTTATTTTATTTTATTTTATTTTATTTTATTATTTTATTTTATTATTTTATTTTATTTTATTTTATTTTATTATTTTATTTTATTTTATTATTTTATTTATTATTTTATTTATTTTATTATTATATTTATTTTATTTTATTTTATTTTTTAATCAACAATATACTGGTAGAAACTGATTGACTCTTTCTGCTTGTTTTCTTCTGACAGCAAGAAGAGCTAAAACAAATTGCAGAAAGTTTTTCCAGGTATGATGAGTGAATTTGGATTCTGGATCTTTTACCCCTTCACAATCCAGAGTTGAGAAGAAACATTAATTTGTTTTTGACTTTTGATCCTTGGTTGTTTGGCAAAGAAAATTAGAAATTCAATTGGCACATTACACTAAACAAACCAGGAAGGAGTCCCTGTAATCTATTTAACTACTCCTATTACCTATTGGCTCCTGGAATTACAGGTAAGCATGGTCTGGGAGAACAAAATGAAGCGGGACATAGGCTGATAGAATTTTGCCAAGACAATTCACTGTGCATAACAAACACTCTCTTCCAGCAACCTAAAAGACGACTATATATATGGACTTCACCAGATGGTCGACACCGAAATCAGATTGACTACATCCTTTGTAGCCAAAGGTGGCGGACATCTATACAGTCGGTAAAAACAAGACCTGGAGCTGACTGTAGTTCAGATCACGAACTTCTTATTGCACAATTTAGGATCAGACTAAAGAGAGTAGGGAAGACCCACAGATCAGTTAGACATGAGCTCACTAATATTCCTAAGGAATATGCAGTGGAGGTGAAGAACAGATTTAAGGGACTAGATTTAGTAAATAGGGTCCCAGAAGAACTATGGACAGAAGTTCGCAACATTGTGGACTTCCAGTGGGAAATGGCGGACTGAACAACCTTGCCTGCAAGCTCTGTGGGCAGAGTTGGCAGCGTGGCAGGTTGTTTTTGGTCACAGGCAGGTTTTTCTGTAGCCCCAAGTGTTTTTCCAGATTAAGGAAAACGCTGAGAATCGACCCATTTGTCCTACAGACAGTAAGTTGTAGCCAGGAGATCGTGGACAGCGTCTGCAATCGAGTGGTAAGACTTCACCGGGAGGCTGGGATTCCATCTCCTTCTGAGCCATGCATGCAATCCCTTAAAGGGGAAGTAAGTCCTGCCTTCCCATTTCTTAAGCACCCAATTTGTTTTTTTAAGTTTTGTACCCCAAGAGAAGCTTTTTATAGCAAGAAAAAGCGGAATCTCTTGGTGAATATAGTTATTTTTGGAGATTTTTAACTAGAAAAAAAAGTTCTGGCTTGTTTTCCCATCTGGATTGTATTGAGGGCTGAAACTGTAAGATTGCCTTTCCGTTGCTATCTTTGGTGCTGAATTTGAAGGACGGAGTGTTTTCCTACACGTTGCTTTTGATTTCTTATTTTAAACTCTTGGCTTTCTGTTTACTTTCTTTGGGTTGTCTGCTAGTATATTTCCCTTTGTTAATTTTGGATTAATTCACTAACCTCTATTTCTGTGAGTTAACTCTTTAGGGCAGTGCTTTCCAAACTGCCGCCGTTGGCGACACACCAATGGTGGCAGTGGCGGTGCGCACAGAGGGGCGCATGTGCGCTGCGGCGGCGCGGGGGGGCACGCGGCAGTAGCGTGCATGGCGGCCGCGGCCTCGCTAAAACGCGGAAGTGCTGATGGTGCGCCGCTGCTGTGTGCGCCGCTGCTGTGCGACACACTAAAGTGTCGCGACACACAGTTTGGAAAGCTATGCTTTAGGGGGTGCCATAATTTACTGTTTGAACTATGGAAGATTTTAAAGAAGACTTTATAGAATTTCGTTATCAGCAAAAAGATTTTTTTTCAAAGGGTTGTGAAGTTATTTTGCAGACTCTTTGGGACATTCGAGATGAGATTCTGGATAAAATGGTTCAACTATATGAAAATATTGTGATGGAAGAAGAAGCTAGAAAAGATGGTGATTTTACTGCTGTGAGGGAGATTGAAGTATTCCCAGCTGAAGACTCTGGATTGGTGTTTAGGGGGTTAAAACGATTGTTTAACTTTAAGACTCCACAAGGAACTGCCATACTGGGGAAAAGTTATGACTATTTCAATCAATGTTATGGGAAAGAAGAATATGTTATGTGGGAGTTTTTTTTCTTTTTTGCTGGAAAGTTTGTATCTTTATTTGTTTTTACAATTTGATGCTTATTGTGTAGACAGAAGTGTATAGAATAGTAGTAGGAAGAAAAAAAATTAAATGGATTGTTTTTTAAGAGGGAGGGAAGTTTGAAGTAGAAATTTATATGTATATATGTATGTATGTATGTATGTATGTATGTATGTATGTATGTTAGGGGAAGGAGCAATTGTATTAGAGACTTGTATATGTGTTAATGGAAGGATTTATAGAAACAATGTGATCATGGTTTGATGTAGAGGAAGGATTTGTTAATGGGAATTGCTGTATATTCTTACTACTGAAAGCTGGAAGTCGCCTGTATATGTAATTATCTAAAATTCTTTTTTTCTTGTGTTTTTACACTTTTAGTCTTTTTTTTCTTTTTTGTCTGTAGTTTTGTCTGGTTTTTTTTTTTGTAGTTTTTTATCTTTGTCTTTAAAAATAATAAAAACTTTATCCCAAAAAAGAAGTTTGCAACATTGTTCAGGAGGCGGCAACAAAAAACGTCCCAAAGAAAAAGAAAAACAAGGCAGGATGGCTGCCTGTTGAGACACTGGAAGTAGCCCAAGAAAGAAGGAAAGCAAAAGGCAACAGTGATAGGGGGAGATATGCCCAATTAAATACAAAGGTCCAGAGGTTAGCCAGAAGAGATAAGGAATTATTTTTAAACAAGCAATGCGTGGAAGTGGAAGAAGATAATAGAATAGGAAGGACAAGAGACCTCTTCCAGAAAATTAGAAACATTGAAGGTAAATTCTAGGCAAAAATGGGTATGATCAAAAACAAAGATGGCAAGGACCTAACAGAAGCAGAAGAGATCAAGAAAAGGTGGCAGGAATATACGGAAGATCTGTATAGGAAGGATAATAATATCGGGGATAGCTTTGACAGTGTGGTCAGTGAGTTAGAGCCAGACATCCTGAAGAGTGAGGTTGAATGGGCCTTAAGAAGCATTGCTAATAACAAGGCAGCAGGAGACGACGGTATCCCAGCTGAACTATTTAAAATCTTGCAAGATGATGCTGTCAAGGTGATGCATGCCATATGCCAGCAAATTTGGAAAACACAAGAATGGCCATCAGATTGGAAAAAATCAACTTATATCCCCATACCAAAAAAGGGAAGCACTAAAGAATATTCAAACTATCGAACAGTGGCACTTATTTCACATGCCAGTAAGGTAATGCTCAAGATCTTGCAAGGTAGACTCCAGCAATTCATGGAGCGAGAATTGCCAGATGTACAAGCTGGGTTTAGAAAAGGCAGAGGAACTAGAGACCAAATTGCCAATATCCGTTGGATAATGGAGAAAGCCAGGGAGTTTCAGAAAAACATCTATTTTTGTTTTATTGACTATTCTAAAGCCTTTGACTGTGTGGATCATAACAAATTGTGGCAAGTTCTTGGTGGTATGGGGATACCAAGTCATCTTGTCTGCCTCCTGAGGAATCTGTATAACGACCAAGTAGCAACGGTAAGAACAGAGCACGGAACAACGGACTGGTTTAAGATTGGGAAAGGAGTACGGCAGGGCTGTATACTCTCACCCTACCTATTCAACCTGTACGCAGAACACATCATGCGACGTGCTGGGCTTGATGAATGCAAGGCTGGAGTTAAAATCGCTGGAAGAAACATTAACAATCTCAGATATGCAGATGATACCACTTTGATGGCTGAAAGCGAGGAGGAGTTGAAGAGCCTTATGATGAAGGTGAAAGAAGAAAGTGCAAAAGCTGGGTTGCAGTTAAACCTCAAAAAAACCAAGATTATGACAACCAGCTTGATTGATAACTGGCAAATAGAGGGAGAAAACGTGGAGGCAGTGACAGACTATATTTCTAGGTGCAAAGATTACTGCAGATGCTGACTGCAGCCAGGAAATCAGAGGACGTCTACTTCTTGGGAGGAGAGCAATGGCAAATCTCGATAAAATAGTTAAGAGCAGAGACATCACACTGACAACAAAGGTCCGCATAGTTAAAGCAATGGTATTCCCCGTAGTAACCTATGGCTGCGAGAGCTGGACCATAAGGAAGGCTGAGCGAAGGAAGATAGATGCTTTTGAACTGTGGTGTTAAGGGACCGCGGTGGCTCAGTGGTTAAGACACTGAGACAGAAGCTATTAAGGCTGAAAACCCGGTAGTTTGAAACCTGAGCGTGAGCCGCGTGCTGGAGTAAGCTTCCAGCAATTAGTAAAATCAGTCCCAGCTTCTGTCAACCTAGCAGTTCAAAAGCATGCAAATGCGAGTAGATAAAATTAGGTACCACTTCGGTGGGAAAAATCACAGGGACATGAAAGGAGCATCCTTGGGCGTCCCTGGGCAACGGTGATATCACCAGCAAATCCTTTCACTACAGAAGTGAAAGCTTCTGACACAAAACAACAACTGTGGTGTTGGAGGAAAATTCTGAGAGTGCCTTGGACTGCAAGAAGATCAAACCAGTACATACTCCAGGAAATAAAGCCAGACTTCTCACTTGAGGGAATGATATTAAAGGCAAAACTGAAGTACTTTGGACACATAATGAGAAGACAGGATACTCTGGAGAAGTTGCTGATGCTGGGGAAAGTGGAAGGCAAAAAGAAGAGGGGCCGACCAAGGGCAAGATGGATGGATGATATTATGGAGGTGACGGACTCAACTGTGGGGGAGCTGGGGATGGCGACGGCCGACAGGAAGCTCTGGCGTGGGCTGGTACATGAAGTCACGAAGAGTCGGAAGTGACTGAACGAATAAACAACAACAATTGGCAAGAGGAGTCAAGTAGACTAAGCTAACTTATTTAGCCCAGAATCATGAAGAGATAATTATATATTATTCTAAAACACTTATGCTTCTTAAAATTCAATTGCCTCCTGACTAGCTTTCCATAAACCGTGCAATAAAAGAAATGGATAATGTACAAGTCAGAAGCATGATTTGTGCATTTTTTTTAATCCAATTGTGTCAGATTCTCGGAGAGTGCCTGGAGAAGTCCCTGCAGTTTTCTTGGTAAGGTTGTTCAGAAGTGGTTTGCCATTGCCTTATTCCTAGGGCTGAGAGAGTGACTGGCCCAAGGTCACCCAGCTGGCTTTGTGCCTAAGGCGGGACTAGAACTCACTGTCTCCCAGTTTCTAGCCTAATGCCTTAACCACTACACCAAACTGGCTCTTAAAATTCAATTCTTCTTAAAATTCAGTTGCCTCCTGACTAGCTTTCCATAAACGGTGCAATAAAAGAAATGCAAGTAAGAAGCATGATTTCTGCATACCTATAGGTAATCCGTATCATATGAACTTTTATAAAAAAATGTCTTACTTGTTGCCCATCTTGATAGTTGTCTATACTTAATGTCTGCGTTGCCATCATGGTTACTGAGAGTTGCTTTAAAGTCAAATCATATCTTAGTTCAAATTTTCTGCTGAAAAGAAACCATAAATAGTATTAGCATTTTTAAAGAAAGTTATAGGATTATTGAAATCTATGTACAGTATGCAGTTGTAAAATGTATTCTTTCAAATACCATTACATATACCAGTTACTGTCACAAAATATTGATAATCATAATTTTAATCCAAATTTCACATGTATTTTCACATGCTAAAATAAACATGAATAAAATGTACCACAAAAATATCTGGAACAAAATAATGCAAGACAAACCTTTCTGAGATTTGGAAAATGTTCTTTCAGATTATTCCCCGTTAAAGGAACACAGATACTGGTCCAGTCATAGGACCAGATGGCACAACAAATTGATTCTTTTTAAATCCATGCTAGGACACTAGTGTACATTTTCTCTATCTGAAAAATACATAGCAAATTAAAAAATGTCCAATGGCTAAGTATTAAATTCATGATATCTCTCACATACAACCACAACCCTTTTGTATTTATGTGCTGTCACATTCACAGGCACCCACCCACCTATAACTATCTTGATTTCTCTCTCCCACATTCATCACGTCCTTAATTTGCAAGATTTTGATTCACACATCCAGTCCAGCTGCATATTTTCCCCATGTGGTTCTGAAAATGGCCATATACAGGCTAGAAGCAACCATTTTTGCTATCATAAGGGCATTTTTTTCAATCACCACAGCTTATATCTGTATACAACCTGGTTCATACAGTTTACATGGATGAGTCAGTCCACAGAAGTATTTAACACCCAGTCTCTGGTGATACCTTAAGCAAATATGTATACTGTACTAAAAATAGGAAAAATATGTGGTTTTTCAGACATTAAAGAAAAAATGCAGAAGTAGCCACAGGAAGATATTCTATATAAGGAAATATAAATTGGTTTAAAGCCATTAACTTATAGCAGAATTTCCATCCAATAAATTTCTGATGGTCAGATAGCTCTTCCTTCATTTTATAATGTCTTACACATTTTCAAGAAGCTCCAAAGTCTCAAAGTAAAACAGCATTGGTAGGAAGCAAGAATCTTCAGGGGTTCTTTTGCTCTCTCATTGACATTCAATAGATATAGGAGTTGAAAGCAAAACAAAGCAGGAATTATCAGCTCAGAAGGAACCAGAGATGTCATAGCTGGTCAATGCCAATGCAGGAAAACCCGCATTGCATTAATATCATGTTTAACAGTTTTTAAAACAGAGAACTTCAGTTTATAGAAATATAATACTGTCAGACAGATATATTGTCAAGAAACCTTTCATCTATACCCATCAAGAGAAAGATACTGTCTGTGGCAATACCCATCACTGTAATATCATTGTTTCCCAACTGGATGACTAAATCTCTCACCAAGCTGGCCATTGAGCCTATCAGTGTGCATGTTTTCTCTTTCTGTGATGACATTATTGTCTTATTCTCAAAACAGCAGGTTATTAACTGCTGAAACTAGAATTGTTTAATGAACCTGCCCTGTATTTTTTTTAGTTTGGATGGAAATGTAATTCAAACAAATCCTTTTCATGAGGAGCGGGATGCTGTTTTGTTTTTTTTTTTAAAAAAAAACCCCAAGTTCTAGTGGTGAGAGGGATGAATGTATCAACTAATATAATGGAGAGGCATACAAGAACATGAGGAGATTCCCTCAAAATGTAACCTTTATTCTCTAGTCTTCTCTATTTTCAGTGGCTCTCTCTGGAGACTTCAATGGAAAAATCTCCCAGCTGCAATATTTAAATCTGCAAGGTATTACACTGAAAATAATTTGGCTGATGGCTAGTAAAAGAAATTCCAAAAGACCCCATGCAGATGTGCTGCACCATGCAGCAGCATCAATAGGATTAGTGATTAATAGATAAGCATAAATGCTTCTGCTGCTTTTTTGCCAGAGGCACCATGTCAATGCTCGAAAGGCTGAGGCAGCTTGGCCAATTTGATTGTTGATATTGGCTGTGGCAGCTATTTTCTGTTGTTGGACAACAGAGCCAAAGTATTAAAATTGTTCAAACTTAGCTCCATCAAAGTGGATGGCAAAGACTTTCGGTACGAGTGTGTGGATCACTATATTAAACAGCAAAGGAGATGCAATAGTGCCCTGCCTCACACCCGTACATGCAGGCATTTCATCATGAACAGAATTTCATGATCCCTCATACAGCTGTTCCAGGAGGCTAGATGAGGCTATTTTAGCAAGCACACCTTCTGCAGTCAGTGCCACTGAAAGACACTGTCAAATGCTGCTGCAAAGTCAAGGAACACAGCGATGAGCCTCTTTCCACACCTGATATGTTCCTCCAACAATTGTTGTGGTACATGTATTTGGTCACATGTCTTCCAGGCCAGAAACCATCCTGTTCTTGGGGTAGTTGTTTTCATTCTGAAACCTTTTCAGATTATTGTATTTTCATAAATACTTTACCTCCAAATGACAAAAGGCTAGTATGTTACTTCTTAATTATATTGGATTGTCCACTCTATTTTTTTAATGCTAATTTCCTACTGTAAATCAGGGTGCAAGAATTAGTGTGGCAAACAGTAGCATTTAAAAATAGTGTAGACAATCCAATCCAACTAGGAAGAAACATGTTTTATACCATTCTTTCAAAAACTGGAACTTAGAATGGCTGGGTTCATCCCCTGGACAAAACCAGGTTTTTTTAAAACACTGGTGGCAGAATAAAATATAATGGACCTGTTTCTCTACAATGCTAAGCCACAATTAGTGGGTTCACATATTACTGCAGTAAATCCTAACATAATGGTATAGTGTGATCTATGAACCCACAGAATGCAATGAATTAAATGCTTTCAATTGCAACGAGGTCTTTGTAAATAGAAAAACTGCAAGTATTATATTTAAACTGTGCATTTATATGAATATATCCCACTCTGTATTTGAATTTATGTTCACTTAAATATTCAATAATTTCTTTTAAAAATATGACACTGTGTTTTAATGCTACTCAAAACACAGCTGTAATTGTTTTTATTCTGAGAAAGTTATTTGACGCTGTTTAAAAGTTCACAATCTTGGATATGTTTTTCTCATAGAAATGAACTACAAACTTCATGTAATAAATTGTTCCTATGTATTCAAACAGAACAAATATATGTAGGTAATGCCTGTCTACAATTTATCATAGTTACTGAAGTATAAAAAGACTGTTGGTTGAATTACTTTATTATAAGAAGCAATTCTCTATAAATTCATGATCATTCATATGTAATATAATATAAATGAAATGACTTCTAAGCTGTATTTAAAGTATTACAATTTTATACTATACCTATACTGTGATATGACTAGTCCTGTAACAACTTTAAAAATATACATTATTAAATGAATGTGAACAAAAAACTAAATCCCATTAAGAATACAGAAAATGAATTTGAATTAGTATTTTCATAACTCTAAAATTTGTTAAATTAATATCCAGCCTTTAAATCAGGAGCAGAGTTTTATTTATTCAATTTATATGGCTACCCACTTGACATATTATTCTGGACAGCAAACAGCAGGTTAAAAATAAAGACATCAACAAAAACTCATCACACCAGGAGTTCCACTCCTGGAGCAGCATTCATATCCATATCAATACAACCCCACCCCTCCAGTGGGCTCACCTAGCTTCCTGGCCCAGTGCCTGGGGAAAAAGCCAAGTTTGAAGTGCCTTACAAAAGACCATCAGGGTCAGAACCATTTGAATCTCAGGTGGTATGCTGTTCCACACAACACAGCACAGCAACAAAAAAAGCAAATTTCTTAGGTCCCATCAGATTGCATTGTTTAATCAAAAGGACCCTGAGCATGCCACTGTTAGATCTGACGAAACAGACAAAAATACTTGGATAAAGTTGGTCCTGCATAAAGTTGGTCCTGCAAATAACCAGGCCCTGTGCCATGAAGGGCTTAGTAGGTGACAATCAGCACTTTGAAATGCACCCAATAAAATTGGGCCTTATATCAACATTCAAGATGGAATTGCAAACAATTACTATAGGTATAGAATCCTATTTAGAAATACTATTACATGGTATTTTTAAAAAGCAGCCATTATTTCTGAATCCTTACGAGATTTTGCAAACAAAATGTTTTAGATAATTTAGTAATTTATGCCAAAACACCATGTTATACTTGTGATCCAAATTAAACTCATTTACTCATTCCACAAAGCACTTTGCTTCATTGGCTATCCCAAAGGAAGTATATTCTGTGCATGCACACACATGCCCAGATGATCTCAAGAGGACCACATAGTATCCATGTCGGGATCTGCTCCTTGAAGTAGCAGCTGCTCCAAAACTCAAGAACAGCTGCTTTGAAGTCCTCCCAAAATGTTCTATGAGGATATGTACAGAATACTCTTCTGCTGGGATGGCAGATGAAGCAAAGCAGGAAAGTGTCTTGTAGAGTGATTTTCAGTAAACTCTTTGCTAGTGGGATGGGTGTAGCACCAAACACACAACTATGTTCCTTTTAGAGACAGCAGATGATAGTCTTGTAAGCAAATTATACTTATTCTATTTGAACAGAAGTCTGTCAATTGTAAACAATGCAAAAACAAGTTACTCTTAGCATCTTCAAGGAATTAAATATTTTTATTAGTGGACATACAAGTTTAGTTACAAGAGAAAACAATTTAAACATTATGTGACTTGATTCCTAAATTACTTTATATTTTGATGTTGTCATTATATCATGTTTGTGATATGTTACTTATCTGTTAGTATATTATGCTACTGTTCAAGTAGTTCAATGGATGTTACTTGGGAATAAATTGCTACTGATTCAGCAGGTCTTGCTCCCAAATGGGTCCTTAATACAGCATTCATAAACTGATATATCAAATCATAGTCTGATTCAAGAAATCAGGGTTTTGAACATTCTTGCTCAATTCCCTTTGACTAGAGTATTTATATTCTCCTTTAAGCACCACCCAGCAAACAGAATTATCTGAGAGCCCCCAACTCGAACAACCAATAGTCCAAGTAACTGAATCCTGAATCCTTACTTCAAATCTGTAACTTAAGTATGCTTTAAAAATATTTTATATTAACATTGAACGTAAAGTTGAAAGTAATGTCAGAAAAAATATTACATTATTTTAATATCATAGTGTCATAGACAAATAGTGTACACAGGTTCTGAATGATGGCAGTTATGATTCCTAAAACAATGGCAACTTCAAGGAGCAGAGCCAGGCATGGCTACTATGTGGCCCTCTTGAGATCTTCTGGGCATGTGTGTACATGCACAGAATATGCTTCCTCTGGGATAGCTGGACAGCCCCAAAAGTTGTAATTTTTAATAGGTTAGGAAAATTACAATTGTAAGTAATCATTACTGATACGGGTTTTATTTTAATTAAATGTAAATATAAAACACATCAGATTTAGTTTTTGTCTGGCTCCACTTACTGCTTTTTGGATGTGGCCATCAGCATACCACTCAGACCAAATGTAAGGCCACAAAAAGTTGTGCACCCTTGTTGAAAGGGTACTGTATTGTGCAAGAAAGCCCAGTCCACACCTCAAAGTTTTGTTACATATTCCATTTTTTAAAAAATGCCTTATACATTTAGAATAAAAAAATATGTGAGGCCAAGTAACTGAAACATTTAAAACAATTTGAATAGTCTCAAGTAGCAAGTTACAATAAAATGGTGCTCCTAAAGGATACCAATGTATCATTTCCTTGTACCTTCATTCCTAGCCCCATTGCCTTGTAATTACAACATCTTTAATGTACCCCTGTAATAGTTTTAACCAGTTTGGTCTAGTGGTTAAGGCACTGGGCTAGAAACCAGGAGATTGAGAGTTCTAGTCCCGCCTTAGGCATGAAAGCCGGCTGGGTGACCTTGGGCCAGTCACTGTCTCTCAGCCCCACTCACCTTACAGGGTTGTTGTTGTGGGGAAAATAGGAGGAGGAAGGAGTATTAGGTATTTTCGCCACCTTGAGTTATTTATAAAAAAATAATAAAGGCGGGATAGAAAATAAATAAATACATAAAATAGTTTTAACAATGTGACTCTTAGTCATAAATGGTTAACAGAAATTGCAAACTGTGAAACTGGAAGAGGGACTATAAAATGAGGGTGTATTTCAGGATGAACAATGAAAGTACAGTATGAAAATGAGTTCCTAATACAGTGAGTTGGGGTCTAAGCTAAAAGAAGATGAACATATATGAAAATAGTAGTAATAGTAATAATAATAAACGTGAACAACTCAGGGCAGCTCACAACAAAGAAATGCATTACAGTACTTCTGAATTGTTTATTTATTATTAGATTGATACCTCACCTTTCAAAGTCAATTCTGGGCAAAATTAATGGGAATTAAATTGATTTCTGTTGTCCTATTTTTTAGAATTTAATACTGCAAATTTATATTTGTCAGACCTTCAATATTCTGCTTTGCTCAATGAAGTCAAGAATAAATTCCACTAAGCAAGCAAAGTTTACTATTCTGTGTAGGCATTGTACTGCTGAGTTTAGGATGAAAAAAGAGCAATTAGCATTATTTCTAGTCAATGCTAGACTAAAACGCAGTGGAAACTTGTAGCTCAGTAAGGTTACCCACACCTACAAGCCTCCGTCCTTAGTGCATCAGCACTCAGGAATCGTTTCTTATTCCATTTATCTGCAATGTTTACCAGGACACTTAGCACTACACAGCACTTTGAATTCAATCCCCAAGTTTTTTTTCAAAATGCACCAAATGTAGCATCTGTCTGCAACACCTTAAAGTAACTATACTTTTTTTTAGACCAATCCCAGGAAGATACAGCTGTTTTAAGGTGTTGCAAACTAATGCTACATTTCAATTCCACACATCCCAAAGCACCTATTGAAGATTAAATCCGAAGCACTTCACAGCTCTATTGAGCATCTTAGTTTCAAAAGACTTTATTCTAACATTTTGCATTGGAAGACTAGAAAATGCAATGTGTGACTTTAGCATCAATGTTTCCAAGAATGGAGGATTTCTTCAGCCCCTTATATATCCTCAGTGCCACCGGCCTCCATTTGTCTATCAAAAGATGAAAACAATTCTGAGATTTCAGGAGCTATTGATGACCAACTAAGTAAGATTTCTTGAGTAAGAGCTTGGTTGTAATGCCCTGTATTGCCTTTTCTCCCAGCTGAACAAAATTTTGTACAAAATTAGCTAATATACATCCATCTGCTACATTTGTACTTATTAAAGTTCCATTTTTTTCCAAGCAGAAAAACTGTGGTTTGAAACAAGTCTCTGATATTTTAGTGTAACACACATTATACTTCCAATGAAAACTGTAGGCATGCGCAATGGTCATGTGTGCAATAAACAGCAAATGTCACTTCAATTAGTAAAGTTCTATTTGGTAAATTTCAATGTGTGCACTTAGCATTTCACTACCATGAATCCTTCAAAATGTGCTTTCTTAAACCTAATTAAGCAGCATCATTTACATTATTGCTACTCTTGGTACCCAAAATAAAAACAAAGGGATCTAAAACCTCAAGTTTGCATATTGGGAGGAGAAAGTTCTCAGTATAACTTTGAAAGATACAGTTTGTTCACTCATTTAAATGCTTAATGTTGTGGCTAATGCACTGGACAACTGACATTCTTTTTCAAGTTCCAGTCTTCAGCTACTGCAATAAACAGGATTAGTGAACTGGTGTATTTACCAACATCAAACAGGGCAAGAAGTACACATTACCTGCTCAACATATTCAACACTTTGTACTTGAATCAAGGAATATTTCATTTTTCTAGTTCTGCCAAGCTCTGGCATTGTCATTTAGTGCCATTTTCAATTTAGCCAGGGGATACAAATTCGTGGGAGATAGTCTGCTCATCTGAAAATGTATTATAAAATACCCTTCTCTTTTGAGAAGCGGGGTGAAGAGTATGCGAAATACATATTCCTGGTTTTTGCATGACTGAAAACAGGTCGCCGAGCAAACACCCGAAAACGGCTGAGAAACAAAGGGGAGAAAAAACTCCTCTCCATGTTTATTGTTGACAACCAGATTACATAATAATAATCCCCTCGGATTTCCTAATAGTTCACTATGAATCCCCCACGTCAATTCACGTGCAAAAGGGATTATTTCAAGCTACGAAAAGGCAGCTGCGAACCTATGGAAGAACAGGGAGGGGGAGACGGCTTTCCCCTCACGCCTGGGCGAGGAGAGCAGGCTAAGGAGCCCGAGCGCTTTCGAGGCAGGAAACAAGAGACCGAGGAAAGGCGGCCGTGGGGGAACTCCCGCTGGTTGTTCAATTCCTCTCCAGCTGCTTCTTCAGGTCTACAGGAATGTCCCCGAAAACGGCCCCTTTAAATACCGCCCTCGCGGCTCCCCCACACTCCCCCGCGTCGCACCACGAACAGCTGCTGCCCTTTTCTCTCCCCCTCCCACTTCCTGAGGCGCGCGACACCTTCTCCTCCTCCGTGCGCGCGCCGCCGCCGCCGCCTTCTACAAAAGCAACGGCCAGTCGTCGGCTGTTCCAGAAACTTCCTCACTCCCCCTCCCTTTCCTTTCCCGCTCCAGACCGCCGACGCCCCTAACCCCCCTCCGGGTAAGTTACGGTGAGGATGCCCCTTTCCCGCTTTTCCATGTTGCGGGCTCGCCTCCCCTCACGCTCCCCCACATCCCGGATCTGTTGGCGCGGCTGAGCCAAGCCGGCCGATACTGGCGGCGGGCGCGCCGTGATGGATGGCTGGCTGGCTAAGAGCAGGTTTGAGTGACAGCGCTTACCTGGGTGCCAATCTTCGTCACACTGACAAGCGGCTGCAGCAATCGGGACCCGCACCGCCGCGACGCGCGTCACCACGCATACATGGCCTCGTCCAATTGCAGGGCGCGCCAGGCGAGACGACAACACGCTTCGAAAGACGCCTCATCAATATTCAGCAAGGGAGCGGGGCACGTCGTGTTTTTAGATACGCCCACTCCGAGGCACGCCATGGTGAAGGGGCGGGGCGGCTAGGGAAGTACCGTCCCCTTGGGCCTGGGCGCGCGGCTGAATTGCTTTTATGAATACTCATAAGGTGGGGGGAGGGCCGCCATCCACCTCCTTTAGCTTGGGAGGTGGAAAAAGTTGTTTCCTAGTAGCGCCGCTGGGGATTTGATGGAGGGAACGCTCAGGAAACGCTCCGTTCCTTGGAGCCATCGATCCAGGCCGAAGGCGCATGTGACGTCACAGTCTTGCAGCTGCTTTTTTTTTTTCTCCGTGTGAGATGGCCGGGGTGATCATGATGGGCTGGGATGTAATACAATCTGCAGGGTGCGAAAGGAGCTGTTCCGGATGGCTTCGGTTCGTTTTGTTTGTGCTTCACGCCCCCGCTCTCCCTAATTAAGAGTTTGTCTTATTTTTCCTTTTTTTCTTTCATGTACTAAAGTCGTCTCCCGACAATACAAGAGATCCATTAAAAAAAAAAAAAGACACAAAATATATGGGCAGCTCGAAATCTCCATTCAGGATTCTGGTAGATAGAGATCGGTAGCTGGGGTAGTGGGGGTTTGCTGTTATTTTTGTTTGGTGCATCTGCCTTTTTTTGGATGCATTCGCGACTGATAACATAAACTATAAAGAGACTGGCTCTGTTTACCTAATGCATTACCGTATTCTAAGAACCCCAGCCACTGCGTTTGTAAGTTTCGAAGAGAAATGCTTCAAAAAGATTGCAGCTCATTCTTTCCTTTCTTTCATTCTGTCTTTTAAAAGTCTTGTGCTTTTAACCATAGCTAGGGAGGGACGGAGAGATAGATGTAAAATTTATGTTGGTAATGAGAAAGCTATAACACTTTTGCAGTATTCCCAAAGCTTAATTTGTCAGCTACAAAAACTGAATGTAACAGAGTAAATGCAAATATGCACTAGCTTCATATTAAGAAATGTTACACATTTTTAAGGCTGCGATACTCTAAAACAAGACAAATACATACATTGTCTAATATTGCCCAGTTGTCAAGTATTATTTGACAATTGTACTTGACAGTTGGTAGGGGCGTGGTGGCTCAGCAGGTAAGATGCCAGGCTTGTCGATGGGAAGATCGAATCCCTAGCCCTGCGTGACCCCTGCGTGACGGAGTGAGGTCCAGCACTAGTCCCAGCTCTTGCCAACCTAGCAATTCGAAAGCATGCAAATGCAAGTAGATTAATAGGTACCACTTCGGTGGGTAGGTAACAGCGTTCCGCGTGCGTCATGCCAGCCCCATGACCGTGGAAGCGTCTTCGGACAACGCTGGCTCTTCGGCTAACAAACGGAGATGAGCACGAGCCCCTAGAGTCGGACACGACTGCACAAATGTGCGGGGGGAACCTTTACCTTACTTGACAGTTAACTAAATACATGTATGGAAAAAACTGCTTAAAATTCAATAGAATCATGATAAAATTTCATCTTACATATATTTATATAGTGTACATAACAAGAAGGATCATACAAAAGTGAGAGGAGCTTTGTGGAATCAGTTCCTTTTTACCACACTCTTTCATTACAAGAAAAGGAGGAAAAAATATCCAATTCCTTAATTGGTACAGGTAGTCCTTGGGTTACGACCACTCATTCAGCAACCAGCAAAGTTATGAGGGCACTGAATGAATGGTACTTAGACCGGTCCTTGAAGTTCCAGCCGTTGCAGCACCCTCACAGTCACATGATTGCAATTCGGGCACTTGGCAACCTGCTCGTACTTAAAGACAGTTGCAGCATCCCACGTCATTTGCGACCTTCCCTGCCAGCTTCCCCATTGATTTTGCTTGTGGGAAGCCAGCAGGAAGATCGCAAGACACTCCTGTAAGAGATCCCAGGGATCTTGTACTCCATAGCAGCAGCTGCCAGCCCGCACTCTGTAGTGCGCACCCACTCACAGCATCCCCCTGCCAGCCTGTGGTCCCCACTGGCCTGCCCGCACTCTGTAGCGCCCACCCACAGGCCCTGCTGACCTGCCCACATAACGCCTGCCCATGGCACCTCCCATCCTCTGTGGCACCCACACACCCCCTCTGATCCTTGCCTGTGACCCCTGCCTCTTCCTGCTTAACAACCCGCATGGTCCTGGGGTTACGATGGCAACTGGGACTACCAGGATTGCTGTTTCTAAGCGATGCAGTCATGTGATGTTGCGCTTTATGACTGCATCGCTTAGTGACAGAAGTTCCCATCCCATTTGCCATTGTAACCTGTACTGATATACATTCTTTCCTGCCTGTTTTAGTTGTTCACCATACAGAAACCTATACTGTGAATGAAGTATAAATCTGTGGTATCTGCTGTTGCCTATGAAAAAAGGCAATCTTCAAGTTGAATTTGACTCCTGGTCACTTCATGGATGTGTCCATATAGGTGGAAGCCTCAATTACAATAAAGTAGTTCATGTCCAAAGTATCTCAACAGTTCTTATGTTTGTCACATCAATGTATAGATTCTAAAGATCTGAAAAAAGGGACTATTCAATAACCGATTGTTATAAGTTATTAATTCCTAGTGTTCAAATGTTCATGGGACAGTTCTTTCCTTCTAGTCAGCAGAATCAACAAGCTGTTGCTCATCTTGAGACTTCTGAAATAGGGCATAAGAACAATTAGCCTCCATCACATTAATAGGCTTAAATAAATCAAACACTTTGAAGTATGGAGTAAGCATCTTTGAAAGCAACCTTGTGATGTGATTTTTTTCAGCGAGGCTCCACTTTACTATGTGCCTATATATTGTAACTATCATTTTATTAGATAAATAGTAGCCATGATTATGATAATAAAAATATAGGTATCAGATCCCTAGAGATTATATTTTTGTAGGACCATCTGAAATAACAAATGGTTCAGGCTGTTGAGTTTCAGGAGTCCAAATTAATGGACAGATTTAAGATCTGTTTTCAATAAGAGGTCCTGTGGTTGATTTTTGCAATGGAGTATGATTGGAATATTAATTCTAAGTGTCTCTTCTTGTTCCAAAATAGCAGAATATATACATACATGCTTATGCAAAAGACAACATAAGGGCATAAAGTAAAAACACAGCCAATGCAATCCTATTGCTTAATTCCCTTTTGCCAAGTGCCTGTCCAAAATGAAAATGGGCTGGCATTGATGTTGGAAAGTGCTTGGCCTGTGACGCATTTCTCAAGGAGATCAGAGGCAGTTGCTGTGATTGCCTCTCAAGTGCCCTTGACCTTCACACATTTTATGCTGCTAGTACTGTATTGCAGTTTTAGTAGATCCTGATAATCAAACTGAGATGAAGAGATAATCTATAGTAAATACAGACATTTTTCAGATTTTCATTAAATTTGCATAATTTTGCATGATCAGAATGAAATACTAATTCTAATCAACATTATTATAGACTTGCCAGAATTTTTGAAATGGGAAGGTGGGATAAATATAATAAGTAACAATGTTAGGTCATCCTATTTCCAGCTCTTTTCCTAATCCTGTATCTAGGATTAGGAAATTTATGAAAATTATAAACCCAATAGGTATATTTTTGTTTACTGTTTACTACTAATGTAATAACCATGCACAGTAAACCATTCTTTACTAATGTCATCTAGATCACATGGTTAAAATGATTAGGAGTGCGATTCTAGGTACTCTCTTCTACATATAGAGGGATGCTATCTACCGAAAGGGAAAAGCTGTTTTATTTCAGTTTAGCTTTGTTGTATAAACCCTACCAGTTGTAGTTTATTTAGTGAACTATGGCTAAACATATCATATTTTATAGCTTGAATCATGTCAACTGGATTTCTATTTTCTCAGTGGAAACGTTTCGCTCCTTATCCAAGAAGCTTCTTCAGTCTGAGTAAAGTTAGTAAGGGAATCCTTAAATATGTTTCTAGGGTGGCTGTGTGACCTTGCACCTGGGGCTAGGTCATGGTTATTTGAGATGTTTATTTCTAAGTCCCTTTATCATCCAAAGGAGGATCGTTAAGATTACCATGCTGCTGTTGAGCCTGTGAAATGGTCTTAATCTTCCTAGGCACAAAAGACAAAGCAGGAAGGAAAATAGGGGAAAGATTGTGCCTGAGGCCCCCACCTCTATTCAAGGAAGGATTTTCCAAGTTGGCATAAATGGACTCCTTGACCCCTCTCTCAAACCACCTATCTTCTCTGTCTAAAATGTGAACATTGATGTCCTCAAATGAGTGTCCTTTTTCCTTTAGATGAAGATAAACTGCTGACTCTGGTCATCTACATACATGTATTTCTCATACAGAGGTGACTTTTACAGACAAAAACACGGCTGTGCCATGGGTTCCCCTGTGTCACCCATTGTGGCCAATTTATACATGGAAGAAGTAGAGAAGAAAGCACTCAACACATTCCAGGGAACGGTGCCCACCCGCTGGTTCAGGTATGTGGATGACACCTGGGTCAAAATCAAGGCCCAGGAAGTACAGGCCTTCACGGACCATATAAACACCATAGATGCCAACATTAGGTTCACCAGAGAAGACACCAAGGACAACAGACTGGCATTCCTAGACTGTGAAGTCCTCATTGGGACCGGTGGCAAGCTAGAAATAGGGATCTACAGGAAACCCACACACACAGATCAATATCTGATGTTTGACTCCCACCATCCACTGCAGCACAAACTAGGAGTCATCAGGACATTGTCACACAGAGCAGAAACCATCCCCACCTCCATGGATTCCAAAAAGAATGAAAATCAGCACCTGAGAACAGCTCTGAAGGCCTGTGGATATCCAAATTGGGCCTTCACTAAATCTAAGTCTACCAGACCTAAAACAGCGACAGATAGGGCTGAGACTCAGAGTAAACGGAAAAACCTGGTCATTCCTTACATGGCTGGTGTGTCTGAAAAGATAAAAAGGATATTTGGCAAACACCACATACCTGTATATTTCAAACCCACCAACACACTGAGACAGAGGCTTGTACACCCCAAAGATCAAACTCCAAAGCACAAGAAAAGCAATGTAGTTTATGCAATCCAGTGCAGTGAGGAGTGCTCTGAACTCTACATTGGAGAAACCAAACAACCTTTGTACAGGAGGATGGCCCAACACAGGAGAAGTAACACCACAGGACCAGAGTCAGCAGTTTATCTTCATCTAAAGGAAAAAGGACACTCATTTGAGGACATCAATGTTCACATTTTAGACAGAGAAGATAGGTGGTTTGAGAGAGGGGTCAAGGAGTCCATTTATGCCAACTTGGAAAATCCTTCCTTGAATAGAGGTGGGGGCCTCAGGCACAATCTTTCCCCTATTTTCCTTCCTGCTTTGTCTTCTGTGCCTAGGAAGATTAAGACCATTTCACAGGCTCAACAGCAGCATGGTAATCTTAACGATCCTCCTTTGGGTGATAAAGGGACTTAGAAATAAACATCTCAAATAACCATGACCTAGCCCCAGGTGCAAGGTCACACAGCCACCCTAGAAACATATTTAAGGATTCCCTTACTAACTTTACTCAGACTGAAGAAGCTTCTTGGATAAGGAGCGAAACGTTTCCACTGAGAAAATAGAAATCCAGTTGACATGATTCAAGCTACAGACTGTTCCACCTGGATGACTGAGAACCTTCATCGACATATCATATTTTAGCTTGTTGTAGGATCATCAGCGTGGTGATAGGGGCATGGTGGCTCAGCGGGTAAGACGCCAGGCTTGTCGATCGGAAGTTCGCAAGTTCGGAGGTTCGAATCCCTAGCCCTGCGTGCGGAGTGAGCTCCCGCACTAGCTCCAGCTCTTGCCAACATAGCAATTCGAAAGCATGCAAATGCAAGTAGATTAATAGGTACCACTTCGGTGGGTAGGTAACAGTGTTCTGCGTGCGTCGTGCCAGCCCCATGACCGTGGAAGCATCTTCAGACAACGCTGGCTCTTCGGCTAAGAAATGGAGATGAGCACCGGCCCCTAGAGTCAGACACGACTGCAAAATGTGCGGGGGGAACCTTTACCTATACTTAGGATCATCAGCCAAAACATTAATCCCCTTACCTTCATTCAGTCATTTTTGTTGTTGTTGTTCAGTCGTTTAGTCGTGTCCGACTCTTCGTGACCTCATGGACCATAGCACGCCAGGCCTTCCTGTCCTCCACTGTCACCCGGAGTTTACTCAAGTTCATGTTCATTACATCAGTGATGCTATCTAACCATCTCATCCTCTGCCGTCCCCTTCTCCTTTTGCCTTCAGTCTTTCCCAGCATCAGGGTCTTTTCCAGTGAGTCCTCTCTTCGCATTAGGTGGCCAAAGTATTTGAGCTTCAGCTTCAGCATCTGTCTTTCCAATGAGCAGTCAGGGTTGATTTCCTTTAGGACATTCAGTCATTACAGATACAATATAGATTTCTTAAAAAATAAGCTAGACTGGAATCCAAAAGTAAGAATGAAATGCAAGTCCTCTTGTCATACCATTCTGTTCCTCTGTTGTAGCATATATTTATATTTAAAAAAACACTATATCTAGATAAAGGAACTCTATTCTGATATCTGATTCCTCCCGGCTTCACACTATCTGCTAATTCCTTTTATCATTGTTGATACGTAGTTTTTATGCTTTTGAAGCATAATGACTTCTCTGAAAAAATGCTAAATTAAATGAACCATATTATGGTTAATCCTCTTTCTCCTATAAAGGCTGTACTATTTCTTTTTGCACTAAATCCAGATTTTTTAAGATAAAGGAACAGTTAGCAGCTATTGTAGGAGGCTGTAATAACCCAGAAAAAAGTGCTCTGTCTGCACAGTTGCCCTGGTACGCTGCACAAACACTTAATGTAGCTCCTAAATTGTCTAAATTAAGGGTAATTTGGCAATCTTTTTGCAGACTTACAAAGGCACTTTCTCCCATGCTATGTGAATGTCCTTTCTTGCTTTTGATCTTTTCCAAGGCTGAGGGCTTCCAGATGAATGATAGTCTTTGTTTACTGTATTATATTTAGAGAAGCTTGCATGCCATTTCTCAGACTATGGGAAGAAAGCTCACTATGTCATATTTTTAAAAGAATTTTGAGCTAGGGATGCAGGAGAATTTCTTTTAGTATATGTTTGAGTGTGAATTTACATAATGTCACATTTTTGAACCAATAGACAAACCAAAACATCACTAGAAAATTGCAGTTTTTCAAAGAAAGTTCATCAACATATCAGAGAGAAGTCTGCATATAAATGAATATATTTACCACAATAAACAAAAGTATATTATGGGAAATTACTTGCAAAATGTACAATACATTATACAAAACTGCAACCAGAATGCCAGTGCTTGGACAAATATACATCAAAACACAAAGAAATGTAATGTTGCATTGCCCATTCCTATTCTAGACCCAGTTTTCAGACATGGGCTGAATACATTGCAGTTTTAGGCAAGTAAATACATACTTTGAGAGCCAGTTTGGTGTAGTGGTTAAGTCATCAGGCTAGAAACCAGGAGACCGTGCGTTCTAGTCCTGCTAAAAAGGTAAAGGTTCTAGCAGGTATAAACATAGTTCATTTCTGACAAGTTAAACCAATAGAGTTTCATCTGGCAGGTCCTAGGAGGAAAGCCTTTTCTGCCATAGACCCCGCCCTGTGGAATATCATTCCCCCCAAGGTGAAGCTGGCCTGAGTCCTGTTGGCTTTCCAGAAGGCCCTCAAAACATGGTTTTGTCAATGAACTTGGGGATCCCATGGTAGAGTGGAGCCTGTTGGATGGTTATATGATAGTTAACTGATGCACTCTCTGCATGCTGGCCGCCATTTTGTTTTTTACTTTGTTTTTTTTTAATTTAAATTGTGGTTTTATTGGTTTTTATGTATTTTACTCTTATGTATTTTATTATGTTCTCTGCCCAGAGTCACTATGTGAGATGGGCGGCTATACAAGTACAACAGATAAATAAATAAATAAATATGTTCTAGGAATGTTCCAAAGAATCTGCAGTTGTAATAAAATAAATACTTCTTGTGTGCTTTCTAATGCTGCACACAGTAGACAAATCAACATTTTGTTATACTGCTTGTGTGTCTAGGGTTTCTTTCACATAAATCTGGTTTATGAGCAACATAAGTGAAAACTGTCTTTTTTGGGGGGTAAAGTTGCTCACATCTAGAATGTTTCTGCTCATAAAAATCAGTGCATTTTTGCTTCCTGGAGTAATTATATGTATGGGAACATTGAAACAAGTCCACTCTCAGTGTTTAATGGGAAATCATTCTTTTCTTACAAATATTTTCCCTGCCTTTTTGTTTAGGCAGGTTTTCTTGTCTTTCTTTTTTTCACCCAATGCTATTTTAGAAGTAGCCGTTGCCATTATTTTCAGGCCTATCGGTTCAAAGTGGCATTATTGGTTTGGCTGTGATGTTTTTTTGAATGACAAATATCAAGTGGATTTTAAAATAACAATAAGCATTTTGCTCAGCTGCTGATTATCTTCCTAATCATACATTAATGAGGAAGGAGAAGCTGACATGTCTGTCTTATATAAGGCCAGCCTAATGTGGCACAGGCAGCAAGTTGCTTTAGTGCAATGTGGTAAATGCATCAAGCTGATGATCAGATGGGAGACAGGATTAGAAATGCAAACTAAAAATACTCTACAGGTCAATGTTTACTTCTAAGTGGGTCTTCCAAAAGTAAACTTAACTGAAACAGTATTTGATTGATAAACATACACATAGGCACACAGAAAAGAAATGTTTACAATTTATAAGGCTTTTTTCATGACTGGATTCATATTCTTTGCTTATCATTCTTGTTTTAGTTTCTCCTCATCTGCTTCTCTTAGAGGCCCGAGGTTTTGTCCTTGGGAATATCAAAGCACATTATGCTGCCAGAATTCATTGGCACTAACTGCTTGAATCAAAGCCTAATGCTATTAGAAGACCAACAACAGCTGCAACAGTAATACATCTGCAAGTCATTTGAAAGTAGGACAGAAAATATCCAATGCATAGAACTGTATCAGAGATGAGTGCACAACCACTAGCAGTATCCCAGTAATTGTGCAAATAGACCCTTCTGCCTTTTTTCTTTAATTATATGCAATTGAAATATCTAACATCCAGTTTTTAATAATCATCAGACATCTTCAGTTTTCAATAGCTGTAGTTACAAATTTTAGATGTTGGCCACACACTTGGGATCACTGGGTGAAATTAATTTGGTGCTTTTGCTAAAAGAAGATGGATGTTTCTGAAGATGGAACTAGTGGAATGTGTTTATTATTCTAGCAAATGCCCTCTACATACTTAAAATAGGTTCTGCAGGATTGTCCCAAGCCCTTGGGGCAAAACTTTGGACAGCCATGGGGAGCAGACGTCTGCTCATGGAATGCTGAACTTAATTGTACATGATCAAATGGTGAAGTCTTTACACTTTCTATGAAAGAACTCATCAAAAGAAATGCTTTCCTACACCAGTCACTGCCCAATCCCATTCTTCTATCAGGGATATTAAATTACTTGCCACTTCCCCAAAGTAGTCCCTTTTGGTGCCATATTCAACTTTTCTGTAAGACAATCAAGAATATGCAGAGTTAAATCAGTTTTGTTTTATAAAATACAAAAGTAGTTTCAGTGTTCGCAGTCTAGCAATAAAGGTGATTTCTATGCAATGTCATAAGCTCATGTGCTCTTCATTTTTTGGGACACATTCTTTGGGATAGTTTATCTTCTCCAACTTGAGTGATATGTAAGATCTGTATGTTACAATTAGGACTGTGCAAATATTTGAAGATTAGTTATGAAGACTTTTCAACTGAATTATCCTTTCAAGTTGAATTATCATTTCAGCCAATCAATCCACTGCACCAAATCCAGTGTTTCCAAACTGAGTTGATGTGTTTTCAGATCCACAAACATGCTTGCACAAACATGCTTTCTGCATAATCAAAAATTTATAATCAAATTTATTGACAATGCAAATTGGGTCTTGGGTTTCAAAGCAGTCCTTGCCATTTTCTATGTAGAACATATAGACATTAAAAAGCAAGTGTTAAGTGAAATATGATGGTGGAAAGAATGAGCTCATGTATCAGTGCTTTTCACCTTGGAATTGCTTTGCAACCGTTCCTTCTGTCAGAAGGCCTCCAAACAGGGAGTAACTCTTGCCTGGACAAAAGGTTGGTGATTAGTACTTTAAGGGGCAAAAACATAGGGAGAAGAAAAGTTCTGCATTATCTAAACTGGAATGCTGTGTATCAACTTGCCATCCATTTTGGCATCCAATTTAAGGAAATCATTACAAGTCATGTTACTGTTACATTTACTTCAGTCTGTAATCACATCACTCAGTGCTACTAAAAAATCCTCCTGTTTGAAAAGGCAATTAATATACAAGGGTGAGCTCCACAAATTTCATTGGACTTCATATATTATTTGGTTTATATTATGTCAACATATGCAACATTGTGACATAAGTAACAAACACCTAACAGATCTATGTGACTTAGGGAAGTTTTTCATTAATGTATCTTGGCTTGCAGACAGACTATAATCTAGTAATAGAACAAGCATTTTGAATGCCATAGGGCCCAGATTCCATTCTTATTATTCCCTGCCAAGGCTCTACTCCTGACTAAATCCTGTAAAGCTGCTGCCAATCATGTAAACTGAGCTAAATGAGCCATATTCTACTCAGTATAAGGCTGTGTTCTACATTCTTAATTCTGTGTGATAGCACTTGGAACACCTACTATCTCTGTAACTTGTTCTGGGCAAAATGCCAGCTAAACCATGTTGCGAAGCCATCTGATTTCTTCGGTTTTGGCTTAGCAACTTGTGTGGATTGACTGTAGTTTGTAATCTGTGGTTTGTGTCTCTGGTAAATGAATGCTACTGGTTGTGGCTTGTTCAATAAATCATGGTTGTGCAAACTATGGCCAGCAGGTGTGAATCCAATCTTCGTTTCATAGTACAATAGTAAAATGTCAAAATAATCATCTCAGTATTCCAAGTTTTAGTTCTTTGTAGGAAATACAGAAATATCTTTCTGTTGGTATCCCAATGAGGTATAAGCAGCTGTCTCTGTATAAATTACATTCATCTATAGAAGTTTCAAACATTTCCTAGTAAGTTTTTCATAATGGGACTAAATAAGTAAGAAAAAAATCCAACCAAAAGAGCTTACATTCAATGGATATGCAAGAAACAACAGATGGGAAGAAAAAATGGAGAAGGAACCCAAATTATCATTTTAACAGCTGCAAGATCAGTTGTCTTTGGAATTTGATGAGGTTGTGATTAGGCATAAATCTTAATCCCATTTTTTCACTGTGCTCGATTTTCATAATTAGATCTTGCATATTGTTTGCATTTTCAGCTATCAGAGTAGTGTCAACAAGATAGTGCAGGTTATTGATGTTTCTTCCCCCAATTTCAAAACCATGCTTTTCTTCTTCTAGTCTCTCTCCTCTCCCTCTCCTTCTCTCTATAAATCTCCCTCAATATATATTCAACATATACAATTCCAACATACACCAAACACATTTTCTGGGGAATTATAGGGGTTGAACCCAGTTTGAAAAAAATTGATTGAGTTCATCAAACTCTGTGGAATTTCAAGATTAAGGTTGATTTTCATGTTATGCTAGAGCAGGGCTTTCCAAAGTGCCGCCGCTGGCAACACACCAGTCGCGGTGCGGCGGCGCCACAGGAGAGCGTGCGGCGGCGCGCACATCTACAGCGGCGGCGCGGGGGGGCGTGCGGCAGCGCGCGCGTGCACGGCGGCAGCGGCTGCCGCTGCCACCATGCACGTACGCGCCGCTGCTTCCGGGTGGTGTGGCGACACACCACGCTGTGTGTGGCGACACACTTTTGTGTCGCCACACAGAGTTTGGAAAGCTCTGTGCTAGAGCATAGCTTTCCAAACTGTGTGTCGTGACACTTTAGTGTGTTGCAGCACACAGTTTAGTGTGTTGCAACACAACCCGGAAGTGGTGGCGGGGGCATGCACAGCGGGGGTGCGCGCGGCGGCGGCGTGCATGGCGGCGCCATCAGTGCTTCTGCGTTTTAGCAGAAAACATGAGGCCGCCACTGCCGTGCACGCCGCCGCGTGCTTTCCTGCACCACCGCGCGCACCCCGCCACCGCCGGTGTGTCGCCAACGGCAGCAGCTTGGAAAGCACTGTGCTAGAGCATAGTGTGTTTTGTTTGTTTTTTTCCTTAACTAGTTCTGATTTAATAAACCACAGAATGATTTATTAATGTAAATTAGCCCGGATACTTTGGGGATTGCTAAACATGCAACAATATCACAGAGGCAGCACTGCCTTTGAAGCCTTTCTCACACAATTAGCGCTATAATGTTATTTGCACTTGTTCCAATAGCATTGTCATTCTGTGACAAACAGCACACAACATTTTTGGCATATATCTAGTCACAGCATATTTTAGATGCCTAATTGCTCATGCAAAGAAAGGGACATCTGCCCAAAAGATTTCTATAGTTCACAAGTTAGTAGGAATGATCAGCAAAGTTGATAATGTCAAAACAGATTGAAGGTTAAAGGAATATTAATTCAAGTTCATAAATTTTACCATAGGTAAATATTGTTGTTTATTCATTCAGTCGTTTCCGACTCTTCGTGACTTCATGGACCAGCCCACGCCAGAGCTTCCTGTCGGCCGTCACCATCCTCAGCTCCCCCATGGTTCAGTCTGTCACCTCCAGAATACCATCCATCCATCTTGCCCTTGGTCGGCCCCTCTTCCTTTTGCCTTCCACTTTCCCTAGCATCAGCTTCTTCTCCAGGGTATCCTGTCTTCTCATTATGTGGCCAAAGTACTTCAGTTTTGCCTTTAATACCATTCCCTCAAGTGAGCAGTCTGGCTTTATTTCCTGGAGTATGGACTGGTTTTATCTTCTTGCAGTCCAAGGCACTCACAGAATTTTCCTCCAACACCACAGTTCAAAAGCATCTATCTTCCTTCGCTCAGCCTTCCTTATGGTCCAGCTCTCGCAGCCATAGGTTACTACAGGGAATACCATTGCTTTAACTATGCGGACCTTTGTTGTCAGTGTGATGTCTCTGCTCTTAACTATTTTATCAAGATTTCCCATTGCTCTCCTCCCAAGAAGTAGACGTCTTCTGATGTCCTGGCTGCAGTCAGCGTCTGCAGTAATCTTTGCGCCTAGAAATACAAAGTCTGTCACTGCCTCCACTTTTTCTCCCTCTATTTGCCAGTCATCAATCAAGCTCGTTGCCATAATCTTGGTTTTTTTGAGGTTTAACTGCAACCCAGCTTTTGCACTTTCTTCTTTCACCTTCGTCATAAGGCTCTTCAACTCCTCCTCGCTTTCAGCCATCAAAGTGGTATCATCTGCATATCTGAGATTGTTAATGTTTCTTCCAGCGATTTTAACTCCAGCCTTGGATTCCTCAAGCCCAGCACGTCGCATGATGTGTTCTGTGTACAGGTTGAATAGGTAGGGTGAGAGTATACAACCCTGCCGTACTCCTTTCCCAATCTTAAACCAGTCCGTTGTTCTGTGCTCTGTTCTTACCGTTGCTACTTGGTCGTTATACAGATTCCTCAGGAGGCAGACAGGATGACTTGGTATCCCCATACCACCAAGAACTTGCCACAATTTGTTATGATCCACACAGTCAAAGGCTTTAGAATAGTCGATCAAACAGAAATAGATGTTTTTCTGAAATTCCCTGGCTTTCTCCATTATCCAGCGGATATTGGCAATTTGGTCTCTAGTTCCTCTGCCTTTTCTAAACCCAGCTTGTACATCTGGCAATTCTCGCTCCATGAATTGCTGGAGTCTACCTTGCAAGATCTTGAGCATTACCTTACTGGCATGTGAAATAAGTGCCACTGTTCGATAGTTTGAACATTCTTTAGTGCTTCCCTTTTTTGGTATGGGGATATAAGTTGATTTTTTCCAATCTGGTGGCCATTCTTGTGTTTTCCAAATTTGCTGGCATATGGCATGCATCACCTTGACAGCATCATCTTGCAAGATTTTAAACAGTTCAGCTGGGATACCGTCGTCTCCTGCTGCCTTGTTATTAGCAATGCTTCTTAAGGCCCATTCAACCTTACTCTTCAGGATGTCTGGCTCTAACTCACTGACCACACCGTCAAAGCTATCTCCAATATTATTATCCTTCCTATACAGATCTTCCGTATATTCTTGCCACCTTTTCTTGATCTCTTCTGCTTCTGTTAGGTCCTTACCATCTTTGTTTTTGATCATACCCATTTTTGCCTGGAATTTACCTCCGATGTTTCTAATTTTCTGGAAGAGGTCTCTTGTCCTTCCTATTCTATTGTCTTCTTCCACTTCCGCACATTGCTTGTTTAAAAATAATTCCTTATCTCTTCTGGCTAACCTCTGGAATTTTGCATTTAATTGGGCATATCTCCCCCTATCACTGTTGCCTTTTGCTTTCCTTCTTTCTTGGGCTACTTCCAGTGTCTCAGCAGACAGCCATCTTGCCTTCTTGGTTTTCTTTTTCTTTGGGATGTTTTTTGTTGCTGCCTCCTGAACAATGTTGTGAATTTCTGTCCATAGTTCTTCCGGGACCCTATCTACTAAATCTAGTCCCTTAAATCTATTCTTCACCTCCACTGCATATTCCTTAGGAATATTAGTGAGCTCATATCTAACTGATCTGTGGGTCTTCCCTATTCTCTTTAGTCTGATTCTAATTTTTGCAATAAGAAGTTCGTGATCTGAACTACAGTCAGCTCCAGGTCTTGTTTTTACCGACTGTATAGATGTCCGCCACCTTTGGCTGCAAAGGATGTAGTCAATCTGATTTCGGTGTCGACCATCTGGTGAAGTCCATGTATAAAGTCATCTTTTAGGTTGTTGGAAGAGAGTGTTTGTTATGCACAGTGAGTTGTCTTGGCAAAATTCGATCAGCCTATGTCCTGCTTCATTTTGTTCTCCCAGACCATGCTTACCTGTAATTCCAGGTGTCGTCTGACTACCCACCTTAGCATTCCAGTCTCCTGTAATGAAAATAACATCTCTTTTTGGTGTATTATCCAGTAGGTGCTGCAGATCCTCATAGAACTGATCTACTTCTGCTTCTTCAGCATCTGTGGTTGGGGCGTATATTTGGATCACTGTGATGTTAAATGGCTTACCCTGAATTCGAATTGAGATCATTCTATCGTTTTTTGGATTGTATCCAAGCACTGCTTTAGCCACTTTATTATTAATTATGAAGGCTACTCCATTTCTTCTGTGGTCCTCTTGTCCACAGTAGTAGATCTGGTGGTCATCTGATGTAAAGTGGCCCATTCCAGTCCATTTCAGTTCACTGACACCTAAAATGTCTATATTTAATCTTGACATCTCACCAATAACCACATCCAATTTGCCCTGGCTCATAGATCTTACATTCCAGGTTCCTATGGTGTGTTGATCTTTAGAACATCGGATTCGTCGTTCACCACCAGCACCGTCGGCCGCTAGCCGTCCTTTCGGCTTTGAGCTAGCTGCGTCATCACATCTGGGGCTAGCTGAACTTATCCTCTGTTCCTCCCCAGTAGCATTTTGACCATCTTCCGACCTGGGAGTCCCATCTTCCGATGGTATACCGACATATCTCTGGTTGTACTGATCCATTTAGTTTTCACGGCAAGAATACTGGGGTGGGTTGCCATTACCTTCCCCAGGGATCATATTTAGTCTGACTTCTCTGCCACGACCTTCCCGTCTTGGGTGTCTCTTCACGGTTTAGCTCATGGTTTCATTGAGGTGCTCAAGCTCCAGCACCACGACAAGGTAACAATCTCTTTTGCTGGAGAGGTAAATATTGGAATACATGAAATATTTAGGCTTGTTCATAATGATACTAGCACAGCAATTTCATCATGAATTCCATCCATTTGATCATATCCATATTAACTGACTTCCTGCTGATTTCAGTGGGAGCTCCTGCTGCCATTCTCTTTTATATCTAAGGTGCATGTATTTTTCAGGGATTCGGCTATCTTTTCAAGAGATAAGACCTTTTAAGTTTCAGATAAAGAAAAGGGGGCCTGCTCTATAGGGAGTTCTCTGAAGTGGGAAATCTTTGCCTCAGCTATGGCTCATCCCACTTCTCCATTATTTTTCTCTCCTCCTCCTTGCAAACAAAAGCAAAGGACTGCATCAGGGCACATGGTTCAGGCTTGAGCAAAAGAGGGAGAAGTTTTCCTCCCCAGATCTTGGATGGTATCATTTATCCCACTAGTGATGTGGGGAGCCCCTCACTTCTGATCTGCTATACAAATGCAAACCCTTTTTTAAATTTCAAATGCTGGACACAATCAGATATTACAGATTAGAACATCTGAAAAGCCAAAGAGATTGCTATATAGATCTAGAGTATAAAAAGACGCTTGCTCCTTGGGAGGAAAGTTATGGCAAACCTAGACAGCATATTAAAAAGCAGAGACATCACCTTGCCGACAAAGGTCCGTATAATTAAAGCTATGGTTTTCCCAGTAGTAATGTATGGCTGTGAGAGTTGGACCATAAGGAAGGCTGAGTGCCGAAGAATTGATGCTTTCGAACTGTGGTGCTGGAGAAGACCCTTAAGAGTCCCTTGGACTGCAAGGAGGTCAAATCAGTCAATCCTAAAGGAAATCAACCCTGACTGCTCATTGAAGGACAGATACTGAAGCTGAAGCTCAAATACTTTGGCCACCTAATGCGAAGAGAGGACTCACTGGAAAAGACCCTGATGCTGGGAAAGACTGAAGGCAAAAGGAGAAGGGGACGGCAGAGGATGAGATGGTTAGATAGCATCACCAATGTAATGAACATGAATTTGTTAGAGTTCTTGTGTTGCCTTGGCGAATTATTCCTGTACAAAGCAAAAGCATTCTCATGGTGACGTGAATGCCAGGTGGCTGGATAACAGAGAAGCCTTGGTTTTGTTTACATCCTCAACAGATAGAGAGCGAGAAGGTACCATTGTTATGGCTAGCAATGGATCTTCCCATGAAGGCGAAGCCTCCTGATATCCTTCTGTGGGAAGCCTTGCCCAAGCCCCCCCTGAGCAAGGAGGGGGGAACTCAGTGCGTAGATGCAGCACTGCTATCCAATAGCAGGTCATGCTATGTGCTTTGAGGCCTAGTGTGTGTAACAGCTAACTTCCAGCCAATCAGAATGCTAGAAGAACTGAATATACAACCATGCAAAATGGTGTTCTATGTCTTCTTGATTTCTAGTGTCTTTTAGTCATGTAGTTCTTCACGTGTTCACTTCCCGTGGACTGGGCAGAGTGAGCTATGCCTGGCTTTGGGTATAGGCCATGGCAGGAACTCTGGCCCTGGGATCAATACACGGAACTCTGCTTATAAGTTTGTTTTGTTTTCCTTTTACAATAATGTATCATGTATATTCATCTTTTTCATCATTGCGATAATGTGATTGTATCTGCATTATTGCCTTATGCTAAACAGTAAACACTGTTAGCCCTAACAAGCTGCATTCTTGTCTGTTTATTCTCAAGCCTCGGTTTTTCCCCTTTAAGCCAGCATATACCCCATCAGAATTTGAATAAACTCCGGGAGACAGTGGAGGACAGGAAGGCCTGGCGTGCTATGGTCCATGAGGTCACGAAGAGTCGGACACGACTAAACGACTGAACAACAAAAAATAGAGTATAGATCTAGAATACATTGCCACATTTGGTAAAAACGTATACAATTCCAGAGATTTCTTCTTCCTCAGCCTTGTCTATATTTAAAGGCACGCAGAACAGATTACAGAATAAAAAAAATAGACCAACATACAATCTAGATACAGCTGAGAAGGAAAAGATGATGGGGAGGAAAAAGGAAAACTAGAAAATTCAGGCTTTCATTTTTAATAGTTTATGATTCTTATAATGGCCAGATTTCATGGAAATGGCATCCTCGGGTTGGCTACAATGGATCTGCCACTCCTACTACCAGTTCCTTTTTAAATTATTTTAATATTTATATTAAGCGTTTTTGAGAAAAAGGGGGGGAAAAGAAAGTAAAAAAGAGACACCACCCCTGCCCATAAACAGGGAATTTACAAGCATCATAAAATTAGGTAAATGTTTCAATATCTCTTTAATCAGTTTTAAATAAGTGAATATATTATTTATTTATTTGTCAAATTTCTCTGCCGCCAATCTCGTATACAACAACTCATATCATTTAAAAAAAAACTATAGATCATTGTTAACATCCAAGTCCGTCCTTCCTTCCCCTCTCTCTCTCCCAACAGCAATAATCAGCACAGTATAAATCATAAAATGAGATTAGGAATTACAGTAATTTCTATCCAAGCAGTTGAAGATCCTCATTCAACAGATTATTGAAAATTAGAAAGACTTTATGTTAAAAGAAACCCAAATTTCAGTTACAAGCATATATTGACTTTTAACCAAAATATGGTTTCCAAATTAATATTTTGTGAGATTTTACTTTTGAAATACAAAGTTATTTTGAGTATCATAGTATACTCCCACAATTTAATTAGCCACTCCTCTGCAGAAGGAACTGTACATACTTCCCAATAGAAAGCACAGAATATCCCTACAGCAGTTGCCAAGTACAAAGCTAGTTTGGTATACTTTGTGGGAATGCAAGGCTTAGTAATATTTAATAAAAAACAGATTGGAAAAGAAATTCAACTTTTAGATTTTTTTCATTCTATTATAAATTGTCTTCCAAAATTGTTGAGTTGTAATTTCAGAAGGTGATGGGGAAAAAAACATTTTGGAGAATTTTGTTGTCATTTGGGTCATAAATCGAAGCAATTGTTATTTTCTCAAATTCACTCTGAAAACGTAATATTATAAATCTCCCTTCGTCTTGAATTTATTTCAAATTCTATAAATTTTTCACATATGTAGCTACTCAATTTTTTTTCCAATCTGCCTGAGGCCACACATTTTTGACTGAGATATTGGCATTCCAACAGGTTTGCATTATTTTTCTCAATGTGTTTCTTGAAGACATATAATATATGCATTTTTCAATTTTTAGCTTTTTTTCCTTTTTGATGGGCTATAATAGTTGAGAATATTTTAATTTGATCCATGATGTCAGTTACTGTATCAAGTTAATTTATGGAGAAATAGCTGTTGCTTGACCCAAGTTTTAATCTTCAGTCTGTTCTCGGTCTTAATCCCCCCCTTGCCACAGCCAATGATTTTATCATTATCAGGGGAATATTCAAAACTTTTACCACCAGCCATGAAGACCTAACCGGAATGCAGTAGCTCTCCTATGTCTGATCTTTCTTTCTTGAAGAACATTTGTCCAAAATCTTAGGTTTCTCCTCCTAAATATATCCTGAGGTACATCTTGAAGATTCTTAATTATTGCATCTCCATATTTTAAGGAAATATCTTCTTTTTAAATCTAATATAATCTTTCAAATTCTTTTGTCTTAAAATATGTGAATTTTCTAAATCTTCTTTCTGAAAATCCTGTTATACCTTTGAACCTTAAATTACTTTTACATAACACTCCTTCAGCTATTTCTAGTTTAGGCTTCCAACTTCTTCATCTCTGTCTTTTGAATTCTACTATTACCAATTCCAATGGTCTCTGTGGCCATGAAGGAGCGGCTCATGCCATCTTGTAGCAGTTAAAAGTGGAGGAACAATTCCTCATTGTCTATAGCATAAAAGTTTATTATAAAACTTGTTAGCTAAGTTTTCTTCCCACTTTACCAGTCTTTGACTTTAGATTAGAGTGAGTTACTTAAAAGGAACTTTTCCTCTTTCTCTTTTAGACTTAAGTAGGTATAGCTACCTATAATGTAAATCAAAACAAATACAAAGATTTCCATGTGTTGCTATAATGCAGGGGTGGGCATCAGGCCCGTGGGGCTCAAACCCTACCCCTTCCACGGGATTGGCTCCCTCCCACAAACCCCGCCCCCCCCAGTGCTTGTGATTGGCTCCCGCCTGCAAACTCCAGCCCCCCGTCTGTGGAAATCCCAGAAACCCCATCCCTACCCACCCCAGTCCCAGGTTATAAATATCCAAATGGCCCTTGGCAGAAAAAAGGTTCCCCACCCCTGCTATAATGAATGCACAGTATGCTACCTGAAAAGGAGACGAAACACTATGACAAGTTTGACATGCATGCAGAGTTTTGGATATAATTAATCACTAGCAGATTTGCATAATCCAGTTATTTCTGGATTTCAGCAGCAACTCTCCTTTGATGGTTGAGAAGGCCCATTTTAGGGCCTTCAGGAGATGCTTCAGAACATGGATGAATACGTACAAACTGTCTATTTTCATATTATTAAAGCAGTCCTGTTTTTTCCAGGCTTTGCACATGCAGACAGACATTGGAGCAGCTTCTGAAGCAGTTGCACAAACCTGGAAAAATACATGGCTGCTTTAACCATTTGAAAAAGGGTGCCTTATATGTGCTTTATTAGTTGGTAGTATATTATTGTATTTCTTTGTTTTACTTTGTTTTTCTCCTTTTAAATTTTGCTGCTCATTGACCGAATAAATATTATTGATTGATATGTGCTTCCATAAATACAATCCATTTATTACTCCAATAATTCAAATCAGACCTTTTCTCTCACAAATGTAATAATTTTTATGCTGTTATGTTTTTATGCTGTTGTACAAATGCATAAAAAAGTGGAAGTAAATAAAAATCCAAAAGGATATTTTCCTTTTTCCTTTTATTGTTGAAGTGACTATTTGACAGAATGAATTAGAGAAAACTCACTGTTGGAGGGAAGCATTTGGTATCAAGTAGACCAACTCTTTATTTCAGGAATAGTACGAAGCAGCTCTGAAATCAGGATTAGATAATGTGAATATTCACAAGCAATCTCTCCCAAAAATGTAGTTGTGAAACACACTTTGAAATCTGGTATTATTTTGCTTATTAGTGTATATTTTTTCTCCCAGTTGGAACAAAACACAAGTTAGAATCCTAACTACACTCTTGTCCAAACATAATAGTATGGGGGGGTGGGGTTCATCGGTAACGCTTTGTATTTGGTTTTAACTCAAAGAAATGAGATAGAATTAAACAAAACAGACATACCTTCCAAATTTCTCCCTTGGGTTCTCACAAGGATTGATCCATTCTTTGACCAATGAAGAATGTGTGATCAAGATCATTCTTCCAGATCATGTTCTTAAGCATTTTGGGGGAAAATATTTCTGTACTCTACACTTGCAATATTTTACCTCCTTAAACCTTTCTTCTGGTTTAAAGTGAACTGCTAGATAATTTAGATTTTAGATCCTAACACTGGCAATTAGCTATGTTTATTTTTAGACCTCTGATTTGACCCAGCTGCCCAGATTTTTTTAAAAATTGATAAACACAAGAATAAGAACAGCAGGAATACACAACTTCAGCGGTTCAATTTAACTATGTAATAAAGTTGAAGCTAATTAGCATTTAAAAAGAAAGTATTATAATGGTAACTGGATTATAAAATGGTACACTCTGAAGTGCAAGCTCAGGCTCTTAAATTTGTCCTAATTACAATTATCACTATTTCAGTTATTTCAAGGAAGATGAAATTAAGCAAAAAAGAAAAAAAAGAGTTAGAACTAAGATTTTAGCATGAGAATGAACACAGCTCTAAAATCACACTTGTCTCACACAAAACAAAATGCATTTTTATCTATTTATTTATTAATCAAACTTCTATGACCGCCCATCTCCCTCCACCGGAGGGACTTTTTTGTTTGCTGCAGAGAAAATTGTTTTTAAAAAACTAGTTATGAAGCATGTTTGAAAATTAATCTCAATAGCCCATAATTATGTTTACTCTAAGTTAGGGGTAGGAAAATTAGGGCCATAATGGCAACATGTTAAGGCAGTGCTTTCCAAACTGCTGCTGTTGGCGACACACCAACGGCGGCAGCGATGGCGGTGTGGGGGCGCACGTGGCGGTGTGCATGGCGGCGGCCTCCGCTAAATCGTGGAAGCACTGATGGCGCACCCCCGCCGTGCACGCCCCTGCCGCTGCTTCCAGGTTGTGTTGCGACACACTAAACTGTGTGTTGCGACACACTAAAGTGTTGCGACACACAGTTTGGAAAGCTGTGTGTTAAGGAGATATACCAGCAGTGCTAAGAGACAAAAGTAGATACATCCCTCTTTTTTTCACATATACTCATCAACTATCTGTCAAATCTGATTTCTTCTTGTCTTACTCATTTCTACCTGATCTAGGAAAGTGGAAACCTAACCAACTCTTCCTAGAAATGCCTCTTCTGCTGTTAAAATTGCCTAGCAAGAGCTGCTCCATTTGCTGCAAATTTTGGAAAGAACTGGCTGTGGTCAATACACCCTCTATTCAAACCTTTAATTTGGGTATTCATCTCTAAAACAGTTTTCTATATCAAGCCAAGTCTCATATAAAAATTAAGGGGACAGTATTTACATGCTTGGGGGCGTGGTGGCTCAGTGGGTAAGACGCCAGGCTTGTCGATCGGAAGATCGCAAATTCAGAGGTTCAAATCCCTAGCCCTGCATGCGGAGTGAGCTCCTGCACTAGCTCCAGCTCTTGCCAACCTAGCAATTCGAAAGCATGCAAATGCAAGTAGATGAATAGGTACCACTTCGGTGGGTAGGTAACAGCGTTCCGCGCACATCATGCAGCCCCATGACCGTGGAAGCATCTTCGGATAACGCTGGCTCTTTGGCTAACAAACGGAGATGAGCACCGGCCCCTAGAGTCGGACACGACTGCACAAATGTGCGGGGGGAACCTTTACTTTTTTTTTTATTTACATGCTAATTCTCTTGACTTTAGTGCAAGCCACCCATCCTCATTCATCCATACTTAGAATCAGGCTTTCACATAAACCCAATTATTTCTATACCTGTTACAACAACATTATTCATTATGTATTACTTCAGGTTAAAATAACATTTTCCAGCAAGTCGCACCAGGCTTCTAAAACTGCATCTTTAGTAAAAATAATACACACACTATAACCTGATTAAAAATACTTCATCAGATTCAATACCAACTAATTTGTACACTGCATAAATTTTACAAACTAGAATTACATAGATAATATGTAGTACCAGTGTGCTATGACACTACACGGTAGCACAAACTGGGAGAATTATCAAGTTATAATTAAATATTAGAACTAATTTGGCATACAATCAACAATAACTGCAATTATTTTGAATTCATATTAGCAAGAGGAGTCAATGCTAAAATTAATTTATAACACTCACAAGCATAATACTTTGCCAGAATTTATTTGGTTTCCACAATTAGTTCAGTGTCTTGGCGATAACCTCCCAGAAGATGGCTGAGGCAGCCTGAATTCTGACAACAAAACATCAAAATCCACAAAAGTGAATGGTTGATATTCATGGTGCTGCAGGTTCTTGTAGGTAGAAATGTCACATGTTTCTTGAGCAGTTTCAAGCGATGGCTTGGCCTCTATAGGGAGAAAAGAAATATGTGTAAACACAGAGAAGAGAAACAATATTCCTAGCTAAATCAGATTTTGATTCAAATGGAGATTTATTACTAACACTGAAAGTTATTACTATCAACTATGATGATTGGTGTTGGAACTTGTTGAGTTGTAAAAGAAACAAAAAACTACTTTCAAGGCTTACACATATCATCCAGTTGTGAATGATGCTAAGCTTGGGTAAGTAGGGTAGATATGTGATGACTGGAACTGTCAATCAAAGCAAAGTATTGCAGGGTACCTCCTCCCAATTTGGAGGGAGGAGGAATTGAGGAGAGAGGGGTTTGGGAGGTATAATCAGTGGTCCCCAACCTTTTTGGCACCAGGGACCGGTTTCGTGGAAAACAATTTTTCCACGGACCAGGAGGGGGGATGGTTTTGGGATGAAACCATCAGAAGTGGTAAATAAAATAATGGGTGGGCCACGTGCGGACTAAAATAAGTGTCGGATTCTGACTTCTCATAAGGAGCGTGCAACCTAGATCCCTCGCATGCACAGTTTACAGTAGGGTTCGCGGTCCTATGAGAATCTAATGCCGCCGTTGATCTGACAGGAGGCGGAGCTCAGGCGGTAATGCGAGTGATGGGGAGCGGCTGTAAATACAGATGAAGCTTCGCTCGCTTGCCCACCGCTCACCTCCTGCTGTGCAGCCCGGTTCCTAACAGGCCACGGACCGGTACCGGTCCGTGGCCTGGGGACCCCTGGTGTAAGTGGAAGGACAGGTGTGAAAGAGGCTCAGAGCCCTTGCCTAGGGAAACTTCTATGTGTCATACAGACACGGTTATGAATACAATAGTGCCGGGGAAGGTAAATATTGATAGACTATAGAAACACTGAAGGGGCGTGGTGGCTCAGCGGGTAAGACGCCAGGCTTGTCGATCGGAAGATCACAAGTTCGGAGGTTCGAATCCCTAGCCCCGCGTGACAGAGTGAGCTCCCGCACTCGCCTCAGCTCTTGCCAACCTAGCAATTCGAAAGCATGCAAATGCAAGTAGATGAATAGGTACCACTTCGGTGGGAAGGTAACAGCGTTCCACGTGCGTCATGCCGGCCACATGACTGTGGAAGCGTCTTCGGACAACGCTGGCTCTTCAGCTAACAAACGGAGATGAGCACCGGCCCCTAGAGTCGGACACGACTGCACAAATGTGCGGGGGGAACCTTAACCTTTTAATAGAAACACTGTAATATTAAATCAACATCTTTATAGCCCATTTTAAGTTATTTAATAAAAATTAATTTTTCTTGAAATGTTAAAAAAGTAGCTGTACAATCCTAAGTGTTTGCCATATTCTACCTAGTCATATTACCTCAGAAAATTAAAGAAGAATTTGTAAAGCACAAAGGGGGTTGGTGGTTGAAGCAAGAAGTAGATCCTTTAAAAAACCTCCCAGAATTAATGAGATTTCACTTTAATTTTGAAGAAAAAGAAAATAAGAAAAGGACACCCACAACAGAGATGGTACATGACACATAATGCAAGTGCTGGGACCTGAGCTGCTTCAATAAAAGTTAGTGATCAGGAAGGAGGACAGCTTAAAGGAAAGAGAATAGTACCTAACAATTTCAGAGGTAAAAGTTGTCCAGAAAGTACATAACTGGAAGCTATAACTGGAAAATACAGTGACATAGAACAGGTTATGGACCTAAAATCTACCAAATAGGCTTATGACTGTGAAATTTGGTCAATGAACAGGGCAGTTTTCGTAATGGAGTAAGGTTTCTCTCAGGGTGGTTTGAGTGTAGGAAAGATGTGGCTTCCCCTCACAAAGCAAGCCATATTTCAGTAAAAAGTACATGGTACCTATATTTTACACAAAGTCAAAAACACAACAATATTAAAGAGAATTTGAATATACAATATTAAATGGCAATTGATTACAAGTAGATTGTTGTTGTTGTTCAGTCGTTCAGTCGTGTCCGACTCTTCGTGACCTCATGGACCATAGCACGCCAGGCCTTCCTGTCCTCCACTGTCTCTCGGAGTTTACTCAAATTCATGTTCATTACATCGGTGATGCTATCTAACCATCTCATCCTCTGCCGTCCCCTTCTCCTTTTGCCCTCAGTCTTTCCCAGCATCAGGGTCTTTTCCAGTGAGTCCTCTCTTCTCATTAGGTGGCCAAAGTATTTGAGCTTCAGCTTCAGCATCTGTCCTTCCAATGAGCAGTCAGGGTTGATTTCCTTTAGGATTGACTGGTTTGACCTCCTTGCAGTCCAAGGGACTCTCAAGAGTCTTCTCCAGCACCACAGCTCGAAAGCATCAATTCTTCGGCGCTCATCCTTCCTTATGGTCCAACTCTCACAGCCATACATTGCTACTGGAAAAACCATAGCTTTAACTATACGGACCTTTGTCGGCAAGGTGATGTCTCTGCTTTTTAATATGCTGTCTAGGTTTGCCATAGCTTTCCTTCCAAGGAGCAAGCGTCTTTTAATTTCATGGCTGCAGTCACCGTCTGCGGTGATCTTGGAGCCCAAGAAAATAAAATCTGTCACTGCTTCCATTTCTTCCCCTTCTATTTGCCAGGAAGTGATGGGACCAGATGCCATGATCTGGGTTTTTTTAATGTTGAGTTTCAAGCCAGCTTTTGCACTCTCCTCTTTCACCCTCATCAAGAGGCTCTTTAGTTCCTCTTCACTTTCTGCCATTAGGGTGGTATCGTCTGCATATCTGAGGTTGTTGATATTTTTCCCGGCAATCTTAACTCCGGCTTGTGATTCATCCAGCCCGGCATTTCTCATGATGTACTCTGCATATAAGTTAAATAAGCAGGGTGATAATATACAGCCTTGTCGTACTCCTTTCCCAATTTTGAACCAGTCGGTTGTTCCATGTCCGGTTCTAACTGTTGCTTCTTGACCCACATACAGGTTTCTCAGGAGACAGGTAAGGTGGTCTGGTACTCCCATCTCTTTAAGAATTTGCCACAGTTTGTTGTGATCCACACAATCAAAGGCTTTAGCGTAGTCAATGAAGCAGAAGTAGATGTTTTTCTGGAACTCTCTTGCTTTTTCCATGATCCAGCGAATGTTGGCAATCTGATCTCTAGTTCCTCTGCCTCTTCGAAACCCAGCTTGCACTTCTGGTAGTTCTCGGTTCACATGCTGCTGAAGCCTAGCTTGTAGGATTTTGAGCATAACCTTGCTGGCATGTGAAATGAGTGCAATTGTACGGTAGTTTGAACATTCTTTGGCATTGCCTTTCTTTGGAATTGGAACGTAAACTGACCATTTCCAATCCTGTGGCCACTGTTGAGTTTTCCAAATTTGTTGGCATATTGAGTGCAGCACTTTAACAGCATCATCTTTTAGGATTTTAAATAGCTCAGCTGGGATACTGTCTTCTCCGCTAGCTTTGTTGTTAGTAATGCTTCCTAAGGCCCACTTGACTTCACTCTCTAGGATGTCCGGCTCAAGGTCAGTGACCACACCATCGTATTTATCAGGGATATTAAGATCTTTCTTGTATAGCTCTTCTGTGTATTCTTGCCACCTCTTCTTAATCTCTTCTGCTTCTGTTAGGTCCCTGCCTTTTTTGTCCTTTATCATGCCCATCTTTGCACAAAACGTTCCCTTGATATCTCCGATTTTCTTGAAGAGATCTCTAGTCTTCCCCATTCTATTGTTTTCCTCGATTTCTTTGCATTGTTCATTTAAGAAGGCCTTCTTATCTCTCCTTGCTATTCTCTGGAATTCTGCATTCAGTTGTTTATATCTTTCCCTTTCTCCCTTGCCTTTTGCTTCCCTTCTTTCCTCAGCTATTTGTAAAGCCTCATCAGTCAGCCACTTTGCTTTCTTGCATTTCTTTTTCTTTGGGATGGTTTTAGTTGCTGCCTCCTGTACAATGTTACGAACCTCCATCCATAGTTCTTCAGGCACTCTGTCTACCAGATCTAATCCTTTAAATCTATTCCTCACTTCCACTGTATATTCATAAGGGATATGATTTAGGTCATACCTGATTGGTCTAGTGGTTTTCTCTACATTCTTCAATTTAAGTCTAAATTTTGCAATAAGAAGCTCATGATCTGAGCCACAGTCAGCTCCAGGTCTTGTTTTTGCTGATTGTATAGAGCTTCTCCATCTTTGGCTGCAAAGTATATAATCAATCTGATTTCGGTATTGACCATCTGGTAATGTCCATGTGTAGAGTCGTCTCTTGTGTTGTTGGAAAAGAGTGTTTGCTATGACCAGCGTGTTCTCTTGACAAAACTCTATTAGCCTTTGCCCTGCTTCATTTTGTACTCCGAGGCCGAACTTGCCTGTTATTCCGGTTATTTTTTGACTTCCTACCTTAGCATTCCAGTCCCCTATGATGAAAAGGACATCTTTTTTTGGTGTTAGTTCTAGAAGGTGTTGTAGGTCTTCATAGAACCGGTCAACTTCAGCTTCTTTGGCATCAGTGGTTGGGGCATAGACTTGGATCACTGTGATGTTGAATGGTTTGCCTTGGATTCGAACTGAAAGCATTCTGTCGTTTTTGAGGTTGTACCCCAGTACTGCCTTTCCTACTCTTTTATTGACTATGAGAGCTACTCCATTTCTTCTAAGGGATTCTTGCCCACAGTAGTATATATAATGGTCTCCTGAATTAAATTCGCCCATTCCTGTCCATTTTAGTTCGCTGATTCCCAATATGTCGATGTTCAATCTTGTCATCTCATGTTTGACCACATCCAGCTTACCTTGATTCATAGTTCTTACATTCCAGGTTCCTATGCAATATTGTTCTTTACAGCATCGGACTTTCCTTCCACTTCCAGACACATCCACAACTGAGCGTCCTTTCGGCTTTGGCCCAGCCGTTTCACACTTTCTGGAGCTACTCGGAATTGCCCTCCGCTCTTCCCCAGTAGCATTTTGGACACCTTCCGACCTGAGGGGCTCATCTTCCGGCGTCATATCTTTTAGCCTTTTGATACTGTCCATGGGTTTTCTTGGCAAGGATACTGGAGTGGTTTGCCATTTCCTCCTCCAGTGGACCACGTTTTGTCAGAACTCTCCATCATGACCTGTTCTTCTTGACCTGACTTCATTGAGTTACGCAAGCCCCTTCGCCACGACAAGGCAGTGATCCATGAAGGGGACAAGGCAGTGATCCATGAACAAGTAGATTAGGTTTTTAAAAATCAGGAATAAGTCAGAATACATGGGAGGAGCATTTCCAAACAAGATATGCATGCAACTGAAGCTTCAATGTCTCTTCGATTGGCTTCAATGTTTGTGTTACATTAGCCAAAACATGCATATTCTGTTTATTAATCCAGAACCATATCTTTCCAATGGAGTTTATTACATCAGACAGTATTTGTCACCCCAATTGTCCACTAACTTCACAAAAGCTACAAATATGTCCACCCTTCAATGGAATTTTATTTAAAAACCCCTTGGGATTGACATGAAACATTTGCTGAGTTTGTATATCACAGCCATAATTTGTTTAGCTGCTGTTTGCTGAACAAACCATAAAGGTTTATACATCATTCCATCTATGGAGATTGAGAAGACTATTATCTATCTTTTTAATTGGTATTAATTTTTTTTGTTAGCCTCCTTGAATACTTGCTGGAATAAAAAGGCAGGACATGACTCAAGCATAAACTACTGCTAGAAAACCAGTGATACATTCACAAATTGTTGAAAGCTGAAACCAAACAAATCACATAATTACTTTGCATGGTATGAATTCAGTCACTGATTGGCATTCTATTGGTTGTAACATGAAACTACTAAATAAGGATCTCCAACTTTCAAAAGTAGAACACATTTACTATTAATTTATATGGCTGTGTTTCACTCAACATGTTAGTCCTCTCTACCTCTGCCTCATCATAAATTGTGGAGTCCTTGGTGCTCTCTGAGCCTTGTTGTTTTCTTGCAGACATTTCATTGCCAGGATAGGCAACATCTTCAGTGTGCAAAGGGAGTGGGACTTGCTCTCTGTTTATATACCATGGCTTGTCCTGCTTGTGTTGGTGGAGGTGTTGTTCTCTCCTTGGTAGTTCCTTGATTGGGCTGTTGTTTGCTGCTTGGTTGATTGACTGAGTTAATAGTTCCTTGATTAGGGTATATTGTGCTGTTTGATTGTTCCTCTGGTGCTAATCCTGGTGTTAATCTTTGCATATCTGGGTGATGATTGCTGGTAAGGAGGTGCAGTCAGAAGACTAGCAGAGCGCATCCACGAACACCAACTAGCAGTCAGAAGACACAATGAAAATTCCTTAATCTCACAACACATGGACAGACATAACCATACCTTCAACTGGAAAGCTGTGAGCATCTTAAACCAAGCCAAGTCCAAAAATGCTAGAGAATTCCTGGAAGCTTGGCACTCAGACAAAGCAGCCATCCACAGAAACATAGAGGTAAACAACATTTACATACCATTCATAAGAAACAATAGAAAAGCCAGAAGACCAAGCTGCAAGCTGCTTAATCCAAACAAAGAGTTTCTCAAAAAATGAATAGTCATTTAGTTTATCAAGCGAAGAATTACAAACAGAGTCTCTTAAATCCCTCTAATACAAAAGAGAAGTAAAAAAAAAAAATGCAGACGTTTCATTATGTTGCAAATATAGAGTCCATCAAACTTCCACCAGAATCAGTTATAGCAAAGAAAGCACAAAGTTAGCCAACATTTTCAACAAAGTCCAAAAAATCGATCTTAGATTTCAAAAATATTTTAATCTAAAAAAAAACATTCCTAAAGTGATCTAAAAGCGGCTGGGCGCTCTTGTGTCTCTTCAAAGAGACTTGTTTCCCCTGCGAGAGCCTGATATATCTCGGCCATTGCCTTGCACTTACCCTGTTCCTTCCGCGGTGGAAAACTACAGAAAAAACAAGGGTAGGCAATCCCAATGGCCCCACGAGTAATCTTCTGGTCTCCCCTTCTCCAGGGGAAAAAAAAACTTCAGTGGACCACAACTTCTGCAATCCACGCAAGCAAGGGAAATTCAGTCAGCTTCTCTGAGAAATCTGACTGGTCGAGCTGGCAGCCAAGCCTGGAGAGCTCGCAAACGAACGAAAAGCTCGCAGTTTGAAGAATAAAAACACAGGGTAACGTGTTTTTTTCCTTGTCGTCTTTTTCTACATCCTCCTTGGTTGGATTTTGCTTCATTTGGAATATATTTTTTATTTCTCCTTCTATAAACTGTTTAAAATATTATTCTCTCCTGTATTTTGGATTATTGGAACTTTCTTTTTTCTTTTGACTTTAAAAAAAAAAAAAAACAACAACAACAACAACGTTCTGCTTAATAGATTCTGCTGGTAGTATTCCATGGACAGATTACATGATTATTGTTTTGACTAGAAGGGTTGTTGTTTTAATTTGAAGGACACAGGAAAGATGGCTTTCCAACTTGTACCTGAGGAGCTCAGAAGAGAGATTACTGAGGCTTTTTCAAATATTCAAAGGTCGTTGGAATTACTGTTCGTAACTCTGCAAAACAGAGAGAAAGAACAGAGAACAGAAACGGAGACAGAAAGGAAACATGTTTTTCAAGTGGAGGAGAAACAGAAGGAGGAAATTTTGAGTATATTAGTTCAGAAGAACATTCTGAAGGCTTTACACTACAATCTTGGTATAGATATGTTGTGGCAGTGGAGACAGAGTGAAAATATGGGTGCACAGTTGGATGGATGTTGTGAAATATGTGGAAAGGGAGAGAAGGTTGCTCTGATATTCTATATGAGATATAGAAAAGAGCAGGCTGTATATTGCGAATCTCCCACAGTGTATTGTGATTTTGGCATAACCTAAACAGAAGATATGAGAAACTGTATGGATATAAAGGTTAATGAAAAAATATGGACTTGAATTGTTATGAGAAATTGTATGGATATATAAAAAGTGATATTCTAAATGTAAGATGCTAAATACAAACACAAGTTGATATTATAGAATAATGTTTTCCTTAGAGATATATTTATGAGAAGATAATGATATGATGGAATTAGAATGATGGTTACTACAGGATGATATATATCAATATGTATTGTATGAATATTATAAGAATTGATATATTAGCTATTAGGTTAAGTGATATGATAGATTATGCATTTAGTTTAAATGGACACTACTACAAGGAATGGAAATTACAGATGGATAATTGAGATTCAAGAATTCCTTTTTTATGGAGATATATATATATATTAGAATTAAATTATAGAAATATATATGTATGAACACTATAAGAATTGCTAAATTATGTATTAAGTTACATAACATGTTAGGTTATGAGTCATAATATGAATAGAATATATTGTAGTTTATTAGAAGTAAATAAGGCTTTTATTTGTTATACTAATTGGTCTTTATTGAAGATATAAATATGTAGTAATGAACATTCAACATTTAACTACTACTTCAAGGAGTGGAAGCCAAAGATGGATTATTGGGAGACAGTAAGATGAAGGTTAGAAGATTGGATTAAAGAAATCAAAAGGCATATGACAAAGAAAAGTTCCTGTATACTGTATGAAGGACTAACATTTAAAATCAATTGTTGTACTTTAAGTTCAAAGATAGATTGGAGGACATCTATTTTCTATATTTTCTTTGCTTATTATTTCTTGACTTCACTTTTTCTTTATCTTTTTCTTATTTTGTATTTCTGTTTCTATTTCTTTTTCTACTTTAAATTTTATTATGTATTGTAAAACTTAATAAAATTTAATAAAAAAAAAAGAAAAGCCAGAAGACCAGAACACCTCCTTGCCAGCAATCATCACCCAGATATGCAAAGATTAGCACCAGAGGAACAATCAAACAGCACAATATACCCTAATCAAGGAACTATTAACTCAGTCAATCAACCAAGCAGCAAACAACAGCCCAATCAAGGAACTACCAAGGAGAGAACAACACCTCCACCAACACAAGCAGGACAAGCCATGGTATATAAACAGAGAGCAAGTCCCACTCCCTTTGCGCACTGAAGATGTTACCTAGCCTGGCAATGAAACGTCTGCAAGGAAACAACAAGGCTCAGAGAGCACCAAGGACTCCACAGTTCAACCCTGCGCTACAAATATTCTCTTTGATTGGTATCATCATAAATTATCAAGGGAGTGGTGCTTTATAATTAATCAATAATTTTAAAGTCTATCATAGCACCTCAAAGCTCAAAGGCCTGGATAATAATCCAAAATAGAGAAAATGAAAGAGGATCAAAGAGAACAGCATAAGCCAAAAACATTAAACAGTACTGGAGAGGTTAATATTGATTTAGATATTGCTGATTATTTAGGTTCTCTCCAATTAGGCTTCACTCCTGGTTATTGGATAGAAACAGCTTTTGTTATTTGGGTGGATGATATACTTTGAGGAGGATGGATTTGGGCAGCTAGTTCCTATTAGATGTTCTGGACTCAGTAGTTTTCAGTATGATTGACCATGGCATCTTCTGAACTAGTTATTTCATCTGATCTTAGGTGTGTTTTTCTGAGAGGGAGGTTTGGTGGTAATGGTGGTCATCACCACCTAGTCATCTTTAGGTAATTGGTTTCATAAGACTGATGCTAGAGGACTTCTGGTGCAGTGTTGCATGGTTCCCTCTTACTCCCCATGCCTTTTAAAGATCTATATGAAATTGCTGAGTGAAGTCACACCATTTTGGGCTTAAGAGTAATTAGGCAGAGTTATTATAGGTTAGGGAACAGAATGTTCTAGATGGAAACTTACAATTATTCTTAGCTGAAGCTACACTTTCCCCGATAGACTAAGTACTCAGATTGATTTGTAATATTGGCTGGGCAGGAGATCTTAATGTCTGGAGTGAATGTTATCTGCTTTTATTAACTGCTATTTTTACAGGACAATGGATTTATTTTGCAATAATTTCTGCCCTTAACAGGTGTTTAAAACATTTTAGATAAACATAAATATTCAGGAAATATTGGATATGCTACCCCTTGGTGTCTAACATATTTCTATAGCAATATTTAGTAATTGTTTACGCCTCTTCCACTGAAATAATTAAAAGTGCTTAATTCCAGCTGGATCTTGGCCTACTAATATTTATCTATGGCTTTTAGTTCCATTAGCAAAGCTATCAGTAACCTAACCTGTATACAATTATACCTTAATACAGTGCTTTCCAAACTGCTGCCGTTGGTGACACACCGCCGGCGGCGCGAACAGTGGCGGCGGCCTCGCTAAAACGTGGAAGTGCTGATGGCGCACCGCTGCCATCGCCGTGCACACCGCCGCCGCACGCCCCTGCCGCCACTTCCGGGTTGTTTTGCGACACATTAAACTGTGTGTTGCGACACACTAAAGTGTCGCGACACAGAGTTTGGAAAGCTATGCCTTAATAGACTATTATGTATAGTCACCTTTAGAAGTTTCAAATTTTACCTCCTCTAATCTCCTGTTCCAATTTTCTAGACCAGCCAAACTAAACTGAAAGAGAATCAGAGCAAGTCTTTTCTGTCATTATTTTTCCAGGCACTGCTGCCCCCTTCTGGAACTCAAATAATTGGGGATTTTTTTGTGTATGTATTATACTTCAAAACGGCTGAGGATATTTATCAGCTTGACATGCATGTTGAATTTTAAGTTTCTTATTTGTCAATTCATATTACAACTGGTGTCTACTATTTTCTCTGCATTTGTAAATAGATGGATTATTGAAAACAAGAGATCTTAAAAAGCATATTGATTTTTAAAGAATATATACTACAGAATTAAAAATATAAAGAACATGGTCTGGACGGGAAAAGCTTTATGAGGAAGTGTTTAGAATATGGGGAAATGATGTTTGCTTTAGGAATTTTTTGGTGTATTTTGAGATTAAAGAATATTTTAATATTAAAGGAGTGAAAGAGAATGAAAATTCAGATAGCAAGAGCGCCAAAAGGAAAGGCCTCTGGTGCAAATGCTGCATCTTAATGACTAATTCACTAAAAGTGACATCTTTGCTAACCTATGACACTGATTTTCTTGTCACCCCAACAAGGTCAAAGGTTTCCTTACAGAAGTGTAAGGTTGCAAGATGCGTGAAAAAGAGTGAAAAGTACCACATAAACGGCAAGTCCCAACAGAAAAGCAACATTAAGGCTATGAGCAAGTGTGGATAGGTAGAAGAAAAGCCTGAAAAAACAGGTCACTCAAAAGTCTATAGCAGAGCTTTCCAAACTCTTCATGTTGGTGACACACTTTTTAGACATGCATCATTTCACGACACACTCTTACAGCAGGGCACAAGGCAGGCACTAGGACCTGCACGGAATCACAGGTTTGGAGGCAGCAAGGCACAAGACAGGCATTAGGACCTGCACGGAATCCTGGCAGGGCAGGTTTGGAGGCAGCAGGGCACAAGGCAGGCACTAGGACCTGCGTGGAATCCTGGCAGGGCCCGGAGGCAGCAGCAGCAGCGACACACCCAGGCACTGCAGCTGACACACTAACGTGTCCCAACACACAGTTTGGAAAGCTCTGGTCTATAGTTTGTGCTTTAGCAAGCAGGGACAAAATTCTCATTTCCTTTATGAAGACATTTTCACTTGGTCATCTCAGTTTTAAATATTCTAAGTTCCTTTAATATTTCAAACAAGAGAAAGTAGTAGTAAACAGAATGTTGTCTCCCTCCTCCCATATCTTCCATTAGCACCCTTAAAGCTTAATGGGAGAATCAGAGAATATAATTTCAAAAACCTGTAACAGTTCATCAATAATGTGAAAAAGCCTTCTTGGGAAAATACATTAGGAATGCAGAAAGAAACATTTCAAGATATTTTTCAAACAATGGGAAAGTCAGAGTATAAAACATTTGCTTATATACTGTAAACCCTTTCAACCAACAGGACTAATGCAGAAGAAGATAAAGTGATACCCTGTGGAGTGCTTTGTTCTTCAATTTGAGCTCCTGCCTCTGGGATGATCTCCTCCTTCAAGGTGCTTTCTATCACTGGCATTCTTTCCCTTGAAACGTCTGCCCCAGGCTTTTCAGAAATTCTGTCCTGCATCTCAGTTTTTTGCACTTCCTTTGTTACGATTTCATCCTGTCCCAGATTTTGTGATATATTTTGTGGAGGTACCAGCTGAGTTCTCTGTGGATCAGCATCAGAGCGAGATGCATCCAGGCGTTCAGATAAAACTTCTGTTGGCTTTTGACTCTCTGTAATCACTATTCCTAAGTTCTTGCTCTTTAAATATATTTCTTTAGGCCTTTCTTTTGAAGCAGTTTTCATCATATCTGATTCTAACTGCTTGTTATCAGTTGTCCAGCAGAGTTCCTTTTGTCTGTGTGGCTTCTCTCTGAAGTCATCATCTTCAGAATCAGAGCTAGAGTCTGACCCAGAGCTTGATGAAGAGAAAGACTCTTCATCTGTTGACTTCTTTCCTAAGCCTTCTGTTGAAGAGAAAACTCTCTCTCTCTCAAAAGGAAACTGTGCTTTCCGAGGAAATATTACCAAGGTTTTCTTTGCCAAGAATTTTCTCAGATCTTCATCTGTTAATTTTACAGCTGCATCAGGTTTACTGTTAGTTATGACCTCACCCTTATCTGTAAATTGTGGGAAAGAATTAGGAAACAGTTTTTAAAGGAAAGCCAACCTTCATTTTGGTAGGATAATAGTTTGGTGCGCTCTTGCAGTGCTAATTTCAGCTAGCTAATTTCAATTTCTCAGCTGGCAAAGAAGGGGTTATAATTTCTGGAAAGATACTTTCAAGGCTATCACTATAACATGTAACTCTGGTATAGCAGATTTGTTAAATGAACTGGTATAAAATTCACTTGCTTCAGAAAAAATCTGCTAGATTTCATATCAATATAAAATATTTTTTAAATATATCCTTCAGTTACAAATATTTCTTCTAGGAACATTAGCATATTATCAGCTTGATATGCCAGGCTGTTTATAAATTGTGTCAGACACATTATGATCCAATCTCCAAAATTGAATGAACACTTCCTTATTATATCAACTGCATATTGACATACATATTTCATGTTGCAATATCCAGCTACCTCAATTGCAGTAAGCAACAACATCATCTGTTGCAAGTCTAATTATCATATGTAACAAATATCTTTACATGAAAATAAAAAAAGTTTTTTCAATACTATATTATAATTTATTAAATTTCTATCACCGCCCATCTCCCCCCCAAGGAGGGAGGGAGGGAGGGAGGGAGGGAGGGAGGGAGGGAGAGAGAGAGAGAGAGAGAGAGAGAGAGAGTTATAGATGATCTTTAAAAGATACTACTTGCTCTTCTAAGTTCAGACCATGCAAAAATTTAGGAGTTTTTTTTATCCACACAAGCTATACTGTCTTTCCCAAAAGCATATGCCCATGAAGAGTACCTGTTATAATGCTTTTGCCTCCTCTGAACATAAAGAGTTGTCTGGTTCAGTTAAACCAATCCTGAAAGTCAAGATGTTTGTTGCAATGGTAACTAATCTTATGCCTCTGAGCACTGAGAAGCAGGGATGAAGGCAGCATCTGTCCAAATGCCAGCAGTGGGCACACAAGAAAGACTGCCTGTTTATACTGAGAATCTTCCAACTGCCATTGAAAAACACATCCTTCAGGAATGCATCTAGACTTTTAAAAAAGACAACTTCACTACTAGCATTCACACACTCTGAGACTGCAAATTCTGTGTTCTTTATATAGACATAGGGCCTGGTTACTTGAGGGACTACCTATCTCCCATATATCTGCCTGGCCAATTTGATCTGGCAGGATTGGTGCACTCCAGGTTCCTTCAATTAAACAATGGCATCTATCAGGACCCCAGAACTAAGTCTTCTCTGTAGCAGCATGTGCCCTCTAGAATGAGGTTCTCGCCAAGATGTGGATGGACCCCACCCTACTGGTGTTTTGAAGGGGCTTGAAGATCTGGCTCTTCTCCAGGCCTTTCGCGAGGGTGAGCGAAGCCCCCTTGGATTCTTTTTTTCCATTCCAATCCAGCGCTATCATCTTGCTATCTTTTATTTTGTATTTTTGTTTTTGATTGTATTTAAAAATATCTTTTTACTTGTGAGCCGCCCAGAGTCATTGGGACTACGGCAGCGTACAAATTTAATAATAAATAAAAATGCATCTTTCCCAAAGCAAGAAAAGTACTGTAGCTCTAAGCTAAATTTTCAAGAATCTGAAGGATTAGGAGTATGCAGCAAAAAAGTCTGTTTGTGTAAGATCTTAGTGGTCCTAGAAATCCTTGCAATTAGAATAAGTAGCCATAATTCCTTGAATATTGGAATAACAGCATGCTGTTTCATTGATATATTTAAAAACACTGCTACCCAAGCAATTTCTTGTCCAGTTAGGCTAATCCTGCAGAAGACTCAAAAAGCATTTTCAAATATAGGTGTCCTGTAATGTTTTGTTGAAAAGTTTTTCACTACATCTTCCCACTAATATTTCATGGTTTCAGTGTATCTTATTTTGCTCAAAGGAGGATTTCAACAGGTCAATAAAACACAGGTGAAAGTTCCAAAAATGAAAGCAAAACCTTCTACGTATCTTATGTCAATCAATTATTTTGGGAAATTTTTTGCTTCTTTTGGAAAAGCGTATTAAAAGCAATAAATTGTTGCCTATCCAAGTAAAAGTTCATGAACCAGAAATTAACCAAAGTGGGATGTTCAAATGTTTGTTGATCACTAATCACTCCTCAGCAGGATTTTGTCATCATAGTGGTTCAGGGTTCCTTTAGATAAATTTTTATAAACAAATTTCCTGCATATAGAAATCTAGCGATCAGGGAAAGTAGTTCTAGCTCAGGTTTTCCCCAAAATATTAGTTTTCTATATGTTCTAGTTCTTATATAGAACTATTCAGTAAGTGAATACCCATCTGCAATTTCAATCAATCCATTCCTAATGGATATCTGCTACTTCATCTGCTATGTGTGAGAATTTGGTTTTAGTTTGTATGGGAAAAAAGGAATCAGACTTATTTATTTATTATTTAAATTTATATCACCACCCATCTCCCCCAACTGGGGGACTCTGGGCGGTTTACAATAAAACCAATAGTTAAAAATATAAACATGAAATTACAAAACCAGTATAAATAGAATAAATAAGTGTAAAACCCAAGGGGTAATAGATCTAAAATAATAGGGAGGGCACTACGGCACCAGGCAACCCCAGGAGGAGCTATTGCCTTTCCCATCCCAGGCAAGGCGGCAGAACCAGGTCTTCAAATTCTTCCGGAAGGCCGGAAGCGAGGAAACCCACCTCAGCTCCGGGGGCAAGATTATGATTTTAGGGAACACCATATAGTTTTTACTGGAAACAGCCATGCGATCAATACAACTTTTGTTCCTCTTTGGCTGTTGGCCTGCACCAACTTGCACTTCATTAATTGCCTGACATCTTCCAAACAGAGATCTCTTAGTTCAGCCTTGAGCTAAAACACTACTTGAGTCAATGCTGTTTCCTCAACATTGTCCTCTCTAGTCCTAGATTCCTCCTGTACAGTGTACTGAGTGCATTCCTTGAGTTGTTGTCAAGCTCACTTGATAAGTTCAAACTATTCAAGTCAGCCTGTATTTTAAATCAACTGAGATTATGAAAATGTGTTCATAAAGCAAGGAGTTATATGGTTGTTTTAGATCTAGGAAAATTCATTCTTTTCTGACTTGTACCAAGTGCATTAAACAGGAGCCTCAAGCTACAGCACTCAAAGATATTTAATAAACAAATCATCCAATCCTGGTGCTAAGCCAGATAAGTGCATACTTGTACAAAGGGATGAAGTTATCATTGTGAAATATTAGCACTGGCCATTATTAGGAGGATAGTATTTCAAACTACATCAGCAGGATTATTCAATTTATTGACCAAATAACTTACCAGGAAATAATTAGTTATTAAAAGACAATGGTTACATCTCATCAGAGGGCTCTACTTAATTTTATCTACGTAACCCTCTCCATAACACTCAAGTGCAATTAAAGTGGCTCTGACTGAATGATGTTTATCATCATAGATGGCAGGTATGCAGAGAAATTGTTTTCAAGGCTGTTTAGTGATGCAAAGCATAAAAATGAAATAAATAGTAACGATATTAGATTTTTTTCAGAAAATAGATGACAAACTAGTAGAGCCTTTTTAATGTATTGGGAAAGCAGTATCTGTGCATATTAGTGATGCTTACAACAAGTTTTATTGGCGTAATACAATTTTGCCTCTTTATTTCCAATTTACAGCACTGGAGAGCCACAAGAAAACTAGGCTCTAATACTTTTTAGGTCACTCTCTGCCTTCATTTCTTTTTTCAGGCTACACAAACCAAACTGACAAACTTGGTTTGATACAGGCTGTATGAGGTTTTAATAATTCTGTTAGAAGACTGTTAGATAAAATAGAGGTACAGGACATAACTTCATGAATGTTATGTTGTATTAATGATCAAACTGTAGTAAATAGAGAATAAACATTTTAAAACATATTACATGAAAACCAATTATACTGCACTTTTTGAAAACTGAATACAGTATTAAATCATGTTTTATTCTAGACATTTTCATTCCAAGGTCATAGCTACTTAAGTTCTCAAGTTCTGATTTATAAACAGAAAAGTTTTTGTAACCCTAATGTTATAAATATTTTCTTCTTGAAATATATATATTAAAGTTGTTAGAAATTGTTATATAGAAAGTTATAGTTCATGATGCACAAAATAAGAAGCTTTATTAGGCTGCTTAAGGAAAAATGCTAGCATACATGCAGAAAATTATTTTAAAAGTCACTCTGATTATAGCTTTTTCAGAGATTGTCATTTCCACCAGGCAGCATACGTTCATCTGTAGCATGCAGTAAAGTAAGTTTCTTCCAAAGTCTCTATGACTTCATATAGAATCAAATTAAAGTATTATATATTCCCTAATTTATTTATTTTAAAAGATGTGTATGGCCACCCATCTTAAAACAACTCTGGGCAGCTCACAACAAAACTATAAAAACCATAAAAACATAAAGAACTAGAAACCTGGCACCTCAATCAGCCTCCCAGGCTGCCCCAACTCCTCTCTGCAGTGCCTGGGTAAAGAGCCAGGTTTTAATGGCCCTCCGGAAGGCTAACAGGGGGTGGGCCTGCCAGATTGCCAGGGGGAGGGTGTTCCATAAGGTAGGGACAGCCACGGAAAAGCCACACTTCCTAGGTCCCACTAGAGGGCAATATTTCAGGGAAGGGACCTGAAGCATGCCCATCCTATCCGATCTAGTGGGACGGTCAGATACCCTCAGGGAGAGGTGGTCCTGCCAATAGGTGGTCCTGTACCATGTAGGGCATAGCTTTCCAAACTGTGTGTTGCGACACATTAGTGTGTCGCAACAAAACCCGGAAGTGCTGGCGGCGCATCGCTGCCGCCCCTGCGGCAGTGTGTGTGGCGGTGGCGGCAGCGCACCATCAGCGCTTCCAGGTTTTAGCGAGAAACACGAGGCCGCTGCCGCCGCGCACACGTGCGCCGCCGCCGCTGGTGTGTTGCCAACGGCGGGACTTTGGAAAGCACTGATGTAGGGCTTTAAAGGTAATGACCAGCACCTTGAATTGCACCCAGAAGGAAACTGGAAGCAACAGGGATGGAATGTGGGCAAACCTAGAGGCACCCAACACTGCATGTCGCTGTATTCTGGACCAGTTGTAACTTCCGGGTGGTCTTCAAGGGCATGCCTGAGAATAGCATGTATGGGCATGCACGTAGCACTTCTTGCGAGTTCCTTAAAAGAAACATCAGCGGCAGAGGGCAGTCACATGGACCCAAGAAAAGATGCAGCTCCTATAAGGTATTCCCAATAGATGCTAAGTGGGCACCATTGTATACTCTGAATCACATGTTACCCTTCAAATCTGGATCTGTATACAGCTATACAGCACCATTATAGTAACAAATTTAAGCTATGTCCAGCAAATCAGTTTTCTTGCACTTCACTTACCAGTTGGTGTCCATCTGTGTACTTATCTTTAAAAAAAATTAAGTACCTCTCCGTATGTGTTGGAGCTATAACTCCTAGCATTCACAATTAGCATGGAATTGAAATCCCAACGCATCTGGGGGTCATCACATTGGGAAAAGCTAGTTTAAAGGCTTATGAAACGTGAAGATTTTGGTTAGCTATCATCTCTCAGGTGTATGATATCAAAGATTCATCGCTTGTGTTCTTAGTATGTGACTTTAATGATCTGATAGTTACTGAACATATAGAATTTATTTACTGTCATTGTTTTGCTCTCATGAGAGGCTGTAGTATTAGTTTAAAAACAAAGTATTTACACATATCTGTCAATTAGGGTTTTTAAAAGCTTTCATTGATACCACTGGGAAATTTGCTTAAAGATTAATTCCTGAACAGTCAGACCTAAGAACAGGAGGTGGCAGGCAGGAGGAAAAGAAAGGGTGAGAGTGCAGAATTGCAAGGATGCGGAAATGAGCCAGTTAAGGGGTGTGTGTGTATGTGTGTGAGAGAGAGAGAGAGATGGACAGAGAGAAAATATGAATGAATGTGGGTAACTCTTTTCCTGTCCATTTAATGGACTTCCCCAGGGGAATTATGGTTTATGGGATGGCACAGCAATTGTATTTTACTTTTGCTTTAGACACAATTCTTTTGAGATAGTTCCTCTGAGTAAGAACATTCACACTATAACAAACCCGCTCAACAGCTTTGAATCCTGACATTCTACAAAACATTAAAAATAGCAATTGCTTAATTAAATTAATGTTGCTTCGATAATTAATGTTTTTCTTGGCAATAGTTATTGTAAATTGTCTTACCGTTTGGGGAGCCTTTTTTAGAATCAACTGATTTGGTGCAGAGATAAATAGAAGGCAGACTTTGTAGCCTCCATGCTTGCAGTGATAAAGCCTATAAGAATTAGGAAAGATATTTTATGAACAATTTTTTTAATTAGCCATATATTTTTCATGAATACATAAAGCAAAAATTAATATAACCACAGATCAGTAACACATACATGCAACAGTGATAATAAAATAGCTCCCACAGGAATTCCTTGTGAAAAATACTGAAATCTTATTTTCAGTTAGAAATAAGGCTTGTTGCTATACACAATACATTTGTTGTGCATTATTAATAAAGTAGAATATGCAAATACATTTAGAAATATTAAACAACATATTCTCTCTCTAATACTGTATCTAATTACTTCTGGTTTTGATTTTTTTTTTCAGATTCCCAGGCAACCACATTGGAAGTTTAGATGCCTAGGCAACTTATTACCTGCAATTTCTCTGGCTGTTTTTACACAGAAATAAGAGTAATTTGCTTAAATTAGTTTCAAATAAGTGTTTCTTATTTTCAAATAAGCTGTGCAATTCATAGAAATATTTCAATTATTGCAAGACCTTAAAAAGGGCTAAGCACTAGATTATAAAAAAGATTCTCCACTTTATAGAATCATATTCTTCATGCAGTCTACAATTTCTACTAAAATAAACCCTACATTTTATTAACAGGTATTTCTAAGGTGCTTCATAACAACTGGAAAGCTGCAGCACAGGAGGTAAAAGAATGTGAGGATAGGAAAAAGTTTCTACATGTGCCATCAATGCTATATATACAGCTGGTAGAAATATGAGATTTTATTTACCTATATAATCTATTGCTACAGACAGCCACAGAGATTTATTAACTGCTTGTTTAGGGCTAGGCTCAAAAATGCAGTCAAATATTTGTCTGCTACCAAAAGCAATAGAGACAAAACACACTTAACAGATGCAACTCTCAGCCAATAATGGTGGAATATTAAGGAAATAAGAAGCAAGACATAATTGTCAAAAGAATGTGGGAGATATTTTTTTTCATCGATGTAAGACATGAGATTTCAAATTTGATGCAATCTTTTATGAGCTCTTCTTTTATTAACATATTTCTAATCTATTAGCTACAAATATCTCCTCTGTTCATTTATTATCCTCTGATAATGGAACTGGCCTTTAATAGATTGTGTGTGTGTGTGTGTGTGTGTGCGCGCACGCCTTCGAGTCCGTTTTGACTCCTAGAGCCTGCCTGGATTAGTCCCTGCAGTTTTCTTGGCAAGGCTTTTCAGAAGTGGCTTGCCATTGCCTGCTTCCTAGGACTGAGAGAATGTGACTAGCCCTGATGGCTTCATGCCTAAGGTGGGACTAGAACTCACGGTCTCCCAGTTTCTAGCTGGCGCTTTAACCATTGAATTGAAAGATAAAGATCATAGCTTCCTGGTCATCAAATTAGCATGTCCTTATAAGCAATCCCAGCCAAATCCATTTTCCCACAACTAATTTTTGTTGGAGAATTCTAGGACAAGTTTGGCCAAATGCAGTCTAATATAATTTATTTTGCTCCTTCTGATATCACCAGACTCCTCATGATTCAAGTTTATAAAGTAACAGCATATACAGTACTCAGAAGTCCTACAGTTAAACTTGGTAATCTGTACACTAGATTACCCATGATATATAGTTTTACATAAGATGGTAAGAAATGACTTGATGAGTCAAATTCAAGTCCACCCAGCCCAGAACTCTTTGCAAGAGTTCTCTAAGGCTTAGACTAAGCAACATCAAGCACTATCTTCATACCCCATCAGAAACTGCAACTGACCCACCCTTGAATAAGAAGTAAAATATTTGTCAGAGAGAAAATTTGGATGCCACTAAGCGTAAAAATACTCCAGCCCTAATTAAGGGGTGTTACTAAAATGATTAAAAGATTTCTTTTGTCAGTCTTATCTACTCTGACTGCCAACAGCTCCCCAGAATCTCAAACTGAGATATACTTCTCACCGGCGCTGCTTGAAATCTCTTATTTCAGGCATCTTTCAGGGAGCTGTAAACCAAAATAAAATTAATTCTAACCAGAACTGAACTCAAGATCCCAAGGCACTGCATATGAAGCCTTAACAAGAACATTTTCTCAACAACGCTGTTTCTCGGTTTCTATCTTTCCGGCCACCATTGTTATACCACCTGGAAACTTCAGGTCAAATCCAGACCGGCAGTAAACCTAATTATTGGCACAGACATAGGGCGGAGCAATTGCTCATCCCTCTGGCTACAGGCGGAAACCCAACAGGAAAAGTGAATCCATAAACAACTCCTCAATGAGCCTCACCCTCCGTTACCTTAAACGCCGCGACACGACCGCAGCCGAGGACCAGAGAGACCGCCATCTTGGCGTCCCCCAAAACCTGTTCCGTGCTTTCCTTTGGCCGCAAAGAGAAGGTTCCTACCCGATCTTCCTTCCACAACGGCCGTCCCGAGGTAAGTACGCCGCTCACGTGGGCTGGAGGCGTTTCTGTTGCTTAGGAGCGGCGGGAGTTGGGAGGACTGGAGGGTTCCTTTCAGTTCGAGAGACTGAGAGTGGAGGGACGCCCCTCTGCTCCGTGTACTTCTAAACACAGGCAGACAGAGCTTCAGGGAAAAACGTTGGAAGAACGTTCTTCGGGCATTATCTGGGATGCAGCGTTGCGACCCCTCAATACGTTCTCCTCTCTATGACGACGCCTCCCCCGGGGCGTTCATTGCCACGAGGTTATGGAAACCTGTCAGTGTTCTGGCGAAATGCCCGTAAGATTGCGACAGTGTATACTTTCTCAGCAGATGCAGTTATTAAAAACCTGGGTTCGTTGGCTACTTCTTTACATCTTCTGATATCTCCATTCCCACAAAGGCCTTGCAGTAATTTTAATCACGTTAGCAGTTCGGGTTGCAAACAACTACGCTCGTCTCTATGGCAAGCCGTGCATTTCTGAGATCATCATTAGTTGGCCGGGGAATGACATCATCAGCTGGTGACGATTCTCTTGCGCCCCAACGTGGGCCTTAGGGTGACTATGGAGACGGCTGATGCTAGTGGAATCGTGGGTCCTTCTCCGGGACTACTAATTTGCGGGGATCTGATGGCGGTTAGCGGCGGCACGAAGTTCTTGGCCGCTCGTTATAAAGAGACCAAGTGAGTGAAAAGGGGGTGAAAGGATGGAGTTTAAATCATCAGCCTTCTGGCCTGTAGATTACTCCTTCCATTACAGTATTGTTAACGGGATGGATACTGATTGGCACGATGGGAATTGTAGTCCAATATATTTTGAAGAAATCAAATTGTTGGGGGCTAGTTTAGGTATTGTATGTGCACAGACGTGACAGTGGAAGTTTTGCAAAGATGAAAAGGTAAGGTAGTACAGAGAAAAAGAGAGAATGAAGCTTCTGATTACATCTTCCTATCAATTGTGAATATTTAGATTATGACACTACTAACATGGAGAGAGAGCCAGTTTGGTGTAGTGGGTAAGGCACTAGGCTAGAGACTGTGGGTTCTAGTGCCGCCTTAGGCACAAAGCTTGACCTCGGGCTGGTCACTCTCTCTCAGCCCTAGGAAGGAGGCAAGGCAAACCACTTCTGAAAAACTTGCTAAGAAAACTGCAGGGACTTCTCCAGACAGTCGCCAGGAGTCAACAGTGACTCAAAGGCACCAAAAAAACCAAAACCCACATATGGAGAATGTGTAAGTTTGTAAAAAAGAGTATTGTTTCTTTCCAATAATAGTAGTTATCTTCCACAGTGCTTCAATAGCCCTTTCCAAAATCAAATTACAGATTTTTCAAAGAGACATGAACTGGGTGTGATGGAAGACTTTATCCCCAGTATCTGTTGGGGGTCAAACTCTACCTAGCATGATCTACAGTCAGGACCAGAAATGTTGGAACAAGGATAACTGTTTTGGCAGTTGGCCTCTGTACACCACCACATTGAAGTTGAAAGGAAACACACCCAGATGGGAGCGAAGTCAGGACTTTCAGCTGTAATTCAAGGGGTTGGACAAAAGTGGGGCACTAACCATTCAGGAAGTACAGCCAGTGGCATACACACACACCCATTGTTGGTGGCTCATAAGTAATGGAACAAACCAACATCATTACAAACATAAGGATCGCCTTTAATACCTGGATGAAAACCCTTTGCAGTCAATGACTGCCTGAAGTCTGGAACCCATGGACATGACCAAATGCTGAGTTTCTTCCCTCGAGATGCTTTGCCAGGCCTTTACTGCAGTTGCCTTCAGCTGCTGCTTGTTTGTGGGTCTTTCTGCCTTCAGTCTTGTCTTCAGTAAGTGAAAAGCATGCTCTCTTGGGTTGAGATCAGGAGACTGACTTGGCCATTGAAGAACATCCCACTTCTTTGCCTTGAGAAACTCTTGGGTAGCTTTTGCTGTATGTTTTGGGTCATTATCCATCTGCAATATGAAGCGGCGTCCTATCAGTTTGGCAGCATTTGGCTGAATCTGTGCAGAACGTATAGCCCTATACACTTCAGAATTCATCCTGCTGCTTTTATCAGCAGTCAGGTCATCAATAAACACCAGTGACCCGGTTCCATTGGCAGCCATACATGCCCATGCCATAACACTGCCTCCACCATGTTTGACAGATGATGTGGTATGCTTTGGATCATGAGCTGTTCCTTTCCTTCTCCATACTTTTCTCTTCCCATCATTCTGGTGCAAGTTAATCTTGGTTAATCTTATTCCAGAACTGGGCAGGCTTTTTTAGGTGTTTGCTGGCAAAGTCTAATCTGGCCTTTCTGTTCTTGAGCATTACCAGTGGTTCGCACCTTGTTGTGAAGCCTCTGTATTTACATTCATAAAGCCGTCTCTTGACTGTAGATGTTGACAATGACATGCCTACCTCCTCAAGAGCGTTCTTGACCTGGCTAGATGTTGTGAAAGGGTTCCTCTTCACCATGAGCAGAATTCTGCGGTTATCCACTTTAGTTGTCTTCCGTGGTCTTCCAGGCCTTTTGCTGTTGCTGAGCTTGCCAGTTAATTCCTTCTTTTTCAGGATGTTCCAAACTGTTGTATTGGCCACTCCCAATGTTTTTGCTCTCTCTCTGATGGGTTTATTTTGTTTCCTCAGCCTAATGATGGCCTCCTTCACTTGCATGGACACCTCTTTGGACCTCATGTTGGGAGTTCCAGTGAACAGCTACCAAATGCACATGTAACACTCAGAACCACCTCCAGGCCTTTTATCTCCTGGATTGGTCATGGGGTACCCAGGAAACAGGCCACACCTGGCCATGCAGCTGCTTGTCAGCCATTCGTTCCATTACTTATGAGCCACCAACGATGGGTGTGTGTGTATGCCACTAGCTGTACTTCCTGAATGGTTAGTGCCCCACTTTTGTCCAACCCCTTGAATTACAGCTGAATGTCCTGACTTTGCTCCCATCTGGGTGTGTTTCCTTTCAACTCCAATGTGGTGGTGTACAGAGGCAAACTGCTAAAACAGTTATCCTTGTTCCAATATTTCTGGTCCTGACTGTACCTAGGAAATGACCTGAAAGAGAAGACTTTCTCATTTAGAGGATAGAGGAAGGCACAAAATATAGCCTATATTTGAATAGAATCTAACCAATAGGGAAGACTTAATAGACCAAATGGAAATACTGGGAACTTGTGGAAATTTTTATTTATTGTTAGATTTCTACATGAGGTTTTGGGGAGGTACTTTCTTTGTCATATCATGTATCTTTCTTAATAGACAGTGGGAATCCTGTGGATATAATGTATCTTGATTTCACCCCAGCATTTGACAAAATACCCTATGGTAATCTGATTTGTAAGACAATATAGGCTGTAGCAGATTTGTTAGCTCAACAGCTTGCTTAAAAGCCATATTGAAAGTATTCATCAGTAGTCCTCATCAAAATGGAATGTGGTATCAAGTTAGATTCTAGAAGATTAATTCCTAATACTTTTCACTAATTTACTTAATCTCTTGTAAGCAATGTTAGGGGCTTGACATGTTGAAAGATGGAGGAAATAGCATATTTTAGGTGACACAAAACTGTATGGGATAGCTTATACTCTAGAAGACAGGAACAAAATTCAAAAAGATCTTGCTAGTTTTCAGAAGTGGGGTGAAAGAATCCGTTCATGATTGAGGCAGCATATAAGATGAAAAATAAAGTTAAATAATGAAATTTAGTAGAAACAGTTAGGAAAAAAGAAATCAAATGCACAGAAACAGGATGGGGGTATATTTGGATTGGTAACCACATTCTGAAGAAGTATTTTGAATTACAGTCAGGAGCAGAAATATTGGAACAAGGATTGATTTGGCAGTCGGCCTCTGTACACCACCACATTGAAGTTGAAAGGAAACACACCCAGATGGGAGCGAAGTCAGGACATTCAGCTGTAATTCAAGGGGTTGGACAAAAGTGGGGCACTAACCATTCAGGAAGTACAGCTAGTGGCATACACACACACCCATCGTTGGTGGCTCATAAGTAATGGAATGAATGGCTGACAAGCAGCTGCATGGCCAGGTGTGGCCTGTTTCCTGGGTACCCCATGACCAATCCAGGAGATAAAAGGCCTGGAGGTGGTTCTGAGTGTTACATGTGCATTTGGTAGCTGTTCACTGGAACTCCCAACATGAGGTCCAAAGAGGTGTCCATGCAAGTGAAGGAGGCCATCATTAGGCTGAGGAAACAAAATAAACCCATCAGAGAGAGAGCAAAAACATTGGGAGTGGCCAATACAACAGTTTGGAACATCCTGAAAAAGAAGGAATTAACTGGCAAGCTCAGCAACAGCAAAAGGCCTGGAAGACCACGGAAGACAACTAAAGTGGATAACCGCAGAATTCTGCTCATGGTGAAGAGGAACCCTTTCACAACATCTAGCCAGGTCAAGAACGCTCTTGAGGAGGTAGGCATGTCATTGTCAACATCTACAGTCAAGAGACGGCTTTATGAATGTAAATACAGAGGCTTCACAACAAGGTGCGAACCACTGGTAATGCTCAAGAACAGAAAGGCCAGATTAGACTTTGCCAGCAAACACCTAAAAAAGCCTGCCCAGTTCTGGAATAAGATTAACCAAGATTAACTTGCACCAGAATGATGGGAAGAGAAAAGTATGGAGAAGGAAAGGAACAGCTCATGATCCAAAGCATACCACATCATCTGTCAAACATGGTGGAGGCAGTGTTATGGCATGGGCATGTATGGCTGCCAATGGAACCGGGTCACTGGTGTTTATTGATGACCTGACTGCTGATAAAAGCAGCAGGATGAATTCTGAAGTGTATAGGGCTATACGTTCTGCACAGATTCAGCCAAATGCTGCCAAACTGATAGGACGCCGCTTCATATTGCAGATGGATAATGACCCAAAACATACAGCAAAAGCTACCCAAGAGTTTCTCAAGGCAAAGAAGTGGGATGTTCTTCAATGGCCAAGTCAGTCACCTGATCTCAACCCAAGAGAGCATGCTTTTCACTTACTGAAGACAAGACTGAAGGCAGAAAGACCCACAAACAAGCAGCAGCTGAAGGCAACTGCAGTAAAGGCCTGGCAAAGCATCTCGAGGGAAGAAACTCAGCATTTGGTCATGTCCATGGGTTCCAGACTTCAGGCAGTCATTGACTGCAAAGGGTTTTCATCCAGGTATTAAAGGCGATCCTTATGTTTGTAATGATGTTGGTTTGTTCCATTACTTATGAGCCACCAACAATGGGTGTGTGTGTATGCCACTGGCTGTACTTCCTGAATGGTTAGTGCCCCACTTTTGTCCAACCCCTTGAATTACAGCTGAAAGTCCTGACTTCGCTCCCATCTGGGTGTGTTTCCTTTCAACTTCAATGTGGTGGTGTACAGAGGCCAACTGCCAAAACAGTTATCCTTGTTCCAATATTTCTAGTCCTGACTGTATAGCTGACCGCAAGTTGAATGTAAGGTTGCTGAAAAGGCAAATGTAGTTTTACTCTATATCAGTAGATATATTGTTCCACTATATTTGCATTGATCATATTCTACCTGAAGTACTGTTTTCTGTTCTGGGCATCATATTTTAAGAAAGATTCAGACAAATTGAAACAGGTGCAGAGAATGCGAACAAGTGAGATTAGGTTTTCGTTTGGAAAAAAAATAGAGTAGTGCTATAGGTTGCTAACCTACAACTATCTGGAACATTGCTGTCTTTTAAGAGTTCAACATGAGGGAGGTTGCTTCCATAGGAAATATTTATTTGAAGTATATTCATTTAATTGACAGCATTGATGATCTTTTCATGTATGACTGTACTACTACAAGCAAAAAACCTCAAAAAAACCAAAGGTAAGACTCTTTAAATTCCCAGGTATATAGAACCTTACTTCTATTGCAGTCTCATACCAAGGAACAAATAACTATGCTAACTGGGGATAATGGGATCTATAGTTAAGCATCTCTTGAGGTACTTCTGGGGAATATGGCATTTACTTCTTTTAGATAAGCATTACCTATAAGAGGAAGAACCTCTGCTAGTCTTTTAAAGTTGTCTTTTCTACCATGATGTCAGTTAAAATAGAAAGAAGAATCAAATAATTGAAATAAATAGTAGGAAATTGCTTTTCATACTTCCCTTCTTTCTTAATTTATTACATGATCAAAGGAAGGATGTTCTGCAAAATAATTGAAAATATAATCTCATAAAGCATAATTGAAGTTGTACTTGAAATGGTTTACTTTTGAAGCAAATCCTTCACATTCTTTTTCTCTTTTTAGTGAGGACGGAAAGCCACCAGGCAAAACAAACAATAATATCCTTGCCTGTGCATTTTCTTCATCAGGGAAGTACTTTGCTCTGACAGATGACAACAAACAACTAATTCTTTTCTGCACAAAGCCTTCTTGGGAATGTCTGAGCATAAGGTATGGGGAAGAAAATGCTTTAGAATAAATATTTTTTATCTAAATACTAGTAACAGAAATTATCATTATGCATGCTTTCTTTAGAGAGCCAGTTTGGTGTAGTGGTTAAGGCATTGGGCTAGAAACTGGGAGACTGTGAGTTCTAGTCCTGCCTTGGGCACAAAGCCAGCTGGGTGACCTTGGGCCAGTCATTCTCTCTCAGCCCTGGGAAGTAGGCAAGGGCAAACCACTTCAGAAATCTTGCCAAGAAAACTGTAGGGACTAGTCCAGGCATTCGCCAGGACAAGACTGACTCAAAGGAACAACAACAAAAAAGCTTTCTTTACCTTGTTATACTAAATTTACCTTTTTGCTTGGATTTGTTTCTTAGCTTTATTGTTGTGTTTTATGTTTCTGTTGTCAACTCCAGCTGAAGAAAAATATTTTCGTGTTGCTCTGTAAGCTCCTTTGGACAAGCCAAAGGGTTCAAAATCACTTTCCATGACATTGGCAAGTGCCACAAACCATGTACAAGCCTCACATACTTGTGATGCAAGTTCTTTCTTTACCGTGAACCTAATACAGTTGCTTCCATGCTGATATCTTTTGGATATCTCTCCCGACCATCTTTAGAATTCTAGGAGATAATGGGAGTTACAGATTTGTTACGTTTTTGCTGAAGATCTTGTCACAAGTAAACCGTTTTGGGTTCTGAAGTTCAAAAATAGTTGGACCTTAATTATGTCCATTCTTTTTTCAGACCTGTCATGAGAAGATGTACTTCCCTGATAATAACAGCTGCAGAAGACAAGATTCTGGTTGCTGACAAATCTGGAGATGTGTATTCTTATTCAATAATAGAACCAAAAAATGCAGGAACAGTTGAGCTTGGACACTTGTCTCTCCTTTTGGATTTGGTACACATGATTTTTTAATAGATCTTTCCAATAATATATTTGATTAAAGGCTATCATTACATTTATAATCTGCTTTCTCTCTTGAGATCTCAAGGCAGCCCTCATGGTAATTTGTCCTAATTTTTTTTCTCTCAGAATCACCCCTACGAGGTAGTTTGGGCTGATAGTGAGTACTTCATAGTTACCTAGTGAGCTCAATTTTGTCAAATAAAACTAAAAAATTAGAAGTAAGTTTTTCAGTGTATTAATAATTATTAAGACATATGTATATATATGTAAGTAGGCTTGTAAAACGTTGTAGACTAGTAACCTTTGATGATTCCTCCCACCCTGTCCCAGATTATTAATTTGAAGCCAAACAAATGATGTCGTTGGTGGGTGGATGACTATGCCTGAACACTTGTGATTGTGGGTTATTTCTATTGATCTGTATTATATCATTAGGCACTGAGTCCTGATGACCAGTATATCGTAACAGCTGATCGAGATGAGAAGATCCGAGTTAGCTTGACTAAAGCACCACATGTTATAGTGTCCTTCTGCCTGGGTCACAGAGAGTAAGTGTTGCCAAAAAACCTGTTTTCAGTGTGATTAAAAGGAAGCACCTCCTCTTTGCAAAACTGACATAAGGAAACAAGAAGAAGGAAGCCATATTTAAGCTCAAGCTTCATTACAGCTAGCTTTCTAATCACTATCTTGGGATCAGAAATGCAATAGACTACTTAAGAAAAATCATAAATGTTCATTTCCTTGAAGGTTTTTGAAGAATTCATTCTAGCTCTGTCTCTGGAAGAAATAAATGAGTTGGATGCTGAGGGAATTCAGATTTTCAGAAAAGCTTATGTTGCTGTTGTCACAGATTATTTCAAAATGTAGCCAAGATGCCACCCATTAGAACATTCCCTAACATAAGAAAGCACTTGTTAATAATAATATGAGAGTATTTCAAAGTATTATTGTTCCCCACACATGCTAATTTTTGGTGAGCAGTTGGTCTTAGTCCCCAAAGAAGGATAAGAATTGAGACTTCTCATCCTTTCCAAAAGGACCTAGATTCAAGAGAAGCTTGCTGATTTTGTAAGATGATTCCTGTCAATGTATCCCAATGTGCTTCCCTTATTGGGTAAATTCACGATAGAGTAAGCAATATACATTTGTTTCTAAAATGTCTTCAGCGCATTCACCATTTTTTTCATAGCTTGGAGGTTTGATTTTTCTAATCCGCTTAGTTTCTCACTTCACTTTATTGTCATATTCATCTGGGTAGTGTTGATATCTGAAGTAACAACTTAGTTTCTGCTGGTAATAAATTAATAGCCTTCATGTTCAAAGAAGCACTTCACTAACGGGTTGCTACCTACATACATGTATAGCTGTCATATACAAATCTACACAAGTATGATACTTGAAGTCCAACAGTTCAGCATGATCATGCTATTCAATTTACAGTTGTGCATATCACCCTTATACTGTATTAGTTCTTTCTCTCATTTCTCATTGTCATGTTGTAAAAAATGGAGATGAGAGTCTATTTCAGGAATCTGAATAGATTGCTGGGCTATTTTTTTAAAGCTGATTTATTAAAAAAGAGAAAAATTAATTAGGGTAAGCTTTTTCATATGCAGGTTTTTCTTGATATACAAGGTAAGATATCAGTGTAGGTACAAAATTTCTTGCATAGTTGTAGATACATATAATTTTACTCCTTACTGCTTTTGTTTCAATTTATTTTCTCTCTCTCTAGATTTGTCAGCAGAATATTGGTAATCCCAAACTTTCCTGATCTTCTTTTATCAGCTTCTGGGGTATGTAAATTATCTTCTGGGGTGTGTAAATTATCTGGGACTCTGTGAATCTAGAATTTTAATACGTTCCTTATGAAAATGTATTTTCTGTCTTGTAATAAGTAAAATATTGCAATTTCTCTTGCTTTCTCGTTTTGGGCTGAAACATGAAGCATCATTAGACTGCAGGGAATCACCATCCTCCCATATGTTTTATACCATGTGATTTATTATTAATATCTAGTTAAACTGAATTTAAAAAATACAGCAATGTGTTCTTAGAAGTCATTGCTGTATGTATGTGAGATGTTGTACATGTATCTAAGATGGCTTTTAAACCTCTGGCTCAATTCATGACTGTGCTAAGTCATAATGTGGTTTGTTTTTTTGGTCATCAAATTGTGTTAAACACATTGTGGTGATTTGCACACCATGACTTATGCTTAGAATTAGGTGTAGACCCAGCCATTATAGCTTGTTTAACCAATCATAGTTAAAGGAATCATAGCTTAGTATGATATGAACCTTGTCTGTGTGTATATATGAGAGTGAAGGTCTCAGTGAAATTAATGACTCCTTTTCTTTGGCAAAAATAATAATTAGCCCCTCTCTTGAACTTCCTTAGGATGGTACGTTGAGGCTCTGGAAGTATAAAAGTGGGAAAGAACTACATTGCTTTCAAATGAATCATTTGAATATATATGAAGCCACTAAGAATGAGAAGGTAATTGTCTTTTATGTGGACATTTTCTATAATATAGTCTGTACCTTTCCATTTTTACTTGCTTTTTTACACTGGTTGTGCTTGCTTTTTTGAATGAATTTATTGAACTGTGGTAAAGTTGAGAGCAAGTTTATGCTACAGAAAATCACCTTTTGATTCTATAAAATAGAGGTTTCTTGGTGAAGAACATTCTATTACACTGAGAAGTAGCCATCTTAGAGTGCAATCACTTCACAATATTAGAAGACTAAACTGTTTAGAAATGTTTCTTCTTCATGTAACTGGAGGCTTACCTTAATTTTTTACTACTAATTTTACACGAATTCTGTTCGGTTGATCCCAGAGAAGATAATCAGTGTTTTGTCTGGGCAATGCTAAATTCAGTGTTATCTGTTTGCATGGACAGATACACATATCCTCTCTCTCTGCAGTACTGACCATTATAATGAATGCTCTACCATGTAGACAGATGTGTGCTGATATTCTAAAAATTGTAACTAAACAATTGGGCATGCCTTAGTGGTTGCACTGATTCTGGAAGTCAGGGACATTTTCTTTTTTGCATACTAACTATCCATCCAACTTCTGCCCCCTTAGATGTTTTGTTTTTTTCATCTTCCTGTCTTTGCTCAGAACAAAAGTGAAGATAGGCTGAATAAGAGACAGCTTGTCTGTGTTATAGAAAACTTGGTATGTTTTTGTCCCCCACCTCTGATTTGGAGTAAGTCTTTGAACTCCATTAAAAAAAGGTTTCTTTTTTTTAAAGATTTTTTATCCTGCCTTTATTAATTGTTTTATAAATAACTCAAGACAGGGAACATACCTAATACTCCTTCCTCCTCCTCTTTTCCCCACAACAACAACCCTGTGAGGTGAGTGGGGCTGAGAGACAGTGACTGGCCCAAGGTCACCCAGCCGGCTTTCATGCCTAAGGCGGGACTAGAACTCTCAGTCTCCTGGATTCTAGCCCATTGCCTTAACCACTAGACCAAACTGACCAAACTGGAATATACACATTCCTTTGTGTGGGCAGATCTGGCCTGTATATACAAGGTCTTTATTCATGGGCATATAAATTAGAATATGTTTATTTATTTATTTATTTTATTTCATTTTTATCCTGCCTTTATTATTTTTATAAATAACTCAAGGTGGGGAACATACCTAATAATCCTTCCTCTTCCTATTTTCCCCACAATAACACCTGTGAGGTGAGTTGGACTGAGAGAGAGTGACTGACCTAAAGTCACCCAGCCGGCTTTCATGCCTAAGGCAGGACTAGAACTCACAGGCTCCTGGTTTCTAGCCTGGTGCCTTAACCACTAGATCAAACTGGCTTTTCCTACTGTTCTTCTATTTCTTTCTACCTCTTCAGCTCTTGCAGATTATGATTACATCTCTTTTCCTCCTCAGAAATATGCAGTCTCAAGAATAGCTTATTGTCGTGAAGGAAATTACACTGCCATTTTATATGACTGGTAAGAGGAGAAAAAAAATCACTGTAGAGGCAGCAGACTGTTAGATTAGTTCATTACAAGCTATGTCTGATTTCTGTCAAGTTTATACTTATTGTGGAATCAACTGATTGATTGATGTCTTAGGATATGGCTCTGTGCATGGTGAGGATATTTTACAGGAAGAATATAAAACATGTTTGAATTAATGTAATATAATAAGGGTTTATAATAGATTTCTAATAAATACTGACATTGTGAAGTTACTTCTGCTGACAGTGTGTTCATGGCAGATAATGGAAATTATTTCTTGAAAAATTGGGAGTTCCTTAAGGTGGCCATATTGCATGTACCAGCCTACACTCGAGATAATATATCTAATTTAATCTGTTTGTGGAGAGTGGCAACATCTGATAGCCTTTTATTCAGAGCTTCTAAAGTTTCAGTTCAATACCTATTTACTTAGGAATAAGCTCTAATAAGTTCAGCGGGAGTTACTTCTGATTAGATGTGAACCAGTCTATACTGTACTTTATGTACCATATTCTTCACCTTGTGAGAGTAATTTTGATGTAGGAAACCTGATGTGCAAACGTAACATGCCAATTAATGTTGGTTGCTTTTAAAAGTATTCCTGCAGTATCCATCTTCCAGCTTGATGCCGGTGCTCAGAACCTAATTTCTAAACAGCACATATCCTTGAACCACAAAGGTTGGGATGTTGCATTTGAAGAAACAGGTGGACTCTGGGTACTGCAGGAGAATCAGAAAATACCTCTTCTATTCTACCAACCTGAGGATGGACAGTGGCAGGTAAGAGAATTTTTATGATCACATTTTGCTACATGTATTTTTAATTCTGTGGTTTCTGGCAAAAGACTCTGAGCCCCTGCTGAATTACTATGGTTGGGATACTGTGCATTTCTGTATTATAATACTTCAGTTCTTCAGCTTCCCATGATTCTTCTATGGTGTTTTTTTGGGGGGTTTGTTTGTTTGTTTGTTTGTTTTTTGCTTGTTCTAAACATTTCCTAAGAAAATATAATTAAATATAGTTCCCTCAGATTAAAATTTAGACTATTGTTAGGCAATATGTAATTGAGCATTATCTTGAGTGGGATATAGCAGCTCAGTTCTAATCATAACTAAATATGACATATTTTGATATATATGTATAAAAAGAGAAATTATGTCAGCTGGTTTGATTGGCGCCTTGTCAGAGGAATGTTTTTCCTTTAGACACTAAATCTGTTTATCACAACACATAATAAAAAGTATGGGTACATGAGTGTTCTTTGGTTGTGGGGCAGCATTTAATATGTGTTCTTTTGTATTGCAAATGCAAGGGATGCTAGCTGTCTGCCATGTCCCAGTTTTGTGGAAAATTTAGAGTAATCACTAGGCTGATTAGATTAAATTACCTTCCATCTCACTCAAAGGGAGGCTCTTTTTTTGTTGTTGTTGTCAGAAAAAAGACCAGAAGCACAGTGCATATTACTTCTTCCTCACATCTGTCCTGCCATTCTGTTGGCAGCTGGGCTTTTGGTTTGTCAGAATATACTACCTTGGTTTGAAGATTTCTCGGTTAAGCTTGGGAAGAAGAAAATGAGGAGGGGTATAGCAGTTCAAGCTGGGAACTCTATATGTATGGGTATGTAGTTATAAACCAAGTATATTGTGGGTCAATACACAGCAATCTAAACTCAAAAACTAGACCTGTTGATAAGGAAACAGAAGCATTGACCTAATTTATTTTTCTTCTAAAAGTACAAGTGGAATATCTTCTTTGTTGATATATACCTTCATGAAGAGATGGAAATGGGTCAGGCAAAACAAAAGATTATGTGGCTATTCTCAGTACAAGCCAGCCTGTATGAAAAGCCTCCTGCTTCCTGTGACATTTTCAAAAGCGACTGTTTTTTTCTTTCAGCCTGTTGTTGACAAGAAAGAATTAGTGAAAATGTCAGAGTACATACGTGATCATTGGACAGTGTTTGAAGGTAGGAAAGATGAGTTGTACAGTCAAGCCAATGCTTTTCATGGATGGTCAGACTAGGGTTTGGAGAATCCATCCCTGAAGTTCCATAAAAGCTGACTTTAGGTTTAGCTTTGGTTTCTGCATGAGCATTGGTTCTTGGAGGTGGGAGAAGTTATCTGGAAGCCTCATAGGGATCAGGGGTTAAACAAAGAGCAGCTGAATAACATGAGAACACAATGGAATGGTTCCTACTTACTTACCCCTCTCCCTCCCCCCACGCTGGTAAGAAGTAGAATGCTGTGCACAGATCTTAACTGTATCAGCAGATGAGGAAAGGGGACTATTAAGATGACAGTGATTATTGCAGATAATTAACATCAGAGAGCTGGTTAATGAGTCCTGCTCTTAATGCCTAATTAATGTCTGTACCCCTATGGAAATGGTGGTTGCTATATCTTTTTGTTGCCAGCATTTTAATAGCTCTTTTCCCTCTCCTCCCCTTCATCAGACGAACAAAGTATCTCTTCTGCTGTAACATGTTGAAGATGGGTAAGGTGGGTGGGAATGAATATTTTGACCATTTTTTAGAACTGTTGCTGGAATCAGAAATCCACTGTAGACTTAATTCTGTGCAGTCAAATGAAAAGACTAATAGGTATGTAGAGATGATGATTATCTTCTTTGCTGAGGCAGAAAAGTAACGCAGTCCTAACGATAGCTGTTTTTACTTCTGCATAGTAGTTGAGTAAAGTACCAGCTAATGTCATCCTTACATTCATCTTGTTGGTTAAATTTGTATAGTGTGATGCTTACCATAACTCCTAATTATTTTAATGGGTAAGGATCTTTGCCAGAATGACAAGTGCACTCCTGTGACATTTTTGGTCAGTAAGGAACTAAGCAAATTCTCAATTCAATTGTAGTGTGTACTGACAATAAACATGGGAACAAAGGAGAAATGGTAATAAAATAACCACGTATATTGATCAGTTTCTGATTTTTCATAGTTGAGCAATTAATAATTCTCCCAAGCAGTGATGAACAACCCCTTTGAGGTCCAGTGCCACACTTAATGTTTTAGGAGAGGCTGAGGCAGCCAGGTGGGTGGTCCACAACATTTATATGAGTGGAGCTTCGTTTGGGGGTAGTTTGGGAGATGTCTTTGATCTTTAAACTGTGATGTGCTTATTTTAAGGGATTGCATTACAGTTTTCATTTCTTCCCTTTTTAAAATGGAATGAATTTTTGTTGGGTTTTCAGCAAAGCTGCAAAGAAGGAATATTTAGGCACATACTGTATGACCCAGGGGCTGCAGGTCAATCATTCCTCATCAGCCCTGCTCTAAAGGAACCAGAGATGTATTGCTTTTTTTTTTAAAGTAGATTAATAGCCACTGATAACCACTGCCTTTACCATTGTCCTCATGGGCATTTGCAGAGGGTAAATAACATATTATGCAAATGACATACATTATGTAATTTGCCACTGATATAAATTAAATAATTTGTGCCCTTTGCCCAACAATATCGTGGTGCATGTAATGTCACAGTGGCTTCTTCTGGATACCTCTCCCCATTTTTTGTATGCTAGAGTTTGTCTTCTCCTTTTTATGTTCCTTAGTTAACCAATCCTATCTATCCTCCTCTTTCCTTGACAAGTGACTGGGAGGATCAGCTACATTAATAGAGCACTGCAGGAAGTAGAAGGACAATAAATTTGGAGAGTGACTAATCCAAATGTGGTTACTTGTTCTCTTGCTTATAGTTCAGACGTGCTTATCATTAACCAGCATGGGCTAAAGTTATACTTGTCATAAAGCAATGGGATGGAAACAACTTAGCTAACCTGATAGAATGATTACTGCTAGGTATCAGATGTGGGAAAAGAGGAACCCACAACTTTGCCTAGCTGAAGTTGGAATAGCTTTTCTCTCTCCCTGGTGATAGGTGGGGAGTCTAGGTCCTTATCTTAGGCATGAAAAAAATGTCCTGATTATAAAGATAGATAGATAGGTTTGTTTGTTTGTTTGTTTGTTTGTTTGGATTTATCCCTGCCCATCTCCACCATGGTAGAAAGTTAATGTATACCAACTTGCCAGGTACTATAGAGCAACTGTTACTTAAAATCCCAACTTACTCTACCTTATGCAGGTGCTATGGAGAAAGAGAGCTGCTTCCAAAATCTCTACAAGGCTTCTTTTGATAATATGTCCATTTATTTAAAAAAGAAAGAAGAGAGACTTCAGCAGCAGAAACATAAGAGGAAAGATCCACAATATGAATCAAGTGAACAGACCAAAAAGGTCAGAACTGGAATGCTGCCCTGATGATGTTCAGTGCTATGACATCTCTGGCTTTGGAAGAAGCTGAACAGAAAACGGAATCTCTTCCTTAGGCACAACAGAAATAAATCTGCTTGATGATTAGTGTCAACATAGCTCACCCATGACAAATGGCAAAAGAAGTAACCTGATTCACAAGCCATATACCAGTGCCTTTAAATAACATATTTCTAACTGTGTGGCTTTAAATGTTGCTTGAATGACAGTGTTGCAAATAATACCTAGAAAAGAATCATAACAGAAAACTTCCTCCTTCAAATCCAGTTGATCAGACTTTCTTCCTGAGCCAAGAGTATGCTTCCTCACAATGTCATTGTCAAACTGACCATTGCAGGCTCAAAATCATTGCAAAATGGCCAGCTTCTACCCATCCGTCTTTGTATTTTTGTTCAGAAGCTGAGGCAATATATACTGTATAGTTATATGAGAAAAAAGCTGGTTTACTGATGTGGTTCATGGCCAAGCCCAATTATCCTTGAAATTTTGTATCTGAAAATGATGTAGAGTTCACCATCTATATCGGTACCTGTCTGTGGTCTGGTAGGAACCGGGCCGCACTGTCCAGAACGAGTCTTCCCTCGCCGCCATACCAGTCTCCGACTTGGAAGAAGAGGAGCCGATAACAGGAAGAGGCGGGGAAGGCACGAAAACCGAGCCTGAGCCGGAGCAGATGATAGGAGGAGACCAGGAAGCAGAAGCACCTACGCCTATCAGCGTGTGGCAAAGGACGCTAGAGAGGCAGGCCGATCCCCCCCACCCCATTCCGTGGAAAAATTGTCTTCCACGAAACCAGTCCCTGGTGCCAAAAAGGTTGGAGACCCCTGATCTATATGATCTACTGAATTAGAATCAATCAGAAGGAAGCCCGTAAAAACTGGCTCTGCATGATTCCAATTGTCCTTAGTGCATTTAAATAGATAGAAACATGAGTGAAGTGAGGTAGCATATGATAGCTGTAATATCACAATAAGTGGTGTCTGCAGCAAGCCCCTGTGATCCAAAAATGGCATGTATTAAAGACTTCATGACACAAATCCTGCCATTAAGTACCGACATCCTAACATCTGACACAAGAACGTAAGTGGTAATATTTGTGTCATGACACACGTTTATTTTGATTGGCACTGTGATTACTTTAACAGTAATAAAAAGCATATTTATGGAACATCTATTTTATATTGTATTCAGCCAACTTAAAGATCTTTCAATTTTCTTCAGTCCAAAGCTAGCAATTTGATGTTATAAATTGAGCTGCAGTACTTGAATAGTTTTTGATAATCATTAAAATATCTCACTGAGAGATTTTGCCTTACATGTGGTAGCAATTTGAATGTACTTGGTCCGGATCTTGTGTTATGTGTTTAAATCTCAATTATTTACATACAAAATCAATTGTAAGATTTGGGTGATTGTAGATACCACCCCAACTTCCTTTCCAGTTATTTTGCATAAAGAAAATAACTTAAACAGAATTTGAAATATTTGTACAGATTATGACCACTCAAAAGAACAAAGCCATACATTTTGGTGCATGTCCCACAGGCAGAATTTCTATCCACATGACACAGGTTCCAGAGAATCCATGTATTCTTTTCTTTTTTTTTAATGTGCCCAGGTTAGGTAGTTTAGTATAGCTAGTTTTGTCAGGGTTAGTTTTATAGAAGCTATTTCAGGATTTTGTTTTAGGGATGAATGGATTGTTAGTAGAAAGTGAGAGAAGGATTGTGGATGGTGAAAGTGTTAGATATAAATGGATTGATGCAGGAGTAGATGGAATTGAATGTGTTGGAAGTAGTTGAGGTAGTAGGATGGAGGAAGAGGAATATTTATATCAGAGTGGAGAGGTTGCTTATTGGACGCAGACCTGGAACTGGGAAAGAGTTTGAATAATAAAGCTTTGGATACTGACACTAGTATCCAAACATTAGTAGCAGAGCTGCACTTGTGTCACCTTTTATACAGAAAGTTGTGAGAGAACAGTAAGAGAATGTGGCCATTAAAAAGCAGTATGTGATGAACAAGCCACAACTGGGTTTTAGAGCTGGGAGAGACAGCAGCAGAGCCAGAGATTTTTGATCAATTGATACAGAGAATGCCTTGTGGAGGGTGAAGGTGTGAGGGCTGGTACAAGCAGCACTCACTCAAGATTGGAGTGAGCGAACAACAGATCCAGAGGAAGCAAGATTAGATTGTTAAGGATTTATTAGATGCACACCTTGGGTAGAGCGCTGAAGAAAGTCCCCTCTTGTAGCAAAAGAATAAGAGAGTGAGGAATCCAGTCAATTACAGTCTTTGAAGCTAGGCAAAGGCCCCACCACCCCAGCAAAATGCAAGTCCAAGACAACCCCAATATCACAGACCACTTTAAGAGAGAGCATGATCCTATCCTGAATAATTATTGGGAGTGAAGTTACTAGATAGCCCAGATGTTTACAGATAAACAGCAACTCTGTCCTGTTTCTCCTCTAACACTAGTTCAGAATTTCTCCTCTTTTATGAGTTTTGGTAATAGGTTTGTGGATAAATCCATGAAATGAATGAACTTTTTTTTTAAAAAAAAAAGAAGAAGCTTGGTTTCTACTCACAAGTTGTTCCTGTAGAAATTGATTTTCAATCTGATCATGTATTTTTACAATCCCTTTAACCAAGCAGAACCAGCATTACAGTAAAGAAAAGCCACTATTATTTTAACAACATTGCACTATGTTAAATGGGGTGTTGTGACTCAGCGGATAAGATGCCAGGCTTGTTGATCAGAAGATCGCAAGTTCGGAGGTTCGAATCCCTAGCCCCGTGTGACGGAGTGAGCTCCCGCACTAGCCCCAGCTCTTGCCAACCTAGCAATTCGAAAGCATGCAAATGCAAGTAGATGAATAGGTACCACTTTGGTGGGTAGGTAACAGCGTTCCGCTTGCGTCATGCTGGCCACATGACTGTGGAAGTGTCTTCAGACGACGCTGGCTCTTCGGCTAACAAATGGAGATGAGCACCGGTCCCTAGAGTCGGACACGACTGCACAAATGTGCGGGGGGAACCTTTACCTTACTTACGTTTATGAAATGCTTCTCATAAATGCATTTCCAAAGTTTTCCATGTTTTTAAAATGAAAAAAAAAGTGTATGATGCAATATATTTGTTCTTCAGTTATTTTCACTTTTGTTTTGTGATTAGGTCAGTAGTTGGTGGTCATCTCAGTAAACACAAAATTGCAAAATAATAGATAGTGAGCTGGTTAAAAGCATATAAACTTGCAGGTTTTTTTTTTAAAGCCAATCTGTCTTAGAAAATGGATAGTGATAGAAAACCATTTAGTTCACTCTGAAGATGTGGTAACTGCCTAATTGGCTGGAAAAAAGTAATAGATTTAATAATAATACAAAATGTATTACTGTAAATCCCCAGCAAAGGAGATCGTTACCTTGTCGTGGTGCTGGAGCTTGAGCACCTCAATGAAACCATGAGCTAAACCGTGAAGGGACACCCAAGACGGGAAGGTCGTGGCAGAGAGGTCAGACTAAATACGATCCCTGGGGAAGGTAATGGCAACCCACCCCAGTATTCTTGCCATGAAAACTAAATGGATCAGTATAACCAAAGATATGTCGGTATACCATCGGAAGATGGGACTCCCAGGTCGGAAGATGGTCAAAATGCTACTGGGGAGGAACAGAGGATACGTTCAACTAGCCCCAGATGTGATGACGCAGCTAGCTCAAAGCCGAAAGGACGGCTAGCGGCCGACGGTGCTGGTGGTGAACGACGAATCCGATGTTCTAAAGATCAACACACCATAGGAACCTGGAATGTAAGATCTATGAGCCAGGGCAAATTGGATGTGGTTATTGGTGAGATGTCAAGATTAAATATAGACATTTTAGGTGTCAGTGAACTGAAATGGACTGGGATGGGCCACTTCACATCAGATGACCACCAGATCTACTACTGTGGACAAGAGGACCACAGAAGAAATGGAGTAGCCTTCATAATTAATAATAAAGTGGCTAAAGCAGTGCTTGGATACAATCCAAAAAACGATAGAATGATCTCAATTCGAATTCAGGGTAAGCCATTTAACATCACAGTGATCCAAATATACGCCCCAACCACAGATGCTGAAGAAGCAGAAGTAGATCAGTTCTATGAGGATCTGCAGCACCTACTAGATAATACACCAAAAAGAGATGTTATTTTCATTACAGGAGACTGGAATGCTAAGGTGGGTAGTCAGACGACACCTGGAATTACAGGCAAGCATGGTCTGGGAGAACAAAATGAAGCAGGACATAGGCTGATAGAATTTTGCCAAGACAACTCACTGTGCATAACAAACACTCTCTTCCAACAACCTAAAAGACGACTTTATACATGGACTTCACCAGATGGTCGACACCGAAATCAGATTGACTACATCCTTTGCAGCCAAAGGTGGCGGACATCTATACAGTCGGTAAAAACAAGACCTGGAGCTGACTGTAGTTCAGATCACGAACTTCTTATTGCAAAATTTAGAATCAGACTAAAGAGAATAGGGAAGACCCACAGATCAGTTAGATATGAGCTCACTAATATTCCTAAGGAATATGCAGTGGAGGTGAAGAATAGATTTAAGGGACTAGATTTAGTAGATAGGGTCCCAGAAGAACTATGGACAGAAGTTCGCAACATTGTTCAGGAGGCGGCAACAAAAAACGTCCCAAAGAAAAAGAAAACCAAGAAGGCAAGATGGCTGTCTGCTGAAACACTGGAAGTAGCCCAAGAAAGAAGGAAAGCAAAAGGCAACAGTGATAGGGGGAGATATGCCCAATTAAATGCAAAATTCCAGAGGTTAGCCAGAAGAGATAAGGAATTATTTTTAAACAAGCAATGTGCGGAAGTGGAAGAAGACAATAGAATAGGAAGGACAAGAGACCTCTTCCAGAAAATTAGAAACATCGGAGGTAAATTCCAGGCAAAAATGGGTATGATCAAAAACAAAGATGGTAAGGACCTAACAGAAGCAGAAGAGATCAAGAAAAGGTGGCAAGAATATACGGAAGATCTGTATAGGAAGGATAATAATATTGGAGATAGCTTTGACGGTGTGGTCAGTGAGTTAGAGCCAGACATCCTGAAGAGTGAGGTTGAATGGGCCTTAAGAAGCATTGCTAATAACAAGGCAGCAGGAGACGATGGTATCCCAGCTGAACTGTTTAAAATCTTGCAAGATGATGCTGTCAAGGTGATGCATGCCATATGCCAGCAAATTTGGAAAACACAAGAATGGCCATCAGATTGGAAAAAATCAACTTATATCCCCATACCAAAAAAGGGAAGCACTAAAGAATGTTCAAACTATCGAACAGTGGCACTTATCTCACATGCCAGTAAGGTAATGCTCAAGATCTTGCAAGGTAGACTCCAGCAATTCATGGAGCGAGAATTGCCAGATGTACAAGCTGGGTTTAGAAAAGGCAGAGGAACTAGAGACCAAATTGCCAATATCCGCTGGATAATGGAGAAAGCCAGGGAATTTCAGAAAAACATCTATTTCTGTTTGATCGACTATTCTAAAGCCTTTGACTGTGTGGATCATAACAAATTGTGGCAAGTTCTTGGTGGTATGGGGATACCAAGTCATCTTGTCTTCCTCCTGAGGAATGTGTATAACGACCAAGTAGCAATGGTAAGAACAGAGCACGGAACAACGGACTGGTTTAAGATTGGGAAAGGAGTACGGCAGGGTTGTATACTCTCACCCTGCCTATTCAACCTGTACGCAGAACACATCATGCGACATGCTGGGCTTGAGGAATCCAAGGCTGGAGTTAAAATCGCTGGAAGAAACATTAACAATCTCAGATATGCAGATGATACCACTTTGATGGCTGAAAGCGAGGAGGAGTTGAGGAGCCTTATGACGAAGGTGAAAGAAGAAAGTGCAAAAGCTGGGTTGCAGTTAAACCTCAAAAAAACCAAGATTATGGCAACGAGCTTGATTGATGACTGGCAAATAGAGGGAGAAAAAGTGGAGGCAGTGACAGACTTTGTATTTCTAGGCGCAAAGATTACTGCAGACGCTGACTGCAGCCAGGAAATCAGAAGACGTCTACTTCTTGGTAGGAGAGCAATGGCAAATCTTGATAAAATAGTTAAGAGCAGAGACATCACACTGACAACAAAGGTCCGCATAGTTAAAGCAATGGTATTTCCTGTAGTAACCTATGGCTGCGAGAGCTGGACCATAAGGAAGGCTGAGCGAAGGAAGATAGATGCTTTTGAACTGTGGTGTTGGAGGAAAATTCTGAGAGTGCCTTGGACTGCAAGAAGATCAAACCAGTCCATACTCCAGGAAATCAAGCCAGACTGCTCACTTGAGGGAATGATATTAAAGGCAAAACTGAAGTACTTTGGCCACATAATGAGAAGACAGGATACCCTGGAGAAGAAGCTGATGCTAGGAAAAGTGGAAGGCAAAAGGAAGAGGGGCCGACCAAGGGCAAGATGGATGGATGGTATTCTGGAGGTGACGGACTCAACCATTGGGGAGCTGGGGATGGTGACAGCCGACAGAAAGCTCTGGCGTGGACTGGTCCATGAAGTCACGAAGAGTCGGAAACGACTGAACGAATAAACAACATTACTGTAAATATTCTTTTTAATTCCTTATAAAATTGAATTGTTGGTTGCTCTTCAATCACAGCATCTTTTAAAGATCCTAAAATTTCAGATATCTTGGAGGCTATTCAGGTTTCAATTGTATTTATTGTCATACTCAACATGCAATCTCTCAAAAGTCTTTAAAACTGCCATTGAAAATTTATTGATTTGAAGTCCTTTTCCCTTGTTTAGCCCAAGCAGTAACATAGTTTCAAATTTAGGTTGATCAGCAATTTCTCCTGTGAGGACTCTTAAAGCAGTGGATGTTTTCTTAAAATCTGAAAGAAGTAGGGCTGCTTTAATTGAATAGCAAAGAGGTGCTGCCTTCAAGAGAGGACCAGAACATTTCTCAAAGTGTGCATAGCCTAAATGCATAACTGCTTGCATCTGAAGGTGTCTTTGACAAATGGAAAGGCCCTCGCAATTAGGGCTTGCTTTCAAATAAGGTGTATCTGATCTGTAGACATTCAGTTGCTTAACCTTCTTATACCTTGTGTGGTAGACCCTTGGTGTGCAAAGTTCTTTCTTTGTGTTTGCACACCTGTTCATAGCATAATAGTTGATTGTATAGTACTAATGAATATTTTTTGCTCTTCCTTTTTTGGATTCAACCCTGTGACTAAACCAGATGTGACCATGTTATAGTGAAATGGGCATGTGCATGCTTAATGAAGTAGTATAGGGGGAGAAGCAAAATTTCATTTTTCCTTATTTTGTTATTAAAGCCATTTTCCCCCAGCCTGGTTAACTTCCAGGAGGAAACAGCTTAAAGCAGTGCAGCATTTAGTATAACATTTATACTAAATGCCAGTTTGGTCTAGTGGTTAAGGCAACAGGCTAGAAACCAGGAGACTGAGTTCTAGTCCCGCCTGAGGCATGAAAGCCGGCTGGGTGACCTTGGGCCAGTCCCTCTCTCTCAGCCCAACCCACCTCACAGGGTGGTGGTTGTGGGAAAAAGAGGAGGAAGGATTATTAGTATTATTAACACCTTGAGTTATTTATAAAAATAATAAAGGGATTAAAAAAAATTAAAATAAAAATTTAGTATAACGAATATACCATTCATATTCTTGGTTATACTTAGTAAGAATGTGATTTGGCCTTTAAAAAGCTTTCCAAGGTCTCATACGGGTATTTCCAATTGTTCATATGATGAAGAGCAGCTCAGACTATTCTGGATTAAAAAGACAGCTGAAATACATTTGATAGTGATTACATTAATAGCTGTTGTGGGTCTTCCGGGCTGTGTGGCCGTGTTCTGGAAGTTGTGGTTCCTAACGTTTCGCCAGCATCTGTGGCCAGCATCTTCAGAGGGCAGGAGCACAGATAGAAGCAAAATCTCTGTGCCCAGGATCTCTACCTGGGCACAGAGATTTTGCTTCTATCTGTGCTCCTGCCCTCTGAAGATGCTGGCCACAGATGCTGGCGAAACGTTAGGAACCACAACTTCCAGAACACGGCCACACAGCCCGGAAGACCCACAACAGCCATTGAACTCCGGCCGTGAAAGCCTTCGACAATACATTACATTAATAGCTTTCCCAAAAGCCTATGAAGCATAGAATTAACCTTGATGTATTTATACATAAAGCATGTATTAGTCTTATGTTCAAAGCACTTGAGTCCTGTCCCTATTTTGGCAGCTGCAATTTAGTGTATACTTAGAAGGATAAATGCCTGCAATTAATTGCAGGTGCAGAATAGTGCTTGATATAATTGAAGAATGCAGAGTTTTGATCACAGCAACAATAGTTGCTTTTTTTTTAAAGGCCTAGTTTATTTTCGCTACTTTTGTTGGTTGCATCACTTCAATCTTCTTTCAAGCCTAGGATATACTTCATTTTCCAGATTACATGAGTAGAAAATGCATTAGTAATTCAAGCTGAAAAGATATCAAGGCTAATGCTGTTCAGATTACTTTATATTGCTCCAATAAAAGACATGGTACAATCCTATACTGTCAGACTCCCAGGTAGACCAGACAGGAAACACGACAAGATGAGCTAATTCTACTTGAATATTGGTGGACAGCAAAAGAGATTCAAAGATACTCTCAAAGCTAATTTAAAAAAATGTAATATCAGCATTGAGAACTGGGAAGCCCTAACTCATGAGCGTTTCAATTGGAGGTCAGCCTTTATTAATGGCGCTATGGACTTTGAAGAAGCACGAGTACAGGGCGAAAGGGAGAAAAGAGATAAAAGGAAGGCACGTCAGGCAAACCCTCATCATGACCGTCTCCCACCCAGAAACCTATGCCCTCATTGTGGGAGGTTGTGCGGATCCAGAATTGGCGTTTATAGCCACTTACGGATCCACCGTTAAAATTTTACCTTTGGAAGACAATCTTACTCGGCTACGAGTGATCGCCAATGATTGTAAGGCTATATTAAGGGAATCTTGCAAGCCTGAACGTACAAATCTCCCGTCTCTTTTTACAGCCTGATAAGTTAGGGTGGATCCTTTCTAAGTTTCTTTCTCTGTCCATTATGCAGCTGCGGGCTCCTCCCCTTTCTATCTGTTCGTTCCCTAGGCAGCATTTCTTCCCCTTGTCTCTCAAGGTCATTCCCACATACTGTTACATATACTTACCAAATCAAATTCCCATTCGGTTCCTATAATTAACAAAATAATCACGTTGAAATAGTGAGAAGGAGTAGGATGGTGAAAGATTATAATGACATGATTTTAAACAGTGAATAGTTCCACAGCATCAAAAAGAAAAGTAAAAGTTTCCCATGACTCACTGTGCCCCATAGCATGGCTAAAAGTGACTTTTCTGTTTCTGGAGTAGTTTATGGGAGGAAAAAACAATGGATTAAGTGCCCTTTCTCCAGTCACACCTAACCATGACATGAACATGTCCTGGCAAAATCTTTTCTGCTGTGTCCTGATAACATTGCCTTCATCTAATCTCCAAACATACCTGAGGTAGACTTGATGTGTTTGTTAGCTGTTCCAGTTTTGAAATAGCATTTTCCTTCTTATGCAGGCCATAAGCTGCAGTTTAGTAGACTAAGCAAAATTGTATCATTTTTCCACCCATAATCTTCCTTCTTGCTGTGTCTGGGTCTAGGAATGAAAGGAACCAGGACACTTTGGCCTGATCAGAAAAATACCATGAACAGGGAGTAAGAGGGATCAAAAATTCCTGAATGGCTCTTGGGAGTAATTTTAATTTGTTGTTGTTCAGTCGTTTAGTCGTGTCCGACTCTTTGTGACCTCATGGACCATAGCACGCCAGGCCTTCCTGTCCTCCACTGTCTCTCGGAGTTTACTCAAATACTGCCTCCTAAATCATAGGAGATGATATACATGAAAGATACCCTTTTTGGTTCTAAAGTGCATCCATCCTTGCTCTTGACCTCTCAGCAGCTTTTGAGATCATCAACCATGATATCCTTTTGGGTCGGCTCAGGGAGTTTGGGGTGGGTGGTGCGGTTATGCACTGGCTCACCTCCTTCCTCCAGGGCCGGTCCCAATCGGTGTTGATAGGGAGCAAGAGTTCCGGCCCGCGGCCCCTCCTTTGTGGGGTACCACAGGGTTTGGTACTCTCTCCGCTCCTTTTTAACATCTACATGAAACCGCTGGGTGAGGTCATCCGCTACCACGGGATGAGGTATCATCAATATGCTGATGATACCCAATTATACATCTCCATCCCGGGTGACTTGAGTGATGCTGTGGCCACCCTTTCTCGGTGCCTGGAGGCTGTAGGGGTCTGGACGGGGAACAACAGGCTTCAGCTGAACCCTGGTAAGACAGAGTGGCTCTGGGTTGGGGACTCCTTGGCATCCAGGAATCTTCCATCTTTGGGTCTGGATGGGGTTGCACTGCCCCAGACAGATCCGGTGCGGAACCTGGGGGCTCTCCTGGACTCACGTGGCAGCCGTGGCCAGGGGAGCCTTTGCCCAACTTCGTGTTGTGCGCCAGCTACGCCATTTCCTGGATTGGGAGTCCCTCTGGTCAGTCACTCATGCCCTAGTCATCTCCCACATAGACTATTGCAATGCGCTCTACATGGGGCTACCCTTGAAGACTATCCGGAAGCTACAGCTGGTCCAGAATGCAGCCGCACGAGCAGTTTTAGGTGCCCCAAAGATGGCCCATAGAACACCTTTGCTGCATGAGCTGCATTGGGTACCAGTTTGCTTCCGGGTCCAATTCAAGGTGTTGGTTATCACCTTTAAAGCACTACATGGCATGGGTCCAGGTTACCTGAGGGACTGCCTCACCTCCACTACATCGAGCCGTCCCACCTGGTCAGGCAGAGAGGGCATGTTACAGACCCTGTCCATGAGAGAGTGTCGATTGGCAGGGTACAGGAAGAGGGCCTTCTCTGCCATAGCCCCCACCCTTTAGAATAAGTTACCCCCAGAGGTAAGGCGGGCCCCCACTCTCCCGGCCTTCCGAAAGGGGCTCAAGCCTTGGCTGTGCCACCTTGCTTGGGGTGGGAGGGGGGATAGTCTGTCATGGGGGTGGCTGGCACCTTGATGCGGCCCTGAGAAATTTTATCAAGACTGTACTCTGACCATCTTGGATTTTTATATCTCATATTTTATACTTTAGAGTTGTTTGTATATTTGCATATTTATATTTTTATAATTGTATCTCTTTTAATTGATATTTAATTCTTTTATTGTTTTAATGCGCTTGTAAACCGCCCAGAGTTGTTTGTACGAGATGGGCGGTGAAGAAATGCGATAAATAAATAAATACTGGAAGAGGGAAGAGCAAGCCATTACAAATGCTTAGCAATAAACTCTCAACAGTGAAGGTTATAAAAATTTGACAGACTGTTTACTTTGCCCAAATGGTTGCATGATTTAATTTAAACTACTCAGCTCACTCACTTGTGATTTAAAGTGCGCTTCTTATGGTAGTGCATTTATCTCCATCCTTAAGTCAAAAACCCTTCAACCCCATGTGGGCTGTCAAAGTTGAAATGAGCAAAAGAAGAAAATGTTAATAGCCTCTTTGGGATGCTCTGATGCTCTGAAGGAATTTAATGCTTTCTTCTTTAACATGCTATATAATGATTACTGTGAGTTGATGCCCTGACTCTTCTAAGGGCATTAAATGGGGAAACCCAACTTAGCCATTTATTCAGCCTTCAGTTATCACTTCTCTTTGGCATATTCAAAGGTTACTCCCTTAAAATATCAAACACATTGAAACAATATTAAAAACTGGAGCTTCTAGTAACAAATTAGCATTTCATTCTAATGTTTGCAGATCCCTTTCAGTTAAAAGCAAAACCTGAAGATGTTTGTTCTAGCAAGCGATTATTGCTAAACAAGTTGGGCCCAGTTATGAGACTGAGGTATACAGGATGGGGAGGAGGGGGAAGAGATGAACTTTTGCTTAGTACTGTGAAATCAGTAATAGCAGATTAATCTATGAAGGGGTTTTCATTGTTTTTCACTGCTAAAAGGAACTGTATTAACAAACATACCAGCTTAAGACTAATCTACAATATCTGCAATTTAAAATGTAGGCTAATAGTTAAAATTGTTTCACATATGTAGATTAAGCCCAGCTAGGTGGCAGCACCTTGCTGATTTTGGCTGTGTCAAAAGGCTAAGTAGAAGATGCATCTGAGAAGCACTTGGATGGAAGACTACCACGATGTCCCAAGGCTGTAGGGTAGTTTGGGAAGTGAGAAGCAAAAAACACCAAAAAAAGTGCAATCCTGGAAGAAAGCAAATGGCAAACAGTTACTGTATTATTGAGAATAAACTATCTGCGTATGTCTATGAAGTCACTGGAGCTGAGCTTGAAAGGAGATTATCATCTATCTCCTTTCAAGCATGCATATATATCTATGTCAAACCAAGCAAAACTACCCCAAAAGGGTTCCAATAACAATAATAACAATCTACAGACACCCCTAATACATTTTGACCCAACTGAGGATTTTCAACAAAAGAGCAACCAGAAGGAAGATGATCTGGTAATTTTAACAGATGAAGTGGAATCGAACCTGCAGCACCCTATCAACGACCATATCTCCTCTGATGTAAGTCCTGGTTCATGGCATACCAATGCTTTGCTTCTCTCTCAAGCCACAGTTCCACCAAATGGTCTGCAGACTATTGGGTCCCCTCAGAAGAAAACTCTCAATGTTATAAATGAACCCATTGCCATGAACAGAGTAGCAACACCTCGACCCCAGCAAACTCAAATAAACACTGGAGACCCCCAGACCCATAGGAACACAGAACCTAAGATGGATGATCTTAACACCAGTGCATTGGTGCGCCAGACTCACATGGACACCAGACAAAATATTACAGCGAAAGGAAGTCACCATGGCAAGCTGCTTCACTGTGTAGAGTCTTCAAGAAAAAATCAAGTCGCTAATCGGTGTGTATACCTGAATACATCAGGCTCCCTTGATCTCATATCTGCAGATGAATGACTGAATGGGTTACATTACAACCCACCCCCAATTAGCTTTTCCTCCTGCTCTCCTATACGAATAGTTAATGATTCAGTCATTCGTATATTAACTTGGAATCTAGCAGGATGGAAGAACAAACTACGTGATATACCTGAATTTCTGTCCAATTCTGGTCTGATTGCAGTACAAGAGACCCGGTAAACAGCTGGAGATGAACAGATTTCGATACCTGGCTTTAAATCCTGGGTCACCCCGGCATGGAAAGCAAAAGAGAAAGGCTGGGCGATACGGGGTTTGGCCATATTGATCAAAGAAGAGCTAGGATGGAAGGGCACAGAAATCATCATAGGTGCCTCTTCACCTTATTGCTTAGCTGTTAAATTTCAATATAATGCCTCTGTGATTGTGATGTTAAACATTTATATACCACCACAAACGTCTACATATTATTCCCCTGATATATGGTTGAACTTAGAGCAAACTTTGATAGAGTTAACCTCAAAAACTCCTAAAACAGTTATAATTGTTTTGGGAGACTTTAATGCAAGGCTAGGGCCCTCTATACAGGATCATATCAGTAATATGAACATCCCCAAAGAATTCCACTTCCTATTACCTTTATGGTCTTTCAGGGACCAGAAAAGAGATGCTGGTGGTATACAGTTGTTAAATCTGTTATGCAAGTGTAACCTGCAAATTCTAGGGGGCAAGGACCAAAGTTTTGTTTACCCTTTTACTTACCACCGAGAGAAATCAAGCAGCACTTTAGGTTATGTATGTGTTTCAAATAGTAATGCACCCCTTTTTTCAGACATCCAGGTTTACGTTAAGAGAGGATAGCAACCACCATCCAGTTGCTGTAAATTTTTATGGGCATTCAGACCTCAGACCTTACACCGCAAATGATAGATGGGTTTCACTGCATCTAGAGGTCCACCAGGACAGAAGGATAAAATGGGCCAGAGTGGATGTGACGGCTCTGACTGATTATATGAACTCTGATCAAGCCCTGACTCTGGTAGACACAGTTATTTCCCCTTGCACTGATGTTGATTCTATACTTGTAGCCTATGAAAACCTAAGTGAAGGACTAAGAACATTTTTAACTGAAAAGGCTCGCCCCAGAAGGTCTCTGATAAAAGGCCCTCATTGGTTTGACTCAGAGTGTTATTCCCTGAGAAAAAGATTAAGGCTAGCTATGTGTTTAGCACGGAATCATCCATCAAATAATAACCATGCTGCCATGCTAGTGCTTAGACAAAAGTATAAGAAAACTATCAAGTGTAAGAAGTCTCACCATTTGTCCTCTCTTTGGTTAAATTTAGAGTTAGCAGCCAAAAACGCAAACCCAGTCTTCTTTTGGCATTCGGTTGCAGGAATATTGTGGGAACGTAGGTTCTCCCTGGACATCCCTATACCTGCCTCCATGTGGGAGGAATACTACAGCCAATTATTCACAGCCTCAAGTTGCAGTGGATTAGAGGAGTCACAAAATGATCCACAGAAGGCCTGCAGTTCCTCTCTACCTTGGCCTCCGGTGACTGAACGGGAGACTAGAGGACTCATTCAGACTCTGAAGTCCAATAAGGCTCCTGGGGAAGATTTTCTATCCCCTGAATTATTTAAATGGCACATTAACTGGTGGGCTCTCCTACTTGCAGGTTTATTTACTCATATAAATAATTCCTGCCAAATTCCAGCTGGTTGGGAGTTCTCTATTGTGGTCCCTATTTACAAAAAGGGTGATAAGGGTGTGTCTATGAAGGTTCTCAGTCATCCAGGTGGAATTGTCTGTAGCTTGAATCATGTCAACTGGATTTCTATTTTCTTAGTGGATACGTTTCGCTCCTTATCCAAGGAGCTTCTTCAGTTTGAGCAAAGTTGGTAAGGGAATCCTAAATATGTTCCTAGGTAGCTGTGTGACCTTACACCTGGGGCTAGGTCATGGTTATATTGAGATGTAATTTTTAAGTCCTTTTATTATCTAATGGAGGGTCGTTAAAATCACCATGCTGCTGTTGAGCTTCTGAAATTGTCTTAATCTTCCTAGGCACAGAAGACAAAACGGGGAGGAAGATGTGGGAGAGTTTGTGCCTGAGGCCCCCACCTCTATTCAAGGAAGGATTTTCCAAGTTGGCATAAATGGATTCCTTGACCCCTCTCTCAAACCACCTATCTTCTCTGTCTAAAATGTGAACATTAATGTCCTCAAATGAGTGTCCTTTTTCTTTTAGGTGAAGATAAACTGCTGACTCTGGTCCTGTGGTGTTATTTCTCCTGTGTTGGGCCATCCTCCTGTACATAGGTTGTTTGGTTTCTCCAATGTAGAGTTCAGAGCACTCCTCACTGCACTGGATTGCATAAACTACATTGCTTTTCTTATGTTTTGGAGTTTGATCTTTGGGGTGTACAAGCCTCTGTCTCAGTGTGTTGGTGGGTTTGAAATATACAGGTATGTGGTGTTTGCCAAATATCCGTTTTATCTTTTCAGACACGCCAGCCATGTAGGGAATGACCAGGTTCTTTCGTTTACTCTGAGTCTCAGCCCTATCTGTCGCTGTTTTAGTTCTGGTAGATTTTAAGTGCAGTGAGGAGTGCTCTGAACTCTACATTGGAGAAACCAAACAACCTATGTACAGGAGGATGGCCCAACACAGGAGAAATAACACCACAGGACCAGAGTCAGCAGTTTATCTTCACCTAAAAGAAAAAGGACACTCATTTGAGGACATTAATGTTCACATTTTAGACAGAGAAGATAGGTGGTTTGAGAGAGGGGTCAAGGAATCCATTTATGCCAACTTGGAAAATCCTTCCTTGAATAGAGGTGGGGGCCTCAGGCACAAACTCTCCCACATCTTCCTCCCCGTTTTGTCTTCTGTGCCTAGGAAGATTAAGACAATTTCAGAAGCTCAACAGCAGCATGGTGATTTTAACGACCCTCCATTAGATAATAAAAGGACTTAAAAATTACATCTCAATATAACCATGACCTAGCCCCAGGTGTAAGGTCACACAGCTACCTAGGAACATATTTAGGATTCCCTTACCAACTTTGCTCAGACTGAAGAAGCTCCTTGGATAAGGAGCGAAACGTATCCACTAAGAAAATAGAAATCCAGTTGACATGATTCAAGCTACAGGTGATAAGGGTGATCCCTCAAATTACAGACCAATCGGTTTAATTGATACTGTAGCCAAATTGTACGCCAAACATCTTCTACACAAGATTGAGGACTGGGTAATTGAAAAGGGCTTGCTACCTGAAGAGAAATCTGGATTCAGGTCTGGTTGCTCCACTATTGATAACGGCTTTATTTTATGTCACCTAGTAGAAAAATATACAGCTAAAGGAAGCCAACTGTTTACAACTTTTATAGATCTCAGTGCAGCATTTGATTCAATAAATAGGGACCTTCTTTGGAAGAAACTAACAAACCTGAACATGGAGCCTAGACTCCTCTCCTTAATCAAGGCATTATATTCAAACTCATGCCTAAGGGGAAGCACCGGAGCACATGGTTCCCTAACAGGAATAATTAATGCCAATAAAGGGTATAATACAGGGATGCATACTGGCTCCCACTTTGTTTAATCTGTACATCAATGACATCCCAAAGTTCCTTCATTCAATCGATACACACATGCCTAAAGTTAAAAATAAACATGTAAATATTCTGCTTTACGCAGACAACATGGTATTGATGTCATACACCCAGGTAGGAATGAAGAGACTGCTGTGCAGGTTTAGTAGGTACTGTGCACTTAACTACCTGAACATCAGTAAATCTAAGACCAAGGTAGTTGTTTTCGGGAAGAGGTGGACTAGGTACAACTGGAGCCTGGATAGGGAACATATAGATCAGGTTAAGTCCTACTTATACCTAGGGCTTGTTTTTACAGAAACAGGTTCCTGGCTCCCACATTTCAAGAGGAGTTCTTTAAGGCAGGGGTACCCAACCTTTTTGGCACCAGGGACCAGTCATGGAAGACACTTTTTCCACAGACCGGAGGGTGGGGTGGGGTTTGCAGGCGGGAGCCAATCACACGGACCAGGGGTGGGGTTTGCAGGCGGGAGCCAATCACATGGACCGGGGGCGGGGTTTGCAGGCGGGAGCCAATCGCATGGTTGGGGGGTGGGGTTTGCAGGCAGCAGCCAATCGTGCGGATGGGGGGCGGGGTTTGCAGGCAGGAGCCAATCACGTGGATGAAGGGGCGGGGTTTGCAGGCGGTAGCCAATCGTGCGGGCGGGGGCGGGGTTTGTAGGCAGGAGCCAATCGCGCGGACCACCACCGTTCACCTGCTGTGCGGCCCACTTCCTAACAGGCAGCGGCCCACTAGTGGGCCATGGCCCACAGTTTGGGGACCCCTGCTTTAAGGGCTGCAGCCTGTGCCAACACCATAAGGCAGCTTACCAACCACAGCTATCCAGGTTCTTTAATTCCAGTCATAAAGGTATACAACAGCAAAATAGTCCCAATGATTACATATGGCACAGAACTGTGGGGATATATAAATGCCCCCTAATTAGAACTGATACAGTCCACTTTGTTGAAATGCAACTTGGGGGTGGACAAGTCTATACCAACCCCAGCAGTAAGGGCAGAGTTGAGTATACCCCCTATACAACGCCATTTGGTAATTAAAGTATTCAACTGTTGGCTGAAGATCCTATCTATGGACTCAGATAGATTACCCAAGCTTTGTTTTGAAGAGCAGATGCATAATATGCCTCCTCATACTTGGGCTGCCCAACTTTCAAATACCATCTCACAAAATCCATTACCATCTGGATTTTCAATTTAATTTATTTTCAATTTAATTTATTTTTATTGTATAATTGAGATTTTAAACCTTATTTTAACTTGTTGTGAACCGCCCAGAGTTCCCCATGGGGGGAGATGGGCGGTTATAGAAAATAAATAAATAAATAAATAAATAAATAAATAAATAAATAAATAAATAAGGATTCTCCATCCAATTCCCAGTCCAATCAGATCTGAAGGCCAAGAAAAGTTTCAAACAAAGGGTCATGGATGTGGCTGCCCAAGATGATATTGCATCCCTTAAACATGTCAAGTCCTTGAAGTGGCTGGCTCAACACAAATCAGCCTCCCAGCTAGAAAAGTATTTAACAACTTATATGCCCCAACATCTTAGAAGAGCTTTTTCTAGAGCTCGGTTTGAACAACTAGATTCTATGGTAAGATATGGGAGGTTTCATGGAGTTCCATTTGAAGAAAGACTGTGTATCTGTGGTGCGCCACACTGCAAATATTCTATTTGATTGCAAAGATCGTCACCTTGTTGTGGTGAGTGGGCTTGTGTGTTCCCAATGAACCCTGTGAGCGAAGCCGTCGGGAGTCATGTACTCCTGGTAGGGTCACCCATGGCGGTAAGGTCCAGGGGGAGGAACCAGACAAAGAACGATCCAAGAAAGTCCTCAATGGCAGAACAGGCGGAAGATAACAAGGTGTATTGTTACAACGGCTGCGAAGGCAGATGAAGGCTGCAGCAGACAAAAGGTCACCAATCGTCATGGTACCCATGCCATTGGATTAGAGCCTTTTTCTGTGAAGGTTGTGTGCTGATCGTTGTGCACTGATCTCCACACATAAAACAAATTCATGCACAGGCGTCTTCCAACCACACCAAGCCCAAAACAACCAAAAGTCACATGGCAATTGACGAATGGCAACGGGGGCAGGACTGTGAAATCCGGAAGCTCCTAGTCATGGACCAGCACATGGGTGGTGGATACAGATTCAGTCATCCTGACTCAAGGATCGAGGCAGTTGAGTAGTTCGGCAGCTGTATCCACGACTGAGCAGCCCTATTTAGGATCCACTCTGCTCACCCCATATGGGGAGGGGGCTAGAAATGGTGCCCTAAACATAGTCTGCCTCATTTTCTCCCTGACTGGACTACTGCGACCAGTGGGGTCACCATCTAGCGGTCGTAAAAGACTCATGAATTTTGGAACATGGAATATACGGACACTGCAAGACAACATGGATAGTGAACGACCTGAACGTAGGACTGCCATTATTGCAAGGGAGCTGAGACGTTTTAATATTGATATAGCAGCACTCCAAGAAACTCGAAGAGCAGAAGGACAGTTGAAGGAAGAAAAAGGAGGTTATACCTTCTTTTGGAAAGGACTGGCTGAACAAGAACGACGAATACATGGGGTAGGCTTTGCTATCAAAAATGACATTGTGAAGCTCTTGTCAGAAGTTCCCACTGGGATTAATGGGTGCCCCAGGTGCAAGGTCACACAGCCACCCTAGAAACATATTTAAGGATTCCCTTACAAACTTTGCTCAGACTGAAGAAGCTTCTTGGATTATGAGCGAAACGTTTCCACTGAGAAAAATAGAATTCCAGTTGACATGATTCAAGCTACAGACAATTCCACCTGGATGACTGAGAACCTTCATCGACAGAGAGAGAATTCTGGAAGAGGCTTTTTGGGGATTTATATGGGAATGACAGTAATTTGTCAATATAGAGAATTGAAATTAATTTTATAAATGTTTAGCCCAAGACAGTAACATTGAAAAGGAAGTCATAAATGTTGTGAGAATAATGAAAAATTGTAAGGCTGCATATAAGTAAGTCTAACTGGAGAAATGTTAATATATGGTTGTGATTCCTCCTAAGTAATGGCCGTGCAACTTGTTTAACATGGGTATAAAGATCACATCTGTGCCTGATGACTGGAAAAAAACCTGTTATTTTCCCCTAATCTAAAAAGAAAGGTAACAGAATGAATGCAAAAACAACAAATTGGCGAATTAAGTGATGCCATTAATGTCTTGTCCTGGTGCCTCGAGGCTGTGGGGGTCTGGATGGGGAACAACAGGCTTTAGCTGAATCCTGGCAAGTCTGAGTGGCTCTGGGTTTTTGGGCGTTCTGATCTGAGAATCTTTGGTACTGGAAGGGGTCGCACTACCCCAGACAGACCCGGTGTGCAACCTGAGGGTCCTCCTAAACTCTTGACTCCTGCTCGAGGAGCAGGTGGCAGTCATGGCTAGGAGGGCCTTTGCACAGCTTCCTGTTGTGTGCCAGCTGTGCCAGCTGTGCCCCTTTCTGGACCATGAGGCTCTACTCACTGTCACTCATGCCCTGGTCACCTCCAGAATGGATTTCTGTAATGCGCTCTACATGGGGCTGTCCTTGAAGAGCATCCGGAAGCTTCAGCTGGTGCAGAATGTGGCTTCGCAGACAGTTATGTGTACCTCTAGGAGCGCACACATTACACCTCTGCTCTGCAAGCTTCATTGGTTGCCAGTTTGTTTCTGGGTGCTGGTTTTAACCTTTAAAGCACTACATGGCATGGGGCCAGGCTGAGGGACCGTCTCTTCCTGGTTACATCTACCTGTCCCATCAGGTCCAGCAGAAGAGGTATGCTCTGGATCCTGTCTGCTAAGGAGCTCAATCTGGCGGGACCCAGGAGACGTGCCTTTTCTGCTGTAGCCCCTGCCTTCTGGAACATCATTCCCCCTGAGGTGAGGTGAGCCCCATCTCTGTTAGCCTTCTGGAAAGCCTTGAAAACGTGGTTCTTCCATCAGCCCTGGGGATCCCATGGCGAGCCTGCAAAGTGGTTGAATGAGGCTAAATGATGGTTGTGCTCCCACTATCTTGGGGTTCTTTTATGTTTTTATTCCTTTGTTTTTATGTTTTTATTTTTGTTGTTATTTATATCTGATGTTTTTTACATTATGATACGGTTTTAATTGTTATTCTGCTTGTAAGCTGCCCAGAGTCACTTTCTGTGAGATGGACGGCTATATAAATTTGCTAAACAAACAAACAAGCAAGTAGATCAGCTTGTTTTTTTTAAAAGAACTTTATTAATTTTCAGAGTATAGCTAAAATACAAAATAGAAAAGCAAGAAAAGCAAGAAAATAGAACTAAAGCAAAAAGAAAAAAATCGATAAAGTGCAAATAGACAGAAAACAGGCGGAAAAGTGACTTCCGACTTTCTCCAATACAGATATAGATAAGTTTACAAACATAATCTCTTAAGTAGATCAGCTTGTTAAGTGTACCTGGAAAAAATTTGGTAGAATTTTGATTGAAAGGGTACAAGAGGCAACAATGAGCAAAATCTGGGACATTTAATGGCTTTATGCCAAACAAGAAATGTACAGACCACATTTTTGATCTTTAGCAAGTCACTGAGAAATAAAATTTATTGCACATTTTCTCATTTTGAAAAAGAATATGATAAAGGAATAGGCCTGAATTATGGAACATTTTGCAGAGTTATGATTGCTGAATGTGATAAGAGGAATACGATGTAAAGCATGCATGAGAATAAATGAATGGTTTGACATTCGGCAGGGAATAAGACTAGGATGAGTGTTACCTCCTTGGTTGTTTAATGTCTTTGTGTAAAAATGTGTAAGAAATGCTGGTAATGACCTCAGAGAAGTGTTGGGGATATGAATGTACATGTAGTTTGTATGTAGACAACGGCATGTACTTTAGTGAGAACTTGAAATATTTGTAGGAAATGTTAGCGTGTATGATGCAACGGTTTCCCCTGTGTTTGTTGGGGAAATGGAATAAACAATTTCAAGTTATACATAAATGGTGAAGAAAAAAAATAAAGTAGATGAACTTGTTTACTGTGGTGGAATGTTTACAAAAGATGGGGGAATGGATGGAGAATTTTTAAGACATTGAAATAGTGACAGAAAAGTAGTGACTATGTGTCTCATGAAGAAAAATGTTTGTCTAAACAAGTAAAAATGGCTGAGTACAAGTCTACTTCTGCCCACTTTTATATGGAAGTGAGTGCTGAGTATGTCAGGAGAAAGAAAAAAGTATGTTGAATATTTTAGGAATTGTATTGTCGAACTTTAGGAATTGCTTACTGAAGAAGTGTATGGTAAAAAAAGAAGAATTAGAGTTATGAATAAATGGGTGCTAAATGAATGTGGATTAAATACAAAAGTGAGCAACCAGTATAAAATAATAAATAAGTGGTTTGGTCATAGAGCGAGAATGAATGAGGACTAAATTGCAGAACAAATGAATAAAGGTAGAATAAATGATTAATAGAAACAGGGAGGTTGAGAATGCCATGGTTGAATGGATTTGATGAGATCCTCAGAAAAAGAAGTGAGATGCTTATAGAAAAACAGCAATGTATGAATTAATGTATGGATATGGTGGAAGCAAGGATAGCTTGCAAGTGTTGAAAGATAGGGAGAGGTATAGTGAATGATGTTGGTGTAAACTTGATTTAATTAGACTTATTGTTCTGCCTCCAATTTATTTTGCTATTTCCTACTGTTTTTTGCACTTTGAATAATGTTGCTTACCCCCCAAAAGAATAGTGTGATAGCAATATGCTTGTATGGGTATGTTAAAAAAACAAAATGGCTGAAATCTTGTGAGATTGCCCAATTTCAATGGGTACTCTCATAAATCTTTGGTGGTCTTTTTTTTTTTGGTACCTTTGAGTCTGTTGATTCCTGGCAACTGCCTGGATGAGTCCCTGCAGGTTTTTTGGTAAGATTTCAGAAGTGATTTGCCATTGCCTGCTTCCTAGAGCTGAGAGTGACTGGCCCAAGGTCACCCCGTTGGATTTATGCCTAAAGCAGGACTAGAACTCACGGTCTCCTGGTTTCTTCTCTGGTGCCTTAACCACTACACTGAACTGACTCTCTTAACTGGTGCTCTTTAGAAATAATTAAATTAGACTAGTATATGATTATTCTTCCCATTAGTCTGGCATAGTGCATGGCTTGAATTTCTTAAGAGGCACTGTACACGTTCTTGGTATTCTGGGTTTTGATTTTGTTTTCAATGCATTCCAGAAATTATATGACAATGTATATAACCATATACAAAATCAGTAGTGATCATATGACTTGAAAATCCTCTTCCTTAAACATTATCCAAAAGGAAGTATGAATACAGTATAGGCAAAGAACATGTATCAACAATTTGGGGCTGCAGATTAGATTTAGCTCCTAAAACCTGGACAAGATCAGCAATTGTGTGCTACCTTTTAGATGACCAGGATCTGGAAGTATCCAGAATGGTGGCCAAATTTTAGGCCATAGCAGTGACAGTCAGAAATTACTAGATCTTTCCATGGTCTAGGTAGCTTAGCCATAGGCATAAATACACACATTTGTATTCTGTATTCTATGGCCATGTATTTTAATAAAATTTAAAATGATAGGATCACAGGAAAAAAGCAAGCTTTCAAATACTCTATTGTCAACCTACGTGAGGTGCTGGAGGTCAGAAACAGCACTTTGAATTTTGCCCTCAAAGAGACTGGCATCCTTAGCCACCGAGAGTGTTAGAACAAGTTAATATGCTTTCCCAGTGTGACACTGATATAATGGCAATGAATAGAAGATGCAGGTGCAAGCTCTTAGCTGTACAATTTTCCTCTAAAGCCCTATTAATTGCCTCAAACCATTTTTTGTCACAGAATCAGCTTTAATTTGGAGAGGGGAGCAGTCCAGAGACACATGATAAATACCAGGAATACAATAACAGAGAAGATAATAGCAGTGTATTTTGGTTCCATTTTAAAAAGAAATTACAGCTGTTTGGAAGAATACATTTAATTCAGTTGATGCATAAGTGCCTCCAAACAACATCTTATAAATAAAGATGTTTGCGACCTTCTTCCTCAGGAAGTGGGTCAATTACTGACTGAAGGAGCTACATGATTGTGCAGAGGGATCTGTCTATATTGTGGGTGGATTAAACAATATTCTTGATCACCAGAAATGGATTAAAAAACAGCAAATCATTCATCCAAACACATGGAGAATTATTTGCAAGTGGCGCATGGAGACATACATTGAAATTCCAAGACAAATACAAGTTTTGGTCCTCCAAAGCATCTTACCATAATGAACATGGGGAGATTATTATTCAGTAGGCGAGTGAGCCAACGGTTATTCATGGAGGTCTTCTGGCAAATGAGGCCTGCATTTATTTCCTGTTTTGTGTGGAAGAAAAGTCTGAGCTCCCACCTACACATTTCCTTATGTGAAAAGAACTATGACTCAGCGAGCAGCATTTCAACTAGCAGGCATATGGCTTGGATGTGTTCTTCAAGTAGAAACACACATGTCCTTGGAATGCAGCACCTTCCTTATGTGCGGCTTTGTATTTATAAGTAAAAGTTATAACAACCTATGAAAATTCAGAGTAGAAATTCCATGCATTCTCATTTTAAAAATACCTTGATGGTAGGTGAGGAAGAAGGTGGATGATAGCTATTTATTTCTCTTGGATCACTGTGTTCAAATCCAATATACTGTCTAAGCATTTGTTTTGAAGAACTGAAATGAACATCACAGAGATGTTCCCTTCCCTTCCTGTTTTGTCTGCATTTCTGGTGCTCATCTGTATTTATTTAAGAACATTTATCAGCTGGCCCAATCTGGCTGACTGTGGGCAGTATATATGAGCAAATCAGTATAGAGTATTACAACAATTAAAACAGTCCACCCCCCACCCTAAAAATAAGGGCAGTCTGTTATACAACTATTTAGCAAAAACTTTGGGCTAAACTCTGACCACAGTTACAAGGACCATGGCCAGAATTCTATGTGTCTTCATGTTTCCCGTCACATTACTTTCCTAGATTTTTTATCTATTGGCCAGTCTTGACTCAGCTGCCAAACCTCAGGGCACCATACAGAAGCTGTTTGAGGATCTTTTTGCATCTCATTTTGTCCCAGTCAGATAACAAATCTTTTTTCAGCCTTTTTAAAATTGCCTTTACACATTGTATTAAGCCAAATTTCCTGAACCAGGGTTTATCAAATAAGCCATTAGCTGTAGATAGTAAACCACAATAACAAAGACCACATGGTACACTAAGCCAAAACCAAACCATATTATGGTTTGAGGTTTGAACCAGGCCTACATCTTTTTTTAAACAGCTACTTCGCCTATTATAGCTTTTGTAGGTGTTACGTATGCTCGGGGCACTGTGTGTTAGTAATATCCTTTGGCCCACTGCAGCTCATGTAGTTTGAAGACATGTATTATCCGGGTAGAGCTTTGTCAGTATTCTTAACAGGTGATTCATAAAGTTAGCCATGTTTGGTCTGTGCTGCTTCAATTCATTTCACTATAACACAGCAGTAGACGGGGCTTTCTTGAACCTGTTCATCCACTGTAAGTTGTTCTGCCCATCTGTTTTCATCCCTGCTCCACTTGCTCTCAAGTCACATTGCAGGCCTTGTTGATTACTTTCATGCCCACATGTGTTAAAAAAAGGTAAAGGTTCCCCCCGCACATTTGTGCAGTCGTGTCCGACTCTAGGGGCCGGTGCTCATCTCCGTTTGTTAGCCAAAGAGCCAGCGTTGTCCGAAGACGCTTCCACGGTCACGTGGCCGGCATGACGCACGCGGAATGCTGTTACCTACCCACCGAAGTGGTACCTATTAATCTACTTGCGGGACTAGGGATTCGAACCTCCGAACTTGCGATCTTCCGATCGACAAGCCTGGCGTCTTACCCGCTGAGCCACCACACCCCATTATGTGTTAGGATGCTGTAAAAGATGACCAACAATGGTACTAGTGCTCCCGAGCCATGAATTGAATGTGGTCCTGCTGAATCCTCTGTCCTTCAAAAGCTTTCTGTAGATCTTGCATATATGGTTGGGTCTATGCATCCTTGATCTTGTATTTGTATCATTTGTATCATATTTGTATCGTTGCAATTGGATACATTACTCCAAACTGGCCCTTAATCATTGTCACCTGTATAAAATGGCTACCAATCTCTAGGCTGATGTAGGCAGTCATTTGAAGACATGAACTTTCCTTTTTGCCAAGACTATCCACCCCAGACTGCTTACTCTGAATGAGTCTTTTTTTGAAAGTCCAGCTCTGTCCCATCTTGCGATTTTTTCAGCTGTGAAGGTTTCAAGAACTCAGCTGCAATATTCCCTGTCAGAGGCCTTCTGTCTCATTATGGAATCTTCAAAGTAAAAAATATTCCAGACATACCAAGTGTTTGGTTAAACCAAATCTTGCCAATGGATCTCTAGGCAAACGTAAGCTTACTGGAGTCATTCTGGGGGCCACATGCCCTTTCTGGGGAAGTAGCAGGAAATCCCTGCACTCTTGTTTTCCTCTGACATAATCTCTATTTTCAGAGTTAAGAGTTAAGTTATAAAAATGAATGTGAAGTAGCAGCATTTGTGAAAGTGGAATGACGCAACAGGCAATGCGGGGTAGCCGAGGCTTCGATTCTCTCAAGCTGTTTGCAGTCAAACAGCTGCTGACCAGTAGAGCAGAAAACTCTTTCCTTAGCTAGCCTGAAATTGGTGTTTTGTCCACTGTGTGAGAAAAGTGACAGGAGGTATAAAGTAGGGCAGAATCTGGTTCCCATGACATATAAATACTACTGAAATGACTCTTGATACAAATTCACCCCCTGCCCTGATGTTTCCATAAAACAATCCAAAGCATTAAAAAACCACATATAAAATATACAAAAGGGAATAATTACAACAACCATTTCTTTGTTTTGTTTTGGTATAAGAATATATTATTTAAAAGACAACCTCAAAAATTAAAAAAAAATATTATACAACAGTGGTGGCTCCTTAACATTTGTACCCATAAGGAAAAATACTAGTCTTTAGAAAAGGAATGTGAAAAGTGCTTGTGTAGCGTTAATTATTCAGCTTCATCCTTTGTCCATGTTGGGTAATCCCACAATGGTTAGATGAACTTGGCAAACCTCTAAAGGATCTTTGCATCAACTGTAATGCTGAAATTAAAATACAAAGATCATTAGGCCCAAAGAATAAGGTCTGATTCACTTAGAAATATTGGCATGGTTCAGACATGCTGGTTCAGCAAGTTATAAATCCTCAGAGGGTCTGGGTTATCCTCAGGTCCCCCAGCCACGGTTCAAAGATGTTCTGCTGTTTTTAATGGACAAGTCCTCAAGATGCTGGCTTCATCTCATTCCCAGCCCACACTGAAGGCAGCTGAAATTTGACCACTTTGAGCTACTGCAGGTACACTTCTACTTCCCTCTCCTCTGGCCCTTGGACATTACTTGCCAGGGCCATTCTGCTGACCCGAAGGCTCCGGGTCAAAGAAGGTTGGCAAGAGGTGTTGGGAAGCTGACTCTTTCCCCATCAGGCCTCTGACAGCACAGAACTACTCTGTGGGATCAGAAACGTGGCAAGTAAAAAGCTGCCTCCCCCCACTTCTCCTGCTCCCCCTCCCAGACCTGGCAGCAGATCCCCAGCTGCTGAAGCTGAAAGGGGTGGCAAGCAAAGTGGGGGGAGAAGCCAACATTTTCGCCACCAGGTCTCCAATTGCACAAAGCTGAAGTGGGTGAAATTGGCTTCCCATTCTCAGCACCTATTAGCCAGCCTGAAAAAGAGGTGGCTGGCATTGTGGGGTGGAGCATGGTGAAGCGGGAGACATCCCACTTTATCACACAGCCCTACAATGCCTGTCAAGCCCTTTTTAAACACAGATTTATTACTGTTCTGGAAGAATACTAGACCCATATTTAAGATTAGTTTAGGAAACAGCTGGCAGGCAAGGAGGGATACCTTACAACCACACTCCCCACTGCCCCTGGACTGGAGATCTGCTGCCAGATCTGGGAGGGGTGGCTCTTTACTTGCCAGATTTCCAGTCCCACAGAGTAGCTTTTTATGATCAGACACCTGCCATCCCTACCAGAGAATCAGCTGAAGAGGATCTGATCTTCTCATGCTGTACTGGGTAGCTCTTTCACACCAAGCTTTTACAGATGGCTAAGCCCACAGATCCACCCATCTGTCATATCTTCTCCCTAGGCCAGTCTCATCTCTTATTAAAGCAAATTATTGGTAGATGTTTTCCCACTGGGGGTGATGTTTGGGGGGAAGGCAGAGAAACCCATGGGAATCCACCAATCTCTTTAATTTTCTTGTTCCGCATTGCAGTTGTAAGGACAACACCACTTCCTGTCTCATGATTGGGGCAAAATAGGGCCTTGCGACAAGGTCAGTGCAAAGTATACTGTTCTGCTGCCTCAATGACTGGAGGGAAGCACTTTAATGTGGCTGTGAGGACAAACCCTCTGTAGCACAGCTAACCAAGGAAATGGTAGGGTTAGAGTAGACCAAGCAACACTCCATAAAACCTTGTGCAAAATAGACTAGGATTGGACTACAACACTCTTCTTCACTGCCAGCATGACCATCTTTCTAAAAGATAAATACAGAGGACAAGCCATATCTAGTCTGCTTTAAGACCCTTTGATATTAATACTGTATAGCTAAAGCAAATAGTTAAAGATATTTGGGTTCCACTGACTTCAATGGGACTCGAATGTATTTGTGTTTCATTGGATTGTGACTTTCAGGTTTCTTCCCTTCTTAAGTGCACTGTCACACTAATATTTGCTACAACAGTTTCCTATTGATAAGCCAATTATAGAAACCACTTGTCTTACTATTTGTTATTGATTCTCTATTATGTTAACATTTGGCCCAGACAAAAGGTATTCTGAGCTTTTTCCCATGGCATTTCTGATTAGGATAACTGAATATATTGCAACAAAAGGCAATGTCTGAAGCAGGGTATGGGCAAGGTAGAAACAATTATTTGCAAGCATAGAAAGGTACAAAGAGGTGTACTGAATGGTGTAGGCTTATATTAGATTTAGCTAGGTTTCCTTTTCCTTTTTCTTATCTCATGCCTTTAATTTTTAAAGTTTTTTTAATGCCTTTTCTGCACTTTGCATAGAACTATTTACTTCAAAAGGTAAGTAGGAAGATATGTATGTATGCATGCAATGAAATTGGCTGGATTCTTTCTGGATGTCAGTACAGCAGAACTATTTCCTATTTTAAATATTTCAAACATTTGACTATCAAATATTTGCTATTCAGAATCCTTCAAAGAATAAATAGAAATTACTTTGCTATGCTTTGTCTGTACTTTGCTTTTCACTTCTCCCTGGTTCCACTTGTCAGACCTTCATTCTTCTTCTTCTGTAACTAAGAGAAGATGACTGAAATGGAGTAACTGGTTTACTGAAAGATATGTCATTTCATAAATCAACCATGACAACCACTGTGTTATTAGACATCACACATCACTATTATTACTGTGTGGGATTCATGAAGATAAATGGCATTTTCAATGGCCCCTGCAAATCCTTCTAAAGCCAAAGCAGGAACTGAAGCCATTATAAGCTTTGTATTTATTTCCAGTTGTTAGGTGTTCCAGCTAAGAAAAGCCACATTTGTTTGCACAGAAATGTACAGGTCCCTGCCAAGGGTTTCATAACCAAGCAAGCTCAAAATCCAGGGTGAGGCCAGACATTCTTACCGTATAGGTTGCATTCAGTCTAATTAAGATTGCAATGGCTCCTGCATATTACCTTGGTCTGAAAATCCTTTGTGTGAGTGAGTTGAAAGCAAACTGATAGGCATATCACTGCGAGTAATGTTTGCATCAGACTGAAAGAGCAAGCATAAAGACTTCAAGAGCCCCACTGGATCAGACCAATCATTCAGCTGCCCTAGCATTCTTTTTTCCCCCCCACAGCGGGCTTAAGGTTCTATAGGAACTCACAAGCAGTTATGAAAACAGGTCTCTATTGTTCTGCTGCAACTGGTATTCAGTGGAGTTACTGATATCATGAGTAGTAACAATCCAAAGTCCTGCCATTTTGGAAGTGGTCTTGCTCCCTTTTAAAATATTCTAGATAATGGCCATCACCACACCTAGTGGAAGTGAGTTCCACAGATTAGTTGCACACTGCCTATAGAACTGGAAATCCCTGAGTGGCCATTCAGTGTTCACAATTTTGACATTGTTTCAAATAATCTACAAAGGTTTTTTTTTTTTTTGACAAGAGAGGATAAAGGGGTCAAAATAAATCAGGGTGACCACCACAAATAATGCTTTCAGCTGCATTTTTCAGCACTCTTATAATTGTTTTTTTCTACCAGCTTCACAGAGTCTCCTATTTCTGCACAGAATCCTTTCCTAAATCCAAATGTCAGGGCTCAGGTGAGTTCCCAAAGTCTCCACAAGTGCAACAAAACAGGAAATGCAATTTAGTAAGAAGAGCAGCACAAGTATGGAATGTTTACACACTTACCTGCCTGGCAAGATAAGATATCAAGCAGGTGATGATTTACTAATTGGAATTTAAACTGCCCACCCAAAAGCACAAAGTACATTTTCATGTGGGGGATTTCTTTTGGAATGAAGTGTCTTGAGAATAGCACTGAGCATGATTTTAATTTTTTAAATCTACAGTAACTACTTCACTAAATAAGGACAAGCTAGGCGAGGAGTCACCTAAGAAAATAATTAGAACTACAAACCTTATTAAACTTTTGTTCTAAGTTTTGTGAACCCCACCAGGAGAAGTTTCCTTATGAAAGGAAATGGAGAATTTTCTCCATAAAGTTCCAGCTTGCAATAGAACAAGTCAGGATTAGGGAAATTTTAGGGAGGTTGAAAGTCAAGAAAATGCATCAAAAATCAGAGAGGGCAGTAGCCTGATTTTTATTAGCAGGAGTTCCAAAGTCTTGGAGCAACAGATTGGAAAGACCATGTATATTGCCTTGTACAGTATTGTAGAAAAATATCTAGCCTTTATTTTATTTGCCTGCTAAGAATTCTTAGCCAGCTAAGCAGAATATTGCCTTCTAAGTAGGCTGGCGTAAGTGGGATATAACATCTGCCAGCTTACTTGATCAGTATGCTGGCTTTGTTGGTAACCACAGAAATTGACTTTGTGTCAGTGATTCCATCGTTACATTGCTCAGTTTGAAGGTGAACCAAACTTCAGCAGCCAGTTAAAATGAACTTTATCCTATTGGGAAGAAGACTAAGGCTTGCTCAGCTTTCTGTTGCACAACATAAAACTTGGTTCTCAGGAACTCTAGCTGTCATTTAAAACAGACCCAAGAGTGGACAGGCTTGATATTAGCCACTGTCTCCTACACATGTCAGCACACAGGAACAAAAATAAATCATACATGATGCACAGTTGGAAGTATCAGATACCACTCATGTCCTCCTTAGCAACCAGTTGGTAGAAAAGAGGGCTTTTTAAAAGGAAATTTTGCTTCAAGGCCAAGAAGAAATGTGAATTGTAGGGATGGAACAAATCTGAAATTAAGGGATTGAACTTGGATGGGAAGAAATCATTATCATCTCATCTCATCTCATCTCATCTCAGCTAATCATCTTTGTTCTTATTCTTATTATATATTGTGAACTATCCTTGGAAGTCACTTGATACCCATCCAAAGTTTTCAGTATTATTATCTGAGAGATTCTGCATGGTCTGTATTAATCTATAGCAACAATGTATAAATGTGTATGTACAGCAATGTTAGTAATAACAGGTGGTAGCACTTAACTATCCTTGACTGATCTTGAACAAACGAAGCAGGACAGGCCTTGGTTAGTACTTGCAGAGTAGACCAACAGGAAATACCAAGATTGCAAAGTAGACTGGGAAGTTAAAAAAAATAAAGGGCAATGGCAAGAACACAGCATGGACATGCCCATTCAGTCTCCTGGATGTGAGCTTGACTCAAGGGAGATAATACTTGGTTATTACATATATCAGCTGCTAAGGCATCTCTGAACTCTGAACTTATTTAACTGTTGTTAGGGAACTGGGCCACTGAAGACATTGAAAGTTGTTGGATTGGCAGACAGATAATAACACAGTACCTTTTTTGAGCCTCCAAGCAGCTTCCTGTGATCTTGCATGAAGACCCAGATGCCTAATTAAATAAATGCCCAAAGCTCACCAGAAACTTTGGTGAGGTAGGTAAGGCAAGATCTAATACAATATTGGCATTACCTTAAGATTTCACAATTTTAACATTGTTTGAATTGGGGGAGGAGGGAGTCTGGGAGTACACCTTAGAGATCTTCTGGGCACCATTTGCCAACCCCAAGCATTGGGGTTTGAAAGCCAAGCTTATATAGTTTGGTCTAGTGCAGAGCTTTCCAAACTTTTCATGTTGGTGACACACTTTTTAGACATGCATCATTTCGCAACACACTCTTACAGCAGGGTATCATTTCGCGACACACTCTTACAGCAAGGCACAAGGCAGGCACTAGGACCTGTGTGGAATCACAGCAGGTTTGGAGGCAGCCAGGCACAAGGCAGGCACTAGGACCTGCGCTGAATCCTGGCAGGGCAGATTTGGAGGCAGCCAGGCACAAGGCAGGCACTAGGACCTGCGCTGAATCCTGGCAGGGCAGATTTGGAGGCAGCCAGGCACAAGGCAGGCACTAGGACCTGCGCTGAATCATGGCAGGGCAGATTTGGAGGCAGCCAGGCACAAGGCAGGCACTAAGACCTGCGCTGAATCCTGGCAGGGCAGATTTGGAGGCAGCCAGGCACAAGGCAGGCACTAGGACCTGCGCTGAATCCTGGCAGGGCTCGGAGGCAGCAGTAGCCGCGACACACCCAGACACTGCAGCTGACACACTAACGTGTCCCAACACACAGTTTGGAAAGCTCTGGTCTAGTGGTTAAGGCACTGGGCTAGAAACCAGGAGATTGAGAGTTCTAGTCCCGCCTTAGGCATGAAAGACTGCTGGGTGACCTTGGGCCAGTCACTCTCTCTCAGCCCAACTCACCTCACAGGGTTGTTGTTGTGGGGAAAAGAGGAGGAGGAAGGAGTATTAGGTATGTTTGCCGCCTTGAGTTATTTATAAAAATAATAAAGGTGGGATAAAAATTAAATAAATTAAATCAATCAATCAATAACAGGACCACCCCACTTTCTAAGTGTTGAAGACAGTGCACAGAAGAGGCATAACTGAGAGCCAACAGAAGCAATACTGGTGCTGTAAGCAAAACGGGGGGCAAATAGGGTCTTGGGATCCTCTATAATATTTGTGGGCAGATAAATTTCTACTCATGTGTCTTTGGGGAAGAAGAAATTCCCCAACAGTTTCACAGAGGTGGAACATACCAGCATGACATGTTTTTTATTCTTATTATTTCCTTCACATTTTATAGGGATTTTTTGGGGTGTGTGTGTGCTGTTATTTTAAGCAGCAGCAGCAGCATAAACTATGTTGGCAGCCTGACTGCCATTTTGCACCCTTCATGATGCTTCAGATGTAACTTTGTTCTAGGACATTGTTGGAGGGAACTGGTGGCTATTACACATACCCATTCACACACAAACACACATGTTGAATGATGTTTGGAGAAGCAAAGTGACCTTCCTTTTGTAAGAATGAGTCAGAGAAAGAAACACCTCAAACATTTTTCCAAGAAAATGTTTTAACTCCACTCTGTTGGAAAGTGCAGGCAGACTGGAGAGAGCTGCTACAAGGGCCAGAGAAATAGGATAAAAATAAGATAAAGCAATACCTGAGAAGGAGCTGTCCTGACCTCTTTCATAGTATCATCTATTTGTTTCAGCTCCTCATAGCGATCTCTGGATTCCCAAAGTGGCTGGAGCATTACTTCTTCAACTTCTGGAAAAAGCTAAAATAAAGGAGAAAGAAAAGTTAACAATGCTTATTATCACTGGTTAAAAAAAAAATCATGCTAACATTATATATGATAGTGAAGGATTTGGGAGTAGGATCCTGGGAAATTGACACCTGCATTTTATAAAAGCCTAAAGAAAAAAAAATATTAATTTGAAAAAAAGACATGTTGTCCTATTAAATGAGGGCACCGTTTTAGTTAGCCAAAAGGGTTTTGATTAAATATTCCAGCTAACCTTACCCTTGTCACAGTTTCAAACATTGGAATAAGAACAAACTTGAGGAAGCCGATCTGTGCTGTTGGTTTGGTTACTTTGTCTCGGTCCATAAAAGGTGCCACTGGAAGGCCTTCAGATTTTTCCCGGTCACTCTACAACAGGTATAGCAATGTGTCATAGGAATGTTAATCCACAAACCATATCATTTATACATTTTTAGTTATATATCTAATAAAATTTATATAACTTGTATTTTAGCCCAAGCAGGGTTTCCTGGGTGGTGCTCAACAAGAATAGCAATATAAATACAGTTTCAGAAAAAGAGTCCCAACTGACAGTTGAGTCATAAATGTCTCAGAGATACCCGACCCCTTCTCTGGACTGGAACAGTGTAATGTAGAGAAAAGGGACTCAACCTTTTCCTACGGATGCATCATCTTCCCACTGGAATCATCTTCTGGCTTTTCTTTGTGTGTGTCTGGGTTTTTTTAAAGCAGGAGACTGATGTGTACCCACTTCCAAATGAGGGACATATTCTAAATTAGGCCCTGCACCTGTTTTTTCTTCAAAATAAAAGGGGCCAGATTAAGCCCACTTCAAAAACACTGTGAATAAATTAACATGGGATGCAGATTAATTGAGAGAGAGATCTAATCTCATGAGCTGCTATTTTTTTCTGGTTTTGTACATTTATATATGTATCAATGTTTGTGTGTTTGTAGATAGATAAGCAGGCACACAAATAAACGCCGACATGAAATTGTTGGTCAAAGTTAGCTATTTTCCAGTAAGGGGAAGATTTAAATAAAAAAATAACACAACTCCTCTTCCTCTTGGCATATGAACAATTCCTTTAGTATATTTACCTACTGCTACCTACAACCACCTCCAAAGGAGAGGTCTCGTTGACTAATGTTTCAGAACTAGACTATTCTTTAAAAAACGATCATCGTTTCCTTTCCTCTCCTTTCTTTCTCTTAACGTTATTTCATTGATTACAGGCTTAGTTATGAAAGTTTCAACATCCACCACCTGACCCACCTAGGGCTACCTAGTTAGCTGTGTTTTCTATTGCCTCAGATCTTACCCATTTGGCCTTCAAAACTGTTTACGTGCTGAGCTGACTCGCAGAAACAACTCCGCAAGAGAGAACAAGCAGCTTTCCAGTAACCTTTACAGTGTTTGGCTATTATTGTCTTTCTAGGTTACAAATTGCAGCAGACTGCAGTTAGACATAAAACTGACTCACTGAAGTGTTTTCAACATAGTGGATCTAGAGAGTCAGCCCAAGAGATTTTCCTAGTAGAAACAAAGGACAAAATGGTGTCCCAAACCTCCCACCGCATCATCCATGTGTAGAAGGCAACCAGACTGGCTGCTGAATCTTAGTGTAACAATAACCAGGACACAACATCTGCTGTCAACCTTAGAGGGCAGCTAGCTAGCTTTTGGTGTGCAGGGAAGGACAAGTTGAGCTTGCAGATCCATATGTGAAGGGAGCCTGTGTGGGGATTGCTTCTGCAGCTATTTCTCTTCCACTATCCTGGTAGCTACTACCACTTTATCATTATGCCTTATAACAGAACCAGTCCTGTGGTTCTAGCATGGCAGCATTGTTACTGGATAGACTTCAGCTGGAGTTCAAAAATATAAAATTATGGTGGTTCAACTGAAACTGTGTATATTTTTACCTGCATAAAATATTCTTCTAATAAGCAGTCCACCCATGGTTCTGCTACTTCCATTGGGCGAACTTCATTGGAGATATCGCAGCACTTGATCAGTATCATCTTCAACTGAAAACAGCAAAGCAGTTTACAACGTGAGGACTTTATTTTATCTGCCAATGTTTCTTCCATGTTTTTGTTTTGGAAAGTCAGCAGTGAAATTAATACCAAACCCAATAAGATTAGTTTAAAGTATTGATCAAAGTAAAAAAAACCAAACATCCGAATTAGAAATCCTTCCATGTTCTGATCTATGAATGGCAGGAGGGGGGCCCTTTGTTCAGGTTGCCTGCCCCTCCATTTAATTGAAAAGAGTAAAAGCATATTTTTACATATCCACTGAGCCAAGGCAGCCTGTCCTCAACTCATCCGCTTTCAAATGCATCTTTTGTCATGGAGAAATTGCTAAATGTAGAACTTAAAAATATAAAAACTGGCATTCCACAAAATGGTGATTCGATGTTCAGCATTTTGAACATGGACAATAGGTGGAACCTCTATGGCCCACCAGAGGTCCTAATACTATAACTCCCAGCAGCTTAAGCAAGCATAGCCAATGCGGGGCTGTGGGGGACTGTGGTTCGGGATCATCTCAAGGGTCACAGATTCCGCACACATACTGTAGGTAGGATTCCTCTGAAATAGCTATATTCTTGAGTTTCCATAGGTTCATTGCAAAAGGGAGAAGGTCCAGAAGTTATGCAACATTTTCCAGGCATCAGATAAAGAGAAAAAAAGGGGAAAAAACCCTATAACTTCTTCCCACTACTTTTTTTGGAATGATATGGAGAAACAGCAACAACAAAAACAGCTCTGCCTCCCCTGCAATGGTTTTCAAGTATTCTAAAAAGGTAAAGGTTCCCCCCGCACATTTGTGCAGTCGTGTCCGACTCTAGGGGCCGGTGCTCATCTCTGTTTGTTAGCTGAAGAGCCAGCGTTGTCCGAAGACGCTTCCACGGTCATGTGGCCGCATGACACGCGTGGAACGCTGTTACCTACCCACCAAAGTGGTACCTATTAATCTACTTGCATTTGCATGCTTTCGAATTGCTAGGTTGGCAAGAGCTGGAGCTAGTGCGGGAGCTCACTCCGCACGCAGGGCTAGGGATTCGAACCTCCGAACCTGCGATCTTCCCATCAACAAGCCTGGCATCTTACCCGCTGAGCCACCATGCCCCTTTCAAGTATTCTGCCAGATGCTCATTCCACCTTGAATGATATTAAAATAGGTGTATGAGTATTCTAATGTTGGTTTCCTAGCCCCATCCCTTTTGTGTAATCTTTTTAGATAGAAGTGGTCAGCCTGTTGATGGTTAGGGCCAGAGTTAGTATTTTGGGTGAGAGGCAAAATCCACAAGGGATGGGGTAATGATACAAAGAATCACCCATGAAAGTGGGGCTGAGATTTCCTTTCCTTTCCTTTCCTTTCCTTTCCTTTCCTTTCCTTTCCTTTCCTTTCCTTTCCTTTCCTTTCCTTTCCTTTCCTTTCCTTTCCTTTCCTTTCCTTTCCTTTCCTTTCCTTTCCTTTCCAAAAATCGGTTTGGGAGAAGACAGAGAGGATTTTAAAATATACTTTTAAAATATGCTAAGACTATCACCCCTTCTTCAATAGCAAATCTGAGCCAAATCCAGCCTTTCCTATGGTAATACAAAAAAACTGCTGTCATCATCATACATTGTCCTAACTCTGTTTGCTGTTTCCTGTGTTTTATGGTACAGAACACAGGGGCTTAATCCTGCCCTGGAATGAGACAAGGCCAGCTTCATGGGAAGTGTGGTGGCCAAGCCATTCCAGGGATGCTATAAATAATTAATGGAAAAGCTCAGTTTTAAGGCTTACAAAGAGCAGTTCTCATGCATTTTCCCATCTCCAGATGAGAAAGCACAAGGCTGAGGTTTTTGGATGCACGGAGGTTCCAGGAATGCAAAAAGGTTGACAGGTTGTCCAATCCTGAAAGCAAGATTGTCTCTTTTTATTGACAACATGTTCAGGAATCCTTTCCATCTGAATAAATGCTAAATGCAAATAAATGAAGAAAAGCATCTTACCTGAGTTACGTGTTCCTCATTTGAATAGTCAAACTTATCTAAGATTTCTTTGAAAGAATCCAGTATTTCAGCATGCCGTGCCATGTCTGTTGCTAGGATTAATGTAATTATCCCCTATGTTTTTTAAGAAAAAGAAAGAGGAAACCATTTGTGCTTCTTAAAGTAGAAATATTCTAGCTTTCCATGTTCAATTCCCCATTTTTGGACATGACATTCTGGGGAAGGAAGCAATTTTGAAGGGAAGAAGTGGCAATAAAGACCAAACCTAACACAGACATATGCTGAAACTCTATGCTTAGGAGTTTCCAATATAATTATCTTTTTTTTTGTGAGCTATGGAGGGCAAATTTGGATCAGGTCTATAACCGTGGCATTAACTCCAAGTGTCTTGGAACTTCTATTAGCCAAACAAGAGAAAACATGTAGGAATATTTTCCCCCTCTTCTGCAGGTAAATGCAGCTGCATGGCAGGAGGGTTGATCTTTCTTTGGTGCTTTGGCATGACCTGAGAACTGCTTTAACAAAACATCAAGAATGGGAGTGCCAGCATAATATATATTTTTTATTGTTTGTGATTTCAGCCCATCCATTTAAAGCATAATGTGATTTTTTATTATTATGTTATGTTATGTTACACTAGGTTATGTTATACCCTCTTCACTTTAGCATTTCCTTAGGGCTTTACAAAAAACAAAAACTGCAATAAAACCAGTTAAATATATTAACACATTGTAATATAGAAAGCCATAATGTTTTTCTAAATATATCTTCAATATCCTTCCCCAAGCTGGCACCACTTCCCAGTTGTGTAAACTACAATTCCCATCATTCCAGCTACGATGACTAGGGGTGATGTGTATTGTATCTAATCTAATTGAAAGGCACCAGCTTGTCTATGAGATGCTTATTTCATTAGGCTTGACTGTTGCTGATGCTTCTGTTGAATTTCTCAAATGAGAGATGCTGACTTTCAAGGATGCCTAGGAGAATTCTCTTTGACATGTATGTTTTACCTCCTAGCTCTAGACTTTGAGAACTTTTTATCAAAGTCACTCTTGGCATGTTCAAGGACCCAGTCCTCTTTCTGCTGTTTCATATGTTTCAGAGAGCACTTGAGTCATTTCAGTAAAGCAAGTTCAGAGGTTAAGCTCTCTAAGTTTCAATCCATTGAGATAATGGTTGGGGAATCTCTGGCCACCACATTCTGTGTCTCTAACAGCATGCCTGGCCAACAAACGTTTAGAGAACTGTAGTTAAACATAATTGTGAGGGCGACAGACTACCTAGTCCTGAGACAGACCAGATGAATTCAGTTGCAGTTCTACGTGACACAGAATGCATGTGGAGGTGAACTTTGCCTCAGCCCTTGAACCCATACCTGTCTTATCCGTTTGAACTGTTCCTTATCAACACTGGAGAAAATGTTGCATTCTGGCTGTGCAAGGATCTGGAAAGCCACTGCACAGTGATGATTCTCTAGTGGGGAAATGTCATTGTAGCGCACAGCAAGCTCTGTCCGTGCATTGATCTGGTACCTGAGGTAAAGCAAAGGCATATAGAGAAATGTGCTACTGGTCCCAGAGGATTAGCTCATTTTTACAGTGGAATCAAAAGCAGGGGGTCAGAGGAATAATAAATTCCAGATGGAATATGGAAAATAAAAAGTGAAAAAATAAACCCATCTCAAAATCTAATGTATCTCATGTGGCATATTCTTTCATGGGTTGCGGTCAAGCCTTATGCAAGTGGACAACGTGGATTTCCTGTCTTCTGCTCTCCATTCCAGTCCTGTAACAGCACCCTTGGAAAAGTCTTTCTGGCTGCCCTAAAGAAAGACCTTGGAGGTGACACCGATGGATGCAGTGAAAGAAAATAACAGGAGGGAAACAGGGAAGCCAACTGGCTTTCTGCACACATCAGGTTTGGATTAGAATTACACAGTAGAAACTGAATCTAACAAAGAGGTAGACATGTGCGTTTACCGCTGCAGTTTTGCATACTCTACTCCTATAGCAGTTACCACTGCAAAGAAGGAACTGCTTATTAAACTGAATCCTGCAATGGTAAATCTGCAGCAAAAGTAGCCAAGCTTTATCTATATGTATCTGTGTTTCTGTGCACGCAGGTATATACTTTTCTGTTCGGAATTAACTTTCCCTTGGATCTTGGACTGTAGCACTTATTTATCTCTCTCTCTCTCTCTCTTTATTCCAATACATACACTTTATTTTAAGCTTTTAGTTTCCCACCTTAGAATTTCTGATAGCTTTTGAAATGAAATACAGTATAATGAGGAAAGGGCCAATATGAGAAGAGGTAAAAGACCAGGTTGGCCGTCAGTTATAATGGGCTTTAGTGTTCAGATCTCTGTTCAGGTAGGAATTATATATTTATTTTAAAAACCCACAATCTTTTTAAAGGGGAAAAAGGAGATATAGGACATAATCATAAGCCAGTAAATCATATACAATGCCAAGATGTAGCAGATGTGTCCTAGGAACCAATGTTTCTCATGGTCCAAGGATGCCAAACAGAAATTTGGCTCTCCCCATTTACTAATGTTCACCTTCTGACACAATTCCCTTTTAAGCTCAAATTGCTGCCTCTTGTCCAAATGCCACTTCATCTCTTCTCCCAATTTACTCCTGTAAATTGGAAAATTTACAGCACATCTCTCAATACCCTCACCCATTAAATATGTAGCAAATCTGGAAGCTACAATGGGATGGGATGTGTTCTGCTTCATTTTTGCAGTGCTCCACTTTTTAACAACTCAATATTTCTACAAATATTGCAGTTATACTAACAACATTTTCCACAATTCTGTAAAGATACATGCCCAAATCTTTGTCATTGTGCAATGTCTGTTCTGATGCTCCACTAACGCAAACCAATTATAAAGATGTTACTTCCTTCCTCAAGATTGTTTCTTAAAATACATTTCTTACCAGTACATACAGAGTGACCCATACTTCTACCAATATATTTATTACCATGCAGCACATTTTTATTTTAATGTGCGTACCTTTATCAGCATGCATTACCGTTATAAATGCTAGGCCTGTGCAAAGCTTCAATTGTGTGATTCAGCTGAAAGTAATTCAGTTGAGTCACCCTATCAGAGCAGATAGCCAAAGTGAAATAGCACCCCACTGTTACTTATTGGACTGGAGCAGCCACATGCCGTTTCATTTTAACTGCTTTGTTTCAGATGCTTTTCTCGCCTGTCAGTGGTCTTCTGCATGTATACACAGTATATACATGTATACATTTAAGTGAAACATTTTTGAAGCCAAGGGCCAAAGTAGATCACACTTATTTTGCACAGATCTAATAAAGATGCACATGTATTACGAAAACATCCTCATTTGGCCATGTGATCTCGTTTGGGGTTTGATTCATTTCCTCTTTTTAAAGATGTATTGGTGGCTACTCAAATTTACTGTAATCTTACGCTTCAGCAGATTATTAGATCCTGCTAATTTCAAGAGCTTGATACTAATATCCTATGCATATTTACCAGGGAGCAGGGCAGAGTGAGGTAAGTATCTTAGGCACCATGTACTGTAGGAAGATAGATACTTAGTCTATTAATTATCACTGTATTTTATTGCAAAGCAAGTTGAAAGGCTTTTTTGACATTTCTTTTTTCTTTCTTTCTTTCTCCTGGTGCCGAAATAATACCTACAGCCTTTAGTACTATGCATTTCAATTTAGGCAGTGCATTATTTCCTATTCCATTAATGTCTTGGGCCACCTCTCCTTAGGAATCCGGTGGAAAGTCTTATGGTGGAACTCCTGCAAAAATGTGCTGCATGTGGTTGCACAGCAAGGCGTGTTTAATGTGCTGAAGTTTCAATTGTGTTCTGTGTTTCTCTAAATCAGTGTTTCTCAACCTTAGCAACTTTAAGCTGTGTGGACTTCAACTCCCAGAATCCCCCAGCCAGCATGCTCTAAACAGATGCCATACTCCCCTAACTATCTGCCAAAAGAATACATACGTGTTATTATATCCTGGGTGATCCAGATCATGACACACTGATGCTGTCATCAGCATTAAGATATCCATTTGGGAAACTTTTGCCTAAAAGAGAAAAGGGAGAAAATGCAGTCTTATAATTTCATACAGCTTTTACAAAATCAGAAGCACATTTAAGTATCAGAAAAATAATTTAAAACTAGGTTCAGTCAATAGATAATGGCTACATTTACTGTAGCAAATTTAAAGATCCTTTTTCTGGCAGGGTAGCCACAGCAAATCATCCAAGTCTGGCTGTGATGTATAATTAACAACAGGATGGAAGGGAAAAGTTGGATCTGCTTGACCATGGATAAATTTTATTTAAATGCAAAGGTTGCTCAGCTTGTAATATGGTGTGCCAGGATTTATATTAGTTAAGAAAGACATTTATTTCAGTATTTTATACTTCATTTCAGCACCAAAGATAAATGTGAAGAACAGCAATGTGGGAATATTTCTGGTTATCTACTGCTTGCTTGAGAAAACAACTTGGGTTTGCACAAGAAATTCTTCTTCTTTGCAAATATACAATATCGTTAATTATCTTGCCTTGAGATATTCTTGCCCTATCAGTCAAAAGACTGTTCAGCTTTTCTTTTCTTTCTTCTTTAACTTTTTTTTTTTGATGGAAAGAAAAAGCAATGGGAAAATATGGAATTGTTACAAATGGGAAAAAAAAGATCATAAGGACCAACTATCAAATTCTGTGAATGAAACACGGTAACTGTGTGATAAAAGTCTTATCAGGAAGCACACTTGTTCATGTATTGGCCACTTGAGCTGCAAATCTGTGCCCACAAACAGAGTGGACACGATTAGCTTCTCTAGGAAAACGTGAGCTCTACACATTTGGTGTAACAATCTTAATACTGCTTAGATTAGAAAGGGGCAACTCCTTAAGACGGTGTGCAGTGGAGCTGAACTAGGAGGTTGCCCACAGCGAAAATGGTCAGGACTGAATCATGCTGTACAAGGCAGCGCCTCTCTCTGCCCACCTGCTTCCTAAGGGCAAAAAGTAATTCCCTTTCTGCTCTGAGCCTGACAGTTTTTAGGCACAGAGTAGAACATTTTGGTGTTGGTAGACTAGGAATTCTGGATGTTGCAGCCTAACGCATCTGGAGGGCGCTGTGTTGGGAGTGGTGGAGCAGAGAATGGTGCAAGAAGAAGTTTAGGCACTTTGGGCCACCTTGAATTTAGATGAAAGAGGAAGCCAAGACACGTTGGTCCTCTCCTCTGTAAGTCAAAGAGATGTTAAATGTGTAACATTTTCATTTTCATTTTTTTTTAAAAAAATTGCAGCTATGAGAAGTTTTGCATGGGGTGGAGGGCAGGAGGAAAATTAACTGTTTCTGCCTTTATCACTTTCCTGATCTATCTGTCTTGAGAAAGAAGCTGTTATGAAACCCTTTCAAGAGCAAATGCTGGCTGCAGCAGGTGGGGGAAATGGGGGTGGGGGTTATTAGGAAACTTGCATGGGAAGAGTTAACCCTACTTTGATTTGAATCTCATACTTGTTTTTAAAATTAAAAAAAAATAGGATGAAGGTTTCATCTAGGTTGGTCTATATTTCACAGGGGGCGTCAGTGAGGTCTGAACCTGCTATTCTTCTTGGGCCATTGCTGATTTATGCATCAGAGTGGCTGTGGCTCAGAGGTAAGGAACATGCTTTGCAGGCAGGAGGTCTGGAGGTGAATTCCTGGCATCTCCAGTCTCCAGATAGGTCTCCTGTTTGAATACCTGCTGTCAACCAGTGTTGACAATATTGGGCTAGATGGATCAATGATCTGATGCAATGTAAGGCAGTTTCCAATGTCTCTAGGAGCCTTAGAAACTGCCAGGATTGTTAACCATCTTCTTTTCACTAGACCCTTAAATTCTCCTCTTAAATGTAAAAAAAATTACAGACTGAAGTGACATTGGGAGCAGTTATTCTAGCAAAGTCCCAGGGATGCAGAAAGAGATGCTCTGCATTAGGTCTTTCAATACTAAGTTAACAAAACACTGTTGCTGGGGCGGGGGGAAGCATAAAACGAAAGCCATGGATTTAATGATGCTTTATGAAGTCCATTTTTCTTCTGATAGGGGAACTGAAGAGAGAATAAAAGTGGCCAGAGAAAGACACACCTGGAGGTTGCAGAGTGAGATCATGCTGTACATCATCTGGGTAACACAGAAGCAATGTCGAAAATTATGGAATGGATTGTTTCTGTAATTGTCATGAATACACAGCTATAAAAATAAAGAGGAAAAACTGATAAAGAGAACAAGGATGTGGCACTAAATCCCAATAACCAACCCTTCGGTGCCATAATTCTCCCCTTTTAGATTCTAAAATACTATAATTCTATAGCTATGCTATCTTTGTACTTAAAAAAAAGATAAACACAAAATCATACTTTTTGTGTTATTGCTACATGCATGCTTGTTTCTTCTCCTTATTGGGGTCACATCCCATTTCTACTGGACAATAGTAGGGTGATCTCTGGTATAAGACAGAGAACTGCTTCACAAGGTCATAGAATTGGCCATATAGAGATATTGGAAATATTGACTTGTGTACCCATATTTCGTAAAGTAAGTGTAGTGATGTGGGAAGGGGAAATTTAAACCTCCTGATTCAGGGAGGGGCTGATATGCAAAGTCATCCTGAAAAGGGCCAATCAACAAGTACAGATGATATGATTATAATAAACATTTTGAGTCACCAAAATTGTCCTGGAAATAGAGCGTGCATATATTCCCATCCTACTATTCCCTTTTGGGTTAAGCAACACTATATAGTGTAGAAAAGGAGTAAGGAATAGTATACCAAATAAATTAAAGGCAGGAAATAAAAGAAAAGGAATATATACCTAAATCTAGTTTACACCAACATCATTCACTACACCTCTGCATACTTTTCTGTCCCTGCTTCTACCAAATAGCTTCAAATAGCTTCTACCAGACCTGTACATTTTTCATTCTGGTAACTCACTTTTGTATTTAATCCACATTCATCTAGGATCCATTCGTTTTTAGCCCTATCTGTTCTTGTTTTACTACATGCACTTCTTAAGTAACCCATGCCAACTTTATTCAACTTACTTCTATGTTTCTCCTGATATATCCAACTCTCACTACTGTAAAACAAAGTAGGCCAAAGCACACTCTTATATAGACAGCCATTTTTGCTTCTTTTGACAAAACATTCATTCTGCACAACACTACCATATACTACCCACATATACCTGCTACCTTTCTACCTGGAAGTAGATGAATTGGAACCTTGGCTGAATGTTTACCAAACATGGGGGAATGGATAGAGATAATTAATATAATAATATAATATAATATAATATAATATAATATAATATAATATAATATAATATAATATAATATAATATAATATAATATAATATAAGAATATAAATGATCCAGCTCATTTAAATGGTATTGTGAGTGTATGCCATGATTAAATAATGGAACTGTCTAAACATAAAATTGATGCAAAATTGATTCAGGACATGGAATAGGCAAGGCAACTCAAGTGAAATAACTAATTTCAAATCAATAGTATATACACATAGCATTCCAGGGGCTGCCATATATCATAATCAGGGGTAGACAAGCTACTACTCTCCAGATTTTATGGATTATGATTTACAGAATCCTTGCCATTAGCTAGGCTAGGGTTGTTAGTGGCTGAAATTCAAAACAATTGGAGGGCACCAAGTAAACTATCACCCAACACTCTATTGGGTACATATTTTAAGTTTTCCATTTTAAAAAAGGGACTCCAAAATATTTTAAACCCTTGTTTAAGATCCATTGGCAACTTACCAGCCACCGTTTCAGTGTGATAGGGTTGATGTTAAAGTCTTTCACTAGTCCTAAATCATGATACATGTGTTCCAAGCAACTCAACATCTGGAGGAAAAATAAAAAGTATACATTTTTATATTATATTTTCTTTGCACATTAAAAATGCATTCATATAGCCTACTGAATGCAGCCAGCAAGTTGAACTTCAGAATGAGTTTAATTTTTCAATTCCCAAAACTCACTGAGCTTACAAGTCACTGGGAGCCTCCCCTTGATGACCAAATGACATCTTGTTACAATGTAATACATTCTTCTAAATTTTATATAATGCTTTTTTTATTTTTAACAATTAAGGAAGAAATCCTCAGAATTACAGAGGATGTTTACTTCTGTTCAAATCAACAGCTTGACTCTTGATTTTCCTTGGAACAGAAGTGACATCAGTATCTCTTTTCTATGGCAGGGGACCAATTCTCATGACTCTCTAAATTTCTCCCTCATTCTCTACCCATACTAAATAAAACAATCTAATATTTTTAAAAAAGAAAAAAATATTTTCTTTAGTAATGAATTGACCCCAGTTCTATGAACCCTTCAAATTATGCTTTACAGTACGTTTGGAGAAGAATCCCAGAAGAGAACAGAATCTGGTAAGAAAATACACACTTAGTTTTCAATTTTTTGTGCAGGAAATAAAATAATCTGCATAGTTTAACAGCACACTCAAGGAAAACATTATTTAAGATGACAGTCATAGGATATAAATTTCTATTTTTCAGTGTTGAGTGCTGTCATTCAGTATTTGAAACTTGAATATTTCTTCCCTCTAATTACTGGTAATTCTATTAGTTTGGCATTTAAAATGTCCGATTAGGGTAGGGTATTGGAAGTAGACAGAATAAGGCTTACTAATTCTTAAGCAAATTTTTAAAAGTTATTGTGTTGTTACTTTGTATTATAATGATGCAGTAAGGCTAAAATTTAAAATTCTATTAGACAAACACAGTGCATGCCTGGGTAAAGGCTAATATAACTGAAACACCTCATTTGACCTTCTGTCAAAGGGTGAATAATCCATATGATGCTGTAACTGTGTATTCATATTGTCTTATGGAATGGCTTCAGAACAGAGAAGGAGCATATGGTGTTTATAAACCATCTAATACAATCACTCGTTGTACTAAGATGTTTTCTAGTTTGTCTTAAAAGCCCATATACCATTACTTACCAATTACTTGGACAAAAGGGGCTTTACACATAAAATCATAGTGTTGGGAAGGACCTTGAGGATAATCTAATCTATCCTTGTCTGCTAAAGCATGGCCTACAATGCAACATGCATCCTTGATAAATATGTGTTCAGCTTACAGGGTCTACCACCTCCTGACCCAATCAATTTCACTCTTGAGAAGTTCTTACTATTAGGAAGTATTTTTAATGTTTACCCAACGTTTTCTTTCCCCCCACTCCCAGAATTTCCAACCCTTGGCTCTAGTCCTGCCTTCTCATAAAAAGCAAAACAAGTCTGTTCCTTCTTCATGATAGTCCTTCAGACATTGGAAAACTATTACTGTATCTTCCCCATATATGTTGTTTTGTAATCTAACCATACCCAGCTCTTGCCAGCATTCTTCATTATTGCACTTTCTTCAGCCTAGCTGAACAGGCTCCAGTTCATTAATGCTTTTTTAAAATGAAATATTCAAAAGTGGACCCAAACTGCAACTGGTCCTATTAGTTTGTGAACTAACACTAAAAAAAAAGGTAAAGGTTCCCCCCGCACATTTGTGCAGTCGTGTCCGACTCTAGGGGCCGGTGCTCATCTCCGTTTGTTAGCCGAAGAGCCAGCGTTGTCCGAAGACGCTTCCACAGTCATGTGGCCGGCATGACGCACGCGGAACGCTGTTACCTTCCCACCGAAGTGGTACCTATTCATCTACTTGCATTTGCATGCTTTCGAATTGCTAGGTTGGCAAGAGCTGGGGCGAGTGCGGGAGCTCACTCCGCACGCAGGGCTAGGGATTCGAACCTCCGAACTTGCGATCTTCCGATCAACAAGCCTGGTGTCTTACCCGCTGAGCCACCACGACCCCTAACTAACTAACTAACTAACACTAACTAACTAACTAAACTAACTAACTAAAGAACTAACACTAGTTTCTATTTATCCTATTCAGTTGCATCTTAAGAAGACGTATCTATTGCTTCTCATCTTCAGCTTCCCCAATTTAGTGGTCTCCAAATACTTTAGACTACAATTTTCATCAGTATGTCCAATGGTCTAGCATGATGCAAGCAGTAATTTAAAACATCTAAAGGATTCTCCATTGGAAAAGATTTTCAAATTTCTATTTTCCTTTCCATGCATATCAAATTGGTTTCGAAACACTGTAGGTATTGGGAACCAAGAAAAATATAGTCAGATTGGAACTGGTTGAAAGGAAGACAGTAAAGATTGTTAGTGATATTGAAAGGAGCATGGTGTTTACTTTTCAACCTTTAAACTGCATGGGATTCAAATATTCTAAAAATATCTCCTCCCATATAAACCTGGCAGTGCATTAAAATCATAGATGAGGAACTTTTCTTTGGGTGGCTTTTGGAAGAGAGTTACATGATAAGGGCATGAAGACACTTCATGGTGATGCCTTGACTTCATGTGTGTTTATGATCATGCTAAACCATCATTTGTTTTAATGATAGTTTAGTAAAGAAGCCAGAAACAAGTTAGAGTAAGTCTTGCAGGTGACTTGTTTAGCCAGTTCTTGGTTTGGTTTACCTCAATTTTCTTTGCTTTGCATCTCAATGGATTGATTAAAGAGTAGGGTGGAGCATAAACCGGAGGTAAACCAAGAAACCACAAATAAATTATCTGTCCATATTGTCATATCACCGTTTAACCCTGAACTGCAACAATTAAGCCAACAAAAATATGGTTTCAAAGTGAGCTTTACTGCTCTAAAATAAATCATGGTGTTTTCACTGACCTTAATAATGTTTGGACTAAGCTAAAAATAAACAAACCTTATTATGTTTTAGCATGACATGCAAACCCTACTTTTGAAATGCCTTTTCTAGGGAACTTCAACAGGTGTTATTTTTTTTAAGTGCCATATTAGCATATTCCTTTTGGGGGGTTCATTTTAAATTTAATTTTAGCTTATTCAAAGAATGAAAAAGAAATCTGCTACGTATTTCTTTAAAATTAAAATTATATAATCAAACAAAACAGGAGCAATTACAGCACAGACATGACACAATGCATTTTTCCACTACCATCCCTCATTCTCTGCTCAAAAATGCATACAGGACAGTTTATATTTTGGAATGATGCAGTCCTCCAACATGCATGTTTTGTAACATTTTGTACAAAATAATTTGTACAGCAACATTGCATAAAATGCATATTTTGGAGGAAATTGCATACAATTAAACAGAACCTCCAACAATTAAAAATAAAGCTGAACATTTGATTGAACAAGTGATATGTCAATGCCTGATGCAAATCAGATTCAAACTGATCCCTACATCTCTAGTTTATTTGGATAGTGAGATTTTAACCTGGTTAATAAGCTTTGCTTTAATGCCTTTCAATTTATGATGTAATGATTTATTTTTATATTATGAAATACTTTAAGGTATTTTATAATATAAAAGGTGGTCAAAGGTGGTCTACATTCTTTGGAATTTTTGAAAATGATAAATCCTATGAGAAGATGCTAAAGGAGCAGCATATGCTTAAATGGTAGTAAGGCTGAATAAGAAAGCAATGCCTTCTTTAAGAAGCTGAAGAATTTTCTCACTGAAGGGGACCAAGCCTTGTTCTCTGCTGTCCCCAAGGGAAGGCCTAGACTGAATGGGTATGATGTAGGAAGAGAGATTACAGCTGAATACAATGAGAGGCTTCTTAATAGTAAGAGCAGCTTGCGAATGCAGCTGTTACCAGGGCCGCAACTGGGGGGGGAGGCAAGTGGGGCATGTGCCCCGGGTGCCACGCTGGGGGGTGCGCCAAAATGACAAAATAACCCATGGGAGAGGGCGCGCGGAATCCATGTTTGCCCCGGGTGACACAGACCCTAGTTCCATCCCTGGCTGTTACCCAGAGGGTAATCAGTTCTCCCTCACTGAAGATCTTTAGGGACAGACCAACAGCCATCTGTGGGAATGATCTAGTTCTACATTTCCTGTACCAAGGACAGAGCTAAACTAAATGGTCTACTTCTCCCTTCTACTCTGTGAATCCTGTAATTCTAACTACTTGGCTCTAATTTCTTCTGCTTTTCCACTCTACTATATATAGAATCAATCTTTTTAGACATTGAATTGTGTTTATATTTTTTCAAAGCAGTTCCTGGATGACATTAAGATCAAGGTTCCAGTCCTCAAGCAATCATGAACAAAGCCACAAAGTAACCTTACAGGACGAGAGGTCAGGGATTTGTTTCCAAAGAGCTGCATTACCTCACTGGGTTCCCACAGCCAGACATCAAAAGTTGGTTTCCTAAGAGCATCTATTGTCTCCTGAGAAAGCATGTACTGGAGAGAAAACAAGCCTTTGTTATGAATGTATGTTGTTTATCTTTAGATCAGTAAATTGGATGACTCAGCTGAAGTTCTTCTCTGAGTGCTTGTTTTTAAACATCAGGTATCTTCCCAAAACATACATACATACATACATACATTCTCTCTCTCTCTCCCCCCCCCCCCCAGAATATGGGCCTTTCCCCACTTGTAACCAACTACAGCAGAAACATGTCATGGCAACCTATTTTTTCTGCTGTATTATTGAGACATTATCTTTATCTTTATCTAGGCTGACCATACGTCCCGTTTTGAACGGGACTGTCCCGTTATTTCACCATTTCTGGAGCGTCCTGTTGTTATAGTCAAAATCTTGATTTTGTCCCGTTTTTCAAAAATCTGAGTCAGGAGTAAGCCTGACAGGAGTGGGTCAGCCCCCGCCGCCATGCCAGATTCGGACTCAGTCGGAGGAAGATGAGCCGACCTCCGGAGGAAGCTGGTATGGTCCGAACCAGAGCTGCCGATTGGAGGCAGCCTGGAACAAGAAGCCCCTCTACCAATCAGCACGCTGCTTGGCCAATTGGGTCCCAGCCGCAAATGGCGCGAAATTCCAACCTTAAAAGGCTGAGATCCTGCCTCAGAATCCTGCCTGCAAGACGCTCTAGGTCTCGCCTCGCAGATGTCAGCGCTGGGGAGGCGGGATGGCGGCCAAGCCAGGCGGTGGGATGGCGTTCTGTGAGGGGCTCGGCAGCGCTGCATGAGAGTTGGGGCAGAGACACTGCGCCGGCCGCTGCGGGGTCCACGGGGCTGGGCTGCGTGCGTCTGCTGGGTTGCAGCCTGAAGCGTGTCTGGAGGAGGAGAGTGAGTCAGGCGCTGTGGCGGAGGAGGGAGAGGAGGGCCCAGTGGAGCCATGGCGCTGCCTTTCCTTGTGAGGGGCCCGAGGAGCTGCCTCCCCTGCCCAGCAGCGGCCCCTCGGCGAGCGCCTCCGCCTGTAACCGTCCCTCTCTCTGCCACCGCCACCGCTCTCCCGGGAGGCGTCACAACCTCATCGCGCTGTGCTGCCGCCCGCCTCCTGCTCATCAGCGGCGACTCTCCTCCCTCCCTCGGCCAAGCCCGAGGGGGATGGGGCAGTGGTGGGCCTCCATCCCCTCCATCCCCACCCCTTGTCCCCTGGCCGATGACGGTGCTGTGTGCACAGTGTGTGTGCTCCGGCCTTCCCCAAACACACCAGCTCTGCCGCACCATTTACTGCTAGAAGAAAAAAAAAACCTTTAAAAATCGAAAAAAAATATTAAAATCCGAGCCAATCGCGCTGATGGGGGCAGGGTTTGCAGGCAGGAGCCAATCGTGTGGGCGGGGGCGGGGTTTGCAGGCGGGAGCCAATTGCGTGGACTGGGGGGCGGGGTTTGGAGGCCGGCATGGTGGCATAAGACCCTGTCCCGTTTTGCCATCCCCAAAGTCCCGTTTTCATCTGAAGGAAATATGGTCAGCCTATCTTTATCTGATACCCACCCCTTAAGTGAGACAGTTGTCTTTAGCTGCACAAATTTCAAAGTAACGTTTCCATCTAATTCTGATACATCCAAGTGCTGCCTTAAGGTGTACACAGTCTGTTAGGCTCATCATCCATTGCTTTGGAGGAGAGTTGGATGACTGCAGTGGCTTGAAACAGAGGCAGGAAAGGATCAGCAATGGGACAGCATCTTTCATGCTGGTAAAGATTTCTGCTGAACCAAGGAAGGGTGGATAACATTTCAACTCAGCAGTGGGGAAAGGCCCTCAGTCATACCGTAGAGACAAACCAAGTGTGGTAGTAATAGCACCAGTCAGAGCATCCACTCCTAGAACTAACATTTACTGGGAGTATTTAAGGGTTTTTAACCATTTAAAATATTTCACAAATCACATCCTGGGACCCTTTACTGAGATTATAACAATTAATATGTTTTTCCAGGAAAATACATTTGATATTCCAGAAGTGTGTTGATGATAGCAAATTCATAAGTCTTTTTGGGATGGGCAATCTTTTGCAGCCAAGGACCACATTTTTAGCTACCAAAGTCAGATCCGAGGGCTGCAAGGGCCATGGACAATAATGTGATGCTGTCCTGGTGAAGGTTTGCCTCCCTGTTCCTTTTTTCAGTTTGAGCAGGTTTCAGGTCCAAAATTGGTACATATTTATTTTGTATCTGAAACATTAAAATGAAACAGGAACATGCATGGTTTTGCCACCAAATTTTAGCAGCATAGTGAGCAATAGGGCCAAAAGCATGGGGGTTCAGGAGCAACATGTTGTTCATTGATTCCCCCCTCCCATTTTAAAAGGAATCTTAAGGCAAAGAATACTATGAGCTGTCACATCTGAATTCATATGTGTCAGCTCTTTCTCCAGATAATGTTTACTGTAGTAAGCTGTAACACGACCGGGTTGGGGGGAGAGATTTTCAACACAATGTTTCTGAGTCTCCCTTCCTGCCTATGTCCTCCTAGGCACTATTTTGTAGAAAGCAAAAGATGCCAAGAATACTTTTAGCCAATGTGATGATCAGCTTTGTCCAAAGATATTCTGACTGTTTCTATATGTCATTATACCTTAGGATAGGATGGAACATCCCTTCGGGGTATCAGCTTTTTGTTTTCATCCAGGAAACTGTATTTACAGGGGCAGTTGGTCCTGTGCAGAAAACGAAATTCAACACTCAGTATCTAAAGAAAACTTAAAAATAAGTGGCTGTTCAAAATAAGAAAGGCTTGGAACTGTCCGAAAACAATTTCATTTACGCTCACGGGACACAATTAAAAAATTGTTCAGTCCAAAGGTTAACTCCTGTAAAATTCATTTTCCTCTTTTCACAGCAGACAAATCACACTGCTTTCCTCTTAATGACATAATATTCCAAGAGATTTGCAAAGAAATGTAACTTTTGGAGATGTGTTTGCCAAACGTGAAAGTGCATTTCAAGTCTTTAGAAAAAAAAGAAAGCTAATTTAGAAAAAATCAAAGCTAAGATATGCTGCAGGTGCAGGAACGTTTTTTGTTTGTTTGAAGAAAACTGAAGACAATGAAGTACATTTAAGCATGTACATTCAACAATCCTTATTCCCTACTAAGAAATACTTAGGATTGCTATGTTAAAACATTTCATTTCCTTATGTGGGGCCCATTTTATACTATCCAACACCTGTCAAGATTATCTCTGTGAACTGAAAACCAATTCATACATTTTGTTGGGGTTTGTATAATACCCAGAATTTACAGCTAGATTAATTAGACAGGTTCTGCAAGTCATTCTATCAGCAGCCATTGTTGAAGAATGATGAAAGAAGTGAATCATACCACAGCTGATATAGTTTAAGCTGGGTGTGGTAGATAATGAATTTGACCTATAATGTGATTGGTCAATTTAAGTATATAAGCAGAGGAGCTCTGGTGTTCATTCTTCTTGTTACTATCTTCATTATCATCTGTATCTGTGGATGTTACTGGACTGTGTATTGACTGTGTATGTATATAGAGTACATAGACTATTTTATCTAATCTCTTGTGAGTGTCTGCTTACTCAATAGAACGTATTACTCTGAGGTCTAGAAGGAACATTGGCAGCCCCAGTGCTGTATACTCTGACACATTTCAAGATGCGGAAATCTTTTCTCACAAAAACAGTATCCATACAGAAGGACCTATACAAAGTGATGGCTCTTGATTAGAACTGTGTTCCAGTTTTTTGCTTCATGAAAAAGGAACAACTGCAGTCTTACAGAATCTTTCCTCTAATGCAGGGCTTTCCAAAGTGCCGCCGCTGGTGGCACACCCGGCGGCGGCAACACGCGTGCGCACGGCGGGGGGGGGGGCGTGTGGCAGCGTGCACGGCGGTGGTGCGGGGTGTGTGTGCGCGGTGGCGCGCGCGCGCATGGTGGCGGCGCAGGAGGGGCGTGTGGCGGCACGGGGGGCGTGTGGCGGCGCACGCGCACGGTGGCAGTGCGGGAGGGGCGTGCGGCGGTGCACGTGTGCATGGCGGCCGCCATGCACGCGTTCGCCGCCGCTTCCGGGTGGTGTGGCGACACACCACGCTGTGTGTGGCGACACACTTTTGTGTCGCGACACACAGTTTGGAAAGCTCTGCTCTAATGGCACACTCTCATAGGTAAACTATTCATTCAAGACTGAATGTACCAAAATAGAAACAGAAAGTAGGAATGAGTTCCTTGAAGATACGACTGTATGTTATGGCCTTCCCAGTTTCTCTTAAGCTACCCTTCTCAGATATGGATGAGAACGTTGTCCCATTGTCAACATGGAAGTAAGATTCAAATTGGCTTTTTATTCAGACACCATCTTGCCTTTTTGCCCAGTAGCAAAATACCTCAGTTTGATGTAACATATATGCCACGAACCACACTCAGCAGGCTGCAAAATAAAACCTAGTTCCATTCTTCTACTTCTTATTTCAGCAGTGTGGTGTAATAGTTGAGTTGTTGAACTAGGACCAGGATACCTAAATTCAAGTCCACCATTAGCTGCAGAAACTCACTGGGTGACTTTGGGCCAATCTCTGCCCAAAGTACTTCACAGGATTTTTGTAGGAGAAAACTGAAGAGGGAATATTGTTTATACTGCATTGAGCTCTGGGATGAAAGGCCAGATACAAATCAGATAGACAGACAGACATCCTGATTTTATTCATAACACGAACAAGCTCAGCATCCAAATGTAAAGAATGGTAAACTATAAAATAAAACACCTGTAAAGCTAGTAAGAAAATGGCATATTCAGTTTCTTCCTTATACTCTGCCCCTTATGTTGCTATGAGGAAAAAAATGCACCACAAACAGCAATGGAAATTAAGCAAGAGTTGTTAGTGAGAAAATTAGCATTTAGGGAGGGGCCGGTACTGGGAATTTTGTAATTGCGTGGGCTTTCCTCAGTCTGATCTTTGCCTTGGACTGATCACCTGTATTAATAAAGAACTCTTCCATATCCTCTGATGGCTTGTGATTTGAGAGACTCTGAATTAATACCAGAGGACCAGGATCATCACAGGTTGTTAAATTTACTTGATAAATAGGAACCTCTTTTATCTCTCTATTTAAATATTATGCGGTAGCTGATATGGAGGATTCTACCACAGAACAGTCTATTTCATTTGCAAACTAACCTCCTTTAATCCTCAGGTCAATTTGCATTCCTTGCTGACTGATCACACAGGCATTTGCATCTCAATCATGTCCCAAACTGCAGTGTAGTTTGCATTCTGACTCACTGTTTTCAGGGATTCCAAAAAAGAGACATGGGTGGGTATGGCAGCGGGGCACTGTTGAAAGGACCAATTTGTCCTTGTTTTTCCCCTTTCTATAGCTAAATATACAGTATACTGTCCAATAAGTGCCTGCTCTTATCTACTTCCCACTGGCTTCCCATTTGCCACAGAGTTTCCTCTGCACTGTGAAGTAACAAACATCTCCTCCTCTTTCTTTAATAGAAAAAAAAGGGGGGGAGGCCATTTATTCACTATTTTTGTACAGTATGGCACTATCCTGATTGATTTCTGCACTGTTTTATCCTAATGTTTTAGCCTGCTTTTCTGGGTCAAATGGAGTTGGGGGATGAGGGCATGGCAGGTAGTTTATCTAATTAGCAAAGACATACTGCCAGCAAACACAAGATGGACATGTGCACAAGCTCTATCCACATTGGAAGTGAAAATGTCTTCCAAGAGGGCTGACAAGGCAGAGGGAGGTGGGTTTGGGAGAATTTATGGTGGGTCACTTATGGAATGCAGCCCATGAGGTAGGACTGGATATCTCCAGCTGTCGAAGTAACATATTTCCTACAGATGGCAGACCTGTAGGTCTGCCGTTGGGTGTACACTTATTATTTTTGCTCTTCATCAGATCACTGAGAAATGTATGAATATGAGAAAGGAAGTTTATTGCATATTTATTGATTCTGAGGAATCATATTAGTGAACAGGCCTAAATTATAGAAAGTTTTGCATAAGCAAAGAGTTGAAAAGTGTGCATAATAATAAATAGAATGCTTAGCAAATGGTCCAAAATTGTGCAGGGAGTAAGACAATGAAATGTGATGTTCTCATGGTTGTTTAATGGATTTAGGGATAAGCATATAAAGGAAGTTTGTGATGACCACAGGTGTCTGTGCATTAGGGATGTGAATGTGTTTGTGCTTTTATATACAGATGATGCTACATTGATGACTGACAACCCAAAGGTTTTGCAGCAAATATTATATAGACTGCATGATGCAACAAGAAGTATAGATCTGAAAATAATTGCATCAGAGATCACAGTATCTGTGTTTGACAGAGAAATGGAGTGAATGAATGCAACTTATACATAAATAGTAAAAACCGAGAGCAAGATGAATGTATGTATCTTGATAGAATATTTATTGAAGATGGGAAAATGGATGGAGAAATTCTAACATATGCAAATGCTGGTAGAAAGTATGTCTTCTCGTGCTAGGAAGAAATGCTTGTCAAAAGATGTGAACATGGCTGTGTACAAGAGCATGCTTCTTCCCATTTTGTTATATGGAGATGTGAGTTGGGTATGTCAGGAAAAACATTAAAAAGATGAATGCAGTGGGAATGGATTATTGTTCTTACAAAGCTGTGAGGTAAAACAATAAGAGATAGGGTCAAGAATGAATGCATGGTTAACAAATGTGGTGTCAGGCCTAGCCCAAGAACAACGTGGAAGCAATCCAGCCAAATTCCAATTCTTTATTTACTTACACCATATAGACAGATTCTTGCCAGACTAAACCTATACTACTCTAACCTAAAGGATATAACCTGGGAGGCTCTAGGGTGTGGCTACTCTGAACCTCTTTCTCTTCTCATGGTCCAGCTCCGGGCTGTGCTGTCTTCTGTCTTGTCCCCCCTCCTTGGAATGTGCTCCCTCCTTCCTGAGAACCTGCTGCGTTACTGTAGTCCATCATATCACCTCCCCCTTCGTAGACACATTCCATCACATCTGGCCAGTACAAAAGTAGTACAGTATATTGAGGTGGTTTGGTCATAAAAAGAGAACAAATGAGGATGGAATTGCAAAACAAATATATATGCATGAAGAGTGAATGGACCAAGTGGAAGGGGAATATGAAGAAATTTTGGTTTGATGGAGTTGATTAGACCCTTAAAAAGAAAAAGGGAAAAGCTAAAAGTATAAAATGCAAAGTATGATTGTGATGTACTGATGTGGAAGAAGCAAGGATGGTTTGCAAGGACAAAATGGTATGGAGACATATAGTGAATGGTATTGACATAAACTATTTTTAGTTACTGTATGCTTCCTTTCCTGTTCCTTATCTAGTGCCTTCAAATTCTTTGGCTTACTATTATTTACTCCTCTTTTGTGCATTGTATAATATTGCTTACCCCGAATGGTATATGCCACTGCAGCAAACTACCAAGTCATGTTGCCTCGGAAACATGACACTCCCTGTCATTTTATTCAATAAATATCCTTTTTCAGGACAAAGGGTATATGAATGTGCATGTGCACACACAAATGATCCATCTTCTTCTTTTTATGAAATGAATATGAATGATTTACAGCAATGATCTATGTTTGTTCTGAAGAACCAGATTCAGATGCTAATGCAAGAGCCATCTGTTTAAGCTGAGATGGCAGTGGATGGTATATAATGCAGGTTTTAGAAGTTGCATCAAGAGTGCCGTCTTTGCAGGAATGAACATATGCGTGCAAGAGAGAGGGAAAATAAATAGTTGATGTATTACACTGGAAGGAAGAAAAGACAACAAACATAACAGTGTTCAGAGAAGTCTTTTTCAAGGGACATAGGTTTTGACAGTTTTCCAGGAAACAAAACAATATTGCAAGCTTGAAATTATGAGTGCTATCACACTGGAGTTTCACAGACAATGTAAAATCTAAAATCAGAAAAGGCAAGCTATCAGCTATCCCAGCAAGGAAAAAGAAGGGCAGAGTATTACAGGGGTTGGCAAACAGCTGCCCTGTAGGTTTGAATATCTGCTATATTTGCATGACTGAAGAAATATATTCCTACATGTGCTGAAAAATTAAATGCAATTAAAAGAAAGAGCACAGAAAGAAACCTTGAAATACAATCATGAACTAGCCAGTGGAGTTTAGAACTGTGGCCTAGCGGGGTGATTTAAGTTTTGCTAAAAGGAATTAATGGTCAAAATTAATGAGATACCAAGGTTCAACTTCATTCTTAGCGTATGTGCATTTTCCAGTAAGACAAATGGCAGTAAAGGTGATGCAAGTAGAGAGAAAAGGATTGGGGGTTACAAAGAGGAAACCCTTAAAATGTTTTGTTCAGAAGAACTGCACGAATATTGTCTTTAGTGAATTATAAAATTCTGTGCAAAGAAACACAAATACTAACTGAAGCACAGTTAAATGTAGTGCAAACAGTCTCACATCTTCACATAATTTTCCATAATTAATAACAAGAAAAAAAATCCTGATATGCATCCCTCTGAAACTCTTTGGGCATACAGCATCTCCAAACATTGTACTTTAAAAATTCCCTCACCTCTGTGCCCCCCCCCCCCCAACGAGTCATGATAGGTAGGTCAGTCTGTATTTGAGATGGATTCACACCAAACAATATTCTCTTGACTAAGATTGAGAACAATTTCCTATTCATCCCTTTCAGTAACAGTTTTAAATGTCTCTTTAGCTGTTGACGTGCTTGTTCTATGAGGAATGTCAGCAACGGAAAAGCCTGAGGTTTTAGTTCATGCAGATTACCATAGCAAGCAATGGTTGCTTCTGCTGCTGTTTTAATTACAGTTCCAAACCTGGTAATATATCAGATTAGTTGACTGGCTTCTTCCGTAAAGAGGAAATAACTCATTTGGGGGGTTAAAATATAACATGCACATTCTCTCACAGCGCAAGAGGAGTTGCTGTGTATATATTGTGATGTTTTCTCAGATTACATTTTGTATCGGAGCAGGTCCACTTCTTATAAGAGAGTTTGTTACCAAAATAATGTTTTTCTTGGCAGAAGAATTTTTTGTTCTCTGCATAAAACCAGGGCCAGAAGTCTTTATTACCGGATGAGCAAATGGAGGGAAACCAAGATGTTAATCTTTCCAAGAGTTATTTTTCCAGTTATTCTTTAACTATTAAGTGACCATATGTTCTTAAATAAAACTAACGAATCTTGTCTTTTTATTCACGCTGATTTAAAAAACACACACCCAAAAGCTTCATAATTTTTGAATAGTGACCATTATAAATGAGAAATTATTTGGTTTATCAGATGGCAGTCCTATGCACATTGACCTGGAAGTAAGCCCCACTGCTGATTTTAATCTTTGTACACTGCCCAGAGTCACGGACATATAAGTTTGTTTGTTTGTTTATTTATTTATTTATATTTTTGTTTGATTTCTATAGCCGCCCATCTCAACAAGTGACTTATTTAAATAAATAAATAAAACCCAGTTGGATTTTACCCACTTATATTTATTTATTAGATTTATATCCCGCCATTCCTCCAAAGCTCTAGGCAACATTCATTTCCTTACTGATTTATTTACTGCATTTATATTCCACCTTTTCTCTGAGAGCACAAGTTGGCCTACAAAGGTTTCTTCCCTAATTTTAGTCCTACCATAACCCTGTGAGGTGGATTGGGCTGTGAGTGGCCACCTTGGGGTCTCCATAACTGAATGGAGACTTGACCCTGGATCTCCATGGTCCAAGACGAAACTGACCATCACCACCCTACTCTGGGTCTCTGTAGATTGGCTTCTAAGTAAATCTTCAGAATTCTCCCAGTGCAGAAGCGGGCCTTCAGAAGTGCCTGAACAACAAAAAGCAAAGCTTACCTGGTACTTCTTGCAGCCATTTCATCCCTCATCTTTTTAATGTCACTCTTACACTTTTCAATTTCCACTACTTTCAGTCCTTCCACTGTCAACAAAGTAAAACAACAGGGAGGTTACCATGGAGAAGCCTGAAGGATCTCATTGCAATAATTGAGCAGAATTTCAAAAGCCACGGAACAGCATGCCGGTGATTCAGCAGCCCTTCAATTTGAAACCTGTTCCTCTACAGGTAGGTACTGCTAATAGAATCAATCATTCAACATAATACAACATTAAGAGTAACATTAAAAGTAGCAGAAAAGCAGCTACATTACTATTGTAAGCCACAACAGCAACATCCAGCCATTCTTCAGCTTCTTCAAACCATCTCTAAGAATAGGAATAGATGAAAGCATCAAGCAGTGCTGTGGCAGTGTTATATTAATAAAAAGTAAAGGTAAAGGTTCCCCCCGCACATTTGTGCAGTCATGTCCGACTCTAGGGGCCGGTGCTCATCTCCGTTTGTTAGCCGAAGAGCCAGCGTTGTCCGAAGACGCTTCCACGGTCATGTGGCCGCATGACGCACGCGGAACACTGTTACCTACCCACCGAAGTGGTACCTATTAATCTACTTGCATTTGCATGCTTTCGAATTACTAGGTTGGCAAGAGCTGGAGCTAGTGCGGGAGCTCACTCCACACGCAGGGCTAGGGATTCGAACCTCCGAACTTGCGATCTTCTGATTGACAAGCCTGGCATCTTACCCGCTGAGCCACCACGCCCCTTGTTATATTAATACAAAGCACTATATAGAGACAAACTTGCTTTGTTGGGTTTCCATTTAGCATCCTGTTAAATAAAGAAAGGTGCCATGATAGCTCCTTATATAGAAGCACCAGCTATATGACTAAGCTCTGGATCAACTTTTTCCCAGCCTGGTGTCTTCCTAACCAGTATACTAGGAGTTGCAAACTCAAGGCATCCGGAGGGCACTAGATTGGGGAAGGCTGCCCTAGATAGAAAGCAACTCCAACTGGGTTCTTTTAAGCAGTGGAGAAAGTTTGATCTGCTGTTTCAGCTTTTCCCAAAAGAATATCAGTGTATTGGATTATAAGTCCGGTCATTTCCAGCCACACCAGCAATGACTAAATTGGCCAAGAATAGAGTAATAGCCCAACATATCTAAAGGATGGGTGCCCGGTTGGGAAAGGCTCTAGTACAGGGCTTTCCAAAGTGCCGCCGCTGGCGACACACCCGGCGGCGGTGGCGACACACGTGCGCATGGCAGCGGCGCGGGGGGGCGGGCAGCGCGCGCGCACGGCGGCGGCGCGGGAGGGGCGGGCGGCAGTGCGGGGGGCGGGCGGCGGCGCGCGTGTGCATGGCGGCCGCCGTGCACGCGCGCGCCGCCGCTTCCGGGTGGTGTGGCGACACACTTTTGTGTCGCGACACACAGTTTGGAAAGCTCTGCTCTAGTATATGTTCAGATTGTACAGGCAACATATAAATCAGTAATGCAAAACAATGAAAATGCATTCCACCCTACTTTCAACAACTTTGCTCATTTAATGAAATATAAGTAATCCTTTCCCAATGAGAGGTATGAAAGTGTTGAGAGGAGGAGGAGGAGAAGGGCAGCAGCAGCACAGGGACAAGATGGTATGGACTATGTCCTTCAACATGTGATGATTGATAACATTAATGATTGCATGGAAAACCTCTGCTCTAAATGTACTAAATAGTGTGTGCTCATAACACCACTTAGATGAACAAAGGATATGAATCAAGTTATTCTTGGTACAGAATCACTTTATGAGGCCATTTTCCTGTAATGATCCTCCCATACAAACTTGCTGGAACTACCTCTACACTGGCATTATAATGTTTATGAACTGCTCAGCAATAAATTCTCAGCCTGACTGGGACATTCATCACACCAGCATTGCACGTTTCCTGCTAGGCAGCACCGGCAACAAACCTCCACAAACAACTGGAACAATCTATATTTGTAGTAGTTTTCAAATACTACAGTCTCTACAGGGTGGCATGGCCTCTTCTCACTTACCAATGGCCACTCGTGTGTCATCCACATATATGAGCTAGAGACCTCAGGTTCTCACTTGGGGATAAACAGGATGTGAACATGCATTGAACTAAGACTCACCAGCAGTGATTTGAACACATTTGGGTTTCAATTTCACTACATGGGAATACTAGTGGCTCCAAGTTTCATTTGTGCAAAAACATACACTGAAAACTCATAAAGAGAAATATTTAACTGAAATCATTGAAGAGAGAAAGTTTCAATCCTTTGGACACGCTATACATTTGTCCGTTTCAATAATAGCTTTAATGCAATATTTAGTCATTCCTGAATTCCATTTCATATTATTCTATTTTTCCGTCACCAATATTTGTATATGAATTTGACTCTTTTTAAAAGGAAAAATCCTCCCATCAGAACCTGGTTTTTCACTGAATTCTGATAAAGATTTTTTTTTTACAAGGCAGCAATTCACAGACAAAAACCTTTAAAAGATTATATGTAGATTGTGAAAGTGATAAAAAATCCCATTACTCAAAATTCTCATTTTAAAGTATTGTAATAGTTCATTTTCTGATGGCACATAATCAATCAAAAATGTTCATTATATAAGGGTCTTAACAAAGGAGGCTATCAGATACATATAATTTTGTTGTACCATTTCTTTCTATAGCTTTAAAAATATACTTTACACCCCCCCAAAGAACTGTACCTTAAATATGCCTAGTTTTGCACTTCCAGGATCCCTGAAAGGTTTTCTTGGAACCTTAGAATATTGCAGAGTTCCCTCTAGGCAAGTCTGCCACTTGACTTAAAACAGTGTTTCTCAACCTTGGGAACTTTAAGATGTGTGGACTTCAACTCCCAGAATTCCCCAGCCAGTCAGCAATTCTGGGAGTTGAAGTCCACACATCTTAATGTTCCCAAGGTTGAGAAACACTGATTTAGACAGTACACACAACACCTGTGAACATAGCCTTCATCTTGCTTTTCAAAGAAGGAACCACAATTGAAGGACCTTGTCTAGAACTGCAGCCTGGCCGAGAGTCTTCCCAGGTTATTTAGAAACTATAAACCCTTACTGTACAGGACTGAAGATTTTATACCAACTTTCTGTACAGTGATTTTAAACAGATAAAGTAGGATGAGAAACAAGATTTTAGACTTGAAAGACTGCTTTTTTTCCCTTCTCCTTCTCCAATTTACCCTGCCAAGAAGAAGGTACAAGGTATGCTCATAAAAAGTTTAAGTTCTCACAAATCTATTTATTTATTCTAGGATTCAGCTTGTTAGAAAAAAGAACTCACATTCCACTCTCTTCTCCAGCATTGCCAGTTGATTAAATACTTCAGTTTTCAGTTCATCAATTTTAAATACCCTGGAGAGGAAACAACAATAACAGCCCCAAACATAAGTAAGAAGATATGCATGAAAAAGTAACATCTGTTGATGGGAAAAGAATAAATACTGAAAGTCAATGTTTAGATGCATTGAAAGATACTTCAAAAATAAACAACTAAAGGTATCCAGTTACAATGTATTTCCCAGCTAAAGACCTGCTGCAGGTCCGAGGATCTCACATGCAACTTATGGATCTCCTCCTGTCTACATGGATTCCCCATTTAATTCAGATTAGAAGGAAAGCATATGGGGTTCCCTCACTTAAAGACATGTAAAACAACTCTTCTCTGAAATAAATGGAGGAATCAGTATACATGTTAGGAATGTTAGATGTACATATAAACTTATATACATACTGTTTTACACTTCTAGAATGTGCAACTGTTCATCCATGTTTATTCAAATATAATAACCTGGTCATGATTATGGCTAGTTATAATTTTATTAAATGTGATTTGAGTTAAATGTACTATTTCTGTAAAGCTTCATCTATGATGAAGATAATTCTCTTTTCTTTTTCAAGATGAAGAAAGCATACACAATGCAACAGGGGAATGTTTCCTTAGCAGCAAATCCCCCTGGGTTTAAAGTGGCTTCATTTCAAGCAGGGGTGCATATTTTTGTAGCCTTCAGTGAGTTAATCTTGTCCATTTTCCCGCTCCAGACTACACTGTTTGAGAACTGCAAGGGAAGATAAGAAGGAAGGATATACAGTAGGGCTCTTCAACATAGAACCATTTCTACTCCTAACCCTCCAAACCATTTTGAAAACAATTGTATGGTAGTTTTCAATCCTGCTAGCCTTCGAATACCAAGAACATGCTAGGAACAATATGAGCCAGTGGGCCAATGTAAAAATTGCCATGCAGTCAGTGCCCTCTCTTCCAAGCTATGGCAGCTACTAGAATAAGAAAACTCTCATCACAACAACCCTGTGAGGTTGGCTAGGCTGAGGGTGACTGGCCCAGAGTCATCCAGTAAGCTTCTGTGGCTAAGGATGGATGAGAACCTGGGTCTCCCCATTTCTAGTCTCGCACCTTTACCACTACACCATACTGCAGTGCTTTCCAAACTGCCGCCGTTGGCAACACAGCAACGGTGGCAGTGGCAGCGGCACGGGGGCGCGCACGGGGGTGGGGGTGTGCACGGCGGCGGCCTCGTGTTTTCCGCTAAAACGTGGAAGCGCTGATGGCGCGCCGCTGCCGTCATCACTGCCGCCACCGTGCACGCGCCCGCCATCGCTTCCGGGTTGTGTTGCGACACACTAAACTGTGTGTTGTGACACACTAAAGTGTCGCGACACACAGTTTGGAAAGCTATGCCATACTGGCTTTTGTTGTTCGGTTCAAAAAATCTGAGCTGTTGGTTTGAGGGGAAAGTTGCCTGGCTATCCAAATGCCTCCTTTTTGCATATGACTGACAGCTAAGATGATGGCATGACACAAGTTCTGCAGCCAGGGGCTTTTCCACTAGCTGCAACCATGGTAGTGTAGCGTTTCTAACTGTATAGGTAGGTGGGGGCTCCCTGAAACTCAGAAGTTGGAAGGGGAGTGAGATGAGGCAAGTATCCAGGGACACTCTTTATGTACGCAGAGAAAATAAAGCTGTGCCAGTTCTTAGAGGAATTTAGAAACTGACTAGAAGAATTAAGGTCAGGTTTGCTGATAGGCTGCCTGTGAAATTGACTACAGGAGCACTTCAGGTGGGGGCAGGCAAGGTGAAGTAAAAGTTCCCGGGACTGGGGAAATGGCCCCGCCTCCAAATCCCACAGAGCTCCAGGGACGCAAATTGCAAACTGCAAATCAGCCCCAGGCCCAGGACAGGAGCAGAGCCAAAGCCCTCTGTGGAAGGGCCACAGTTTTAAAATTATTGTACAGAAAAAGGATTACCTTGAGAGTTGCTCAGCCACTTGCTCCAGCAAATTCTGAAACAATTCTTCTTTCTCTGTTAAAAATAAAACATAATATAAAATAATATAAGAAAGTTCATTATCATGAAAGGAAACAGAGTTGTATCCCACAGTGGAGTCTGACAAATAATATCTTTAGAGAAAATTACAAGCTTTGCCATCCTTATCTATTTGGTCTAGTGGTTAAGGCATCGGGCTAGAAACCAGGAGACTGAGAGTTCTAGTCCCGCCTTAGGCATGAAAGCCGGCTGGGTGACCTTGGGCCAGTCACTCTCTCTCAGCCCTGGGAAGGAGCCAATAGGAAACCAGGAGACTGAGAGTTCTAGTCCCGCCTGAGGCATGAAAGCCGGCTGGGTGACCTTGGGCCAGTCACTCTCTCTCAGCCCAACTCACCTCACAGGGTTGTTGTTGTGGGGAAAATAGGAGGAGGAAAGAGTATCAGGTATGTTCCCTGCCTTGAGTTATTTATAAAAATAATAAAGGTGGGATAAAAAAAAATCTAAAAAAAATATTACTCCAGTATCCCTTTTGTCCTGATAACTATAATAGAATGATGGTTTCTGTACAGTACTGAGCAGAAGTACACACCAGGAACCTACTCAGGCCTCAACAAGCCTGGAAACTCCTTTCAGAGGTTGGAGACACCATTTTAATTTCAGATTCTGCCCCCACTCCCCACGGTGAGAAGGGAATTTGCATGGATGGAAGATGAGACCCTCTATGCCAGAGCTTTCCAAACTGTGTGTCGCGACACAAAAGTCTGGTGTGTCGCCACACAACCCGGAAGCGCTGATCATCATCAGCGCGTCCGGGTTTTCCCGCGGCGACACACCAACTGAAGCGCACAAAAACGGAAAGCGGCAGCAGCGCTTCCGGATTTTTGCACACTGCCGCAAGGACGGCACTTCCAGGTTTTCCTGCCGTGACACACCGCCGGTTGGTGTGTCGCCGCGGGAAAAACTTTGGAAAGCCCTGCTCTATGCCATGGAATCTGAAGTTCTCTTGGCACTTAAGTAGGAGCACCTTTACATTACAGTATGTCCATTTTCTCTCCCTAAACTCTCAGCAGCAATTTGCAGATCAGCCATGAATATTTTCCTTTTTTGCTTTGAAATGCTGAGAACAAGGAAAGAAAATCACTGCCCTGTCCCAACCTGCTCAGGTCCTGCTGCAATAAAGATGCCCTCATCCCCACTCCAAAAGAAAGAGAAGGGAAACCCCAAACCAAGAGTTAGCGCTTTGCTCACTGCTCTCCTCTGGTGCTAAACACACGTAAAACCCCACGTATGCCTACTCACACAGCAAGACCTTCACAACAGCTAGTGCCATGGAAAGGCCTTTCTTAGTAGTGGCATCTCTGTGCAGGAGGCTCCCTTGATGCCTAGTTTTTGATACCATTTTATTACTAAATGCCTTTATTACTATATTTATTTATTTATTTATTTGTTCAATTTATATCACCACCCATCTCCCCCGACAAGGGGACTCTAAATGCCTAGAGTTACAATCCGAGACACAGCAATTGCATAATAGGGCTATGCCACTTCCAATATTGATGATGTATTGCATCTTTCAGACAGCTTTTATCTATCTCCCCGCTTCTGACGTTGCCTGAAGCAGACTGTGTCACCCCTATAGTATTGCATGGCTAAACCTGTTAATTCTCAATTTTCCCAACAGAGTCACGTTCATACATTCCACAGTATGGAAATATTTTGCTATTACCTTCTGAGATGCGTTTCCAACGTCCGGTTTAGTTACAGTTCTGGGATTTTCCTAGTGGTTTTCTCACCAGGCCTGACCATGCTTACTTTTTCAAGATCAGCCAAGATCCACTATATGCTCCCACCTGCTATGTTATGCTAAACAAGTTCAAGTCTATTGCTACAATGCCAGCTCTAAGTTTTTACTCAAAGTATCCCAAACTTCTTGTGCTGCTTATTTCTTGATCCAGCCACAAACACTCTCTCAATACTGCATTTTCACCATCAGATTATTTTCAAAGCCAACAAATTTTCATAATGCCCCATTTCCCCTTGCTTTCTCTGACTGTAAGCCTGCATTTTTTCCTTTTAGCAAAATCATTGTACTCTACTTGACTTTTGAGATCTTTAATAAATAATGAATATTATTCATAGAGTGTAGGTTTTCATGGCTGCTATTTATTGGTGAAATGACAGTGAATAAGTACTGATTTTTACTAGTCATGTAACTGCTTTTTTCATAGGAGAACTAAAACTGAACTTGGAACAAGGTGTTACATCCTTATATACTACCTGCATTCAATGGAGCAAAATGCCCTCAAGCAATCATAACTACCATGTAAATGATAGGTAATATTTTCCCTATTTAAATTATTTGGATGTTTATACATTTCTAATAACTCTCTGATAATTCTGGAGAAATATCTGTTACATTGTGCCAGGATGCTGCCATTCTCCAGTTTGCCCAATGTAACTATCCCCACACTGGCAATTTGTCCTATACATTCCCTCAGTTTGATTCTAGGTTTGGAAAATGTATCCATATTAGAGGTTAGCAGTCATTCTGTCTTGTCCACCATTGCAAATCTTACACCCACACATTTTTTTTCAGGTCAGCAGGGTTTATCCCATTACATGATGGGATAGACTCTGTCCTTCTTAGAAAGTCAGTAGATCAGGCCAATAAAGTTATTCTCCTGGGTAGGACTTTACTGCATAGTGAGTGGGTCTGTTCTGTTCCTGTACATCATCAGTACAAAGGGCTATTTCCTCTAAAGCAAGGCTTCTCAACCAGGCTTCCATGGAACCCTGGGGTTCCATGAGAGATCACTAGGGGTTCCCTGGGAGATCACGATTTATTAAAAAAATTATTTCAAATTTGGGCAACTTCACATTAAAGAGGTAAGTTTCATTCTTTATTTTTAGTTTAAGAACACTATTATTGCATATATACAGGCCTACATATGAAACAAATCTAATAATTTTGTAACTTGTGGCTTATATTTGAGCCTGAATGTGCAGGGGTTCCCCGAGGCCTGAAAAATATTTCAAGGGTTCCTCCAGGGCCAAAAGGTTGAGAAAGGCTGCTCTAAAGTGTATTGTCTCTTCCTCCTACACCTCATTTTGCAGAATCCACTTGGGATGTTATTCCAGAACTGTTAGGGAAGGGTGTTTCCATAGCTGATGTTGCGTTGGGCCCTCACATTCCTTAAACAGTCCTGAAAATAATATAATATTTCACTTATTCATGTTTATATGACAGAATTTGCAAGGAATACAACCAAGCCGAATACAATCTTCACTGTTCATAGGAAGGCTTTCGGAGTTATTGCCACAGATGTTCAAATGTACAGATTTTGCTGGTAGTGTTTTCGTCCAGAGTTCATCTTCTAGGTATCCAATTAAAGGTTCCTGATACAGCCACTTTAGGGTGATTCCCTTGAAAAGATATATGGCTAATATGGTCTGATACAGCGCTTTAATGTATATAAAGCCATTAAGACCTGCCTTTTTACCCAGGCACTAGGATAGAATGACGACATCTGGAGCTGGTTGTGGGGCATCCCAAGGGGATGATTGAGGTGCCAGGTTTTTGTTTTTGTTTTTTTATTTTATGGTTCTATGATTTATGATTTTATAGTTATTGGTTTTATTGTTGTGAGCTGCCCAGAGTTGTGTTTAAGATGGGCAGCCATACAAATAATAAGGGGGCGTGGTGGCTCAGCGGGTAAGACGCCAGGCTTGTTGATCGGAAGATCGCAAGTTCGGAGGTTGGAGACCCTAGCCCCACGTGACGGAGTGAGCTCCCGCACTCGCCCCAGCTCTTGCCAACCTAGCAATTCGAAAGCATGCAAATGCAAGTAGATTAATAGGTACCACTTCGGTGGGAAGGTAACAGCATTCCATGCGCGTCATGCGGCCACATGACCGTGGAAGCGTCTTCGGACAATGCTGGCTCTTCGGCTAACAAATGGAGATGAGCACCGGCCCCTAGAGTCAGACACGACTGCACAAATGTGCGGGGGGAGCCTTTACCTTTTAGTCATACAAGTCTTTTAAATAAATACATCTTATTGAAATCTGCCGAAAAGACAATCTGGCCCTATATACTGTATCTACCCAGCATTAGTTGGTACTACAGAAAATCTAAGTTTATTCCTAAAGTGGAGAAAAGTAATAAACTAGGTTTCCATTGCACTATACAAAAGTTCAGGTTATCTCTGAATCCCTGCGGTAGTGCCAATTGATCTTGTATTTAAGGTGTTGCATGTGGAAGAGATGTTTCAGGTTCTTTTATGCATTCTCTCACTCATCAGTGTTTTGAGGAAGCAAGAAAGGTCACAGACCAAAGGAGTAGGTAATCTGTCTCCAATATGACCTGGGAAACTAATAGAAACTGCTGGACCCAGAAATTTCTAGTAAACCCCCTATGGTTTCTGAATATTGTTCACAGATGAATAAAGACTCCCTCAATTTAACAGACACATCCATGGCTTACCACTGCATTTTTAGAGGATGCTCTTTTCAATTTCCCAATCTAGCCTACAGCTCTGGGATTCCAACTGTTTCTTTTAGAAAATGTGGCATCTGTTATAAAACAATTCAATCTGTAATGTTAACAGTTACTATACATTGCATGAAATTAATATAAAGACAAAATTAACAGCTATATGTGTGTGCTTGCATATGCACACAAACATTGCTTTTAAACACTAGGATTCAGAGTGCAGTGTCCTTATATAAAGACAAAATTAACACCCATCTGCGCATGTGATGCATAAATATATGTGTTTTAGAATTTCTGCAAGTTTGGAGCCCTTAAAATGTAATGGTGAATAAAATCACCTTCAGATTAACTGATGTATGGTATGGATCAGTACCAATACACACAAGCTATATTTAGCAACACAGTTTCTATAAAAAGCTACTATTTTAAATAATTGTAATATTTAGACCTACTATCAAGTGAAGCAAGAAGCACTATTCTGCAGAAGCTGTTGAAATCAATAAATACTTAAATGCTTATATGAATGTGGAGTTAAACCTATCAAAAACATATTCAAGACGATGTGCTTTAAAGCATGCATTTAATCCAAACTTATTTTCCTAAAGTATATAATAAATTATTATCTTTCTGTGTGAGCATTTTTTTGCGAAGATTCTTCTGTGATGATGAACTTAAAAAGGAAATAATCACAGAAAGTTTTAAACCAAAGCAGAGCATCAAAACAGATTAATCAAGTACAAGAGATTTGTTATTTACTGTATTTCAGTAAAGCAAACAAAACAATGAACAGCAAGATTAGCTCAAATAGCTTTCATGCATTCAAAAAGAAGGCAGCTTCTGTTGGAAATCCAATTACTGAACCAGAATAAGAAGTGCTTTTAATTAAAAGTAGTATAAAAGATTTCTTTCTGCTTACCATCCACCAGACACAGAACGATATACAAGGCCAAACCAAGAATAAATTGTGTATCCCAGATTCACTGCCTCTCAGAATTTGGCATGGGCTGAAGCTTACATGAGTGACAAAATCCTATAAAAACAATCCAGTAAAAAAAAAAAAGGGGGGGGGAATCCGTGCCCTAGATATTTTACTTTCCGTCCCTCTTATTTTCTAAATTCATGTGCAAAACTTAAACGTATCTACTCACAAGTTACGTGCATTGAATTAAATGAGACTTACTCCTAGGTGAGTATATGCAGCCTTAGTCCTAGGACATTCTAATCCAGGGAACAGTCAGCTACAGCCTGATGTTTATAGATGTAATAAAAGAGCGAAGACGTATGTTTTTATAACCCGACAGCACAGTAAAGATATACAGCTAGCAGTTCCTCTTGCCTTAAAGAGACAAAGGTCTCTTTTCCTGAATCCACATTAACTATTTATGCAATTCCAGGGTCCCATATCAGTAACTGTGAAACGGGAAGGGAGCAAACTTTTCAGCAATTTCAACTACTTAACAAAATTTGGAAGGTGTTTTACAAACTTGGCCTCAGTCTCACAACTGTTTGGAGACATCTACGTATTGCCAAGGTTTCCTCTTCATTTTCCTGGCGAGCTTCCTGTGTAGCCTTCAGGGAATATTCAGTAGGTGAGGATTTCCTCATCACTGCCTGCTGGGGGACCATTTTCTCTGCTATTAAACCCACAGGAGCTCTGCCATAAAAAGTTGGCAGTTTCAATAAAGAAGGGTATTATTTTCTCCCAACTCATAGCTGGAAAATGTGTACTGTGATTAGACAAAAGACCCATAATAGTAGATATATGATCAGAATCCAGAATGTCAACATTCAGGTCAACTCTCTTGTCTTTTTCCTACTGAACCTCTCCCACCTTCATGTTATGTTCCATGCTGTAAAAGGCGTAATAAGTACTTGGGGAGGGGGAGGGGAGGAAGGGAGGACTCTACTTTTTGGCCATGCTTCCAACCAATAGCCATGCAACTGTAGGCTGTGCTTGTTTGTTGGTTTTATTTAGCCAGCTTTTCTATCTGCAAGAATGCCAAAATTTGAATCACTCCAGGGATTCTCTCTATTGGATATATGTTTAAATGCTCCTCTGTACTGGGGGTAGGTCAAAATTAGAAAGAAAGAAAAAATCAGTCTTTTCTCGCTCACTACTTTTTTGAGAAGCAGAGATCAAGGCCACCAACTCTTTCTTAGCCTGGAGAAAGTACTGAACCCGACACTTATTCTCCAGCTAATTTCACAGTCTGATTTTATCAGAAAACCCAATCTAAACAACTTCACAATCCCTTAGTTAGTTTCACAGTGCCAGTAGAAAACCCTGTCCCGATTTCCCTTGTTTACAGATTAGGATGCATTTCCCTTTAACAGGATATCACAAGTAAAATTGATACTATAATAAGCAACTCATACTTGGCAATGCACAGAGCCCATGATTACCAAACTCCATCCCCAGAGTCAAAGGGGAAAAATGGAATTTTGACAATAAAATAGAGTCAATATGAGAGCTTGAAGTATGCACTGAGTGAGGCAGTTGTTACATAATGGAATAAAATGTCCATAGCCCAGCCTGTTATTCAGACACAAATAAAATTATCCATGTAATCCAGTAATTTGTTCCCACAGTGACCTTCAAAATTCCTATGAGAAACCAGAAGCAGAACATGAGTTCTGTAGTACCCTGCTGCTTATGTTCCCCAGCAACTAGTATTCGAAGGCATACAGCTCCTGAGAACTGAACTGGTGGCAATATATTACAGCTTCCGTATATGGGGTGGAAAACCCAAACGACCTCTAGATCATGGTAATGAGGAATAAATCCTCTCACACTGTTCTGCCATCTAGTGATTGTCTGGATATTTGCATCCCAGATATAGTAGTCCTAAATGTGTCACTATCATAACAAGTAACCATTGCTAGCCCCAGTTCTCCATGAATTTGTTTAATTGTTAATTGCCCCTTTAAAGCCATCCATGCTGGCAACCATCCCTATATCCTGTAGAAATGATCCCACAATGTAATTATTATGCTCAATGAAAGAAGACTTTCATTTATCTGTCCTTAAGCTCCTACAATTCAGCATTTTTGGATGAGCCTGAGTTCTACAACTAGATGAGAATAAAACTTACTGTTGCCCTGAGAATTTCATAGTGAAAACTGTTTGTGTGTGTGTGTGTTTGTGTGTGTGTATGTTAGGATTGGGCTATCAAATCTAAGCTGAAAAGACCCAGATGACTACTGGATGGCAGTGAAGGATTCAGATAATCTATATCTCTTTGAAGCCATCTAGTGGCTGACCAGATTTTTGCAGCTCAGGTATGATAGCCCTGGGTATTAATGTGTGTGCATATAAACACATCATTCCATACACATTTTTAAAAATCCCTGGACATAGTTTGGCTGCTATGTTAAGTAGAACTGAAAACAATTTGCAGTCATTCTGTTTGAGGCTCTGCAGAGCTTGTGGATAAGCTATTTTCCACTGACAGGAACCCTTGTCTCATCTTGTCTCCTGGTTTCTGGGCTCAAGTCAGCCTCCCTCCTACAAAGCTTGAGTCACTATAGCATCATGCAACAAACACAATTAATGCAACAAAAGGGATAATTTTTATATTATGTGTCATCAAGTCATTGTTGACTCTTAGCGACCACATAGATAGATTTTCTCCATTATGATCTGTCCCCAACCTGGTCATAAAGGACCTTCCAATGGTGCCCCCATTGCCACTGAAACTGAATCCATCCACCTTGCTGCTGGTCGTCCTCTTCTTCTCTTTCCTTCCACCTTTCCCAGCACTAGAGCCTTCTCCAGACAGCTAGGTCTTCACATAATGTGTCCGAAGTAGGATAATTTGAGCTTGGTCATTTGTGCCTTGAGTGAGAATGCTGGGTTGATTTGTTCAATGATCTATTGGTTTGTTTTCTTGGCTGTCCACAGTATTCTCAGGAGTCTTCTCCAACATCAAAGTTCAAAAGCATCAATATTCTCCCTATCTTGCTTCTTCAAAGTCCAACTTTTGCTTTTATGGAGTGTCACAGGAAATACCATGGCTTGCACAATTCTGATCTTTGTAGCTATAGACACATCACGGTATTTGAATAACTTTTCCAAGGCCTTCATGGCTGCCTTCTCAGTTTTATAGCTTCTTAGAGAAGCTTCTCTCTCTCTCTCTTCTCTTGGAATTAAAAATATGGATGGGGAAGAGCACAAACTGAATCTGTTCTTTGCCCTCTCCTGTTGGATAATTAAAAGGAAGAATAGAATGGCTCATACGATTCTTAGCACTTTGAAGTCAGTGACAGTGAATATGACCACAAGTTGGCTTTAAGCTGCCATTACGGGATTGGGGAATGGCAATAGTGATGGATAGAAGTGCTTTCAAATTCAAGATGAATGCATTTATTAGTGACTTATGGGTGTAATTGGTGTCAGATTCACCTAGTGAATAAATGAGGCACACATTTCAGTGTCATCTCTTTTGGGGGGAAACAAAGACTAAGGATGGTAATGATAAAGGAGCACCTGTTCAGCAAAAACCAGGCTGCAAGAGACCTATGCGGAAAATGATTGTGAAACTGTAGAAAACAGCTGTTATTTGGAATGATACATTGTTAATAAAAATACATTGTTGGCAAAAATGTGTCCATAACCCAATGTGACGCTTATTCTGTTCCATGGGCCAACATACCATACTTGTCTACGAACCTGCCTAAGTCAAAACTGCTTTTCAGACAGAAACAGGCCTTTAACATTACCCATGATTGTATATTTTTGTCAGCCCTTCTAGGTAGACCAGACTTGAACACCAAAGTTAGGAATGCTAAAACTACTCTTACTATGGAGTTACAGTAACAGAATCTTGCAACTCTGAATGTGCGTCTCCCCTGCCTGCCTTTATCCTAAAGAGAACTAGGGAGGGTAAAGTCTGAGACGTTTTCTCAAATTACATTCCTGTTTGGACTCAGATTTCTCTTATCTGACCATTGCCTTGGCTGTGGCTCTTCTTCCTGTTCCTCAAGGTTATTCTCACAGCCCATTACAGTTTTTCATACATATTATTTTCCATATACAATATGCAATATATAGTGCAGATCTCTGAACTCAGAAGGAGATTCCAACCTTGAATTGGTATGCTAAAGGATGGACAGATAGTAACAAATTCAAAAGGAGATCAAACTAAGATGGAAGGTTTATACTGAAATACTGTACAGTAGAGATGTCAACATCCAGGATACCTTAGAAGACATTCCCCACTTACAAGAACCTCTAGTATTAGGAGGTTACCAAGTCAGAAGGCTACAGAAACTGATGGAATACCCACTGAAATATGGCAAGCAATAGAAGAAGAATCAGTAAAAATTCTAACCAAGCTTTGCCTGCAAATCTGGAGAACAACAAACTGGCCAAAAGATTGGAAGAGGTCAACCTATGTCAGAGTCCACTCTGACTCTGACTCTGAGCTAGAGGAAAATGAAACTCACAACAGAAACGAAACTTATCTTGTGCAGCAACCAGCGCGGGGAACTTGTGATGAGCAGGTGCAGGGTCAAAAGTGCAATACTCGTGATCCAACTCGTGATGAGCAGGTGCAGGAGTCCAGATCCGAGGATGACCCAGCAGCGCAGGAGAATCCTGAAGAGATGATTGGTCCAGAACCAGGAACCAAGTCTAGAGCACCAATCAATGCACGAGAAAAGAGGGCTGAGAAGCGCACCAAGCAGAAGGAAGCCCGATTCGCTCCTGAGGACAGAAGGCGTTCGGAGAACAGAATAAAAGGACGGCGGAGCAAGCAACCGATTGTGGGTGACAACCATTCCAACAAGCTAACAGCTTCTTCGGAAGAAGTCCAGCTGGAACAGTCTTCGGATTCTTACCCTGTAGCTGCCATGGAACCAGAACTGGAACCTTGCCTCATTTCTGAACTGAACCCAGCTGCATCAGAGTCTCATGCTGCTCCTTTGCCAAGTGAGACGGGGTCTCATCTCACAGTTCTTCAGCAAACCTCAGCACATTGCAGTCCCGAAGCTCCAGTTTGGCTGCGTCTAGCCACTTCAGCCAAGTTCAGCCCTGCAGCCTTAGTCAAGCAACTTCCTGACAGTTCGGCTCAGCCTCATCAGCGTGCTACTGGTCAGTCTTATCGTGCTGGCTTTGTGCCATCGTGCCTTGTTGTTCCAGAAGTACCTTGTCTAGCCTATCCAGTCCAGTATTGTACTGTAGCTCCAGGGAATTATTGTCCAGTGAATCCAGTCCAGTATTCCCTTGCTGCTCTAGAGGAACCTTGTTCAGAGAATCCAGCCCAGCTTGTCCTGCAGATCCAGCCCAGAGTTGCCTTGCTGATCCAGAGGAACCTTGTCCAGAGAGTCCAGAGAATCTAGCCCAGCCTTGCTACTCCAGAGGAACTTGTCCAAGAGAACTCAGTCGTGTTTGCCTGGCCAGTCCAGTCTTGCCTTGCCAGTCCAGTGTATCCTGTCACTCCTGAAGAACCTTGTCCAGCATATCCAGTTTAGCATTATTATGTAATCCAGCTTGGTCCTACCTCAGTGTTTCAGATGAATCTAACCCTGAGCTCCAAGTTAAGTCTTGCAGATTTACTCAAGCCTTGCCCTTGATCTAGAAGAATTGGTTTACTTGTTGTGAACTCTAGCTTGTGTTACTGCATAGCTGCTAAGCTTTCCTATTGCAACCAATTGTGAAGTTCCAGTTGATTCAAGCAAATTACAATGTGTGCTTAAAAGACTTACTTTTGTAAATAGTTTTATAATAAAATAAAACCATTTCCTTAAGAGTTCCTGGTGGTCTCATACCCGAACAGAACACTATATTCCAATACCAAAAAAAAACAAAAAACTTAAGAGAGTGGGCAAACTATCACACAATATCCTTAACTTCACATGCTAGCAAAATAATGCTTAGGATCATCCAATGCAGATTACAGTCCTACATGGAAAAAAGAGATGCCAGATGTTCAAGCTGACTTTAGAAAAATCCAAGAAACATGAGATATTATTGCTGATGCACACTGGATAATTGAGAAAGCCAAAGAATGCCAAACAGAAGTAACTATAGGCTTCATGGATTATAGAAAGGCCTTTGATTGTGTTGATCACATCAAGCTGTGAAAAGTAGAAGGAAAGAGAAGAAGAGGATGGCCAGTAGCAATGTGGATGGACTCAGTTACAGTGGTGATAAGTGCACCATTGGAAGAAAAACCAGGTTAGGGACAGATATTCATGGAAAAAAATCTATGTGGTCACTAAGAGTTGACTCCAACCTGATGGCATATAACCAACCAACCAACCAACCAACCAACCAACCAACCAACCAACATATTTCCAGATGACAGCCTGATCAGATTGTATGTGAACCACGCACCATATCCTGTATGAATGGAAAGTAGTGGATAGTCAGATGCATTACAGTACTTCAAACTTCCAGGCAGACATATTCCCTCATGTTATTCCAGGAAAGGTCATTGTGATCCTTCTGAGTTTTGGGGAAGGGCAGAGAAAAACACTTGTCTGGGAGATTTTCTGTTGTTTTGTACATGTTAACGAGATCCTGGGATGTGAACTTGTTTAAGAGCCATAACCCCAAGATAGCCTTCCTCAAATTGGTGTCTTCCAGATGTGTTGGGAATTTCCAAGAAATCTGTGAATTCTCTTCTCCTCTGGAAGAAAATTGAACAGTGAATTCTCTTTTGTCAGATTGAATGCCGGAAAGAAGGAAGGAAGGAAGGAAGGAAGGAAGGAAGGAAGGAAGGAAGGAAGGAAGGAAGGAAGGAAGGAAGGAAGGAAGGATTCTCTGCCTGTCATTATTGGAAATACATCAGCCCGTGAGAAAGGTAATTTTCTCTAGATAAGAAGATTCTAGGTGTAACCACACAGGAAACACTCATATCCCAGAGGCATAGATGAATTGTGAGGGAAAACAGCTTAAAAATGTACTGGAAGTCAGTGAATCTGCTGCAAAGGATGGGTTGCCTGACCCATATAAAACTGTCTGCTGCATTCTGAACTTTCATCTGATGTTTCCAAAGATAATCCATACAGTGCATTGCTGCAGTGGTTGGAGTGGTTAAAGCATTCTTATCCCACATAGTTGTGGAAATTTTTATGGAAAAATGATAGTCCCGTTGCACCCGCAATCTTTCATAATAGAACAATCCACTGACAGCAAGCAGTAATTTTCCATGTATAATTCCTTGTTATTGGTACCATCCCATCTGTGGCCCAGTAAGAGGGAAAGTGGATGTTTTTATAACCTTTTGGTTCAGTGATAATTTATGACCAACTAAGATAGTGTGCAAAGCATTACTAGGGAGAACAAGTAGTGATACTGTCAGGCAATCCCTTGTGCACAGGTAACATGCAGTGCCAAAGTATTTGTTTAGGCCACCCTTTGGACTAAGAACTATCCTACTCATTGTGTCCTGAAGAAGATGAAAACTGGCACATGGTTTTCAGGCAAACCTTTTCCCTACTTCTGCTTATTCAAACCATGCGCCCAAGATTTCACCACTGTTGGGAGACCAAAGTTGGATGGGGCTTTTTCCCCTTAGAAAATGTCAAGATTTAGGTATGTCACATTTTCAAAAGTAGGGTGTTTTTTTGTTGCTGTTGTTTTGCAAACCTGGGGATTAGCAATGGAAACAGGATTCTTTTCCCCACCTTTCAGTATCCTTGAGAGAAATGCAGAAAGCTTCTTAGGCTGCTCACTAATAGGTAGCAGCTGCAGGGTAAAACCCAGCTTTTCCCTCTGGCTGCCTTGGATTTAGTCACTCTTTTCGTGTGTGCTCTGCACTCAGCAAGTCCCTAGCCTGACGTCAGTGGGAGCCCTTCCCAGAACGAGTACATGATATTCGGCAGGGGCTCATGCTGTGGATGCGACACCTGCGGTGTGGGAACCAAGTAGTTTACTTGACCTCTTTCTCTTAAGGTCACATTATCTCAGCCTTCAGTTTTGGCCAGCAAACCAGTGGATGCGAATGCAGCAAACAAAAGCCTATCTTGCTGTTCATGAATACAGGCTGCTACAAACAGAGCAGGATATATATAAAAACATGAGAGTTTATTCCTGCCTCTTACAGCACATGGATTGCTTTTAGTTCCCTGCTCCTTCACTTTAAAAGATTAAGGAAAAGCATCAGGGGGGAAAAAAATCCCAAAGGCATTGGAGAATTGTTACTAACATCAGAGAATACCTTGCTAGATAGCATGCAGTGGCTTCCTGCCTGCGTGCACAGATTTGTCATACCAAAATGCCAGGAAAGATCGTAATAAACATTTAAAGAGCACTATGCAGATATTTATGACCATGAAAAATCAGACCACATAGTCTTCTTGAACTGTCTTACATGGGTCAGTAGGACTGTATTGTGCAAAAATATCAGAAAGAAAAATATATGCCAGACTTCTACTCCTATTTTGTTTTCCGTATTTATGCGGTTGTAATGGCAGTTTCCCGTGCTTAGGGTGATCAGTTGGAGAGGAAGACCAGATTGGGTTTGCTTCTTCTTCTTCTTTTTTTTTAGAGTTGTTTGGGAAAGGGAATCTAGGCAAGTGTTATCTTTGGCACAAATGAGACAACCCTTGCTGAAATGCCCTTTTTTGAACAATTTCTCAATCAGGGATCAGAAACGTGCAGTCTTAGGGCCATTTAATTTCATAAGGCCCTCGGCCTAATTTCTAGACATCTCTGTCAGAGATCAAGTCAAACGAAGCAATTTCTCTCTTTCCTTCAGGGAAAGATAGCATGAAAAGAAGGGGGGAAGGTAAGGAGAATCAGAGAAATAATAGGTATTTCCACTCACATGTTGATGTATGGCCCACAGCTGTTGTTTCACCTTTGACAGTGTGTTTAGCAGCAGAGGTGTGGTAAGTATTGTGTAGCAGGACTAGAAGTCAGTGTGCTTTATCTTCTTCTACTCCTCCCTCTCCCTTCCCAAGGAAGTAAGATAATTCAGATGTTCCTACCCACATGTAAAATGCTTATCATTTTGAAAGAGAGAGCAAGATTCCAAATAGTGATACTGAATGTGGAGCCATAGAAGGCTTAGGATATTTAGGAGTTATTTAGATATAAAGCTACAGCTACTTTCAGCATGAATGTTTGTAAATAAAATACAATAAGTATCCCATGATGTCCCTTCAAAGGAAACTGGACCATGGAAGTGCTGGAACACTTGAATCCTTCCCCCCAGTTAGAGAACTGCACATTAACAATATTTGCTTGAATCTATCCTGAAGTATCCTTGAACTACCCTCAACTCATCTTGGAACTGGCTCAAGCACTTTTTATTTTTCTTGAAAAATTCTAGGGAAAAAACTCATCTATTCTCTCAAGAGCACTCTCTTAGCTAAGAGTGTTGACAAACATATAAGTAGTGTTCCATGTGTAACTGCATTGTAATAAATTGTCCCAGGGAAGCATAATATCCCAGCACTAGACATCTAAAAATCCAACAGCCCTGTCTCCTCCCCAAAACATCTGAGAACAAAAGAGGGGGTTAGATCTGGAAGCAAGCAATGACCACAAGAATCATCTGGGAGAATCATTTGGGAGAATGACTCAATTAGATGACTTAGCCACCCAGCAAAAGGCAGTATAGCAAGGTGATTTGCCCAGACAGTTCACAGCAATCAATGAAAGTTTAATTAAGAATAAAGGATTTCTATCAGTGACAATTTTGCAGCCACAATCAGCAAAGAAGACAATGAAACCATTCTTGATTTTATTTCCCTCCGCAGCACAGCTGTGATTACACTCAGGTCTTTCTAGGCCAAAACAATAGGAAGGAGGTTTGCTGCCAGCAGAACACTCTCTTTTTTAATCCAAGTATACTATGTCACAATATAATCAAGCAATATAGTCTTAGTGTCACATTAGAAATTGACATAAAAGTGATGGGGCATATCTTTAATATTCAGCAAACTCTGTGGGATTCTTTTGAAGCCATATTTCCCAACCTGATAAATTGGCTTGTATCTTATATGAAGCTCATCCCAGGGAAGCTGTATAAATCTGAGCTGATCCAACATTCCTAGTCATGTCCCTGGAGATCACTTGTCTTTTGTTTTGTTCCTGACAATAACTTGATAACTTTACATTCCAGCTCTAAGTACCTTTTATCATAAGTCTTTAAAAAACAAATTTGCATAAGGAGAAAGGATCAGGTCATACTTCTGAGCTGATTAGATGTAGAAAAATCCAACAAGGGGAAAGCAAGTCTGTTATCTCCAACTGATGCTATTAGGTGTGTATTTTGCCATTGAATGGGCATTTTTGTTCCAGTTAGAACAATTCTTCTGAATCCTTTTTCGAACCAGTTCCCATTCAATTTTATAAAAAAAGAATTTATTTTTTCCAACAAATTCTTTTAAAAGAGAAGCAAATGTGAGAAATTCATATGAAAGAAGTTCAGCATTCTTGCACTTAGGAGGCTGTAATAATTTCTCCAGAGATCTGCATCTTCCTGGTTCCCCATCCTTCAATTAAATTCCAAGGGAAGGCATAATGAAGGAACTCCTCTTCCCAAGAGGCTTTATTAGTAGTAATAGTACTACTGGCCTATTATCATTTTCTTGAGCAATTGAGAATTTCTTTTTTCTGTAGACAAATTTTCAAACATAAGTGTTTTTGTACTTGGGTTCAAAATATAGAGTGATAATTTCTGTTCACACTACAAGGCTTTTTTTTTTTTACTATTATACCTATGGGAAGACCTTTTTATGTCATATCAATCTCCTGGAAGAGCTTTTTGCAGTAATACTTTAGAAGGAATTTTGGAGGGGCACAGAGAGCCACAGAGAGAATCCATCCTACTAGATACTATGCTGAAAGCAGCTTGACTTTGTTGGACATAACTCTTAAGAAGACCATAAACAATAAGTTTGTTATTCTTGATTCTCTTTGCAGGTAATTTGCACTTTTTCAGGTTGTATTCAGGCTTTAATGTAGAATCATACCAGATGTTAGTACAGAATAGCATTTAAATGCTGGCAAACAAATGGGTGTGCTAAACACATAAGTCTTTCTACTACATTAAAATAATAAAAAGGTAAAGGTTCCCCCTTGCACATTTGTGCAGTCATGTCCGACTCTAGGGGCCAGTGCTCATCTCCGTTTGTTAGCCGAAGAGCCAGCGTTGTCCGAAGACGCTTCCACGGTCATGTGGCCGGCATGACGCACGCGGAACGCTGTTACCTTCCCACCGAAGTGGTACCTATTCATCTACTTGCATTTGCATGCTTTCGAATTGCTAGGTTGGCAAGAGCTGAGGTGAGTGCGAGAGCTCACTCCGTCACGCAGGACTAGGGATTCGAACCTCCGAACTTGCGATCTTCCGATCGACAAGCCTGGCGTCTTACCCGCTGAGCCACCACGCCCCCTACATTAAAATAATACTGAAACTATAAAATGGTATTTCCCATGGCACAATTATGATGCCTCAAGACTGGCTCAATCGTATTCAAATTAGTGGGCTTGAAATGCCCAGTCTCCAGCAAAGGAGATCGTTACCTTGTCGTGGTGCTGGAACGTGAGCACCTCAATGAAACCATGAGCTAAACTGTGAAGGGACACCCAAGATGGGAAGGTCGTGGCAGAGAGGTCAGACTAAATACGATCCCTGGGGAAGGTAATGGCAACCCACCCCAGTATTCTTGCCGTGAAAACTAAATGGATCAGTACAACCAGAGATATGTCGGTATACCATCGGAAGATGGGACTCCCAGGTCGGAAGATGGTCAAAATGGTACTGGGGAGGAACAGAGGATAAGTTCAACTAGCCCCAGATGTGATGACGCAGCTAGCTCAAAGCCGAAAGGACGACTAGCGGCCGACGGTGCTGGTGGTGAACGATGAATCCGATGTTCTAAAGATCAACACACCATAGGAACCTGGAATGTAAGATCTATGAGCCAGGGCAAATTGGATGTGGTTATTGGTGAGATGTCAAGATTAAATATAGACATTTTAGGTGTCAGTGAACTGAAATGGACTGGGATGGGCCACTTCACATCAGATGACCACCAGATCTACTACTGTGGACAAGAGGACCACAGAAGAAATGGAGTTGCCTTCATAATTAATAATAACGTGGCTAAAGCAGTGCTTGGATACAATCCAAAAAACGATAGAATGATCTCAATTCGAATTCAGGGTAAGCCATTTAACATCACAGTGATCCAAATATACGCCCCAACCACAGATGCTGAAGAAGCAGAAGTAGATCAGTTCTATGAGGATCTGCAGCACCTACTGGATAATACACCAAAAAGAGATGTTATTTTCATTACAGGAGACTGGAATGCTAAGGTGGGTAGTCAAACGACACCTGGAATTACAGGCAAGCATGGTCTGGGAGAACAAAATGAAGCGGGACAAAGGCTGATAGAATTTTGCCAAGACAACTCACTGTGCATAACAAACACTCTCTTCCAACAACCTAAAAGACAACTTTATACATGGACTTCACCAGATGGTCGACACCGAAATCAGATTGACTACATCCTTTGTAGCCAAAGGTGGCGGACATCTATACAGTCGGTAAAAACAAGACCTGGAGCTGACTGTAGTTCAGATCACAAACTTCTTATTGCAAAATTTAGAATCAGACTAAAGAGAATAGGGAAGACCCACAGATCAGTTAGATATGAGCTCACTAATATTCCTAAGGAATATGCAGTGGAGGTGAAGAATAGATTTAAGGGACTAGATTTAGTAGATAGGGTCCCAGAAGAACTATGGACAGAAGTTCGCAACATTGTTCAGGAGGCGGCAACAAAAAACGTCCCAAAGAAAAAGAAAACCAAGAAGGCAAGATGGCTGTCTGCTGAGACACTGGAAGTAGCCCAAGAAAGAAGGAAAGCAAAAGGCAACAGTGATAGGGGGAGATATGCCCAATTAAATGCAAAATTCCAGAGGTTAGCCAGAAGAGATAAGGAATTATTTTTAAACAAGCAATGTGCGGAAGTGGAAGAAGACAATAGAATAGGAAGGACAAGAGACCTCTTCCAGAAAATTAGAAACATCGGAGGTAAATTCCAGACAAAAATGGGTACGATCAAAAACAAAGATGGTAAGGACCTAACAGAAGCAGAAGAGATCAAGAAAAGGTGGCAAGAATATACGGAAGATCTGTATAGGAAGGATAATAATATTGGAGATAGCTTTGACGGTGTGGTCAGTGAGTTAGAGCCAGACATCCTGAAGAGTGAGGTTGAATGGGCCTTAAGAAGCATTGCTAATAACAAGGCAGCAGGAGACGATGGTATCCCAGCTGAACTGTTTAAAATCTTGCAAGATGATGCTGTCAAGGTGATGCATGCCATATGCCAGCAAATTTGGAAAACACAAGAATGGCCATCAGATTGGAAAAAATCAACTTATATCCCCATACCAAAAAAGGGAAGCACTAAAGAATGTCTATGAAGGTTCTCAGTCATCCAGGTGGAATTGTCTGTAGCTTGAATCATGTCAACTGGATTTCTATTTTCTTAGTGGAAACGTTTCGCTCCTTATCCAAGGAGCTTCTTCAACGAAAGAACCTGGTCATTCCCTACATGGCTGGCGTGTCTGAAAAGATAAAACGGATATTTGGCAAACACCACATACCTGTATATTTCAAACCCACCAACACACTGAGACAGAGGCTTGTACACCCCAAAGATCAAACTCCAAAACATAAGAAAAGCAATGTAGTTTATGCAATCCAGTGCAGTGAGGAGTGCTCTGAACTCTACATTGGAGAAACCAAACAACCTATGTACAGGAGGATGGCACAACACAGGAGAAATAACACCACAGGACCAGAGTCAGCAGTTTATCTTCATCTAAAAGAAAAAGGACACTCATTTGAGGACATTAATGTTCACATTTTAGACAGAGAAGATAGGTGGTTTGAGAGAGGGGTCAAGGAATCCATTTATGCCAACTTGGAAAATCCTTCCTTGAATAGAGGTGGGGGCCTCAGGCACAAACTCTCCCCCATCTTCCTCCCCGTGTTGTCTTCTGTGCCTAGGAAGATTAAGACCATTTCAGAAGCTCAACAGCAGCATGGTGATTTTAACGACCCTCCATTAGATGATAAAAGGACTTAAAAATTACATCTCAATATAACCATGACCTAGCCCCAGGTGTAAGGTCACACAGCTACCTAGGAACATATTTAGGATTCCCTTACCAACTTTGCTCAGACTGAAGAAGCTCCTTGGATAAGGAGCGAAACGTTTCCACTAAGAAAATAGAAATCCAGTTGACATGATTCAAGCTACAGACAAGCACTAAAGAATGTTCAAACTATCGAACAGTGGCACTTATTTCACATGCCAGTAAGGTAATGCTCAAGATCTTGCAAGGTAGACTCCAGCAATTCATGGAGCGAGAATTGCCAGATGTACAAGCTGGGTTTAGAAAAGGCAGAGGAACTAGAGACCAAATTGCCAATATCCGCTGGATAATGGAGAAAGCCAGGGAATTTCAGAAAAACATCTATTTCTGTTTGATTGACTATTCTAAAGCCTTTGACTGTGTGGATCATAACAAATTGTGGCAAGTTCTTGGTGGTATGGGGATACCAAGTCATCTTGTCTGCCTCCTGAGGAATCTGTATAACGACCAAGTAGCAACGGTAAGAACAGAGCATGGAACAACGGACTGGTTTAAGATTGGGAAAGGAGTACGGCAGGGTTGTATACTCTCACCATCACAGGACGTGCTGGGCTTGAGGAATCCAAGGCTGGAGTTAAAATCGCTGGAAGAAACATTAACAATCTCAGATATGCAGATGATACCACTTTGATGGCTGAAAGCGAGGAGGAGTTGAGGAGCCTTATGACAAAGGTGAAAGAAGAAAGTGCAAAAGCTGGGTTGCAGTTAAACCTCAAAAAAACCAAGATTATGACAACGAGCTTGATTGATGACTGGCAAATAGAGGGAGAAAAAGTGGAGGCAGTGACAGACTTTGTATTTCTAGGCGCAAAGATTACTGCAGATGCTGACTGCAGCCAGGAAATCAGAAGACATCTACTTCTTGGGAGGAGAGCAATGGGAAATCTTGATAAAATAGTTAAGGGCAGAGACATCACACTGACAACAAAGGTCCGCATAGTTAAAGCAATGGTATTCCCTGTAGTAACCTATGGCTGTGAGAGCTTGGACCATAAGGAAGGCTGAGCGAAGGAAGATAGATGCTTTTGAACTGTGGTGTTGGAGGAAAATTCTGAGAGTGCCTTGGACTGCAAGAAAATCAAACCAGTCCATACTCCAGGAAATAAAGCCAGACTGCTCACTTGAGGGAATGATATTAAAGGCAAAACTGAAGTACTTTGGCCACATAATGAGAAGACAGGATACCCTGGAGAACAAGCTGATGCTAGGGAAAGTGGAAGGCAAAAGGAAGAGGGGCCGACCAAGGGCAAGATGGATGGATGATATTCTGGAGGTGACGGACTCGACCATGGGGGAGCTGGGGATGGTGACGGCCGACAGGAAGCTCTGGCGTGGGCTGGTCCATGAGGTCACGAGGAGTCGGAGACGACTGAACGAATAAACCAAAAAAAAAAGCCCAGTAAATTTGTTTTCAATTCTAAGTATCTTATCAGTGAAATTCAATGATCATTTAAACACAGATTTACAAGCTTGAGAATGTTCTAAAATTAATTCAGGCTAAAATATAATTTACCTGTTTGTTGTTCAGTGGCCACAGGTATTACTTTGTAGGGAGTCCTGCAAGAGACAAAAAAAAAAAAGAACACTTAACAGCATTATTTTTCAAATGATTAGTGCTATTGTGGGAAAAAGGAATGCTATGCACACCCCTTGGTCATCTGAAGAAAATGCAGGATATAAATCTAGCAGACAAATTAAGTAACCAATATGCTGCAAAACATGAAAGGTTGCTAGTGGAACTTACTATTTAGGCAGAGAAAATTTACTTGCCCACCTCCAATAAAGTCAGGAGGTCTTGACTATGATCAGACTGTGTTGATCACATATATAGTTCTGCAAACTTTAATGGGACATAACAGTATATTCCTGCCTGAGGCTGGGAGGATTACAGTGTGAAGAATAAAACTGACTTTCAGTGTAAACAGCAGTGATGGGAAATGATAGCAGAAACAGAGTAGTCCTGGGAAAAGAAGAGGAGCTTTGGGAATAGGAGAGCCTTAGGCTTTCTGACCATTAATTAATACACATGTCCCAAACTCCCTGCCTTCAGAATGATGTTATCTTTGTTTCTTCCAGTAAAGAACCATCAATGCCTGTAAACCCAATGTAAGCCCTCAGAGGAACTCAGACGTTTTGTTTTTAAATAAGCTACTTCTTTGCAGCATGGGTTTTTTTCCAGATAAAACTCCATATACTTTAATAATAATAATAATATAAGGTTTTAGTTTTAATTAAAGGGCCTTTGGGGCTGTAATAGTCTGAGTAATTTTTGCTGTCTCTCACAAGCCAGGAATACAAAAGGACAACTGGTGAGTAAAACACTCCATTCTGCCAGTCTAGCTTCAATCATAAGAAGAGGTACCTGCCTTTCTGAGTTGGCTGGCATGGTGGGATCAATGGATACCATGCAGTCATCAGCTGTGAAGAGTGAAATGGTTGTATTCCTGGAAGACAAAGTTTAAAGCTAGGTTTATTTAACCAGGTCAGACCCTAGCCTCTTGCACTGCCATCTCATATTTTTAATGGGAAGTTTGACAGATAGTTTAAAAAGTTGCTACCTTTTTAAAGAGGCAAATGGCTACAATTATTTAAGAGAAGAAGAGTGCCAAAACGAATATTGCAGAATACTATTGTTGAATTTCAGGTTAGGAAAGGCTGGAATATTCAAATAAATACCTCATGTTGTAGGGGAAAATGGGACCATAGTTTTGGGATACCCCCACTATTGTTGGTGTATCCTCTGCGCATTCAGCAGAAAATTAATATTTATTTATTTATTTATTTATTTACTATCCCGCCTTTATTATTTTTATAAATAACTCAAGGCAGCGAACATACCTAACACTCCTTCCTCCTCCTATTTTCCCCACAACAACAACCCTGTGAGGTGGGTTGGGCTGAGAGTGTGTGACTGGCCCAAGGTCACCCAGCCTTACATACAGTTGCATGTATATAGATTTCTTATTCTTATTCTTATGAATTGTATTCATGTATATAGATTTCAGCTGCACGAATAGGAACACGGCCTAGGATTTTGGATTTTTGCAGGGGCACCTACAGGAGAGTAAAAAAAATCAATAATTGTATGGCTGCAGTCTTACTTTTTTGGACACACACCCCACCGGCACCCCAGGGTTCTTGCCTGGAAAACCTGTGTCTGTCTGAATGTACAAACTCTTTCATAATAAATGTTGGGCTGCGTTGCATTGTCTGCACAAGACATGACTTCAGAAATATTCATGCTATTGTATCACATATTCATTGAAACCATTAAGTGTGTGTGCTAATTGGAACACCACTATTCACGCAAATTAAAATGATTCAGTATAAATATTAATTATACAACAACACTCACAACAACAGCACTCACTTTTTCATCTCTGACCTATGAGTAATAGCAGTCAGGTAATTCATTTCTTTACATACAAATAGTTCCATGATAACATTCTGAAACAGATCTGTATTATTTTTACTACTCCCTCAAGAAGTAAATGAGTGCAGTTCTGCTAATGTTCTGAAGCAACTGATATGGTTGATAGACTTCTCCATGAATCTGTCTACTTTCCTTTTAAAGCTGTCCAGATGGGGAAAATATGAAAGAGTTTTATACTACTCCAAGGGCTAAAGAAATACATGGTTTTGCATTACTGTGATTTTATGATGATATTTTAAGGATTTAAATGATGTAAACTACATTGATATATTACATGCCTTCTTTAGGCACTTATTTACAGGACAAAAAAACCCCTGATTTTTATTTGACATGCAATACCAGCAAAAGAAACAAAAACCAAGAATCTTTCCCAGTTAGAAGAAAATATATTTTTTTCCCAGGCATTTTCAGTTAGTTTTAAGTGCCCACATTATATTGAGAGAGTGGCTTTAATGTGTTTTTATTATACTTTCCCTACATTATTTTTAAATGAATTTATTATATTGTTATTATTTTAATGTTTCGAGTAACATAACATGCTCAGAGAACTTTAGAGATTGAATGGATTAGAAAAACATAACAAGTACAATAGATCTGCTCCCTATGCTGCTTTTATTTACCTGGGCTTGTGGAATCACAAGCTACTATTTTTTGCAAGAGCTCTAAAGAGGAGCATCTTTAAACATTTTTGGTAACTTCTCTGCAAACACACATGTATGCCAGGAAAAATGTTTTTCAGGTCAGTACTTGTCAGGGGCTAAAACTTTACTTCTGACCTGAAAATTAAGCAGGTTGAATTTGTTGGCTCTTGGTGAGAAAAGTGCTTTTACCAAATGTTTATGAATAGTTCATATTGTTAAATCAAACCAATGTGGCAATAACACAGAAGGTTTCAGGAGTCCAGGCTGTTGATCTTCTTTGATCTACATTAAGGGAAGGTGGGCAGGCCTAGAGAGCACCAAGAAGAAAGCATGTTGGCTTGAGAGTTCTGCAGAGATTCATGAGGTACATGTGTTAATAGGACAGCAATTACACATAGAGGAAATGAGACAGGTGCATGTTGCGAATGTGAACAGTATGGGTCTTAAGAGCTCTGGGAGGCCATTAGAAAAACAACACAGCTGACTTTTTCAATATTACATGCCAGTTATGAAAATCAGGAAAGTTTAAGATGAACACCTGAAGTGAATCTTTAATCTTAACTACAATTCAGTTACAACTAGGTGACCAAACTTCAAAATCTAAGTTGAATACCCTGGCTGACAGCTACTAGAGCAGCCTTCTGGGGACTGAAGCTACATAGGCAGTTAATGTAGCCATGCCAAGTGCAAGATGGTTACACAAGCAATTTAGTTTCATATTAGCTTTCAGTACAGTGAATGTTTATGAGTTGTCTATGCCTGTCATATGTGAATAAAGCCTAAGGCAGAATTCCAAATATCGGTGCAGATGTTTTGTACCCTTCCTTTCCATTTTTAACATAATGATGAGAGGAAAAGCAAGAGAAGAGATATAAGTGATAAGCTATCTTCACTTGCTTTAGCATTAATATCACTGTAGGAGAAATATTGCAGGACTAGCTCAGTTTTCATTCTAGATTAGTAGCTGAAATGGCAGTTTAGTTTTCCATCAGCTTTTAAAAGAACCCATTCTAATGTCAGTCTACTTCAAATCTTTACTGTACATTCATGTTACAAAATGCTGGTTATGATGTTTGAAGCACTAAACAGCCTGAACCTAAGGTACTGGCTTCTCTTTGAACCTGCCTGCCAGTTGAGATACTGGGGGGTGGGGGTGGGGTTCTGCCTGAGGCTCCATGTTTATCAGACCTAATGCATCACAGAGGCTAAAAAGACTGAAATACGAATCCAGAAATCCCCAGTTCTTATTTCTTTCAAACTCAGTCCCATCTGTAAAAAGGAAGGTTAAAAAAATACTGACTTACCTTACAGAGTTGTAAGGATTTCAATTAAATAGTATAGAATTACCTAGAATTCTGGTTTTTTAAAAACAAAATTGATGATGAAATATTGAAATCTGATGGTCTATCATTTTCTTTAATTAATTTTCATAGTATTGTATTGGTTGTTGCTTATGGGTCCATTTTTTAAGAGGGAATGAAAACAAGGCAATTCAATGTTTGTGTTCTTTAAATACATAAATATGCTTACATTATATTTTCCATATTTCATAATGGTAGACAATATCTATTCTATGTTCTTTATACTCATGAAAAGAAGACATATAAACTCAGTTCACATAAAGAATCCTCAGGCATCAGAAATTATTTTTACCTTGGTAATCCTGTAGCAATGCAGAAGAGCTCCATAATATCTCTAGAGTTACAATACTTGCTGAAGGTCACCTTCCAAGAAAAAGAGAATTAGTGAAGACATAACCAGAAGAAAGAGCTTCTAATGGCAATTAGAATTCCATCCAAACTGTTTATAAAATTCACATTGTGACAAAAGGCCACTGCATCACCAATCCTCCAAGGTAGAATAGATGCAAAGCTTCAGTGTCTATTAAGGGGGCCTTTGGTGCTACCCAATTAATCATTCTCAGTCAGGTCTCTTGAAAATACAATGTGTTCCAATGTAGAAGAATACAGTAGACTTCCAGAACTTTATTTGACCTCTGTAAAAGCCAGGTTAAAAAATATGGCCTATACTGCTACATCAGTGTTTTTCAAACTTGGCAACTTTAAGTTGTGGGGACTTCATCTCCCAGAATTCTGAGAGTTCAAGTCCACACATCTTAAAGTTGCCAAGTTTGAGAAATACTGTATGTGGTTAAGCAAAGCAAAATAACCAAAATCACCTGCGGTTATCAACTGCTCATGTTTCCTCAAGAATCAGTTACAGAAAAGTTCAGAAATGGACAATTGCTTTTAAAATAAAATATTAGTTCACAACTATTTTTCTGTTTTAATGTTTTTAATTAACTTTATAATCTTCTTAGAAAACATGGATTATTGGGCAAATTAAAAGTATAATAAATAAGAAATACTGGGAATTATTTATTTGTTATGATTCAAGGATAAATCCTTGAGAGGGAAGACAGAGGGAAGAAGATGGGTTTAATCACATACAGATGCTGGACTCACACATCAAACTACTGTAATCCTTAATTGTGATGTATACAAGTCATAGTTAAAACAAACTATTGTTTAATGCAACTTCTGAACTGAGCCAAACAATAAAGCTGATCAATTATTCATATGATAGTTCCACAAATCTGGGTAACATAATTTGCATGTGTGCATGTACACATATTTACTAACTGGATGTAATGAATTAGCAAAGATAAATAAATCTGGTTGATTATTCGTATGATAATCCCACAAATCTGGAATTTGCATCTAGACATTTTATATACACATACTTATAAACTGGATATAGCAAATGAGCAAAGATCACAGAAGCAGCCAATGAGATTCTTATCTGTATAATAGATGATTAGGAATAAAATGACATCAAGGTTTAAAAATATAATACGTATAGGAGGAGTGGAAGGGTTTTAGAAGGGTGATTTAGAATCCTAGGATACTAACCAACTTCTAACTTTTGTTTCCAGTAGGTTGACCCTTATCAAATAACATTCATCAGGAAATTAACAAGAATAGAAAAAGTTACAGTTACATTTAGATATAGTGCCCCCAGGGCCAAAATCATAAAACATTGCTGTTGATATCTTTCTTTCACATTCTTTTTTAGAACATTCTAATACAAAAATAACATTTTGGACACCATGACTTTATTTTTGATCCATTTATTGTCACCTTTTAGGATAGCCCATGTTCTGAGGCTATACCCTTTCTACCACATTTTTTTTTCACACAAGAAACTAATTTGAGGTAAAACCGGCTGATATTCTCATAACACAGGAACAGATCCTGCATCTCCTATGTGGCTACAGTTGTAAAACTAAAAAAAAAAGTGTTGTTGTTTGAATAAATCAGATCCAGGTCTTACTGAAATGCTTGGCAGGAAAAAAAACAAACAAACTGGTAAGAAGCACTGCCAGAACAAAAGGATAGTCTGGCAGAATACCATCTGCTAATGTTTGGGGAATGCAATCAGTGTGGTCTGATGAACTTAGAATGAACTTCTGAAATATGCTGGGCCACTGAGCCTTGAAATCAATTATCATTGAACAGAACGAATGTAAAGTAAGTGAGATATGGCAATATAATTGGAACAAATGGAAGTCAGATAGTTAGCATGGTTAGTTAAGAACCAAAGTGGGAGAGATAATAAAATAGGTTTCTCTTTTTTAAGCAATAGGCAGTGGTGACTAAACAAAGTCAAGAAACATATTAAAACATATTACTTTATTGTCATACATATCCTGATGTGAGATTCAGTTTCATAAAAGCTTGTTGGTCTTCACTAACAAAACTAAGGGTCTGCAGATGCTGTAGATAAACACTGTGCCTAATAAAATGCTCACTGCATCCTGATAAGCATCTCAGGAAATGAACTGAAGGATTCTTTTTTTAAGCCAATCATAATACGCTCTAAATAATCTTTTTTTTCTATTCTGGAGGGAAAAAAGGAACACACAGCTGCTGATGAAGTAGAATATTTTGTCCTTTTCAGCACTACAGACTGGGTTAACATCTTTTTTTCTCTCAAGCAACTCTTCAACCTATGGTTCTATAGTGAGAGCTAAGGATCACTAACAAGGGATTTTAGAGCCATTTTATTAAAATAATCTCAGGATTATTTGAAATCTGCCATGCTGGTTAAAATTGTATACACAGTGACATAAGGATAGGTTCTCCAATCCAGTGGATCACTTGATTTCTTGATAGACCTGAGGACTGTCTGCTCAGTATGTAAACCAATCAACTTTCATTTGGGGTACTAATATTTTATCTTGAAAGAGCCAACACCAAAGGTTGGTCCAAACAGGCTGAAGTTTGCATGCAGCCAAGATGCCTTTAGATGTATCTACTGACCCATAAACGTTAGGGAACGCCACCTGAGCACTATGGTAGAGGCCCTTTGCAGCATGACCAGCCCCGTGCCGCTGGCTCTGCTGCACTATCTCCAAGTTGGGTGACACTGAAAGGAAAGCTCCTTTAGACACTAGCTGTGAGCAGTTGTTTATGCTTGGGAGCTTCACATAACCAGATCCCCAACAGCACAGCCATACTGAAGTCACTCTCATATAGGGGACCTCACTTCAGAAGTTCAGGTTTCAACCAATTGGACCAGGGCAAGTCCAGGGATATAATGCAACTGCATTCCATGGGACTCCTTCCCACATATAACTAATGAAAGAAGCTAACAACATTCAGGATTCTAAACTGTTCTTAAACCAAAAAAGGCGGGATAAAAATCTAGAAAAAAAAAAAGGAAGACGAAAAATCCATTTTACTCTGCAGCCACCTCTTGTTTCACAAATTTATCCTTTTCAAAATAAGAGGCAGCTTCATGTTTGACACAGATAGAGGAATGAATGGCAAGCTCTTTTTGCACTTCTTGTTTAACAAATAAAAAGGAAAATACTCGTATTTCCATAATGGGCGATCCTTGAGCTGAACCTACATCTGTTCTTGAAGTGGCATTCCCCTTTTGTATTTACTGTCCATGCTGCATCTTTGAATTTTATAAATCATGCATAAAAGAAGCCCAGGTTTTATCATCAGTACCCTAATTGTCACTCTAGGCTTCCAAACGGATTAGAAAGAGGGAGGGATCATGCCTCCATCTTGCTGCTAGTTGTGTTCTTTGAAGTGACAAAGTAGTAGCAAGCTGCCAGTTTAAGGGAGATAATCAATAGCTCTGCTACCTTCCCTTCTCCAGGCAATTTGTGAGCATTTTACATGCCTGAAAAGCCAGGACACTCTTGATTAGTTAAAAACATACATGCACATACCATTCTAGCTCAATAACACATGCCCTTATTGTATACTCTTTATGAGGGCCCTATTTAGTTAGGATCACTCTGAGTGGCAGAGCTGAGAATATGAAGAAGCATAGAAGCAACAATAAAGAAAACCAGTCAAAACAATATTTAAGAAAAACTATTTACATAATGATTTGATGTACATCTTTCCTTTGATATATATCTTCCCTTCGGTATTCAGTTCAATACTATAGGTGAGTAACCTACTTGAAAACATAAAGTTTAGCCATAATGTTCACAAACATAGTCCTTTAAATATACTTAGGATAGCATTGCAAAGATAGATAAAATTAATTCCTACCATATTAAAAGGACTGGGGTAATCATTCTGATACATACACAAATAAAAAAACACAAATGGCTTCAAAATGTAGGGCTCTTATTCCCAAATGATGTGTTACTAAGATGCTTAATATATCTCACTGGTGGATCCAGCAGAGGTTTAGGGAATACATATAAAACTTGAAAATATTTCAGCAAATAGCATCTTCATTTTATTAGCTTCATCCCCTTCAGCCTAGCATTATATTTCTCTTCTTATTTCTCTTATTTGTGAGTAAATCTCTAACAGCTTCTACAAAAGTGACAGCAACTAATGGCAGTCATTTTCACAAGTGCCGGCAGAGCCAACGTGGCATATTGCAGTAGAGCTGGGCAGACCCAGGTTCAAATCTATTAAGTAATGAAACTTGCTGCATGACTTTGCCTTAATGAGATGCTTTGTGCTGTAGAGACAGGAGGATTTGTCTCTTCAAGGCAATGCAGTTTGGTCTGTTGAGGCATTTATCTTCACCTTATGTCCTCCTTCAGCACTTAAACAGCTGGAAGAGACAATGCGTAGAAGCTTCATCCATGTAAGGGATGTGCCAGAAAACATAGCTGGAGAAGGCAAGGGGGTCAGATTGCCTCGCTAAGCAGCTTGGAAGGGGTGCTGTACTCTAAACATTGTCGAAGTGAAGCACCCCTTTGACATTTTGCACAAACCTATTAAATACATTTTAAAAGCCTGGTTAGAGGTTGATCAGCACTTAGAGAACTCTAGCTTAACAATCATACTAAAAAAGTAATCACCAGCGGTTCTTCATGATATTTGAGTGCCCCAAAATTCAGTCCTGTGCCCTGTATCTTCAACATTTTTATTTACAACTAGGAGAAGGAGGTGGAGGGAACTATTATCAAACCTGAGAAGGTACAGAACTGGGAATTTTACCTTAGAAGTTAGAAATAAAATTTTAAAATAATATTGATAGGATAAGGAAATGAGCTGAGATAACAGAATGAAATTTAACAAATGTAATGTTCTTCACTTAGGAAGCACACTACATTTAAAAGTAAATGGTTTAGAATAGGAGATAGCAGGCTTCACAACAATACTTGTAAAAAGGATCTTGAAACAGTAGTTGATTACAAACTGAATATCAACTTATGTGAAGTGGCTGCAAAAAATGCAAATGCAACAGAAGCATAGTACCCAAATCATGAGAATAATCACTTTGTTTTATTCTGCACTGATGTGCCCTACTTCAAGTACTATGTTTAGGATTCAGTTTAAAAAAATTCAGAGACACTGAAAGAGGTTTAGAGAATGGCAATGAGGATGATCAAAGAAATAGATGCTAAGGAGAGGCTGAAAGAATGGATGTTGCACCTTGTGAAAGGAAGAACAAGGAGAAAGTATAAACATATTCTTCAAATATCTGAAAGGATGTCCCACAAAGATCTGTTCTTTGTCACCCAGAGCACAAGACACAAAACAAAGGATTTAAGTTACAGGAAGGCAATTTTTAAGTGAATGTTAGAGACAATTTCTTAACAATGGGAATAGATGGAGATGGAGAGTGGGGATGGGCTCCCCTTCGCTGGATATGTTCAAGTGGAGACTGGACAATTAACCAGCAGGGATGCTGTGATTTGGATTTCGGCTCTGAGAAGAGGCATTGGACGCAGTGGCCTAGCTGGCCCCCTTCAACTAAGTATTTCATCAAATACTTAGCAAGCAAGACCAAGCCTGATCGTTAACTGTTATGTGAAATAGGACATTCCACCTATAAATCTTGGCAATGATATACTTTCCATTTTATTTCTTTATTACAGATATTTCTATTCTTCCCACCTCAAATTGACTCATGGCATAAATATTCATGTAAACTCATTTTTCATATCTAGAAAATGGTGATGTATTACATTCCCATGCTACAGCTAAGGGAGGTAAATTCATACAGCTAAGGGAGGTAAATTCATACTCCTAGAATGTTTTGCAATTTCTCTTTACAGAAAATTGTAATTAGACTTAAATTTCCATGGAAGTTTTGCACTGAAGACGTTGCCTAGCCTGGCAATGAAACATCTGCAAGAAAACAACAAGGCTCAGAGAGCACCAAGGACTCTACAGTTCAACCCTGAGCTACAAATATTCTCTTTGACTGAATAACACAGTTAGATCAGATAGAAATAATTTTTAATTCTGCAGTATTCTAATCCTGACTTTGGACTCAATATGGGTATCCAATTTGCTGTCTAACTTTAGTCATCCATTTTTTAATTTTTAAAGCAGAATTAATCCATGCTAAAGACAATAATATATTATGGAAGGGGGAGGATTAAATTCATGTAATAAATATCTCTTATTCAATACCAATCAACTTACTCACATTAGATGGCTCGATTGTTTATTCAAAGCATGGAAGGAGCATGGAAATTTGTTTTTGGAACCAGAGCAGATTAATGCTGATCTACTCCTTCCAATACACACTCCGCTCCCCTGGGTAAGGGAGGGTGGAAAAAGATTCTTCTCTTCCCTTGCAATACAGATTGATAGGTAGTAGACACCATGTGTCTGGTGAACCATCAAAAATATATCACCAGAGAAAAATGCGGTTGGCCAATATATTCAATTACATTCTCTTCTGTTAACATTTGTATTTTCAAATCTCAGTTCTTTTGCTAACTTTTGAAGTTTTCCAAACCTCTACTTTGTTTACTTTTTTCCATCACACCATTGTGGTTTTTCAGTGAGCAATTCTCTAATTGGATTCATACATTAATATTGTGTTTATATACAATATCATGTAGTAATAATCCTTATACATATTCAGTGAATGCCCAAGGATGTTGTAATATGTCGAAGTGCTATGGTTTGTGATTTAAAGTAAAAACTTTTAAAATGTATGAGATAATTGTGTAAAAAGGACTTTATCTTACTAACAGACAAAAGACAACACAGAGTTCATTTAACATGCTCTCTCCAAAACCACAGCATTTGAAAGATGAAAATTAACATTGTTCAGATTATTAATTAATTATTTATTTTATTTATTAATTTGATTTCTCACGGCCCAACTCCTTCAAGGGACTCTTGTTATGTCTTGTTATTATGTCTTTATGTACAGAGCATTGCCCAAATGAATCCCAATTAAGTAAGATACTATCTCCTCACTTTCATTTCCCTGATTTTTTCTCCAAGCCCCAGCTGATAGAATTTCATTATCAATAAATGAAATAGATAAAAATCTGTCTAGCAAGTTTTTTATTTATAATTTCTAGTGCTTTTTCAGACATACATCCTTCCCACCATTTTTTCAACAATAAAAATGCCCTTTAGTTAGTAATCTTTGAATAAAAGTAGCTTCTTATGTTAGTTTTTCAACCCAGAAAAAATAAGGGGTTGGGGAGTTAGTTTGGATTGTGTTATGTGAAGGAACTCCAAATGGTATAATTTCCATGGTAGAAAGCATGGAATCAAGATTTTGGGACAAATCTGCCATTTATATTTATATTTGGACTAGTTTGGCTTAATAAAATTCTACTAGGGGTTTTAATATTACCATCTCTACTAGGGATATGGAGGTAAAAACCAGAGTTGTTCCTTCAGTACAAAAATACAAAATGAGAATGTTAGTAACATCCCACTTTTTGGAAACCATATCATATTGACAAAATTACTACAAAAACAAGAAAATGATGCTTGCATTGCACCATTTCCTAATCTTGCACTTCTGAAGATTGAGATTGAAGTGTTTGGGGCTGCTATATCTTCTCCAGAAATTAGGTCATTTTTCAGATTTTTTTCAGAAGAAGGCAAAGACAACTTCATTCTGATTTTTACCATTAGAAATCTTTAGTGAAGGCAGAAATGTTTTATAAATGTTTGGTATAGAAGTGGGAAAGTGTCCAAGAACATAAGTGACAGCAAGGCACTTCCAACTTTAAGGATGCATGGTGAAAAAGGCATTTCTATCTTCACATACTGTAGATTGGCAATGGTTTGTAGTGCCAGACAGGTTGTGATAACATTAAGTTAACACCATGACTATGGATTTTGTGGTATATTTGAAAAGTATTTAAGACAGTACTGTAACTAGAGCCAAATCAGATAATCTCTTCTTATTTGGCTTCAAAGTTGCTTGAGGCAAATATATCAGAAAGGACATTTTTGACACTGACCAGTTGACCAGCAGACAGCACAACTTGGATCCCATGAGGTCTCACTGCACAGGGACCACCCCTTCTTGCCTGAGATGCTGTAGGTCCCACCAGTAGACCATAGAGTATCAAATGAGTCTGTGCTCAGAGTCAAAACTTCTAGAGGGACATCCTTCTTACCTGACATGGAACTTGAGTTGCATATAGGTTTTCTACCCAATACTGGTTTGCTTCAATTCTAGCAATTGCTGGAACAAACTGTCTACTTTGGAGCTATCCATGGTCCTGCAAATTATGTCTTGCCATGCTGACAACTGCTTCTTTTGGCAGCCCTTCCCCACACTCCCTATTGCAGCCTTCTCTAACCAAGTGTCCCCCAGAGACTTTGAGCTAATCAGAATAGCCCAGGCTGGCTGGAAATACTGGGAACTGTTATCCTAATGCATTTGGAGGTACCAGGCTGGGGATTACCCAGGTGCTTATTTCCTACTGCTTTCTATCTTCTATCCATATGTCTGCTCCCATAAGATTTTATTCTGCCCCCCACAAGCCTCAAGCCACCAAGAGAATCTAGGAACAAGCTGCTGGGGACAACTCTCTACTATAAGCATGAATAGTGTATTATCATGTGATCAAAAACTGGTAGATCTATCTTTTCAGCCAATTTTTATTTTTCTTTGTTAAGGAGCGCTAAGTTCAATTCATCACCTGAATTTCCACAAGGCATTTGCTCAGGTAACATTGCAGAAGACATGCAGGTTTCTATGACTGGGTAAGGATGATTTTGAGTTAATAGAAATGCAGATACTAGAATAACTGTGTCCATAATCACTTAAATCTTTGAACCTAAAGGGCTACTAAATCAGCACTAAAATATAATTTTAAAACAGCAGAACAGTAAAAAAGTCATCTTGTAAAATCTAATAACAAAAATAGAAGATCAGAAACCAACATCATAAAGTCGTAGGGCAGGGTTAAGAGAGTGGGAAAAAGAGAGTTGTCTTAATATGCCAACATGTAATAAATAAATGGCCAGTTTGCTGGGAAGAGAATTCCATAATCTACCACAAATTAATTAATTCTGTTTCCTATAGGTTATCCCCATTAGTATTTAGAGATCATTTAAAATCATTGTGGCTAAAAAAAGCCTTAGATAAAATTCAATTGCTGGGCTTCTCTATGGAAAGTCTGTGCCCATTAGGATTTGATAATGCCAGAACTGCCCTGAAACAACGAATCTGGGATATAGATCTCCAAACAAATTTAAGTAAGGTGCTTCACCCCAATATTTGTCATTTTCTTCCAAAAGGGTTCGTTACAGCTTCTTATTTATCATCCATTACAATTTTGAAATTTCGTAAAGCTTTCACCTTAGCCAGGCTGGACGCACTGCCCTCAGCAGTCCTTTTTGGACGTTTTAAGGGTACTCCTATGCACCTTCGGTTATGTCCATGTGGTGATGGCTCAACAGAAACCCTAAGCCATATGTTGTTATACTGTTCCCTATATAAGGACTCTAGACAGATCCTTCTATATCCGATATTGAAGAAATTTCCAGGCAGGGAGTGTGATTTCTATTTAATGCTACTTCTTTCGGACAAGGACCAGAAAATATCCTCCCAGGTTGCTCAGTTTGGTGCTACCATCTGCACAATACGCCGCATCATTACTTAGGTTTAGAATTTCTTAACATAGTATTTTGTTTTGATTTATTTTAGTATTTTTATTCTTAATTAATTTTAGATTGTATCATACCAATTGTGTGTGTGTGTGTGTGTGTGTGTGTGTGTGTGTGTGTGTGTATATATATATATATATATATATATATATATATATATATAAAATATATTATTGTTACTATTATATATGATTGTATCTGGCCTTAGGGCTGTAATAAACATGATATATGATAATCTACCACAAATGAAAAGTCCCCATTTTGCATCCATCTCTAGCAGAGCTTGTAACTGGATAAGCAGCTAGGTCTTTGCCTAGACCACAGTGGACGGGTATTGTTATATAGCAAGTCCCACACTGCTTCAAGGAGTTAAATATAATGCTCTGTACTTGTGCTTGGAAACACACTGGAAATCAGTGAAAATCAATGAAAATCAGAGGAACATGCTTAGGATCAGGTAGGCTCCACTCAAAATGCCATTCCCATTCAATATTTCACACCAGGTAACCTTTCCAAACCCTTTCCAGAGAATGGTTCACCATGGTTGCAGCAGTGCCATGTGCCTGGCATGTATGACATCATAACAGCTCACTAGATATGAAAAGCCTGAGAATATTGAATGTATGTTATATCAACTTGCCCAAATTTGTGTCCTCCAAATGTGCTTCAGTCTTGTAATCTCCAACTATAATCTCCAACCATTTATGTATGGTATTTTATATGCTTTTATATGTTTTAATTGTCAACTTTGTGTAAACCGCCCAGAGTCCCCTCTGTGGGGGGAGATGGGCGGTGATATAAGTATGATAAATAAATAAATAAACTAGTAGGGGAAAACAAGAGATCTACATTGGTATTAAAAATTACTTCTCCTCCATCTCCATGATTTTTAAATGGCAATATATTTATTTTTACTTCATTATTTTTGTCATCCTCTGATTGTCAAGAAGTTTTGCTCCCAAATTCCAAGTCCATTCCAGAGATGTTTCTTTAGAATAAAGCATCTCTGAGCCACCTCTTTTTTGTGGGAAGTCACAATAGTATTTTATAATAAAATCACATATAGAAAATCCTTTATTATAAAATTCCAGGCTTCTTCAGAAATAAGTTCCTTTTAATTTAGTGGGATTTATTCCCAGAAAAGTAGGCAGAAGTCTGCAGTTTTACTAAATTAGTATATTGGGTAATAACATCCAGAGGAAAGAATGGACAAACAGCCTGCTGTAATTCTCTCTCTCTCTCCCCCCCCCCCCTCTCTACAGGAGTGAAGCACATTTAGAACGCATAGATTTGGGGAGGCTGTTATAATAATGCATTAATAATGCATGCCATCTTGATTTAGCCCTCACAGCACCTCAGCCATGAAATGAATTAGATTTTTAAAGTCCCATCTCCTGGTATTTATCATGAGAACAGATTATAAGCTGGATAGTCATATGTGTACAAAAGGTGCATTTTTGTCACATTTTCTCAATTAGATTTTAGATCTGCTCCCTCTTTAGTTAGTCTCTTCATGTTGCTAAGTTCACCCATGCTAAAATCATATTATGAGTTACAATAGAAGTTCAACATAGGTACACGTGCACACACACACACAAACACATATTTACTAGGTACCCTGGAAAGAATAATAAGTACAACAGGCAGACATTATTAGATAATAATTCAATATAATTTTTATTTCCCCCCCCCCCAAAATACCCTACTTAAACCTTTCTATTATTCTACTTGGTGACCACTAAAAATAGGTATCACTTCTATTTACACTGTAATCCATTCAGACAAAGCCTTTGCATTTATATCTACAGAAGGGCATACATACTAAATTTGTGCAGAACAGACAAGAATCCAGGCAAGAATACCTATATCTCAGGTATCGTGAGGTTTTGTTACTATAAACCATAAACATTTTCAAAAGAAAAGATTCATATTTCAGGATTGCTTTACAAAAGGCAGCAATGCCTACAGCTGAATGAGAATGCATATAGAGTTCAGGATACAGAAGATTTGTTAAAAAGTGAGGTCATGAATCTACTTAGGTGCAAATATAAATGGATTAAGATAGTGGCCGCAAACAAGAAAGGAACGAACAAGTACCTTTTGAATCCTTCCATCGATATCCAGATAAATACACTTGGGTTGGTATGCTGATGAGCTGGATCCCATCTTCCTAAGGTTTGCTACAGACAGAGTTTGGCTGCAATTCGTTGGATTAACTTTACAGCAGAAATAAGGTCCAGCCAACTGAAACTGAACCACTATTACTAGATGCATAAGTCTCTTCCCTCTTTCCCACTCCACAGTCTCAAACTACAATCCTCCTTCTTGGATATGCATGCATTTCCCATCGCTTTTCTACTCCTCCTTTCATGTTTTTTCATTCCTGTGACTCTAGCAGCCAAGAACAGGAGAGAGCCAAGCTCCAGATCCTGTCTCCAAATGCCCTCTTGATTCCCATAGCAACTCTCGATGGCTTCAGAGCAAGGAGCCTTTCTGCAATCAATGTGCAACTGCTGTACTGAAAAGTAGGGTTTGATTAGCTGCTTTGACACAAAGTAGCACTTAGCACTAGGCAAATGATCCGCATTTATTCCACCGTTGGTGTTAGGGATTTTTATTGTAAGGTTTCAGAATCCATTCTTTTAGCAGTCTGTCCACATATAAGAAAAAAAAAGTATGACGATCAGTCAATGAACTGATTTTTAAGGGTAAAGTACAGCAGCACCTGGAATTACTTAAGTTAAAATGGAGTCTTTTATGTACACTTCTGCTTTAATGGCCCAGAAAAGGGGGGGGGGGAAAGGAAGGAAGGTTACACAGGCTTCATAGATTGCCTATTTTTATTACCCTGAGTTCTAAAAACTTTACGTTTAGTGGAAATAAATTACATATTGAGGAGATAGATAAATATATAGATAGACCAGATAAATTACATTTAGAATGGGAAATTAAACATTGTATTTTCAGTGACTAGAATTTAAGTGACATCTGCTGAATTACAGTGGAATGTAAAATGTTCAGCTGTAGGGCAATCTATGGGATAATATTCCTAACTTCTAGTGAAAGAGAATACTCCCATGGGGCTGACATTAAAGAATTAAGAGAAATAGTACATTAATTTATTTTCAGAACTCAGCTTGGTTGAAGTGGTAGTAGACCAATCTACCATGACCAAATGACTTCAGAATGCATTGAGACTACAAATCTCAGCCAGCATGTTATAGTCCCAACACATCTGGAAGTTTGATAAGGCTGAAATAGATTATTCTCACCTAGTTTTCAGTGTTCAGTTAGCACTGAATGATTAGAGTTGTTGTATAAAATTTGTTTGCACAGTATTTTTTTATAGGATGAATACATTGATTATAAGGTGAATAAATGGACTGGACTGGAAACAATAGTAATTGAGAAAACAATTCCAATGTTGCTATTCTTTTTTCTTCTACCTTAAATCATTCTGTGTGTTGTAACAAAATCAGTGGAATCCATAATTCACAACAATGGCACACTGTCCCTAGTCACCTTTGTTTTTTCTTTAAATTTATCTGAATCCATCACTCACGTCACCAGGGTAGCCACATTTAAGCAAAATATAACCACCACCACAACAGTTGCCATAAAGAAGCTCAAACATTTCTGTTAATCTAAGCAAATCCAAACAGAACCCTGATATGTGAACAAGAGTAGATTATTGTAATTCAGATCACAGAAATTTAGCAACATCTGGAGTGCCCTCCCTGGCTTCTCATATAAGGCTTTAGTCTGCAAACCTATAGAGTGGAAATAAGCACCACTGAATTTATGGAATTTACTGACAAGATTAGAATTGCACAGTAAATCAGGATTTACTTATTCCTTTTCAAGTCAGAGCAGAATAATCCATTTTTTTTCCCATCAAACAAAACGAAAAATATTCCTCCATCGCATCTTGTTCCAGTAGCAGGTTGACTGCTGTTGAAATTTCTAAGCTTCATATGGAAGAAACAGAGAACGTGGTGGTGGTGGAGGAGGAGGAGGAGGAAGAGATTCATTCTCTGAGGTAAGATCACACCCAATGTCATTGTCAAAAACCTATAATTAACAAGTACATAAATACAACAAGTATATAAATACAAACTTCATTACACTGATTTTCTTCAAAAGTTCTGGATCTTTCCTATGCTGGCTGGATTGAACTCTTGAGACCTGTTGCTCCTGACATCTGGAGGGCAATGGGGTTGGGAAGGTCTGACTTGTAAGACAACAGGTGTGACGCCAGTGCTTTTTGAGCACCTATCTGGGCTATAGGCAGGAATAAAGAAAGTTATGTAAACAGTTACTATAAGTGGGGTTATATTTTAATTCTAATGTTCACTGTAGACTTGATCATAATCCCTAACTTTACAGAAAACGTATCTTTGCAAAAAATTCTAATCTCCGTGCTAACTGTGTTGTAGGCTATTCTTATTTGATTTTTCCCAAACACAGGAGAGATTTGGAGCTGGGCCTTACTTTTTAGCATACAGCTCAATTGATGTCTGAGTTAATCTTATTCCAACTGGAAACAACTCACTCATCTAAAAAAACAAAACTCACAAAGAGCCTTGACATATTGCCTTATTTTTCCTACCTAATACAAGGCTTTCTTTTCAGTGCAGACTGATCCCTATCTATTTTCTCCTTGAGGATTTGATTCTCTTTGCAATCTTCAATATATTTTCCTTCACTGAACAGTCATATGTCAGCTAGAATATTCATTAAGATGCTATTGCACAATTCTAGATGATTTGTTGCAGTTTGGCTCTTTAAAGTGCTATGTCTTTGAAGTGTTTGAAGGCAACTGGACCCTTTGGCAGAGCATATTATGTGCTTAAGATCACTGTGTTACTCAAGTTTCTACAAAGGCCACAAGCTTCGGGAACAAGTAAACAGCAACAGGAACAGAAATGCAAACATACCCACCACTTCAGAAAGATGAAATAAGGAACATGGATTGTTTCAGCATATGTTTCCAGGAAACTTAAACGTGCCAAAGCATAGAGCCACCTGCTGGCTCAAGTACACACCAAATTGTATATAAAACAAACCAATTTCTTTCACCTAAATGGTGTGTTTATCTCTTAGATTTCTCTGTTGCCCTCACAGCCCTCCTTTTCCCAATTTCCTTTTCTCTTTATGCTTCTTCCTCCGGTATTTCTTTGGCTAGTCTACTCTGCTTCAGTGTTCGGCACTTCTTCAGTTTTGCCTTATTGAACACTGTGGTTCTTTTTTCCTGGCTCCTGTTGTTTCCATTCAGCTCAAAGGCTGTAGCCAGCTTCATCTATAACCACACACACACACACACACACACACACACACACAACACACAGAGGGGTGGGGATCTCTCACACACTTGTTTAATCTTTCCATTAAAAAATAATAAAAGCACTTGAGTCCTCTTAATTTAAGAACACCTAAGGAGATGAAGATCACCGTCTTTTGGATAGAAGTATTCTAACTTGAAAAGACACAGCTTATCAACTCTTAATTTTCTGAGTTCTTTCCTTAGAAAATTTTTTTTAAACGTAATCTCTGTCTGATCAATATCACCATCTGGTGGCAATCATGACTACTGCAGGAGCAATTGTCTTCCATGTTTCCTAGTAGTATTACCATTTTTGCAGGCAGGGGGGATTCTTGTAATAATTCTGTCTCTCAGCTTCCACCAAGGAACTTCCTAGGAGTATTATTTCTTTCCGTTCAGCCATGTCTTCCTGTTGGTTGTTCATCCACCCAGAAATCCAAACAAATGTTTTGTACTAATTTTGCTAAGAAGAAGTTGGGAGTAGAGCAGTTTAGCTTCTCATGGGAAGCATTCTTATGGGAGAGAGGACAGGCTGTAGATGCTGACCTGATGTTAGAGGTGGAGTCTTAAATTACAGAGGAACTCTGGGGAGCAGAACTCTGGAAATGAACTTGGCAGAACTTGATGGAGATGTGTAATGGCTGGCAGTTAAGATGGGCCTAGATTGCTCTGTCTTTTGATGTGTGGTTTTAGCAAAGAACAATGTGGGCTGACAAACCTGAGTTGGATTGGGCAGTGTTTACACTGCTGAAGGTTTGTTAGTTAGAGAGTTGCTCAAAGTCCACAAATCAGTGGAGGGCAAGCTCAGGAGAGATTGCTGAAGACGAAGAGGTAGATGTGCTACGAGATCCATCTAGCCAATACAAATGGAGTAAAGACAGAAGATCAAATGCCAGATGTCAGCCTGGCTCAGAGAGGAAAATTACAGCCAGTATTTAGACACTTCCTTAACCTCAAATTAGGAAATATGTAGGGCATAGAAATAAAGGAATGTCCACATATAAAACCAATATTATAGAGTGTATACATGTCTAGCTAGAAAACATTTATGCTACATGAGATTCAGGAGTACAAGAAAAAACATTTGTAATTTTAAGCTGCTGAACAGCAGGGGAAAGGATGGAGAGTGGAGATCATCTTGGCTGGTAGAGCTGTAAATTATGCTTGCAAAGCTTGGCTGTGAAATCAAAATACATGGATACATGCCATTTGCTTAATAATGTTGAAAACAAAATCTGAAATGGTGTTTTGTACTGAGTTTTGATCAAATCCTGAGAATCCACAGGAACCCCCCCAGGATAGCCAGATGGAAAATACCTCCTTTCCAGTATAAATAAATAAAAGGAGAGGGAAAAAAAGTCCTGACTTCCTGACCCCCATCCCACCCCCACCTCCCATGGTAGTAGAATGGTTGGGTATGACACATGTAGATAAATTTGTGGCTCCATGCCTTATTGTGACTATGTATTTTCTTTCTGGGGAATCAGCTGTACCACCTATTGCAGATTTCAGTTTGGTAGTGGGAACCATTTACTCAGAAGGGAGGGCCACAGTGGTTAGGGAAGAAAATATCATATGATCCATCTCAGGTCCATTTTTCCTAGCACTTTACCATTCTAGTCTTCAGGTTTTCTATCAATTTGATCTTTTGATTACATGCCATCAAGTAGGTATTGTCTCTTAGCAACCACATAGGATGATCTGTTCCCAACCTGGCCCTTCATGTCCTCCAATGATGCACCCATCACTGCTGTAATTGAGTTCATCCGGCTTGCTGCTGTTTGTTCTCTTCTCCTGTATTGTAAAGAGCTCCATTGTGGAGAAACCCAATGGATTAAGTGTGTTGGACTGCAAGCTAAATCAAATGGCATTAAACAGTTAAAGGACACCAGTAAGTAAGTAATTTAATAGATGTATACCCTTCTGTCCCTTCCAAAATGCATTCATAAACTGGAATCAAATCAGTCAAATGTATTCAGTGCAGTTCTAAAGTTTCAGAGACACAATACATAAGAGGGATTCTTGTGAATACACTAATTGTCATGAAGGCGTGCATTTTACCATTCAGTTTGATGCTGGGACCTGTTCTGCATAAACGAAGCGAGAGGGAAAGTCCCAGCTGGCCCATCCCAGGGGTCATCCAAATGAATCTTCCAAATGTATCAAATTTGGATGTCAACAATGTCAACTAGCAATTTGATTCAGTGTTTGTGAATTTACTTTATAATGTTCCCCCAAATTATTTTAAAAATAGCCATGGGAGAGAATAAATACAACAGCTGGAGTAACTAGTGCAGGGCTTTCCAAAGTTTTCCCGCGGCGACACACCAACCGCCGTTGGTGTGTCGCCGCGGGAAAACCCGGAAGCGCTGATGATGATCAGCGCTTCCGGGTTGTGTGGCGACACACCAGACTGTGTGTGGCGACACACTTTTGTGTCGCGACACACAGTTTGGAAAGCTCTGAACTAGTGAATCTTATTTTCAAACCAATCTCTGTTTTGATCAGTTTCAGAAATTGAGTAGGCTAGTAGATGTTACCATTCTGAACTTTGCCTTGAAGGTCCTGTTAACACAAGGTACTTCCTTCTGGTCCACTAATCAACTATAAAAATATTCCATGTTCAACATTTAACTGTAAAGTGAGAAATATTAGACAATAGGAAAAACTAAGTACTCTCAATACTACCCACAACGGAGGAATGGTTGGTGAAGATTATGGAACTTACTGAGATGGCCAAATTGACTTCTTTGATCAAAGACAAGACAATATTCATGTTTATTGCTGACTGGAAACCCCTTATAGACTTTTTGTGTGAAAACAGAAAAAAATGAACTTATGATTTATGGTTCTGATGATTGAAATAGATTATAGGAAAAAAAGAGGTTTTTTGTAACCATAGACTAAGAGGTAAATTTATACTTGGGCTTTTAACTGCTGTAAAGAAAATATACATACATCCCTCTTCTTTGTATTGTATGAGGCTACTTCTTTGTATTTCTTTTCTTTTTTTCCTTTTACACCTTTGGCTTTTCTTTTGTCTTCCTTTTTCTTTTTTTTCTTTACTCTATATTAGTTTCTGTTCATTTTTATTTTCATTTTTAAATTTTTTAATAAAATTACATATATAAAAGAAGAACCTGAGTACTTTTAACAGGAAGTATCACATATTCAACAGTCATTTTTAACAAAACTGGACATGACATAACAGGCATTTGAGTCCACATTTTGCTATTTTTTAGCACATTACAAAAAAGTATCCAAATTAATTTCTTCCTTAGCTTTTTTTCTGCAAACTATATATTCTCTTAAAACATAAAAGCAATCTTGTAGTATAATATTTACTTATGACAAAATGAGGATAAAGGCACAATTTTCTTTGGCTCAGTTCTGCTATGTAGAATAGCTGGCAATCCTTTATTTCACACTCTCACATTCATGATATTAATGTGCAAAACTAAGAGGGGAGGTCTGAATAGTCGAAATTCTGCTGTCTAAACATAACTGTGCAAGCTTTTCAAGAAATGTGATTTGCATGCAAATGTAATTGCCAGAAATATCAGCAATCCAAAGAAAGATGTGCAACGTGGACTCTTATATAGCAGCTTTCTTCTCAGAGGGATCAAGTAGGATTTCTGGATCAATCTCTTTAAAAATAATTATTTTAAATAAATTTCTTGTCTAAAAGTTAGTGTTCTTTAAACCTACAAAAGAATGGAAATATCAGCAGTGAGAAACAAGAAATCTTATAATTTATATCTCTATATTTATATAAAGAGGGATGTATAGTGATTTAGGTCAGCCATATCAGGGCTTTAAAGGTCTGGGTGACCACTAGATGGCAACAGATATATACAGATACAGGCTGTCACCTAGTGGCGTTCTGGAGTTTTGCACCTCATATAAGGTAGGGCTACAATTACTTTTTTTTTTTAACAAAAGAACCTGATCTCTTGTGAGCACACAAAATAGAGAACTGTTATTCTACCTATGTACAGTATTAGCTATTACTGAGTTTAAAAAAGCAATAGAAATTAAAAGATATTTAAATCACAGCCCCAGAAATTTAAAACAAATATGGGTACCTTAATAAAAGTAGCATTCTGTACAGAAAAATTAAAGTGAAATAAAAAGAAACAAACAAATTTATTTACAGGAAAACAGTAGCAACTACTTAAAAATAAAGAAGAAAAAGTTCAGCATTTCCACACATCTCTTTGTGAAAGGGGTGGGAAATTTGTGGCTGAACTACAATTCTCAGCAGTGCAGCCAGTATGGCCTCTGCTGAAGATATGAAGAGGACACCGGCTCTTCTTCTCTGATTTAGAAGCAGAGTTCCAAATAACAAAAAGGAAAAAAGTGATAACATTGTTCTATGAAAAGATACGCAAGCAAAAATTAATGTTAAGCAGCCCAGGAAATCTTTTTTACCATACAGGAACTTACAAGGTCTGGTCAAGAGTACATTGAAGTTCCTTTCGTATAAGGCGGAGTAAAAACTGTAAAAATGTTTAAGAAATAATTAACTGTAGAATGTTAAGAGCAACAAGAAACAAAGAAATGAACTAATGACATTAATTCTTCATCTAAATAGTTATTTGCTCAATGTTAAGAGCAGAAAAGACTCTTGTCACCAATTCTTCATTTCTGTCCTGACTTCAAGTGAAGGAACACACTGAGACTTGGTGTAAAAGCTCTAGTGTTTTATTGATCTACTCTGCTAGACAGAATCCAGCTAAACTAAAATGAACTAGTAATGCTCAGAGAAAGGGCCCAAGAAATTAGGGCAGTGCCATCTTCAGCCTCTTACTATGAAAGCAAAGCGATTCAGTACCGCACATGCGTTTATCCCCCTGGAGGGAGCCCCCTCCTCCTTCACCAGTTATCTCCCTGACAATTTCAGTCTTTAAAGAGAGGCACCTGACCACCTGGGTGCATGTGAGAAACCAAAAGGAAGTGAGGCACATTCAGAAAACAAATTTTGGGAACTTAACAAGATTTAATGTAAAGCAGTAGCAATGAAGAAATGGAAGGAAGTAGCATATTATACAATACGCTTTAATATAAAATTTCCATTTTTTTTAGAATAAGGTCTCATGGCTCATACAACCTAATTGGCAAAGATTTTATAAATCTCTAATTTAAGTTTCAGCACTGAACATATAGGTGATTCCTAATAACTCACTGATGTATGATATTTTAGGCTTATCTCCTTCGGATCAAAGCAGAGAAATCCAGAACAAACTTCAGAATTATTTCAGTAAACCCAGTAAGAATAAAACTAGGGTCTGACTCTAACAATGCAGGGCATAAAATCACTACAATGTGATACTGAATCTTTATAATACGTGGCCTCATAGCAGTCATAGCTTAAGTAAATAGCACTCCCTTGTGGAAATTTATTTCAGGGCATAAGGAAGAATTAGACTATCACGGTATTGTATTTTAGTTGTGGTTGTGTGTGTGCCTTCAGGTCAGTTTTTGACTCCTGGAGGCTGCCTGGGCTAGTCCCTGCAGTTTTCCTGGCAAGGTTTTTCAGAAGGTTTGCCATTGCCTCCTTCCTAGGGCTGAGAGAAAGTGACTGGCCCAAGGTCACCCAGCTGGCTTTGTGCCTAAGGAGGGACTAGAACTCCCAGTCTCCCGGTTTCTAGCCTGATGCCTTAACCACTACACTAAACTGGCTCTTGTATTTTAGTACTGCAATGATAATCTCTGTGATGCTATTTGAGGAACATATTTTTTTAATATCCTTTCTTTTAATGATCTGTTCATTAATGTTACTGCCAGCTAACATACAAACAATGTTGTGACATCTAATAGTGAAACTTACTTCAATAAACGTACCTTACCTCTCCAGTAAAAAATATTTTAACAAGCATATATTGTACAGAAACTGAAATACAATTACCCCAGCATGTTTCCAAATGCTCCTTTGGATAAAATGCCCACACTGTGGAATTTCATGCTTTCACAGAAGCATTAACAATTGATTATTCCACATTTCAACAAATAAGGGAGCAGAACTACCCTACAGTATGACTTACCAGTAAGGCACAGGCATCTGCTATCATCAGCATGTAAAAGACATTGTTCCAACCAGAAGAAGAGAGAAGACCCGCTAACAATGGTCCCAGTGCTGCACCTAAAATGCCATGCACACATATTTAATCAATACAGTGCAGGAAATGGGGCATCGATGCTTCAGAATGAGCTTGAAAACTCACAACTGGATGGGTTTGAAAGCTGTTCTGAATGACAACAAATCCAGCCCATTTTCTTTCCTATCATTTCCATGTGCAAACCACAAGCAGAATCACAGGGTTGATGGCAAGCTGGTCCTCTTGTGACATCCACTTCACTGGGTTGTAGGTGGCGTCATGGGAGTGCTGGGGGACTGTCATTTGCAAGATTCACAATTTTGGGTCTTGTCAAACTTACCAACATTTTATTGAAACGTCAGTGTAACTAACACATTTGCAGAGGATCCCACCACTGCCGTGTGTGTGTTTGTAAGTCGTGTGTGTGTGTGTGTTTGTAAGTCTCCTTCATGTAAGTCTTGATTCCTGGCAACTAAACAGACAAGTCCATAAAATTATCTTGGCAACATTTTTTGGAAGTGGTTTGCCACTACCTTCTTCCTAGGGCTGAGAGAGAGTGACTGGCCCAGTCACCTAGCTGGCTTTGTGTTTAAGGTAGAGCTAGAACTCACAGTCCACTGGTTCCTAGCCCACTGCCTTTAATCACTATGTCAAACTGGCTCTTATCACCACTGCATTATAAAACCATAAATATTAGTCCTGATAAAATTCTGATACTGTGCTAGTAAAATATAGTTCTGCATCACTTCAAGAGGAATTCATATATACAGACATACATTTGTTTATTTACTTATAATTTAAATTTCTAGGGCCACCCTCTCCTGGATGCCATAGCTAAACTGATGTAAAATGCCAATGAATAATATTGAGTGCACAATTGAGAGACCGCTCTCTCCTCTCTACAATCTTCATATTACACATAAGCCTGCTAACCACCCAAACCTAGAAGAACACCTGGCATTTTCTTACCATCCTAAGCCATTCTCATTATCTTCCAATATCCACACATACTCCAACCCTTTGCTTTTTCAGATTCAAAAGCTTTATTCAAATGCCTGTGATAAACTCATTTCAACTGGAGAACACCATCTTCTGTGGCCCCACAACTGTTTATTTACACGTAGTCCCATCAAAACATGTTTCTGAGAACCTGCATCATCATTCCTGAAGTCTACAAATTATGGAATTATGGGTTCACAACAATTAATTTAGTAATTGTACACCTATCTGGTTGTGCAAGTTCCCTAAAAAAATCAACTTTAAAACTTTGAAACAAACAGCTTCCCAAAAGGTAGATTTAGTCTTAGGAAATATGAGAGATACTTTCAAGGTCTTCCGAATGACATGTTGTGAAGGGGCGAAGTTTACTATTGCCAAGGCTAAGTTTATTACTGCCATTTCTTACTGGCTCCTCCCTAAGTGGATTCCAGGATAAGCAGCCTGGCAAAGATTCTCCAATAGATTCATAATTTTCTGAGTGCCAAAATCTATACTGCACAAAGTTGTAATAAGGTAAGGGTCCCTCTTATCCACAAAAAGCAGCATCAGCTCAACAGTGGAACAGTGAAAAAAGGACAAATAGTGGGAAAAAAAGGAGACTAGGAACTAGTATACCAATGAGTAGCCCCTATTGCTATTTGAAAATCTTTTTAGTCACTGCGGGTGGCAGCAAATAGCAGCACCTAGCTAATATTGGCTGAAGTGGAACAGAGTGAGCCATGGTTAGCACACTTAATGAAAGACTATCAGGAAATCCCAGGGCTGTAAACTAGACTGGGAAGTCAAAAAACATCCCAGAAGTCAAGCCATTTCTATACAGCTGTCAATAAAACCAAAAGGGAAATGTTCATGCAGCTACCAGGTATTGAACTCAACTCAAGGGACCTTTTGCCTTAACTTACAACCACTTCTTATCCCAACTGTAACTAAAAACTGTATCCCAAAGAAGAACTAGAGAACTTAAGAACATATGGTGGATAAAAAAAGCCCAAGAAACCCAACATTTTGCAGATGCTCATGATGCACAGGGCTTTTTTAATGCCATAAAGGCCATCTATGGACCAACAAACCATGGTACAAATCCCTTACGCTCAGTAGATGGTGCTAAACTTCTAAAGGACAAAGAGTCTATTGCACTGCGCTGGAAAGAGCATTACTACAATCTCCTTAATCGTCACTCTACTGTGGCTGATGAAGTCTTCTTGCAAATCCCGCAAAAACAAATAAGAGATGAGCTTGCAGTACCCCCTAGTTTGGAGGAAGTCAGTAAAGCCACTAAACAAATGAAAAATAACAAAGCTAGTGGACCTGATGGGATTCCTGCTGAAGTCTTTAAAGAAGGCGGGCCTGAACTTACACAACAACTTCATAAGCTCATCGAAAAAATCTGGATGAGGGAGGAGATTCCAGCAGACTTTAGGGATGCCATAATTATCTCTCTCTTTAAAAAGGGTGATAGAACAGACTGTGGAAACTATTGAGGCATCTCCCTTCTAGCCACAGCAGGCAAAATCCTGGCAAAGATCATTGCAAACCGTCTCCTATCTGTATCAGAAGACATCCTCCCTGAAACGCAAAATGGCTTCTGCCCTTCCAGGGGAACAGTGGATATGATCTTCACTGCACGACAGCTTCAAGAAAAATGCAAGGAGCAAAACCGCCCTCTGTACATGGCGTTTATTGATCTGACTAAAGCTTTTGATACTGTAAATCGTACTGCTCTCTGGACCATCCTTCTGAAAATCGGATGCCCTGATAAATTTGAGAACATCTTGCGGCTACTGCATGACGACATGATGGCAACAATCCTGAATAACAATGGCTCTCAAAGCGATCCATTTAAAGTGGAATCCGGCATTAAACAGGGATGTGTTATTGCCCCAACCTTATTCGCTATCTTCATTGCTATGATTATACACCTTGTTGAAGAGAAACTTCCTACTGGTGTAGAAATTATATATCGAACAGATGGAAAGCTTTTTAATCTTAGTAGGCTGAAAGCAAAAGGTAATTACAACTTCTGTTATAGAACTTCAATATGCTGATGATAACGTAGTCTGTGCACACTCCGAGGAAGATCTTCAAACTATCCTAAACATCTTTGCAGAAGCATATGAAAAGCTCGGCCTCTCGATTAACATTAAAAAAACCAAAGTGCTTTACCAGCAAGTTCGAACCAATCCCTCCGCAGTGCCATCAATCCAGCTTAAAGGTGTGTCACTAGAAAATGTCGACCACTTTTCTTATCTCGGCAGCCATCTATCTACAAAAGCCGACATCGACGCTGAAATTCAGCATCGCCTGAGCTCTGCGAGTGTAGCTTTCTCCCGAATGAAGCGTAGAGTGTTTGAGGATCGGGACATTCGCAGGGAGTCCAAAATGCTTGTTTACAAAACCAACCCTTCTGTACGCCTGTGAAACATGGACCCTCTACAAACGCCACCTCCAACTTCTTGAAAGATTCCATCAACGCTGCCTCCGAAAAATTCTGCAAATTACTTGGGAAGATAGGCGGACTAATGTTAGCGTATTAGAAGAAGCGAAAACCACCAGCATTGAAACAATGATCATCCAACATCAACTTCGCTGGACCGGCCATGTTGTTCGAATGCCTGACCATCGTCTTCCAAAGCAGCTACTTTACTCCCAACTTAAGAATGGAAAACGGAATATTGGTGGACAGCAAAAGAGATTCAAAGATACTCTCAAAGCTAATTTAAAAAAATGTAATATCAGCATTGAGAACTGGGAAGCCCTAACTCATGAGCGTTTCAAATGGAGGTCAGCCTTTATTAATGGCGCTATGGACTTTGAAGAAGCACGAGTACAGGACGAAAGGGAGAAAAGAGCTAAAAGGAAGGCACGTCAGGCAAACCCTCATCATGACCGTCTCCCACCCGGAAACCTATGCCTTCATTGTGGGAGGTTGTGCGGATCCAGAATTGGCCTTTATAGCCACTTATGGATCCACTGTTAAAATTTTACCTTTGGAAGACAATCTTACTCGGCTACGAGTGATCGCCAATGATGATGATGGTAGTCTAGCCTCCACAGGCTGTAGGCATCATTACACAAGTGGACACTTGGCAAAAGACAAGTGCTATAAGGGTTCTTAAAAACTATGAAATGAATCTAAGTGAAGCTAGTTACAAAGCAGCAGAAATATAGATAGTATCCATCTCCATACAAAGGTGGGCTATATGCAATGTTGTCTGCAGTGATCTTCATCTTCTCATTGTCCTTTACTATCCGCTGAAAAAGTATGAGGATTTATGAGCTTCTACTTTTTAACTGATACAGGTACAGAGCACATCCCTACCGCAAACTTCTTTAACTAATTACCATGGTGGTTGAACATTCTCAAAATCTGGAGAGGACCAGACTGGTAAAGGCTGGTCCAGAGCTTCCTATTGAACCTTTCAGTCTTTTGTTCTTGGGGATAATATCATACCTATGGAACCTGTTCCATCGATGATGGCTGTAACGGTTGAGAGTGCTTTTGCATTTCCATGAAGGCTTTTATGGGTACCCTTTAAGAACAAAATATTTAGAGAGAAGTAATTTGACACAGAGAACAGAGACAGTGATAATCTTCCTCTTGTTTATATTGGACATCTTTCTCATACTACTGGAAAACACAATAAAAAAATGTAATTGCAATATTGCCACTGAATATCACTAATACACAAACTACTTTCCTCCTCCTCTGGAATTGGTGCTCTGAATTTTTATATGTACTTATTAAAAGTAATACAATGAAAATACTGTGAACTAATATGTTACATGTAGGACAGAAAAGCACTCACCAAGTCAGCGGAGACAGCCGTTGTGATCAATGCATATGGACCATTTACAAGAGCTCCACAGATGAGCAGCATAACTTAAAATTAAACATTAAAATTAGTATGTAGGACCTGTTATTTAATTGTATCTGTTAAAACACTGGAAAATTGTTTTCCAAAATAAAACATTGGAAAGATCATATGTTAGTTTGCTATTGAAAGGAATAGGCGCAAGGAACTACATAAGAGAAGACTGGCAGCATTATCTCATTTGACCTATTGGTGAGTTTAGTGAACCTGAACAGACATTTAACCCACTGCAGCTCTGCAAATAAGGATTGAGGGGTCTTGACATTCAGAGTGAATCAGGAGAAGTGGCAGAAGTTGAGGAGCGAACTATGAGCATCTGAGAACAGGGGTTTGTTTCACGTTCTCCTCTACAGCTACTGCCTCTGCTGAATTCAAGTTCTAATTTATTTGGAACTTGGGAAGCTCTCCATCTTTACCCCAGGGCCCAATTTCTTTCTTTCTTTCTTTCTTTCTGTCTGTCTGTCTGTCTGTCTGTCTGTCTGTCTCTCTACATACATACATACATACATACATACATACATACATACATACATACATACATAGACTTTTATCACCGCGCCATCTCCCCCAAAGGGGACTCTAGGCGGTTTGCTTGCTTAGAGCCATAGCGGTGCCAACAGCTCTCTAAACATATAAAGGAAACATGCAGTGTAAATTTTTACAGCCTTCTTTCTGAAGGAAGTTTCATTAAGTTCAATGGGGCTTATGCTATTTATAGTAATGAAATGAAAATCTTTATTGCAGTCATTAACTAGCACAGCTATTTATATAACAACACAAAGTGACCTGCATTTCCAGTTTATTTGTTAGATTTTTATCCTGGCTTTTTTTTAGCACAGCTATTTATAGTACAACACAAAGTGACCTGCATTTCCAGTTTATTTGTTTGTTTATTTATTAGATTTTTATCCTGCCTTTATTTTTGGTCAATTCAAGGTGGTATACATACTTAATGCTCCTGCCTCCTATTTTCCCCCAGAAACAGCTCTGTGAGGTGGGTCAGGCTAAGAGAGAGTGACTGGCCCAAGGTCACCCAGCTGGCTTTCATGCCTAAGGGAGGACTAGAATTCAGTCTCCCGGTTTCTAGCCCAGCACCTCAGCTGCTAGACCTAACTGTCTTAATAATCAGTAGTTAATACTTACTGCTATGGGCAATTAAGCAACTGATAAATGTAAACATTGCAATTGTTTACTTATATAATACTATCCACCAAAGCAGTGACTGTAACTAGAAAGAACTGGCATTGGTTTTTTTTATTTTCAGGCTAGGGAAGTGGGAAACATTTTATTGAAGAAGGAAGTTATTTTCTTGTCTTTTTACCTTCTATGCAATCCAAGCTTCTGTTCCAGTGCTGTCAGATAGTAAGTTGCGTGTTGGGTGGGGAGTGGGGTGGTGGTGGCAGAGAAGAGAGCAAGAAATGACAGTGATCTGGAGATGGTTTCAGCTGGGTTGGACTACAACACTTGATAACTGCTTGTGGCCAATTCTCTGTTGATTAGCAGACTTCCCTTATGAAAATAGATGCTGTGTAAACTACTTTATGCAGTTTGTCTGATCTGATTGTCTTCCCTTAGTTTTTGCAGAGTATGCACTGACAAGAAAGAAATCAAGGTATGCCTCAGATTACTGCTGTTTCTATGAGTATTACTGATCTGGGAAACTGAGGCTCATGAGTTACCCTACTCTTACGACTTATTTAGAAGGAAAACAGAAAGGAAGTGACAATATAATAATTAATATTTATTAATAAATAATAAATTTATTTAATAAAATAATTAATATAATTATGAACAACAGTCTTAAAGCTATATTCACTAGATATAAAACTAATCTCAGTCTTCCGCACAAAACTGCCAATTTTTTCAGATACACAAGTTGATGACTTCATCCCTTGAGGTCAGGGAAGAAGGCAGAAGATGTAGGGAGGGGTGGATGACATAACAATTAAGTGGATGCATAGTTGGCTCAAAAATCATACTCAGAGGATACACATCTATGGTATCTCATCAAGTTAGAGAGAAATTGAATGAAGTACCACAGAGATGGTCTTCTGCTCCTTAATATGTTTTTTTTATTAATGGCTAGGATGAAGAGGTAAAGAGAATGCTTATCAGCTTTGCAGATGATACAAAATTAGGTGGAACAGTTAATACCATAAAAGATGAAATAAAATTCAAAATTTTCTTGATAGGTTAGGAAAATAGGCTGAAAGGAACAGAATGAACTTTGAGAGATAAGCGAAACTTCTTCACTTAAGAAACAAAATCAGTTGCACAGGTGTAGGATGGAGGATATCTGGCTTGGTATTGTTTTAGTTATTTATTTAAAGTGTGTGTATACAACTTATTTATTTATTTACGCATTGCATTGCACTATATTACATTAATTTATACCCTGCCAAAATCCCACAGGACTCTTAATGTTTTAATAGCTATACAAATACTGAAATTTCCAGGGTCAAATAGTATCAAAAAACATAAGACAAACCATGCCACAACCACCATCCCCAACCTGAAAGTGGGGAACCACAAGCTGCTTTTTCCAGCAAACCTGAATAGGTCAAAAATCCCAAATGGTAATGATATTTTGAACAGTAGTTGACTGCAAACTGAATATGAGCTTACAGTGTAATGTGGCTGAAAAAAATGGCAAATTCAAATTTAGGTTTCATCAACAGAAGTATAATTTGAAAATCATGGGAACCATTTTGTTCTGCTTTGGTCAGACCCCACTTTGAGTACTGCACCCCATTCTGGGCACCACACTGTAAAAAGGACTTAGATCAAATGGATCCACAAGGATGATCAGGGAACTAACAAAAGCCAGTGGTGAGAGACTAGAGGAGCAGGATATGTTTAGTCTTTTAAAAACAAAGAGTACTATGGCAGGATATGACAGCACTTTTTAAATACTTGAAGTGGTGTCGCTCAGAAGAACATCAAGCTCCAGTCTCTCTTGCTTTAGAGAGCATGACATGAAATTATAGATTTAACTTACAGGAAGGCACATCATGATGGAATGTTAGAAAACCCTTTTTAACAATAAGAGCAGTTCAACCAATTAGTCAGAGTTTTGGTAGGCTCCTCTTTACTGAATGTGTTCAAGCTAAGCCTAGTTAGCCATTTGTCTGAGATGTTTTAACCTGGATTCCTGCACTGAGCTGGCAGCTGGGTCCAATAGCCAAATAGCCCCTTCCAATCTATGATTTTAAGAATGTCACATCTCTTCTCTTTGTCTAGGGAGAATTTTCTGTAACCTACAGTATGACAGCCTACCCTAATATTATGCTTTCCAATTGTAATCCAAAAAACATCTGGAGAGCATCATATTGAAGAAGTTTTCATTGGGACACATCACTTGAAAATTATTCGTTTCACAATAATGTATGTGGTCTTAAGAGAAATTATCCCAGTGTAACCCAGACTATTAGTTTTAACCATAAAAATTCCTGAGTTTAAAAGCAGAGTTGCAGTGGATTTATATTTAAACATCCCAACTAATGGGGAAAGGGGGGAGGAAAAATAAAATATAAAACTTACCTATTGTGGCCTCAAAACCCATTTTACTGATTGTAGAAAATATATACAACTAGGATAGACACAAGTAGTATACAATTAGCTTAGATCACTTTGTAATAAGACAAGCTGTCTTTGCTACATTTCAATTACAAAATTAGCATTATTTTTCATTCTGGAATTCTATTTTCATTTGTTGTTATCCAAAATTGTGGAAGTGGATATAGTTTGTTTTAGAGAAATAAAAATGCTTATAACACCCACAACATTAGGGCACAAAAATGCAAGCCTATTTCATTAAGCCTGCTTTTGTCTATATAGCTAAAAAAGCCATCAACACTTTCATCATCATCATCATCATCATCGCAGAACTTACAGTGGGTCCAGCTATCAACAGCATCATGCCACAAGTTGTAGCCCTTTTTTTGAGTCGGTCTGATATTACCCCTGCTAAAATTCCACCTGTATACAAAAGAAAGAGGTGCAAAATGTAACAAAGTTCTTTGCACATTCATAACCCGCCCAGAGTCCCCAGGTGTGGAGGAGATGGGCGGTGATACAAATTTAAATAATAAATAAATAAATAAATAAATAAATAAATAAATAAATAAATAAATAAATAAACTGCACAAGATAACACTATAAAAGTAATATTTTCCTTGATTTTCTAAGAAGTACCCTTCATATATATCAGCCACAAAGCTAACTACTATTACTATTAATTCAGCACTATGTTAAATCTTCTCCTCCCTTCAACTGACAACAAAATTGAATACTTGTCTGCTTTATTATCTTTTCCCAATTCCACCCCAGTTCACCAACTTCATCCATTCTCCTGCCACTTAGCATTGCTGAGCATAAACACTGCTTCACACCAAGCTGCTGTAGATGTGGAAAAATGAAAAACCCTTCATCCCCACCCCTCACAAAATGGAAATAACTCACTTGTATCTCCTACCCTTATTCAAACCCTTTGTTTATGTTGTATGCATTATTTGCAAATATGCAAAAAAGAAATCTGAGCACTTCCTATGAGGATGTAATGAAAATCTGTTATGTCATCTTTCCCTTTGAAAATCTTACTAGGGTCAGGATAGGGTTAGGGTTCCTGAAAACGATGAACTAGACAGAGCGGCAGCATTTCAAAGACTAATTTTATTGTGGTTTGAAATACAACATAGCTGAGTCAGAAATAAATAAGCTCAGCTCTCACACACACTTGGTAAATCACAAAGGAGCAGAGCTGGTTTCAAAATCATGGGAGTTTCTCAAAGCATCTTTGTGATTTCTATATAAAGCACATTGCTGAACCCTGTGAATGTTTGATTTCTACTCTGTTAGCACTAATATTTGTTCCATGACTTTCAGCTACCACATTTATGCCAGTTTGCTCCCAAACATATTTTTCTTATCTACTTGATACAGTGTGCAACCATACTTTTGCCAATTTCTTACTGAACAGGGGAAAGATGATACTGTTCCTGATTTCATTCATAGACTTTCCCAAACTACCTTTCCATATCAGTCCTGAATTCTGCAGTTTCCATCAACTTCTAAGAATATATCCCACTGACTCCTACTTTTGTGCCCCCATACAAGCTGTTATTAAATATCAAAGCCACCACTCTTTCACCCAAAACTCCATCCGCTATTAAAGACACATTCTCTTTAATATTGTTTTCTCAAGTCAGCGACTGAGCTTTAATTGTCAGCACCCACTTAAAGTATTTCCTGTCTCTAAATGTTTCAGAATTTGATTTAAAAGTTCAAAGACTCACATATGTGTAGGTTTCAAAATAATAAACAGATCATAGTTGCACACTCACCAAAAATTCCTCCAACATCAAACAGCGTAGAAAGATCACCGGCCCTTTTGGCATCAAGATGTTCTATCGGTGAAAAATAAAAATGTATCAGCAACAATTTAAATATTTTCAGATGCCATAATAATTCCCAAGACAGCTATTTGAGCAAGTATGTCTAAATTACATAAATTTTCTTAAATTTGCAACTGTAACATGATCATGGTTTGCAGATACAAAGTAAAATAACCTTGCTGGAGCTAGCTTGAAGCTAGTTCCTATAGAATCAAGACTGCCTGGGAATACAAAATGTTGCTCTATGTAGCATGAGGGAGGAAAGGCAAAATATATCACAGTTCTGCAGCACTTTGAATTCAAGTGGAAAAGGCAGGGTGTTCTGGGGACCTCTTGTTAAATTTGGGGAATTATCAGAATTACTAATGAAAAAAAGAGGACTCAATGTGTTGCTCCTGTAGTAATCACTGCATAAGGAAATGTTAGGAAGGAATTTGGATCCCAAAATATTCTGGGTGAAAAAGAGAATATATAATTAAATTAGATATAATCAACTTTTTTGTTTAACTTGGCAAAAATAACTTAATTAGCCATATCTATCAATCAAACTCAGAGAAATTTTTACTGTTATTATGCGTTACCTATTTACTATATTTTTATACCACCACTCCCAAAAGACTCATTTGAGTAAACTTGTGACTGTGATTTTTTAATAGCACATCTAGAAAAAGTTTAGCAATATTGAACTCTCTCTCAAATATGACTTCTGGTAACAGTTTATATGACAAGCCTTACATAATTCTTTAAGCCAGCACAGACACTTACCTACGTTGGTGATGTATAGTGGAAGCCAGAAAATAAAAGTGTAGCTGACTAATTTGGCAAATAACAGGCAGAGAGAGAATTCTACTACTCCCTATAAAGAATGGAAAGTAAAATTAATTTGAAAAGAAAAAGACAATAAGCATTTTGCTTTGGGCTAATTTCTGTGCAAGTTAAGGATTCCTGTACAACATATAATTGTCCAATATTACAGAGACCGCTGCTCATACTGTAGGATCATGCATAAAGAGCCTATGTTAGTGGGGTAGCCATGACTTGTAAATAGTGATACTACGCAAGCAGCATGGTCTGCAGTCACATACACTCTGTATGATTAATCAATAAAATTCTACTTCAATATATGGGATAAGGGACCTCGCCTGGGAACAGCCCCCACTGCAAGTTAATGTCAGGTCCTCCTTTACAGATCAATGGGTACAGTAACATCCAATAAAACTATTTCTTTTCCTGTCATTTAAGAGTGACTGTAATCTTGGAATCCTTTGAACAAGGGAGGGGGAATCTTCTAGCACAGTGCAATGCATTCTAATCTCTCCTCTCTGTTAAGTGCACAGAACCTTTTGCTCATTGAGTGTTACACAATGTCTAGAGGGTTTCTTTCTCTGGAATGATATACACTAATGGTAATTCCAAACCCATGCACTAACAAGCACCTCCTATTGGTTTTCTAGGGATCTATAGGATTGATTCAAGTTTCAGCTTGATTAAATCCTCTCCTTTAAAATGAGTCATCAAGTTAAACTGTCAGGTTCACTCAACGTGTTGATTCAAATCAGGTGCTTTTAGTTTGATTCAAAGAATCAGCAACCTTTTGCACATGTTCACACATACTTACAGTATATACAGTAGAACTGAATCTTGGAATCAAACTGATTCAAATCTAATTGTAAATTCAAATTATAACTTGGCTGATTTGCATGCTTCCAATGATTTTGTCCCCATCGTCCCCAAATTCAAATTAGAACTCGGCTGATTTGCATACTTCCAATGATTTTGTCCCCCACTACTATTACTAGAGAAGCTGACATACTCACAGGTATTTGCAAAGCTCCAGTGAAACTTATAGCAGCATTTCCATTTTCAAATTGTTCACATACTCCATTAAGGTTCAGTGGCTTTGTGCAATTCTCATTGCTGCGTAGCAGACAGTGCATTTCTGGATCCTACAAAAGACCCCATCAAACTAAATGTAGGCAGTACGTCTCCTCTCTTTATAAACTAGGCAATCCAAATATTTTAATGCACAGTAAAAAAGAAATAATATATTGATATGCTATTTATACACTGAATACTAATAACAGAAGCATTTCATGTTTAGTGGCAGAGGTGGGAACCACATCTGAATCAGAGATCTCCCATTTCCATCCCTGTGGGCCAGAAGGTCAAGGTGCAAAACTTCAGCCAGGAGACACTTCTTCAGATTCCTCTAATCCCCGTCCCTGCCTTCTGGATTAACTTTTTCTGTTCATTGAGGTGCAAGAATTACTACTTCTTGCCTTCTCCTTCTCAGAAAAACAAAAGCAAGCAAACAAACAAAAGAAGCAGTTCCTCTCTTTTGCAGAAAGATCGCTTCTTACCTTTTTCTGTGGGGGAAAAAGAGAGAATCCTTTTCGGTGCTCTCAAATGCTGTAAGACAGCCAGAGAGGTGTTTTGTTTTGCTTTTTCAATGTGAACAAAGCAGGCTTATTTATCTCTTTCCCCAGAACACAGCTATGGAGTAGAAGGCATTGGTTCAGCGTAACAGTTATGATTCAATTAAGAGGGAAGAATAGGATGGTTCTCTGTTTTTCATCCCATATATTACGGAGACTGGTGTTCAGACTTTCTGTGTGGAATCTGAATACCCTGTTTTCTGTAAGCATAGAGCTAAATAGTTACGTGTATTAGGATGGTGCTGATAGATTCACAGCATTGCTTAAGCCACAATTCAATCACATTGCAAAAAGATAAATGTATCACTTGTACCCCTAGCTTCCGCTTAAAAAGTCTTTCCCAATGCAAGGAAGAATGTTTGGGTATACACAGAACATCTCCATTCTCAGGTTCAGCTTTGTTGCCCTGCTATTACCCTCACTTTATTTCCTTTTTGCTCAGATTTCTTATCCGGTATAGGCGCTTGGTGGGGCCTACTGTATTTATTTAACCAGTGCATTAGTAAAGTAACACAATGCTGACATTTGTTAAAACTTCAGAATGTTTAATAGGAAAATTAATAGCCTAAGGATCCTTAGAGTCATGAATTGGAGCTCTTCAGGCAGCAGACTGGGTGCATGATGGGATCAGGACTTGGGTACAATTGACCACTTTCCCCATTTTGTCATCTGAACTGGCTGTTTCATCCTTCCGAAGGGTAGAGCCAGCCCTATCATTGCAGATACCAAAAAGGTATTTTAAAAATCAATGCATGCATCTTGGCTAAAAGTGGTAAAAGGTAACCACCCACCCAAATTAAACACACACGCACAAACTGATTTACACAAGGACAGATTAATGAAAATCAGGTCTGATGATGAAGAATTGGAACAAATGTGATTAAGCAAAAACTATTTCATCAAGCTGTATTAATTTTTCTGTAGCACGTAGATGATTTACAATTGTAATAAATACTTTAAAACTAATTATGAAAACATTTTTGCTTTACCTGAGATGTATTCATTATCTTACTGCTTAATGCTGGCTTCTGAATGCTGAATTTATCTGACCCATTCAGGTAACATTTCTGAAAGATATTTTCATAGGAGCAATTAAGAGGGATGAGACAAGAGGAGATGGGGAGGGAAGGGCAGAGTGGCTGGGACTGGAGCAACAAGAGGAACAGCAGGTACATCCCAAGATAGTGGGATGTTTTGTGCCAGCTCTATATAGAGGATTTTAGTAGAGACAAGTAGTCTTATTGGGTGTTAATCAGTGGGCATATTTTATTTTACGCATATTTTATTTGTTAAGGCATAACATTAAAAACAGTAATCAACAAATATAGAAAGAAAAAAACAAACATACATTCTGGCTGTCATACCATCTCTGAGATGGCCACAACTCACATCCTAGCCAAAATGCCTGTGGGGAAAACTAGGTTTTTAATAGTTTTTGAAAGGTTAGTGGGAGGGGTAGGGCACTCAAATCTTGTGGGGAGATTACACTAAAGGATGGGCACTGCCATAAAAAAGGTAAAGGTTCCCCCCGCACATTTGTGTAGTCGTGTCCAACTCTAGGGGCCAGTGCTCATCTCCGTTTGTTAGCCGAAGAGCCAGCGCTGTCCGAAGACACTTCCACGGTCATGTGGCTGGCATGACGCATGTGGAACGCTGTTACCTACCCACCAAAGTGGTACCTATTAATCTACTTGCATTTGCATGCTTTCGAATTGCTAGGTTGGCAAGAGCTGGGGCTAGTGCGGGAGCTCACTCCGTCACGCGCGGCTAGGGATTCGAACCTCCGAACTTGTAATCTTCCGATCGACAAGCCTGGCGACTTACCCGCTGAGCCACCACGCCCCTTACGGGCACTGCCATAGAAAAGGCTAAATACCTTGGTCCAACAAGATGAGGTTGATGTAAAGAAAGGACCAGGACCATGACCAGCTTGGAACAGTGTGTGGGACAGGATGATATAACTAGAGACAGATGGTCACACAAATAAACTAGTCCTGTGCCATGTAGCAGTTTATGGGTGATAACCAGCACCTTGGATTGCACCTGGAAGCCTACTGGAAGCCAGTGCAGCTTGTGAAGTAGCAGAGTTACATTGGCGTACCATGGTTTGCCCATGGCTACTTGTGCTGCCATGTTCTGGACCAATTGCAGCTTCCAGATGGTCTTTGAGGGCAGCCCCATGGAGAACACATTGCAGTAATCCAATGGGAAGACGTTTTGTGCATCTTGGAACTATTGAATAAAATGCTCTCATCAATTTTGGTTCAAATACCTAATAAGATAAACCAGTATTTGCAGTATAGTGTTCCAACCTTTGAGAATGACAACAATTTTGCTGGAACACCAAACTCAAGAAAAAGGAAAAGGAAGCTAAATAAGGTATTTTCCAAGATTTTGATTTTTTTTCCTAGCCCCCACCAATTGTCATTGATATTGCCAAAAAATTTTTTTTACTTACATTTGATGATTTTATCATACAGTTTACATCCTTAGGATCTGAAATAATGCAACAGGAAATAGAATTAATTAACATGCATATGGGATAATTTTCAAAACGTTGCCAACTGCAGTAATAAAAACTTATTATTATGAAAGGACATAGTAATGGAAAATTGTCATATTTATATGTATATAAGTTTTGTTAAACCTACATCTAAACTTGGAGATGGGCTAAGGTTAGAGATTCCTTTCTATCCGCCCAAAGTCACTTTTATAGTGAGATGGGCAGTGTATAAATTTAATAATAAATAAATATCCTGGACTCAGTTCTACATTTTAAAATCTAATTTGTATTTTCTTTAAATTTCTTATTCAAGAGCTGTTATTTGACAAAGAGAAGCTAGGAGATAAGGTTTTATTTTATTTTATGGCTGTGAATAGCTTTGATTGATTACATTTGAAAACATATTCAGAATCTGTAAATATATAGATATAGAGATAGAGATATATAGATATAGATATCCATTTCACCATAGACACTTACGTTCAATAAGAAACAGATAGCATATAATCCCCATTAAGGATATTATAATGCCAGGCACCACAAAAGACAGACCCCAGCAGGTAGATACCCAGTAGCCAGCTATTAAGGATCCTAAAATATTTCCTACTGAAGTATGGGAGTTCCATAATCCCATTATCAGTCCTCTCCTACAATAAATGAAAAAGAAAAAAAAAAAGGTTGTTAATACTCTCACTGACATTAACTTTGCGCAGTAGAAACATTTGCACATTTAAATTTTAAGACTCTAGAAGGGATTGTGATTTAAACACAGGATCAATCTGGACTGTTTTTGCTATCTTCGGTAAACTTCACATTAAGCTAGGAATTGATTTGTTTTTGTGGCTTAATGTAATGCATAAGCCCATCCCAACACAGTTCACAAATCACAGCAGTATATTCACACACTAATCCTGAATTATTAGCTTCATATCCTGCCTTTTATTCTTGAATTCAAAACGGCATATATAGCACTCCCTCCCCTTATTCTTTCCACAACAACCACCCTGTAATGTAGATTGGGCTGAGAGCAAGTGAGATTATGGCTTGGCAACAGGGAAACTAAAATGAATCAAATGTGTGAATATGGTATAGTCCATGGCTTAGGCTGCCTGCCTTTTTATGAGCTCCCTTGCTCAGGGGCCCTTCCCAAAGACACTGACTCTGACTTATTGGTTGATGAGATAGCCAATCAACAACATGCATGTACTGTGCTATGGGAGGAGGGCACAATTCCAAAGGATGGGAACAGTGTCTACTGCAAAATTCATCCATAAGCTTTCCTCTATTCACCTGGGACAGGCACATTTATTTATTTATTTATTAAATTTCTATCACCGCCCATTTTCCCCCAAAGGCACATAGGTATTGCTGGCTAAATTTTAGGATTTCTTTTTTCCAGGATACATTTCGAATTAAGACATAGTGCTTGGAACATGCCTTTTGTTTATGTGGTAAAAGAAATGAACCAAAAAACTTCTTCTATTGCTTCACACTATTATTTTTTATTAGGAACAGGAAATCACTTAATAAACTTCAATCTGCCTTCTCTAACTGCAGACTTTGAGGCAACCTGGGAGTTCAGGGACACCATGGACCTGATTCAGCTTATTCAGGGCCCGACTCACAGAGGAATCACGTTAGACCTGTTTTTTGTCTCTGGGCGGTGGCAATATGATCTGGAGTTGGAAGATATAGTCATCTGTCTTTTGTCATGGAGGGATCACTCGATTAACCCTGAGGTTTATTTCAGTTTTTCCCCACCTGAGGTTGTCATTGAAACTCTGATGCAGGCTCCAACCAAGGCCTTAGTAGCCATTAGAATGAGAGGGCAACAATAGACTTGGATCACTTTGTGCCTGTGTGCTCTGTGCACAGACTTTGGTGGGACCTCTGGTTTACAGAAGACCTCCGAAAGATGAAGTGCCAAAAGAGATGCCTAGAGCACCACTGGAGGAAGACAACGTGTGACTCCAACACAGGTAAGAACCTTTCTTAAAGCTTACCTTGTGGCAATAAGAGCAGTAAAACATGCTTATACCTCTGCTCTTCTTGCATCTTCCGAGTGTCAGTCAGTGGCTCTGTTCAGGCTGACTTGGTCCCTTCTGATGAGGAGGGGACAGGAAAGTACTGACAGGCTGCTGTGAGGACTATTCTTGGCACCCGGTGGATAAAGTTGTGTGGATTTGTGCTGAGTTGGACTCCAGTTAAGCAGCTTCTATGATGTTGCTGAGATATGGCCTTGCATAGTTATCTGAGAGGAGTTTGATCCTGTTAATTCTGAGGAAGTAGACAGGATCCTTGGGGCTGTTAGTGTGTCCACCTGAGTCTTAGATCTATGCCCCTTCTGGTTAGTTAAGCCCCCCAAAGAAGGTGCGTGTTGGTGAATCCATGTGGTAGTAACTGCTGTTTGAGAGAAGGTGGTCTTGCCAGCTCTGAAAGAGGCAGTGATCCACCCCCTCCTCAAGAAGGCATTGCTAGATCCAACAGATTGAAAACTTTTGTCCTGTCTCCAACCTTCTCTTTTTAGGTTGTCTGTCCTGTGTCCAACCTTTTAGGTCAGAGCTTTCCAAACTTTTCATGTTGGTGACACACTTTTTAGACATGCATCATTTCGCGACACACTCTTACAGCAGGGCATCATTTCGCAACACACTCTTACAGCAGGGCACAAGGCAGGCACTAGGACCTGCGCGGAATCACAGCAGGTTTGGAGGCAGCAAGGTACAAGGCAGGCACTAGGACCTGCACGGAATCCTGGCAGGGCTTGGAGGCAGCAGAAGCTGTGACACACCCAGACACTGCAGTCGACACACTAACGTGTCCTGACACACAGTTTGGAAAGCTCTGTTTTAGGTAGTTGAGAAGGTGGTCAGTTTGCAGCTCCAAATGGTTCTGAAGTAAGTGGATTATCTGAACACCTTTCAGTGGTTTCAGACCAGGATAAAGTACCAACACATCATTGATTACATATGTTGACGATCTTTAATGGGCCCGGGATGGCAGAAGTGCATCCATCCTGTCCCTTAACCTCTCAGTGGTCTTTGATACCACTGACCAAGGTGTCCTTCTGGATTGGCTCAGGTGATAGGGAGGGAGAGGCACAGTGTTGCAGTGAATGTCAGTATATGATACAAGAGTGGGCTATTTGTGGGAATGCCTGTCCCCAGTTGTACCTGCCCATCCCACATGCTCTAGTAGGATGGGTATGCTCTGGGTCTCTTCTTTGAAGCAATGTCATCTGATGGGACATGGAAAGCATTCCTTTTTCATTGTAGCACCTGCCCTCTGGAACAATCTCCCTCTCCCCGCAACTCCCCAATATATGGTTGGCCCTGATCTTGTTAGTCTTCAGGGCAACACTAAAAAAGTGGTTCTTCTCTCGGGCATTGGGGCCAAGTTGATTGGTGTAAAGTAAATTTGGGTTTCTGATTGCCTACTAATTTCTGTTTATGCTTTTAAACATACTGGTTTATTATCTGTTTATTTTGTTGTTTGCTTATTATCTGCTGCTCAGAGTTGCAGTTGTATAACTTGGGCAGCCATATACATTTCATTAATATATAAATAAAGGATAGTTCATGGCACAATTCTATGGTAAAACACAGCATTTATAACCTATGGGTTTACCTGCATAAACATTCTTTTATTAGAGTTAGTTATTTGTCCTTTACCAAAAGATTTCTCCCCTCTGCCCAGACAGACAAAAGAGAGAATTTACCTTCCTTTTCCAAACCAGTTGCCAATGCAGGTGACCACACTGGGCCAGCCAGTAGTTTGTACCAATCCATTAGCTACCTGAAATGTTTTTAATGGTAAAGGTTATCCTGCAGCAAAGTATTTTACAGCTATAATATACAATAAGCTAATGTTAAAAATAAAAGTTCAAAGTTATGGTACACATAACAGTAGGATGACCATATTTCCTTGAGACAAAAACAGGACAAGCCGGAACTGAGAGCTGGAAGTAGCTGGAGCGGCGTGAAAGAGACAGAGCAGCTGATTGGAAGGAACCCGGAAGAGGAATCGCTTCCGCCTATCGCGCTGCTCGGCCCACCTCTCCCACCTCCTTTGCCGCGCGCTGATAGGCGGAGGCGATTCCTCTTCCGGGTTCCCTCCAACCAGCTGCTCTGTCTCTTTCGCGCCACTCCAGCTACTTCCGGCTCTCGGAGTCTGGCATGGCGGCAGCTGGCAAAAAACAGGACAAAATTGACTTTTATATTAAAATGACGGGACGGTCCAGAAATGTTAAAAAAACGGGACTGTCCCGTTCAAAACAGGACATATGGTCAGCCTACATAACAGCAAAATTATATTATGGTTATTCATTAACATAATAAATCAGCCAGACTTTAGGTCTCACAGTTTCACCACTTTTTTCTGTCAGTACTGTATTACCTTCTATAATTTGATCTCTCTGGGTCTTTTTGAAGACTGAAGCATACGGGGTAACTGGTGTGCAACAGAAGACCATCTACTATGTGACCTCTTTAGCTTATTCTCCAGCTATTTAATTGCAGGGATTGCAGTGCAGGGGTTGGGGCAATAAAAGTGAAAGGGCTATTGATTTATGCATGACTCATAGTTGAGAGGATACAATCATGGCAGAGAAATAGTAAACTTATGGAGACTGAAGGAGGAATATTGGAAGAACAGATGTAGCAGCAACAGTAAATGATTAATGTGGATTCCAAATAACCCTCTTCACGTTTCAAGGGCCCTTGCTATTCTGTACCTAGGATTCATTCAGTATCTCATTAACTTTTTATTTTATTTATCAAGCATTATTTAGTTCTGGAGCAGGTGGCAATCCTCTCCGTTATTAAAGAGTAGAACTGACAGTAAATGCAAAATCTTTTTGACTATATCAGGCATCTTCTGATATAACTGCCCAGAGTCCCCTTCGGGGGAGATGGGGCTGTGATAGAAATCAAATGAATAAAATAAATAAATCTTCTGCTTTAGCAAAGATTTGTGGTTCTCATTAGGAAATATGTGCTTTGGAACAGTAAGAGTTGAGGGCAACATTTGCTTTTTTAATTACAGTACTTATATATCATTTTGGAAATAGACTCCTACAAAATACATAGTAAAGCATATGTGTTCAATGCAACATCCAGCTACCCAGCTATCCAGCTACTTTCAATGCGAGATCCAGCTTTTAAAGCGAGATTTAGAAATTAGTTTGCACTCTACTATTTCCTAACGATCAGCTGCTTTTAATCAATAGTAGTCTAGGCTGTATCTGGAGCTGAAGCTGCTAGAAATCTTTATGCTGCAAAACAGATACAAATGTTTTATAGGAGGATAGTAAAATTTCTCCCAAAGGAAAAAAATATAGTTTCAAGTGTCTCAGGAGATAGCATTGCATAAATCCTCAGAATAACTGTAACACACTTAAGTTTTTAAGAAATGGTTTATCTGCAGAAAGAATAATATAATTTTTTCTATCAAATAATATTATGAACTTTTTTAAATCAAAGAACAGAATAATATAATAATAATATAAACTTTTCTATCAAAGAACAGACAAGATTTTCTCTTTTGTAGCTTTTACAAGGGAATAAAATATCCAAATCAAGTCTTATTGAACAATTAACAATTGAACATTTTTGCATAGTTAAACAATGGGAGTCACTATCTTAAGATAGTGGTGTACTGGTGACCACCCATGATTTTTAAAGAGATTACAGAATTAGATAAGCCATGTAAGACCATGTAATCAATGGCTACTAGCCACAATAGCTATGTTGTAGTAACACTAAAATGCTTCTAAACTGTGGTTTAGGTGTATTTGTATTCTTAGGCTGTACTTATTTATTTATAATTGGATTTATATCACCGCTCCATCTCCCCCAAGGAGTTTAGAAGACAATTGAGAAAATTAATATAGGTACGCCTACCTGAGCAATGATGTAGAACCACAGGTTATGTATATTACAGAAATAGCCAATTCCAAATAATGCAGTGAAGAATCCACTGGCAAGCATCCCTCCACTGAGATAGTATCGGATAGGCAAACGCTCTCCTATTATGCCACTTGAAATTAAGGTGAAAAAAAATTGAATGCATATTGAACTAAAACTAATCATAATTAGTAGTAATTATGTAGTAATATATGTTGTTTTAACTGCTGAATTTTAATTCTCGATTTTTGTAAACTGCCCAGAGTCCCCTTGTGGGGAGATGGTGCAGTAAATATAAATCGAACCATAAATAAATAAATAAATAAATAATCATAGCTGGATTATTGCTGAAAAATATACTGTATATTTCATAAGATCATGTCTATATAAATTTAATTTCAAGAATATTTTTTCCAAGAAGATTATTAGAACTATTTCCTGCATAACCAAGTCCAACATATCCATGATATCGAAGGATAGCTTGTTTAAACACTACCTGTACCTAACATGGAGAGGTGGGAAAGGGGCACAGGAGCCTTGATGAACCTCAGTGAAAAGCAAATGAGAGGAAGAGGGCTATTTTAAGTCATTAAAGCAGGGCTTTCCAAAGTGCCGCCGCTGGCGACACACCAGTGGTGGTGGCGGCGGCAGCGCGGCAGCGGTGCGCACACGCCCACGGCGGCGGCGCGGGGGGGCGTGCGGCGGCGCGCGTGTGTACGGCGTCGTCAGTGGCGTCAGCCTCCGCTAAAACGCGGAAGCACTGATCCCGCGCCGCTGCCGCCGTGCACGCACGCGCCACCGCTTCCGGGTGGTGTGGCGACACACCACGTTGTGTGTGGCGACACACTTTCGTGTCGCGACACACAGTTTGGAAAGCTCTGCATGAAAGAATAGGTTTTTGAATGGTATGAACAAATGTTTTCTGGAGGACTCTATTCTATGCATGTAGATATAAAAGTGGCTTAAAATGAATTTCTTTATTCAGCCCCAAATAGTTTTCTTACATTTCAAAATGGAACTCTATAGTTTAGCATTGGCAGCAAGAATCACAGGCATCTAAAAAAATTCGGTGTTTTGCAGAGAACTGAATCAATGTCAGTTCTCACCCAAAATACATTTGAATTCATTAGATTATGAAGCCTTGTTTCTTTCAACTGTAATTATAATAGGAAATATTTCATGCTTTTGATTCTTAGTCCTTCTAACATTTCTCATTCAGTAATATCCTCTTCGCTTCCCAGAAACGTCTAAGCAAAATGCTGATAAGGATCAGAGATAGTATAATATTGTGTATTGACAAACTGAACCCATGAAGCCGGATAAAGAATAAGAAAATTTACCTCAGATACATTCCAACAGCGTAAGCACATAGAAATGAATAATCCAGGGCTCCCAATAACTGTTTGTAGTTGCTTTTATCTAGGAATACATATAGCAGTTCAAGGGACTGAATTGCTTAAATACAAATAACCTTCATAAATAGTGATTATCTATCCATATTTGGTTTTTGTATAAAAATGGCTTCTAGTAGCTTAAAAAGAGAGTGTTTTCTCCTTGATCAAAGTAAGCAGAACACTTTTATGATTAAAAGTAGATAACTTGATAATGGAGGAAAACAACATATTTACCATTATACAAAGGGTTGAAAATGAAAATTGTGCAGAGTTTAAAATGTGATTAACTTTTAAAAGTTTTAAAATGTGTCTAAATAACAGTAATCCTGTATAACACGTTCATATTCAGTGAATGCAGTGGGGATGGGGAGAAAGAATGGTATGCGCTGGCTTTCTATATTCAGCTAAACCTGTGCTAAGAACCAAATGCTTAAGCTGTATCTATACTATCTGAGAAAAAGGATGCATAATACCATCCACGAAATCCTGGAGATGTGATGAATGGGTGCAGTCATATGTCCCCCTTGCATGCTTGCCCCTGAGTATGTTGTGTGAATAAAATTGCTAGTATTTGTGCTGCATATTGATGCAGCTAATGCAAGTCTGAACTGGGAAGGAAAAAGGAATGCAATTCATTTATTTAAAACTGTTCTTCACAAGATTCAGTTCAGATAATGAAAATCAATTAAATCAATATTGTAGGCAATATTGATTGTACTTTCACATTACAGACAGGTATAAAACAATGCTTACCTGAATTTCTTAATGTTCCTGACTTATTTCTAGAAGTATTTTTTCTTATAAGATTAAGAAGTTCAGGTAAGCATGCATTCAGAATAAAATTGATGGACAAAAATCTATACCCTTTTCCAATAGTCCTATTTCCAATAGTATTTTATTCAGTTATTTGTGTCATCATCATCATCATCATCATCATCATCATCATCATCATCATCATGGGTAGGGAGACCTACTACTCACCAAAAGGTTCCCAGCCACAGCGAGAATCATTAGATAACTTTTTAACAGGTGGAATGCGGATGGCATGTTCTTCATAGGCATCAGGCTCAATAATTTGAAGAGTGGTACAGCGTTTATGCAGTTCTCCCTAAATTAGAGTGGGAGGGAGGGGAAATGCAATTGAACATTTTATTCCATTGAATCAAGTGAACTTGTTTTCAACAATACATTTTAAAAAAATCTTTATTTTACTGGAACACGTTATCAGGCACACTGGTAAATATATTTGAAATAAAGTTAAATACAAAGTTAAATAAGATATCTTATGCTGTATTATTTCAAAACTTGATAAGGCTAATTCAGGCAAACATCCTAATGCACATTTATAATATTTCAAACAAAGTGTGACATCAAGTCACAGAAAGCCATTTTAAGATATATTCACAAGTTTCACATATATTTGCATAAAGCATCTTTGTAGAATGTTAACCACATAATGGCTTCTTATGAATATTTTTATGTAGTTTTATTACTGTACAGCTATCTAGTTGTAATTGTCATCCAGCATTTTTATAGGTATACTGCACCGTCACAGTATACCGTCACATGCAATTATACTTTTAGGAAACATAAAGATATACTTCCTTGTTTGACATTATCAGGATATGGTAAAAATGTACTTCCTTGCTGCTTACCTTAACTATACTGATTGGCTTCCTTGATAAATGAAAACTAACATACAGCATGAAAGTAAAGACAAATGTGAAAGCTCTGTACCTGTAACAAAACAAACATTCCATGGTTTGCAGATATTTTATTTGGCAGAACTATATTAGCAATTATTTTAAGATATTCCATTATTATATCCGCATTCTTTTATTTATTTTCTCTGTACACAGCTAATAAGTTACTTAAATAACAATGAGAAATGTAGGTAAAATCAGTTAAGCAATGGCTGGAGAATTCTGGGACTTGAAGTCCACACATCTTAAAGTTGCAAAGGTTGAGAAACACTGCTCTAGGATATGAAAAACTTCATTTGTGTTTTGCATATCAAATCAGTAAAGATTATACCACTTTCTACCTAGTTAACTGACAATCCTGATCTCATGCTTATCTGAACTCAATAGTTCTGGGCAAGTCAATGAAACAAGCTTGTGGATCATGGCCAATAATTATACTATAGCACTTATTAGAAATATATCTGCAGTATATCATTGCAGCCATAAGAAGTATCAACACAGAGAAAACAAATACACATTTTAACAATAGAGCTTCTGAACAATTCTTTACTTTCTATTTGAATGTAGATTTGTTAAATAGGAAATCAAAACCAGATTCCTTTCCAAGTAATAATAGACCACAACTTACCATTGATCTTTTGTAAATGAAGTGATCAAACGAATCCCAGGTGGAAGTTCAGCCATTTACTTGAGTACCAGATTTAACTTTTTGTTATTCAGGTGCTTCAGATTTTTGTTCCAAGTTTTCAGTAAACCAAAATGTAATGCTGACTACATTTGTTCCTTGATGTTATCAATCACTGAGGGGTTAATTCTTTTCCCATATACCTAACTTTATACAAATAAAATATTTTCATGCCATCAGTTTTTGAATATAAGCCCATTGAGTGCTCTTGAACCAATTTTTAAGCAAGAGTAGATAGGATTGCAGTTAAAATGATATTTTAAATTAAGGATAGCAGCTCTATCATAAGGATAAATATAAATTCAAATAGAATGCATTGTCCTTGTATTCCTCTCTGTGGAAGAAAAATGTATTGAACAAAAAGGATCAGAATCCTAAGAAGACTTAAGTTATAGATGGTCCCCAGATTAACCCTTTTTTTCACATTAAAACCATTAACAGAAATGCTACATTAAAAAGAATTACAAATGGGTGGAGTTTTGCGGCCCTTTAAATAACAAATCCCAAATTATTTGATTCTATAGATGCCAAGGTATTCCAATTCATTTTCTGGGATTTGAATACTCCAAAACTTGCCAAACATCCAAACAAACATACCTTGCAACTGTGAAATAAATAGGTGGTATTAAGGCCATATATTTTTACTGACCAGTAAAACTCTTCTACCTATCATTTGGTGCTGCTGTGTTTATTTAGGCCAGTTTTCTATCTACAAATATCCATAATTTGAAACATGATTCCTTCATTTCTGTGAATTTGATATGAAACTTTTTAAAGAAAATATTTTCTACCCATCAATCCTATAGGGATGATGGGCAGGTTCTACCCTTCCAAGAGTGATTTGTCTATTCTCTAGTCAATTTCACAAGCCTACAAGCTACCAAATTTTATACAGTAGTTCTTTTGTTATTTTCCATATTTATGTAAGCAACATATTCTTTCTTCTAGGAGATCATGTAAAACAAAATTTCCAGTTTTGAAACACACTGTACTTTCTAGTACATAGGGCTCAAAATTGTCAGAAAAGTAGTTCATAAAATGCACAAACAAAAGTTTGAAAAAAGAGGACAGGCTAGAGTCCATATCCTATGTTGCTGTTGCATCTTTTCACTGCTTGCCTCATTACCTGTCACTTTCTTAATGGATATGGGGGATTGCCAAACTCTAGCTGTTCCACGGTGTCCTTTCTCCCAGACTCTGCTTTGTAAATATTAAAATTCTAGGAAAAACAAAACAGGTGTCACATGCTTGAAGTCTATTTCCAGTTGAAAATGAACTGGTAGGCTACATGGTATAAGGCGTGTGTGAATATGCCTGAAAGCTTCTGTTTTATATAATCACAATTTATAAGATAATAGTACTCAAGAGCTTGGTTTTTTGAGCCATCAACATTAAAAATAGTTTTCTGAGGATAAAATTAGCTAGAGATTGGGATTAAATGAGAAATTGTGAAAGACATTAATATCCTCCACACTATTGTACTGCATGAAAAAATGCTATCATTGAATATGATACGAAAGTTACTTTTAGAAGATACTTTAATATTGCAGATTTTATCGGGGGGGTGTGTGCCAATAAAAAGCAACTCATTAATAATTCATCTGATTTCTGTTGGCCTCCCTGCTCCATCTGGGTTGTTTGGGACAATCAGAGAATGTTTCCAAGCTGAATGGTTTCCATGTTTGCACAATTTTTACCTGGCATACACTGCCTGCTGGAATGAAATAGTTTGGCCCTACCTAGAATTGACTTCCTCCATATAAACTGGAACCACCCACAGCAGAAAGACATTCGCCAAGTCTGCTGACCTGGTTAAAGTGTCTTTAATTTTTTTTAAAAAAAAAACTATATTGCATCTGTTAACTATAACTATGATGAAATACAGTAAATAGAAACCAAACACCAAACTTTTAAAGCCTGAGAAAATAAGCATTGTGGAGTCCTTGGTGCTCTCTGAGCCTTGTTGCTTTCTTGCAGACGTTTAATTTAATCCCAATCTCTGGCTAATTTTATCCTCAGGAAACTATTTTTAATGTCGATGGCTCAAAAAACCAAGCTGAGTACAATGAATTCAAGCATTATTTTGTCTGTCTCCCTAAACAACCACCATGGGGGCGCTACCATGCCAGCCACCCTGGAAAGGAAACTCCATAAAGATGGAGTTAGGTTCTTTCAGGAATCTCAGTACACTGGATGAGATTTATCATCTAGATAGAAGGAATTAGCTTTTGAAAATCTGATTGACAAAATCAGTTAAGAAGCTGCTGTACAATGCAATCCCATAAGATATGCTTGTGGAAAAATAAGCCCCATTCAGTTAAATGGGAGGGAACAGCCATTGCACAGGCTTTGGGGTTGAATGGGCTATCTCAATACGCGTAACTGGCTCTTTATGAATACATCTCGGAAAAGGATGCAACCAATCAACAGCAACACATAATAAAACAGCCTAAGTAAAAGCAAAATGCTCAGTGCCAGGAAACATTGTTTAAGGGTGAACCGCTGTTTCGTCTTTAGACATGTGTTCAAAACGGTGCGCGACCCGCGTCGATGTCTGGGAAAGAGAGTGGGGCCAGCATGCGCGCCCCAACCTGCTCCCCCCTCCCCATACACTCCTGCTCATCCGCCGAGCGCCCCTTCGGTTTGCCGCCCGGTCGGCTTGCCCGGCAGCCGCCGCCGCCGCCGCCGCCGGTGGGGTACGCATCACTCCCCCATAAGAGGAGAGCCCCCGCTCGGCCAAGACAGGGCAACCAAAGTAGCTGCCGCCTCCCCGAGCGCCCCTTTTCCCAAAGATCCCGCCTGTTCCCGGGAGGCTGATCTAGGAGAGCGGCAATATACCTGAAGCGAGGAGGCGGCTGCCGGCCGCTGGGTTCCCTTGGAAAGAAACGCTCCCGGCGCTTCAGGAGACCGTTTCCGACAGCCGCCCTCAGCAGCGACTTCCTGGTTTAGGCGCGGCTTCGTTTCATTGCAGCCGAGCCCTTCCTTGTGCGGGGCGAGGAGAGTTGACCGAGGAACCTGTCTGGCTCGTTCAAGCCTCTGCTCCGTCTTCGGGTGCAAGAAAAGGAGCCCTAAAGCATAGCTCGAGGTGGCAAATGTCAGAACGGGGGGGAGGGCCGAACCCGTCTTTCTTTCTTAATAAAATTACCCTTCCTTAGCCTGAAGCACAGTGTTTCATAAACAGATCTATTGCAGAAGTTAAGCTAAAACAGAATTGCTTTTTAAAAAAATGGTTTTAAACTATTTATGGCAGATCAAAATGCAACAAGGTCAACTTGCCTCTAAAGGGAAATACTGTGATGGGGCGCTCACTACTGTACAGAGCTCCCACCACCCAAAATAGCAACTTTATCTATAAATACCTTGTCTGACAATTTTAGCTTGCAAGCATAGTAATAACTGAAGGATAGTGCTTTCTGAACAGAGTTATAGGATCAGTTTTGCCACTACCACATTGTTGTAAACATGCCTGAGACTTTATTGAGACCTTTAATTCACTGGGCTTCATTTTCCATACAAAATATGTGGGATGCAAAGCCTGTAATGAAGCCCAGATGGATCTGATAAAATATGTATTTCACCTTGTGAGCTGTGAATATTGCTGCAGTGCATCAATGTATAAGCAGAAAATACAAGCGTAAACTAGGAGAGTAATTTTATATTTACTCAGAAATACAGTAAGTCTTTTGGCTGAATGGGATTCATTCATTAAATATGGGACTCACTCCTTTATACAAATAAAAATTACAGGCTAAATTCCTGCAAACAAACATGACCAATTGATTACAGTGAGGCTTCATAGCAATTCGAGTTGTTAACTGGGAGACCATGAGTTCTAGTCCCGCCTTAGGCACAAAGCTATTGGGTGACCTTGGGCCAGTCCCTCTCTCTCAGCCCTAAGAAGGAGGTAATGGCAAGCCACTTCTGAAAGAGAGCCACTTGCCAAGAAAACTGCAGGGACTACTCCAGACAGTCGCCAGCACTCACTCAAAGGCAAAAAAAAAAAAAAAAAAGGGGGGGGGATAAATAAGTAATTCACTGGCAAAGGTTTTTAAAGGTTACCATCCCACGCAGATTTGCTTGGAAGCTAAGTATCTTTGGATATATAGAAGGATTTAATACTAAACAATTTATGCAGGTTTGCCCAGTCTTATGCATCCTTGAAGTAGGCATGAAAACATTTCAGGCATTAAAAAGAAAGAACTTGCTCTTAGAGAATCAGAAGTGGCAAAATTACAAAGTAGAGTTCTGTCCAGGACTGCAGTCAATCATGCCCTTTCCCAGGTTATTATACTTTATTAATGTTCTTCCCTCTTCTCTTTTCTCTCTCCCCTACTTCCAGTCAGGTAATTTTCTATGCCTAGTTCCTGCTGATTTGATTTGGGGATAGGTCTCCCCAAATGGCTTTTTAAATGTATTGCTATTTATATTTCTGTTAAACTTGAGGATCTCCAAGCCTACTGCTAACTTGCTATTGTGCATGCACGTGTTTTCATTTACATAAATATTTACACAGAAATCACTATACAGATGAACTCTGATGATTCAGTTTATCTAACTATAATACTGTATCCCCTTTGCTCCAGGGAAGAAACTTCCTTCTGAAATCAGGCTAGCTGCCTAGACTTGGAGGAAAGTAGGAAAGGAACATGGTACCTCCTCCTTCACAGTTCATGTATTCTTTTCTTGTTTTGTTTTGGGAGTTGTACAGGAAAACTGTAACCATAATAAGAAATAAATGTTCATTTTTGTAAGTGAGTAACAACAAACATTATGAAATATATGTTTATTTTGCTTGCTATGCAAGAGCATCTCAAAGCTTCTATTTTACTGGATTTTTAAACTGTACATCTTATAAAATAAATTCAATAACCTCAAGGAGACATGAAGGGGGGAAAACAGAACAAAAATATTCATTCAACATACATACAGGATGCCTGGTGAACAGAGAGGTTTTCAAAAATGTCTTTTAATTAGTCTACCACTTTACACCAGCTCTTATGAATGCATTACTATTGCAGCACTCTGAGATTACTCTCTTAATCTTATTGTTTATTCTGAAAATAGAAAAAAATATAACTCAATATGTATTTAGGGTATTTGATTTTTGCAGATTTCCCCTTCTATGTGTTCTATATTCCATTGTCCCTCTCCCCCCCCCCGCCAAAAAACCCAAAAACTGTTCCAGAAGCTGGGTGATTTTCAGAAAAGATACCTCTGATCCCAATTCCCTTCTGTGGCATGACTGTGAGTGGATCTCTGTTCAGAGAATATAATCAATGGTGGGAAGAAATATCAGAACTAAGCTACAGCCATTAGGATAATAACTGAATGAAGGCCACTGTTATTAACACTACTATCTAGATTTCAGTATCAGTATCAGTACTGACATCCACCCAAAGAAAAGGGTGTGTCCACTTGTAGCCAATGACATATAACGTAACAGTGCATAATTATTTCTATTTTGGGAAACATCTTCAACAGCCTACAACAAAACTGTAAAATTACACTGTCATTTCCTGAGAGAAGATATGAATTGATGTATTTGTGATAAATTAGGTCAGTGTTTCTCAACCTTGGCAATTTTGGCTGGCTGGGGAATTCTGTTGAAGTCCACACATTTTAAAGTTGCCAAGTTTGAGAAACACTGAATTAGGTGGTCTTTGCTGATGCTGCAGCCTTTGGTGGAGATATGGCAGTCAATGCACATCATGGATGATGCAAAATTTCCTAGGCAAATAACATGATTTGCATAGGGCAATTTTTTTCAGTGCAAACCAAAAATTACCAGATGCAAATTAGTCTGTTCTGGAAAATCATAATCTACCAGCTCATTGACCTTAGAAACAAGGGATGGGGGACTCCTCCGAACTTCCCAATGTGAGGATAACACATGAGCAGATCCCACAGAACAAAGGGGTAATGTGATACATTTATGGAGCAATCAGTTCACACAATTACTTTGCACACAAGTACAGTCAACTTTTCCTTGAACTTTGACTACCCACTGTAGCAAAAAAGGAAGGGGGAAAGAGAAAGCAGGAAAAAGGCAGCTTTCGTTTAATATAATGAAATAAAAATTAATCTGTATATTCACATTTAAAGGCCCCCATGTGAAAAGTGGAAGAAAGATTATAAGCAATGTATTCCATTTGCTCAATATTCTAGTTAAATTTTAAAAATCATGCAAGTCAAATACTGAATTGGGACATAGACATAATACCAAGCCATGTTTTTTATTAACTGTACTTCAAATTTGCAGCTATTATTTGTATTCCGCAAATCAACTTTGGTCTAGTCACTCTCACTCAGCCCAACCCACCTCACAGGGCTGTTGTTGTGGGGAAAATAGGAGGTGGGAGCTTTAGGTATGTACGCTGCCTTCAGTTGACAAAAAATATAGGCAGGATAAATCAAATAAAAAATAAAATTAAAATAAAATAAAATAAAATAAAATAATAAAATAAAATAAAATAATAAATAAAATAAAATAAAATAAAATAAAATAAAATAAAATAAAATAAAATAAAATAATAAAATAAAATAAAATAAAATAAAATAAAATAAAATAAAATAAAATAAAATAAAATAAAATAAAATAATAAAATAAAATAAAATAAAATAAAATAAAATAAAATAAAATAATAAAATAACTTCCACTGTTCCCTGCCTAAGAAAAACAAACAACAAATTTGTTCCTAATCAGCCAAGAAGAACAAAACCATGTCCCAAACTATGCTTTTTTCTGTTTGGATGTAACAATAAACCATTAAACTACATTTAATATGTATAATAAACTGTACATGTATGTGAATCATACTGGCGATAGTTCATGTTTTTAACAAAAAAACTTTTGTGTATGGATTACAAATTTCCTAACAAATTGGTATGTGTATGTTTATCTATACAGTATGGTTTATCTTCATCTAGATGAACACAATTTACTTGCATATCAAGAAATAACCAGAAAAATAGATAAAATCCAAATCTGAAAATGCCTAAACACTAGTAAGAACTGTGGCTGCATTGATAATACAGATTTATAATATACAGTATATCACATACTGATACACACATAAACACACACCAGAAACGTTAAGGGGGGTTTGACAGAAAATAGGAATTTATTTATTATAAACTGAGTTTAAAATTCTCTGGTGATGGAGGATTATATTTTATCCAAAGAATTAACTATTAAACTGAGAGGTAATTACTACTACAAATATAGGGACATTTTCATCTCCTAAGCCAGGTTGGACAAAATACAGCTCCAAAGCCTCCCCCTCCCCCACTTTTGGCTGCTGCCTGAGATCCTTTATGATTATGAAAAATAGGCATTTTCACCATTTTGAAGTGAAAGCTACCTTGAAGCACACAACACTTGTAGTGTGCACTCAAAAAATCCCCAAACTCTTTCCCCACAAACCTGGGAAACTGCCAAAGATTCTGATTATGTCCCCATGCATGATATGCCCCTTCCCATTTTGCATCATTGCCTTACACCACAGAGAAAAGGCAGTCAGTGATAACACTCCAATACTCTTAATATGACATCTCATTCCAAACTGCATCGAATGCAGAGCAGGAGGGGGGAAAAATAGGATGCAGTGTAAAAATATTCAACAATGTTAAGGTAATTGCAGTACTGTGAAAGTATGCATGCTCACTTTGAATATGTCTTTTTAACTCAGTGGGACTTACTTCTGAGTAAACCATAGGATTGTGAATATGAAATAGAGCTAGAAATCAGGCTGGGATTTTGCCTCTACTTCTAGGTGCCTTAGGCAAACCACTCTTGGCACTTGAAGATTCACATATTGCACTAAGCCAGGGTTTCTCAACCAGGGTTCCGTGGAATCCTGGGGTTCCCTAGGAGATCACGATTTATTTAAAAAAATTATTTCAAATCCGGGCAACTTCACATTAAAGAGGTAAGTTTCATTCTTTATTTTTAGTTGAAGAACACTGTTAATGCATATACACAGGCCTACCCATGAAACAAATATAACAATTTTGTAACTTCTGGCCTATATTTGAGCCTGAATGTGCAGGGGTTCCCCGAGGCCTGCAAAATATTTCAAGGGTTCCTCCAGGGTCAAAAAGTTGAGAAAGGCTGCACCTAACTATGTTTTGCTTAAGCATATTTAGCTGAATCAATCACAACTAACAACATGTTACAATACCATAAATTACAAGCCATAATTGTGGATTCCCACAATACATTAAGACAAGCACATGCCACTATGGCTTAGTGTAATGAATGGCAGATGAATCCTGCCACTATAATATCGATACTTACCTAAGAGTGTTGTTACAAGGGCTACAATGAGAAAATGCTCCTGAAATGCTTTTACTGGAAAGTACTAGTTACACTCTTAATTCAGGTGAAAGGGTCAATTTTGGGACAAGCAGTTTGTACACATTGTAAGCATGTGAGTTTGCACTCAGTTATTTAAAAGATTAAAAGAGTATTCCGAGGCAGAAATCTTAAAATACAGCGAAAAAGTAAATAAGGTCTGTCTACACAGAGGCCAATAGGACTGAGTAAAAACCTTGGGGATTACACGGAAGTCTCAGCTGTCCACAGCTGTTGCCCTAAGTAGCATCGTATCGAAGACTCCTCGCCTCCTGACTGAACTTCAGAGGAACTGCAATGGGATGTTCCCAACTATGCGCAGGAACAAACCGCGCTAAAGGCATTGACAACGTTTAGCTGTAATTTGCACTGCCAAAGTTCTTCCTAGTGTGTATTAGACAACGGGGTAACTGACACAGAAAAGGGAGGAAGGGAAAAATGTCACCGCCCAGCACCCGGTTGCCGCGGTGACTCTGCTCCAGAGGCGCCGCCTCCTAGACGCTGGAAAGGAGGCGGTGTCTACTGCGAACGCCGTTTCCATGGTGATACAGCTGGGTGAAGCATGTCGGATCTTGGCTCTGAAGAGGTCGAAGAGGAGGCAGAGAATGATTTAGGGGTCAGTGGGGGCTTTTGGGATGGGGGAGCGAACAAAGAGAAGGGGCTGGCTGTAAATGACAACGGGGCAAAGGAGTATGACTGAGTCAGAAGTCCTAAACGCGAGGCACTTCCACGGGAACTGCTTTCCTGAGTAAAGCCCCCATGGCTGGACATCTTTTCAGTTGATATTTTTCAGGGTGAATTTACCAAGGAATTTCTTTTGCCACTAGATTCGTGCATATTTTCATGACGATAGGAACATTTGCAAAAGAGAAATACTAGTCATCATAAATTCTGAACTAAGCTTGATACAAACCAATGCAGAAATAATTAAACTCAAAAATTGGCGTGGCAACAAGTTAAATAATACATTAAACCACAGAAGATTCTAGGGAACATATTATTTAAAAGGTGCACATGTAAAAGGTTGCCTAATTTTTCTTACTTTTTTTAAAGATTCAAAATAAGGAAACCAATATGTACTTCACGTTGCTTTTAAATGGGAAGGGGCTGCATTTTACTTGCAGAACACATGAATTGTATGCTTGATGGTCTTGGGTTCAGTTCCTAGCAATAGGAACAATCCCTATTTGAAATCCTGGAAAGCTAGTAAGTTTCCAGAGGAATAGTGGTGTTTGTGGCAGCAAAAATAAGGTGAGTTCTTGTGAGATCTTAAAAATTATCAAAATTGTTGCAATGTAATAGTAGTATACAATAGTACTGAACAAACTTATTATAGTCTAATAATAGCATAGTACTGAACCAGTGGTCTGACTCACTATAAACCAACTCCATGTGTTCCTACATTTACATAAACACTGCTTTGAAACATTTTAATTCTCTAAACATGCTAATGTTTAGCATATGTATCAACTGTTGTTGTTTATTCGTTCAGTCGTTTCCGACTCTTCGTGACTTCATGGACCAGTCCACGCCAGAGCCCTCTGTCGGCCGTCACCATCCCCAGCTCCCCAATGGTTGAGTCCGTCGCCTCCAGAATACCATCCATCCATCTTGCCCTTGGTCGGCCCCTCTTCCTTTTGCCTTCCACTTTCCCTAGCATCAGCTGCTTCTCCAGGGTATCCTGTCTTCTCATTATGTGGCCAAAGTACTTCAGTTTTGCCTTTAATATAATTCCCTCAAGTGAGCAGTCTGGCTTGATTTCCTGGAGTATGGACTGGTTTGATCTTCTTGCAGTCCAAGGCACTCTCAGAATTTTCCTCCAACACCACAGTTCAAAAGCATCTATCTTCCTTCGCTCAGCCTTCCTTATGGTCCAGCTCTCGCAGCCATAGGTTACTACAGGGAATACCATTGCTTTAACTATGCGGACCTTTGTTGTCAGTGTGATGTCTCTGCTCTTAACTATTTTATCAAGATTTGCCATTGCTCTCCTCCCAAGAAGTAGACATCTTCTGATTTCCTGGCTGCAGTCAGCGTCTGCAGTAATCTTTGCGCCTAGAAATACAAAGTCTGTCACTGCCTCCACTTTTTCTCCCTCTATTTGCCAGTCATCAATCAAGCTCGTTGCCATAATCTTGGTTTTTTTGAGGTTTAACTGCAACCCAGCTTTTGCACTTTCTTCTTTCACCTTCATCATAAGGCTCCTCAACTCCTCCTCGTATCAACTGTAGCTAAGTAATAATTTTGGTGATGCCATAGTAGCTAGAATATTGGACTGGGACCAAGGAGATACAAATTCAAATCCCCATTTGGTTATGAAGCTCATTGGGTGACTTCGCTCAAATCAGTACCTCTCCTCCTCCTCCTATCTACAGGGTGGTTCTTATACTGATAAAGTTAGGTAAGATCTTCATGGTTGAACTCCTGAAGCATAGGCTTTCTCTGCAGTAGCGCCCGCCCTCTGGAACATTCTACCCTTGGAGGTGAGGTTAGCCCAATCGCTCCTGGCCTTCCGGAGGAATCTGAAGACCTGGCTCTGCCACCTGGCTTGGGGCGAGGAGAGTAGTAGTCATGTTTGGGGATGGCTAGTACCCTAGAGTGCTTGTTGCATACAAGGACTGAGTTAGATCATCAGCCATTGGATTTCATTTTTTATTTATATTTATTTTTAGCTGTAATTGTATTTTATATATTGTAACTTATATATTATAATTTATCGTTTTATTGATTCTGCTGTTGTAAACTGCCCAGAGTCCCTCTGGTGGGAGGAGATGGGCGGTGACAAATCTAATAAAATAAATAAATAAATAAATAAATAAATAAATAAATAAATAGAATGTTATACAGTATAGTTATTATTGTTACTTAACTAGGAATACGAAGGTGAACGCAATGAGGCTGGTGAACGGCATGGACGTGGGAAAGCCAGATTACCCAATGGAGATACCTACGAAGGAGAATATGCAAATGGTAAAAGAAATGGAAAGGTAAGATTTATTTTGGAAATAATTTGCTCATTATATATACTAATAACAAATTCATTCTCCAAATGCTTCTTCTTAGCCAAAATAGAACAGGAGAGAAGGATCAATAGCTTCAGGGAACCTCAAAGTTTGCTTGTCTATGAAGGTTCTCAGTCATCCAGGTGGAATTGTCTGTAGCTTGAATCATGTCAACTGGATTTCTATTTTCTTAGTAGAAACGTTTCGCTCCTTATCCAAGGAGCTTCTTCAGTCTGAGAAACTTTGCTCAGACTGAAGAAGCTCCTTGGATAAGGAGCGAAACGTTTCTACTAAGAAAATAGAAATCCAGTTGACATGATTCAAGCTACAGACTCAAAGTTTGCTTGTTTATTTATTTACTAAATTCAATTTGTACACTGCCTGACTCCCAATGATTCTGTTTGCAGACAGACAAAATAATTTTAGGAGAGCCCCTTAATTGCAGAGCTAGGGGGAACCAAAAAGCCTTGATGGTGGGTACGATCACGTGATTGAAGCCTGCCCTTTTGTGCATGAGATGTTGATGCACATATCAACAATCTGGGGGTCCTCTTGGACTCACGGCTCCTGCTGAAAGAGCAGGTAGTAGCTGTGGCTAAGACAGCCTTTGCACACCTTCAGGTTATGTGCCAGTTGTGCCCATCCCTGCACTGGGAGGCTCTGCTCACTGTTACTCATGACCTCCTGTCTGGATTACTGCAACATGCTCTACATGGGGCTGACCTTGAAGAACATTCAGAAGCTTCAACCGGTGCAGAATGCAGCTGTACAGGTAGTAAATGGTGTTCGGTACTCAGCACATGTAACACCACTGCTTTGGGGGCTGCATTGGTTGCCAGTGTGTTTCCGGGTGCAATTCAAGGTGCTGGTTGTCACCTTTAAAGCACTTCATGGCTTGGGACCGGGTTACCTAAGGGACCGTCTTCTCCCAGGGTTTATACCCATCCATTCTGGTCTGGCAGGATGGGCATGCTCTGGGTCTCATCAGCCAAGGAATGTCAGCTAGCGGGGACTAGGAGGTGTGCCTTTTCTGCCATAGCGCCTGCTCTCTGGAACATTCTTCCTCCAGAGATTAGGATGGCCCTGACCTGTTGGCCTTTTGTAAGGCCTTGAAGACCTGGTTATGTGCCCAGGCCTGGGTTCCCAAGTGTGTTAAGGGTCCTGTTTCCTGGTTATGTTAACATCTATGGATTATAATTTTCTTGGCTGCTGTATATATTTAATCTTTTCTGTATTGTGTTTGTAATTTGGTTTTAATATTTTATGATTATTCGCCGCCCAGAGTCACTTGTTTGAGATGGACAGCCATATAAATTGAATGAATGAATGAATGAATGAATGAATGAATGAATGAATGAATGAATGAATGAAAAGGGACAAAGCTTTGATCACACTGTCATGCCTGCCATCTTGGCTTTTTGGCTTCCCCCATAGATCTTCTGGATAGAAGAATCCTAAAATCAGGTATGATCTGAGCATACTCAATGAGCAGAGAATGCTGACTGAAAACCCAAAAAAGAGATGGAGTACAATGGCATGACTGGAGCAGTCCATTGTACAATATTTTGTTGCACGTCCCACTTGTTTTGTATTAGATCATTTTCCTAGTATAGGCATTGTAATAAAGCGTCTCTGTAATGCATATATTTCAGGGGCTATACAGATTTAAAAATGGTGCAAGGTACACAGGAGAATATATCGAAAATAAAAAACATGGCAATGGGGTCTTTATTTATCCAGATGGATCTAAATATGAAGGTAATTGTATTTTCTTCATTCATATATAATTATGATACCATTGGTGGCTTGTGAAGCCAGTGAAATAGTGCCACATCATAGACAAAAAATTGTTGATGATGTTAATATCTAATAATATTGTTAAATCAAAGGAAATATATCTAAGTATAATTAATATGCATATGGAAATAGGTTTCTTTATGACTGAGTTTGCACACTGCATAAAGTCAGAATATATTTTGTTTGTGGTTTGCCAACAATGGTGTCATAAAGGGGTGGGGAAAAAGGGACAGAAATGTTCTAGATAAATACACATTGTTCTTTTCTAACTTACGATGATTTTTACTGTTACAATAAATAACTGTAACGTAAATAATTTGTGCTTATTTCTGATATATAAACATTTCTATACAGACATTTCTTTATAGAGTTTTTTTTTTACAGTTTCTTAATTGTTTCACTCCCTCCATAACTCAAACAGGTATTTCTTATGTCAATTTTGACATGCTCACTCGGTTAGACAGCTTCAATACTTTCACTTTTGGGCTTGCTTTTAGCCTAGAGAAGAGAATGGAAAGAGAGAAAATGACTCTTTCCTGAGCTTTTTGGAATTCCAAGACCTTTGTCAAGCTGTCCTTGGTGAAGTCTAGCTTGTCCTTTCCTAGCGCAGCAATCCACTCTGCAAATCTCTTCCAGATCCTGCTTGCTCTTGATGGGCCCTCAGCTGCAAATTCCTTCTCAAACTATACCTGGACTCACACAGCACATCCAGTCTACCCAGCATAAACACAGTGCCAGCAATGCCCAATAATTACCAACAAAAACCTCCATTGTCTAACAGAACTATCCTTTATATCAGTGTTTCTCAGCCTTGGCAACTTGAAGATGTGTGGATTTCAACTCCCAGAATTCCCCAGCCAGCAAGTGTTTACTGAACACTTTGCATGGTGCTGGCAAATAGGAAAAAACAACAAAAACAAAACATTAATTTGAGACCGCATTACAACTCTGTCCCACTCAGGGCATCTCCCCCTGGCACAGATGTATGTCTTAGTGGCACAGTTTTCCCAAGCTTGACAACTTGGAGATGTGTGGGCTTTTACTCCCAGAATTCCTCAGTGAGCATGGCCATTGCTAAATTGAATTCACATTTGAAAATCACCAAACTTGGGAAACACTGGTTTAGCATTTCTTTTTCTTCTGAAGCTGAAGTAAGGAAAAAAGAAAGAAAAATCCACAGTGGTATAGTCAGGGTAAGTGCAATCATGAACAGGTTTGAAGGGGGTCTTACTTTCCATCTGTTTTTGCTGTGGGTGGGTGTGGAAAACAACAGCCATAGAGATAGAATGCCTAAAGAGCTCTATGACTTTGTCTTAATCTCAAGAGAAGTAAAGCTTAATTAACCCCATATTCTGCAATTCCCATGTCACAGTTTACTGAAGGGAATTAACAATATGCAAAACTGGATATATTTAGGACTAAATCTAATTCTCTGAGGAGTCATTGGCTGGGGTATTAATCCCTTTAGGAGTTCCCATTTAAGCTTACCATGGAAGCAGGGTTATAATGTACCATCTTCTGATGACAAAAAAGTTAAGATAGTATCTATGAACAATGTTAAACAGCTTGAACAGCATATCTTTTTCTGTATGTGGATTTATGTACTAACTGCTTATCAATCTCCTTATGTAGTTCTCTGAGAGACAGCCATGATACTAAAGTAAGAATCTAGGAAGCATTTTAAAAATAAACAATAAGAGTCAAATTACAGATGACAATAATCATGTGTTCTGCTCTTAAGTAGAAGATATTTTAGAAACAGTCACCCTGGGTGTCCCAATTCATATTCAGACCTCAGCAGTGGGGTGGAGATGCAGAGAGAAGGCATCAGTAGTTTATGAATAGTAGTTTTTTATTTGTTTTAGTAGGTATATATATTAGGTCTCAGCAGATGGCAGCACCTGACTGATCTTGCCTGGGCTTGAAAGCTAAGCAGCATTAGTTAGCACTTAGAAGGAAAATGAGGGAATACCAGGATTATGACCAAGTAAACTACATGGACATGTTTTTGAAATCATCAGGAATCAAGACTTTACCTTTATTAGGGATGTGCAAAATGTACCATGCGTGAACTGTTTTGTGCACAGAACAGACAGTTCTGGGCAGTCCAAGCCCAGTTTGAAACAGGTTTGCTTCAGCCACCCACAGACCTGGAATATGAGTGTGTTGTTTGGACCTGGATCTGGATGTGTTCTGAGAGGGGAAGAATAAAAAAAGAGAATATAATATGAGGAAGTGATGTGTAACACATGGTAGAGGCTAAAGGGAGATAAGGGAAAGTAGGCGTGAGAAGATCAGGGGAAGGTGTGGATAGACAGTTGGGTATGTTTCTGTTGAATTCATGCATGCCAGGGATGATGGTGGCACATTAACAAGATACTGTTAATGTAACTTTACAATAAAGTAGAATTAGCTCATCTGGCTATGCTTCCTGTCTGGTCTAACCCACAAGGCTGACATCAATCTTGCAAGTCTGAAAGTACATTTCTCTCCCCGTCCCCTTTACAGCCCGAGAAAATAGGGAAGGCCCCTTCTGAGCTGCTTGCCCTGTCCACATTCCTGCTGTGAGCTAAGTTGCCTTTTATCTGACCGTTCCTTTGGCTGCATCACTTCTCCCTGTCTCCCAAGATCATTCCCACATACCATTACAATTTCTAAGTCATAATATGTTTGGTGCAAAATATATTTCTCATTTTGTGCATATCTCTGCCTTTTATATGCATGATACATGATTCATCAAGTACTCAAATATAATGCAAAACATGTATTATAAACCTATTCTAAGTATAAATGCTTATAAAAGTTGCAAAGTGTGAACATAAATACAGCTAAGATAAACACTGTAATATCTTGATGGATGGTTAGCATGAGCAGATTGACATTTTAACATTTCAAATGTGGGAAAATCAAATAGATCAGAGACTTCCCAAGGTTGATAATATTCTTTTTGTCATTTTGAAACAAAAGAGGTTTATCAGACCTATAGTGAGCCATAATACATAATTTGAGAGCTGCATTTATTTTGGTAGGTCACATGCTTTTCAACCTGCCATCAGCGTTTATTACCAGTAAATGAAGTGTACATTGGAATGATAGGTCTTAAGTCTACCATTGATGTACAGTATATGTGTGGCGGTGGGGTGGGAAGGAGCTTCATGTCACTGGACCACGTTCTCATGACAGAAAACATATGTTTGTGTGATCAATTATCTGCAATTTACTTTCTTACCTTATTTTTATAGGATTCTTTTAGTTTAATGTGACCTTGCTGTCTCAATCATGATAATAAAATTTGGATTATTTTTATTGCTGCATAAATACTGTGTGCTTTTCTTCAAATTAATGTAAATATTCAAACTAAAGGCCAAACACTATTGTTTCTAAAGTATATTCATTGCAGGAGACTGGGTGGAGGACCAAAGACATGGAAATGGAGTTTACTATTATGTAAATGGAGACACATATACTGGAGAGTGGTTCAATAATTATAGGTTTGTTTCTCCTAGTTTCAGGTTTCTGTTTTACTACTTATGGATAGTAAATGTAGTTCTGTGTTTCCCTCCAGAGATGTTGAACTATAGTTTCTATCATCTTTTGACATTATGGCTGTTTGTATAATAATTTTATTTATTGTGAGACTAATAGATTGTAGTAAATTTATATGTTCTGAAAAATTTTCCAACTAGTATGGGTTGTGTTTTTTTTACAGCCCTAATTATCTAATTTAATAGAGGGACCATTGACACATTCATTGTTTTATCCTGAGCAAATGTTGACATAGTAATCTCCGTTAACAACAACAAAAAGCCTTTATTCTAACAGAAACATTTATCTTTAGTTATCTTATTTTGTTTTACTATCTCCTGGAAATCTTGGTGCTGAAAATTATTATACTTGATTATGATTATAGTTGTTACTATGAACAATGTTATTGGACAGCCATGTAAATATAGTAAACAAAGAAAGGCTCTTTTTAGCTGAAAATCAATATATATTGATGAAAATCAATAAATCAATGTTGCAGCAACCCACTAGTTTGCATTCTCTTTCAAGAAATATATACATTTCAATGCAGGTAATTTAATTTAGAGGGGCGTGGTGGCTCAGCGGGTAAGACGCCAGGCTTGTCGATTGGAAGATTGCAAGTTCGGAGGTTCAAATCCCTAGCCCTGCGTGCAGAGTGAGCTCCTGCACTAGCTCCAGCTCTTGCCAACCTAGCAATTCGAAAGCATGCAAATGCAAGTAGATTAATAGGTACCACTTCGGTGGGTAGGTAACATCGTTCTGCGCGAGTCATGCGGCCACATGACCGCGGAAGTGTCTTCAGACAGCGCTGGCTCTTCGGCTAACAAACGGAGATGAGCACCGGCCCCTAGAGTCGGACACGACTGCACAAATGTGCGGGGGGAACCTTTACCTTAATTTAAATCAATGATTTTAATCAGATTTTTCTTGGTACTTGATTATTTAATTTGCCTTGATTTAAATTAATCAATTCTATGACAGTACGAGGAAGATTGTATTCAGGATTAAGGGTAAGGATTTCTTCTGTCTTAATATGAAGCAACTCTTTTTTTTCTCCAATAGACATGGGCAAGGGACTTATTTCTATGCATTAACTGGCTCTAAATATGTTGGCACTTGGGCAAATGGGCAACAAGAAGGATCTGCTGAACTTGTTCACCTAAACCACAGATTCCAGGGAAAGTTTGTGAATAAAAATGTATGTATGTAAGAAATTATATTGATTTCTGAAAATTTTACATTGCGCATAGAAAGTAAGCCTTTCAGCTTCTGTTGTATCTAACCCCATTTCAATAATGATAGTTCTGATATCCAGAAACTCATTTGTACAGACAACTCCAGTGTTTGCCCAGACACTCATGTGAACCAGTACTTTTCAGTCATTTTATTTGATGGCAGTTCTATTCATTCACAAGAAGCCCTTAGAGATACTTTGATTAGCTGGAATATGTTTGTTTTATTTTGACAGTATATGAATTTCATAATGGCTGCAGCAAAAGCAACTAAGAATCTTGACCATATTAAAAATGAACACATTTATTATGGCATAAGGTTTGGGGGTTTCTGATTATCAGAGGCATGAAACGTATAGATGGATACATATAGAAAAATGTAAAAATTAAGTTAAATGAAAATGAAAGGCGGGTTCATGAACAACAATAACAATCTTCAAGTCAGGAGCAACAGACCCTGCAAGGTTGAAATGTTCTCTCACTCATTTCTGAATATATTCCTTTCTGATGTTTTTTTTTGCCTAGAAACTGAACTGTTTATCCTTATACAACGCTGAAGGGGATTGCTGATAGATGCTATGTATGGTACAGCATAATTGTGGGAATATTTTGTGTTTTTAGAACATGGTACTGTCAGAATGCTACTAATATAAGTTCCTTTGTTTATACAGCCATTAGGTCCTGGGAAGTATATATTTGATATTGGATGTGAGCAGCATGGTGAATATTGTCATGAGGTAAGTGCTATTGTGTTCAATCATGCTAACAACCAGGAAGCCCAGAATTACACCTTTTATTTTAACTTTATTTATTTAATTCTGTCTTATAATTAAATAGTAAAATAATAACTGTTACAACAAACTGCAACCTGTATTTTAATTTAATATACATGTAGTTATTAAAACAATAAGGTCAACATTTTTGATAGTTAACAATGCTAAAATCACTTCAGTCTGGCTTGTATTCTCTAGAAGAGAAAGTGATTTTGGTTTTCCATCTTTTTTTCATCTTTTGTAGCAATAGTTGCCTTGAATCCATATTGAACCTGGGCAAACTGGGTGGAAGAGGGTTTTGTAAATATCCACTTTCCCTTAACTTTACAAGGTCATTCCCTAGTGGTTGTATTAATTATAATTAAATTATAATTAATTAAAGCAAGACTTTAAGAACTTTCCTGTTGTCACTGTGATGCATCAATAGGTTGCCCAAATCAAAAGCATCAGTTTTACAATTTTGTGCAGTCATTGAAAATAATTGCCATCTTATAATAGGTAGTACTTCAGATTCAAAGAAGACACACTGTTGTGCAGTTATAGTAAATAGTAAAGTTTATTGTTGTAACCACAGGTCATAACATAAAAATGCAATAAAATACAATAAAATATAATAACATTAAACAATAAAATGAAATTATAAAATAAAATAGTAAAAGAAGCATTAAATATATAAGAAAAAGGTTACAGCAAAACAGAGCCAGAGCTACAACTAAGAGCTTAAATATTTCTTCCTAAGTTTAAGTGAGAGTAGAGCAAAAGTAGCAACTTGGTTGCTAACAGTTGGGAACACATCTGCAAGAAGATAAATCAGTTTTTCAACATCAGAGCCCTTGAGTTCAACAGTCATTAATAATTTAGCCCTGATCTCGTTATAAATGGGGCAGTGGAGGACATAATGGATAACATCCTCCACTTGACCAACACCACAAGGACAGAGGCGTTGTTCGACAGGGAGCTTACAAAATCTCCCTTCAAGATATGCGGAGGGCCTGTTGTGCAGTTCATCTATGAACACAGAGGTGGCTGTGCAGTCCCAGTCTGGAAGCGCAGAGCCTAGCACAACAGGGGCACTGGAAGTCCATTGTTACAATAGCTGTGGGTGTTATTCTGTGACACCACTCACGGGTTTCCATCAGGTTTGGCAGTGCCTGTCTTCGAAGCTGGTGTAGGTTTCATAGCACAGGGCTTGCCAGCGGGTTCTGTCAGCAGCCGCAGCTTCTAGTTCCCTTGGCTGTCACAGTAGAGTAGGGTTTCCTTCACAACATCTTTGTAGTGCTTGCATGGACGACCTTGAGGTCTCTTTCTGGTCTCCAGTTCACTATAGAGCAACTGGTGAGGCATACAATGGTTGTCCATTCTAATGAGGTGTCCCACCCACCACATCTGGGCTCGGATAATCAGGGACTCAATGCTGGTGGACTCCACATGATCCAAGACTTCCAGGTTGGAGACACGGTCTTGCCAACGAATGTCAAGGATGGAGCAGAGGGCAGGACTGGGGCTAGTACACAGCCCATTGGAAATGGCAAATGCAGCTGACGTATCACCACTGTAAAGGGCCTGTCCTGTCATTCTATCATGGAGCAGCTGAATCAACTTCACAAATTTCCTTGGCCATCCATAACATCTCAGGATGATCTAGAGAGCCTCTCTGTTTACACTGTCAAATGCCTTTGTCAGGTCAATAAAAACAGAGTAAAGAGGCTTGTTCTGCTCGATGCACTTCTCCTGGACTTGCCTCATGGCAAATAGCATGTCTACTGTACTTTGTTCTGGTCGAAAGCCACACTGCGCCTCTGGGAGGTTCCTTTCTGAGACAGTGACAAGTCTGTTCAGGAGAATGCAGGCAAAAATCTTGCCTGCGATGGACAATAGTGAGATACCCCTGTAATTTCCACAGTCTGATTTCCTTTCCTTGTTTTTGTAGAGAACCACGATTAGGACATTGCGGAAGTCATTGGGCATCTCTTCTGTGAACCAGATGTCTTCCAGAATGTCTTGGAATGCCTGTAAGACATTTGGATCTAGTGCTTTGTAGATCTCAGCAGGAATGCCATCCTGCCTGTTGCTTTATTTCAGTTCATCTGTGAGATTGCTTTCTTGATCTCATCAGTAGAGGGCGGCAGGTCTAGGTCATCCAAGACTGAGGAATCTGCTGTAAGACATCAGGATCAACTGTGGACAGCCTATTGAGTAGGTTAGAAAAGTGTTCATCCCAGTCGTTTTGCAGTCCTTCCTGGTCTCTAATCAGGCTTGACCCATCGGATGACAGCAAGGGGGAGCATCCTGATTTAGAAGGAACATAAATTGGCTTTATGGCACTGAAGAACTCTCTGGTGGCCTGTATATCTGCATGGCGTTAAGATAGGCATCTTATACTCTGTATGCAAAAAAGGCAGTCCTCTCTTTAGTGAATATAGGGCCCCTGAATGTGAAAAGGAAACGAGTTTTCATTTTCCTCCTCCTCTTCTTCCTCCTCCTCGTCCTTGTTGTCTTGATTCCATACAGAAATCATAAATATAATGACTTATATTTTTTCAGTTAATACCATATCAATAGTACCAGTAGAAGTAGGTATGCATGAATTTTGCTGAAATGTGGTTTTACAGTAGTTCATGTACACATTTCCAGACATTTCCAAGACCAAAGTGTATTCTGAGGTCAGGATTTCTTCTTAAGCTATATCTTCTCCAAACATTTTTAAATGGCCTCACTTCAAAAATGAACCTTTGAGCTCAAAATATCTTATTAGAGTTCTGGTACTTACCCTCCAGACTCTCTTTCATTTAAATATTACTTACCTGTGATTTATGCATCTTATCCTTTTGTGAATGTTGTGTAGCGATTGCGTTTATCTCAGAAATACCAACTGTGTTCTTTTAACAAATCTGCCTTTCCCCTGAGTTTTTAAACTTCTCCTAGAACTTTTAAACTTTTGTATAGTAAAATTAATAGTTTTAGCTCATACAAACCAAGGAAAAAGGAGTAACAAAGCCTTCTGCTCAGAATTATGAGAAACAGTTAGCCATTGAAACCTCTATCTCTACAAAAGAGGTGCCTTCTGACTTTGAAATAGTGTGATTCTGCATGATTTGCTTGCATGTGACTTAAGTTAGGAAGAAATTTGGGGTAAAAATTCCTTTGGGGCATTAATTGGCATTATATCCCCTCCATCCTAAAAGTTATTTTAGCAATCCTTTGTTTGTTTGCTTGTTTTTGTTTTAAATATGATGGTATAGTTTTATTTATAATAGACTACTTTTGCAATATATGCTGGTAGGAAAAATAATTCTTTATGTCCCAGGGTTTCCAGATAGTTGAGTGAAACACAATGATGGATTATGGTGGATTTTAGGGACAATGCAACAGAGGTGGGACTTTGTTGTATAGAAAAACAAGTCAATGGCTGATGGGACAGCCAGTAGGGTTTCTGAAAAGAAATTTTATGAAATGGTGCATGGCAAATATAGCTAGCAGCACTTACACATTTAAGGGATGGAGTTTGTGTCACAACACATTTTTCTCAATTACACTCCTTTACTCCAGCAAAGGAGATCGTTACCTTGTCGTGGTGCTGGAGCTTGAGCACCTCAATGAAACCATGAGCTAAACTGTGAAGGGACACCCAAGACGGGAAGGTCGTGGCAGAGAGGTCAGACTAAATACAATCCCTGGGGAAGGTAATGGCAACCCACCCCAGTATTCTTGCCGTGAAAACTAAATGGATCAGTACAACCAGAGATATGTCGGTATACCATCGGAAGATGGGACTCCCAGGTCGGAAGATGGTCAAAATGCTACTGGGGAGGAACAGAGGATAAGTTCAACTAGCCTCAGATGTGATGGCGCAGCTAGCTCAAAGCCGAAAGGACGACTAGCGGCCGACGGTGCTGGTGGTGAACGACGAATCCGATGTTCTAAAGATCAACACACCATAGGAACCTGGAATGTAAGATCTATGAGCCAGGGCAAATTGGATGTGGTTATTGGTGAGATGTCAAGATTAAATATAGACATTTTAGGTGTTAGTGAACTGAAATGGACTGGAATGGGCCACTTCACATCAGATGACCACCAGATCTACTACTGTGGACAAGAGGACCACAGAAGAAATGGAGTAGCCTTCATAATTAATAATAAAGTGGCTAAAGCAGTGCTTGGATACAATCCAAAAAACGATAGAACGATCTCAATTCGAATTCAGGGTAAGCCATTTAACATCACAGTGATCCAAATATACTGACTGTAGTTCAGATCACGAACTTCTTATTGCAAAATTTAGAATCAGACTAAAGAGAATAGGGAAGACCCACAGATCAGTTAGATATGAGCTCACTAATATTCCTAAGGAATATGCAGTGGAGGTGAAGAATAGATTTAAGGGACTAGATTTAGTAGATAGGGTCCCGGAAGAACTATGGACAGAAGTTCGCAACATTGTTCAGGAGGCGGCAACAAAAAACGTCCCAAAGAAAAAGAAAACCAAGAAGGCAAGATGGCTGTCTGCTGAGACACTGGAAGTAGCCCAAGAAAGAAGGAAAGCAAAAGACAACAGTGATAGGGGGAGATATGCCCAATTAAATGCAAAGGTCCAGAGGTTAGCCAGAAGAGATAAGGAATTATTTTTAAACAAGCAATGTGCGGAAGTGGAAGAAGACAATAGAATAGGAAGGACAAGAGACCTCTTCCAGAAAATTAGAAACATCGGAGGTAAATTCCAGGCAAAAATGGGTATGATCAAAAACAAAGATGGTAAGGACCTAACAGAAGCAGAAGAGATCAAGAAAAGGTGGCAAGAATATACGGAAGATCTGTATAGGAAGGATAATAATATTGGAGATAGCTTTGACGGTGTGGTCAGTGAGTTAGAGCCAGACATTCTGAGGAGTGAGGTTGAATGGGCCTTAAGAAGCATTGCTAATAACAAGGCAGCAGGAGACGATGGTATCCCAGCTGAACTATTTAAAATCTTGCAAGATGATGCTGTCAAGGTGATGCATGCCATATGCCAGCAAATTTGGAAAACACAAGAATGGCCATCAGATTGGAAAAAATCAACTTATATCCCCATACCAAAAAAGGGAAGCACTAAAGAATATTCAAACTATCGAACAGTGGCACTTATTTCACATGCCAGTAAGGTAATGCTCAAGATCTTGCAAGGTAGACTCCAGCAATTCATGGAGCGAGAATTGCCAGATGTACAAGCTGGGTTTAGAAAAGGCAGAGGAACTAGAGACCAAATTGCCAATATCCGCTGGATAATGGAGAAAGCCAGGGAATTTCAGAAAAACATCTATTTCTGTTTGATTGACTATTCTAAAGCCTTTGACTGTGTGGATCATAACAAATTGTGGCAAGTTCTTGGTGGTATGGGGATACCAAGTCATCTTGTCTGCCTCCTGATGAATCTGTATAACGACCAAGTAGCAACGGTAAGAACAGAGCACGGAACAACGGACTGGTTTAAGATTGGGAAAGGAGTACGGCAGGGTTGTATACTCTCACCCTACCTATTCAACCTGTAGACAGAACACATCATGCGACGTGCTGGGCTTGATGAATGCAAGGCTGGAGTTAAAATCGCTGGAAGAAACATTAACAATCTCAGATATGCAGATGATACCACTTTGATGGCTGAAAGCGAGGAGGAGTTGAGGAGCCTTATGACGAAGGTGAAAGAAGAAAGTGCAAAAGCTGGGTTGCAGTTAAACCTCAAAAAAACCAAGATTATGGCAACGAGCTTGATTGATGACTGGCAAATAGAGGGCGAAAAAGTGGAGGCAGTGACAGACTTTGTATTTCTAGGCGCAAAGATTACTGCAGACGCTGACTGCAGCCAGGAAATCAGAAGACGTCTACTTCTTGGTAGGAGAGCAATGACAAATCTCAATAAAATAGTTATGAGCAGAGACATCACACTGAGAATAAAGGTCCGCATAGTTAAAGCAATGGTATTCCCTGTAGTATGGCTGCGAGAGCTGGACCATAAGGAAGGCTGAGCGAAGGAAGATAGATGCTTTTGAACTGTGGTGTTGGAGGAAAATTCTGAGAGTGCCTTGGACTGCAAGAAGATCAAACCAGTCCATACTCCAGGAAATAAAGCCAGACTACTCACTTGAAGAAATGATATTAAAGGCAAAACTGAAGTACTTTGGCCACATAATGAGAAGACAGGATACCCTGGAGAAGAAGCTGATGCTAGGGAAAGTGGAAGGCAAAAGGAAGAGGGGCCGACCAAGGGCAAGATGGATGGATGATATTCTGGAGGTGACAGACTTAACCATGGGGGAGCTGGGGATGATGATGGCCAACAGGAAGCTCTGGCGTGGGCTGGTCCATGAAGTCACGAAGAGTCGGAAACGACTGAATGAATAAACAACAAACACTCCTTTAGCTGGCCATACATCTAGCTATTTCTGGGGAAAATATTCTTCAGCTATGAAAAGTATAACAAAATGCCAGTATTCAGTCACTACCTTTTTTTTTTTTGCTGAAGCACTTAGTACAGGGCTCCTTGGTGAATATTTCCGGAAGGGAGGCTGGATTCTTTCAGCACCATTTGAGGGATATTGAAGCCATAGGTTCACAGGTTAGTCAGATAAGAAAATGGCAGCTGATTAATTAGATTTAACATAATCTAGCAGAATAAAACAAACATTTCAATCCAGTTAGCCAGATGCCTTTTTAATCAAAACAAGATTTGTCACTAACTAGAAGACCATAAATATGGGGTTAGACAAATTTCTCACAGCAGATAGCTCCAATGTTTAAACGCAGCCTCTGAGAATAGTTTTGAGTCAAACACACATCAGAAATTGGTGGCATTAAAAAAAAGTCTCTTTGAAGACTCTCAACAATGAAACAGGAAGGAGGATGGTCCTTCTGGTAGCAAGGTCCAAAGCTGCTTAGGACACAAAGAGCATGTTTTAGCAATCTAGACTTGGAGAAATATCTGACCATGTGTATTGTTGAGAGTTGCTAAGGGGTGTGAAACATGTTGTGCATGGGTCTTCATAAACTCTAGAGAAAAGCTTTTACCACAAACAGACTAGCCATTTCCTTTCTCATTTCTGTTATTGTTCTGAATATTCATCTTTCTCTAGGAGAAACCAGAAGAAGAGGAGGAAGAAGAAACTTTGGTACCATCGATTCCAAAATGGAAAGCAACAAAAATTACTGACTTAACACTCTGGGCACCTGAAGAACCACCTCCTCCAGAAGCAGCTCCTGCAGCAGCTGAGGAACCAGGAGTTGCTGCAGGTTTGTAATTTGCCTTTAGAGCAACCTTTCATGCATCCATGAATCCGCATTCATTTCACTGGGTGCCAAATTCAAGGTTTTAATTGTGACATATAAGACACTAAACAGTTGGGGATCAGAGTGTCAAACTGACTCCTTTCCCCTTTATAGAATTATTTGATTGCTAAGAGGATCAGAAGAGGTCCTGCTACGTGTGGCAGGATTGACAGATGTCATCTTGTACTCACCTATGGATCTTCTCTGTGGTGATACCTGAATTCTAGAATGTTCTCTCCCTGAAATTACATCTTTTGAAGATCTCTTTCTTCAGCTAGGTCTTCCCTTTATGAATGTTGATGGCAGGAAAAACAAGACTAACTTTTTTTACTTAATTTTTTTACATTGTTTTAATCGTTTTTTTTTTACTGTATGTTAGGAATTTCTATTGTCAACCATTTGAGATACAATTGAGAAGCAGTATAAAAATATATTCAGTAAAATAAATAATATTAAAATATTGTTAGGCCTAGAAAAAGCATTCAGGTAGCAATGTTCTCTCCCAGGTTTAGGGAATGTGTGGCCCTCTTTAAGCTTCTCTTCAACTACTACTATGAGATTTTTTAATACTGGTATCTGTGTGGCGATTCCAGTTATCTCTACAGAAAATTTCATGGGCTTAAACTCAATAGTAATCTCCCTACCATAGGTCCAGAAATGGAATGTGTCAAGGTGGGATGGAAGAAGATTTGTAGCTACTGAATTTTGAATCCATTTGTTCACCTGAGGTCCCAATATTAGGATCATCAGCTGTACTGGCCATAATGGATTTCCTTCCCATTTGTCTTTACTTGGGAGGTTTTTTAATCCACTAGTTAGCATCAGAAAAAAAGGGAAGGGAAAGCATCCTAAGAGTTAGGATTGTGCTCCAGTTTGGTTAGAGTCATTTTAAGAATAAAAGGAAGCTTTTCCTACAGTCATAGGAGAGAGCCCCATTAAATGCAGTAGAATTTACTTCTGAATTCACATGGCTAAGAATGTACTGTATGATAATATTTGTACTATGTTAGTGACCATATTTGTCTTAAAAACAAAAAAGGCTCTTGGCATCTGTTTAGAAGGGGGATTTCACCCCAGTACATGATTAATTAAAAGAAATGGCTTGGAAATAAGCAAGGCAGTAGTTACTTGCTTTTCCAATTTTTCCTTCCCTTCTACACACCTTCGTTTCAGCTGGTGAGGAGAGCAGTGCTGAAGCACCTCCTGACAATGCTGAGACTGCTGCAGAAGTAGGAGAGCCCACTGGAATGACCTCTTCACCTAAAGATATGGAGGAAGAAGAGGAGGCAGCTAGAGATGACCAAGGAGATCAGGGTGAGGGGAGAGGGGGAGGGAATATGCAGTGACTAAGTAAGCTGGCTACTCAAAAAGACATCTGTTGCTTACGTATGTATACAATTTATCTCCTGCTTTTTGTTTAAATGATCTTCAGTGCAGCATAGAATACCATCCCTGATCTAAGATGGGACCACAATGGCCTTCCCTTTTACTTGCCCATCCCAGGACCACTGGCAGTGGGAACTTGTCTTTCTGTCAGGAAGAGGAATCTCTTACTAGCATATATTCATGTTGAAAGCAAAAAATTGTGGATAATCAAAACTTCCTCTGTAAGCTAGCAGCATCTAACAGGAAAAAAATGAAAAGGCAAAATGAATCCAAAGGCCACTTCTGGCTGCCACATTGTCCTTGTTCAGTGCTCCTCACACATTATAGACTTTTTCTGTGCATCCACTTGCATGGTTCTGCAAGTGCTTGAGCATGGTGGAGGCAGCTAAGATTCTCAGTAGCTGTGTGGAAATGGCAGAACACCCTTGCTGTCTTGCATTGGGTTTTTCATGTTCCTGCAGGGAGCTTTAATTTCATTGCCACCTCAGCTGATAGTCTGTTACTGCTCCTGTTCCCGCTTTTCCTATTCCTTGTCCTCCACCAGTTACTACTTATCAAAGGCCAGAGATACAGCAGGTTCCCACCTTTCTTCTTGGTGAAAAACTGTATGCAAGATGATGCTAATGTATTAGAAATGTCTGGCAACTTTTTAGAGAAAGTGTTGTTTTTTTGCAAAATAGTTCCACTCTAATGTACTTGAATTAAGGAGCACCATCTTGGGAAGCTTTTTGCTGTTTACAAAAAATGGAGAAAGGTGAAGAAACAGCAGTCTGGGCAAGGGTTTTGATCACATGGTTGTGCCTGCCATCTTGGCTTTTTGTTCCTCCTCTCCCCTGCTCCCCATGGATGTCCCTGTTCAGATAGAACAGTGTTTCTCAACCTCAGCAACTTTAAGGTAGGTGGACTTCAACTCCCAGAATTTCCCAGCCAGCACAGCTGGCTGGGGAATTTTGGGAGTTGAAGTCCACATACCTTAAAGTTGCCAAGGTTGAGAAACACTGATAATAGAAATGCAAAACTCTATTGTTTTTGGAGATGGATGTGAGAGTTAGGCTCTCTGTTGCCAAATCATGGTGTTGGAATATAGCATTGTGCATAACTGCAAAACCAAATCTTTACTAGTAATGGATGAAACAAACCTTTTAAAAAACTTTTTAAATATTTTACAATTGTACACCAATCTCTTTCCTCATAATCTGTGTTTAATCATTATAATCCTCCTTTCTCCAAGATTTTCCTAGCATTTTAAACCTATTTTTCCTCCATTCTTTCTTCCCATCTTGTAACATTATTTATTTATTTATTTATTGCATTTCTTCACCGCCCATCTCGACAAATGACTCTCGGCGGTTATTGTCTATGTTTGGTTTTAGTTTAAGCCATTCAAGGAATTGTTTTCCCATTCTTTGTTTTGAACTACTGCTTACAAAACTCTTGAGTTCACAAATAACACAGTGTTGCTATTTTTAATGTTATTTTATTTTTTTCTCCACAGGCATGGCAGAAGAAAAGGAAGAAGAAACAAGAGATACTGAGCCCCAAGAGTAATGGAAACAAATTACAAAAAAATCAAAGAAATTAGTAATAATTCAGTCATGTTAAACTTCATTAATATTAATTGAGAATTTGAACACATATTGAACTTTCCAACTGAAATCAGTAGTTAACTTTGCTGAGTATATGACCCTTAACTTTTATTGTTTAGTTTATGAGCTGGTTTGCTTGCTTAATGTTTGAAGCAGCAGACTTGTTTCTTTGCTACCTGAGGTAAGAGTTCCACCTCCATCGTCACTCATTCCTGCCCCTCTTCTTTGTGATGCCTCTCCCCCCACCCCCTTTGAAAGCAGGAGATTTTTAATTCAGAAATCTACCAAGTTATTTTGAGAATTTTAAAAATCAAATGCTAACATTTCTGAATTATTTTCAGCACTTTTAAAAAGTCTGTTATGCACAGTTTAAGGAAACAACAAAATTTACATTGACTAAATTATGTTGACTTACATGTTTTCCCCCCCTAAATAACGTTCCATGTTTTCCCACTTTCTGTCCTTTTCTTTCTGGTCTAGTAAAATTGCAAATAAATTCTGTTCAATTTTCTGCATACCCCTCCAAGAGTTTTTGTGCAATTCCCAGCCCCACTCTTCTGCTGATTATGATTTTGAGGGACTTAAAATTAAACATAGCCAGCTTCAACCAGTGGTTTAAAATGGTTGGAAGATGATGCATAGATTGAAGGAAAATAAGCATGGGAAAAAAAACATGATTTCTTCTTGGCTATATCAACTGTCTGCCTTATTCCAGTCACATAAATGTTCCCAACATATTTCACAGGACCCACATGCAACTCTTAATCCAAAACAGGTAATACATCCATGGTTTATTTCCCAATCAGAACATTTGAAATAGCACTTTTGTAGCTGCGGGTTCAAATGCTTTGAATATCCCCATTTGCTGGATACAGCTTTATGTTAAGTATGACAGTATAACTTCTAAAATTTTATATGTATATAAACATTCTTCAGTTAAATACTTATAAGTGTGATTTATAATTGCAGGTTTTAATATTATAGAGAAAAGATTCCAACAAAATTAATTGCATTTTAGATATAAGTATCTTATCTATTAATTACAATGGTATTTGAGAGTAACAAATTGTGGCTGGATTATGGCCTGGCATTGATTTGGCATTTGAATGTCTCTCCTACTAATTATGCTGTCCAATATGGCTATTCTGTACAGTTCTGTACAGAACATTGATTTTCATATTTAGAGCAATATTGATGTCTTGGGAGAAGAAAGCTTGCTAAACACTGATGTTTCAGAAGCAAACATCAGAAGCATGCATGCCTTTGGATATATAGCAATAAACAGGCAAACTATCTGTGTAGGAGAAGGAAATATAAGCCTCCTGGTTGATTATATGTCTGGTAGGCTAGCCAACTGTATATAAAATCTCAGTGTCTTAATATAAAATCTAAAAGTACTATATTCTTATATAGTCCAACTGTTTGTTCGGGTTCCTTCTATTTAATATGCTGCTGTATGTTGCTGTAATATGAAACAGATGCCATTTAGAGGTTCACAGCATTCACATATGTTTGAATGTGTAAAATGTGGAGATTTTACTTTTTCCTAACATTGTCCACTAGAATCTGATAATGGAATCATCACATTTTTAAAAAGTTACATCCTCATTGATGTACCTTTTGTTATACAGAATGATCTAATAGGATGGCTTATTAGAAGAAAAGCAAAGTGTACCTATAAATGTCTCCACAAGACATTGTTTTATTTTTCAAGATCATAGCTTAGGCCTAGTACATGATAATGCAATAGAAATAACATGTTCTTTTTGAGGATCTTCTTACATGCAAAAACCCTGCTAGAGTGCTAGGGAAAGCAATAACCACAAAGACATTCTGACAAGACTGATAATACATAGTTTGCCGGGGTGGGGGGTTAGAGGAAAGAATGGTAACTGAATTCCTATCAGTGCTGTTCAGCACTGTACTCAGAAGAGAGAGAGAGAGGAGAGAGAGAAGACCTCTACTCTCTACAGAACTGCACACATTTTCCTTTTAAACGTTTTAAGTCAATGCTCTGGCTCTAAACAATAGTGTTTATGCACATTCATTTTATGTACTATATTTTGAGGCACCCTATGGGTTTCAGAAAGCTGTTAGAAGAGACAAGAAGCAGTTTTACAAGAACATCTGTAAAGATATTGAAGATGGAAACAGACATGGAAAAACAAGGAAAGTCTTTCTAAAGATCTCTGAACTCAGAAGGAGGTTCCAACTTTGAATTGGTATGCTAAAGCAGGGGTCCTCAACCCCTGGGCCGTGGACCGGTACCGGTCCGTGGCCTGTTAGGAACCAGGCCGCCATGCCGGTCTCCGAACCCTGCCCCCCCGGGCCGTGCAATTGGCTCCTGCCTGCAAACCCGCCCCCCAGTCTGCGCGATTGGCTCCCACCTGCAAACCCCGCCCTGCGGTCTGCGCAATTGGCTCCCGCCTGCAAACCCTGCCCCCCCCCCGGTCTGGAAAAATTGTCTTCCACAAAACCGGTCCCTCGTGCCAAAAAGGTTGGGTACCCCTTTGCCAATGGACAGATAGTAACCAATTCAAAGAGAATCAAACTAAGATGGAAGGAGTATACAGAAACACTGTACAGTAGAGATGTCAACATCCAAGATACCTTAGAAAATATTCTCTATTTACAAAAACCTCTAGTACTAGAAGATGGTTAGAGCAGCACTCTGGTCATTATCAAGTTGGAAGGCTACAGGAACTGATGGAATGCCCACAGAAATATGGCAAGCAACAGAAGAAGAATCAATAAAGTTTCTAAACAAGCTATGCCAGAAAATCTGGAGAACGATGCAGTGGCCAACAGATTGGAAGAGGTCAATCTACATTCCAGTACCAAAAAAAGGAGATTTAACAGAGTGTGCAAGCTAGCAAAATAATGCTTAGGATCATCAATGCAGATTATAGCCCTACATGGAAAAAGATTCCAGATGTTCAAGCTGGCTTTAGAAAAGGCCAAAAACATGAGACATTATTGCTGGATAATTAAGAAAGCCAAAAAATACCAAAAAAGAATGTGAATGCTTACCCAGAAGCAAGCACCATATGAGAAGCCTCTAAACTCAACTTTTTATCTGTACTATGAAAACACCTCTTGAATTATGTGAGATTCCAAACGAGTTTTCTTTAAACCAGCAGATGCTGTTTTTAATTAGTTCCACTAGATGTCACACAAGACTGTTATAAAACCACTCTTACATTAAAAAATGGGAAAATAAAATTGAAGCAAATTTCAAACTTACCTGCATTTCCCAGGCAAGGCTTTTATTCAACAATCACATTCATTTTAAAAAATTGAATTTTGAGGGTGGATACATGTGACATTCTCTTGTTTCATTTGTAACTTCTATTTCTCCATCTTTCCCTCCCTCCTCCTCTTCTCTTTTAAAAAATTTGTTAAGGAGAAAAGATGCATAAAACCTTTGACTAGTAGTCTTTTTTTATAGAATTTTTATTAGAATTTTAAAATGCATAGTTAAAAGTTAGAAATAGAAATAGAAATGAAAAGAAAAAGTATAGTAAAGTAAAAGAAAGAAAAAAAAGAAAGATATGAAACATAGGTAACTTCCAAATCTATCCCTGGTCATAAGAACAAGAAGATCCGTCCTAAGTGCTAGTTTTTCATGCAATAGATAAGAATAATTATTTGTTTAATATACCCTATTATATTTATAAATCTAATCTTCAAATCCCCATGTAAGCTTTGCCCCTCCTGCATTTTGCAAATACTCTGGTTTCTCTTCAGATCGTATAAATCTTTCGCCCTTTGACTAGTAGTCCTAGAAAGTTTTTGCCTGGAAGGGCTTAAGATTTCCTAAAGCTTTTCTTCACAGCCCTTCTTTTACATGGATTCCTCCAGTCATTCAAGGGGCAGAAATTTATAAATTGCACTGCCTTGATGGCCGCACTCTATTTACCTCATTATCAAGGCTGACAACTGCTGCTACCCTTACAAAATTTAACATGGGACAAGTTAGTTAAGAAAACTAACAGGTGAGTTCCCCTGGTTTTGCTCCTTTTACAAAGAGTTGTCTCTACTTATTGCCACAAATAAGTGGCAGTGCTGGTAGTAATTGACTAAGGAATCCACTTCTGACCTCATGGCTGGCAGCACCTGGGAGTAGCCATGAAGTATGCATATGGCTCAGGAGTATCAGCAAATTGGTGTCACTTTCCTCCTCCCCCCATAAGAACAGTTTTGTGTACCATGCATTGGTTGCCAGTTGAAGGCGCTGATTTTGACCTATAAAGCTGCTCATGGCTTGGCACCCAGATGCCTTCAGGATCACCTTCTCCAGCCAGTTTTGGTCCAGCCAATTAGATATAGCAGGGAGAAACTGCTGTAAATCCCACACTTTCAGGAGATTTGGGGGGCTGAGTCAAGAGACTGATTTTTCACTCCAGTGGTGTCATTGCTGGTTTTCTGCAAACTTTTAAAGATGAAGCTTTTTCAGAGAGCCTTCGCCAATGTTACTATCTCATTTTTATTTCTCTTGTAGTGTTGTGTTTTTATTTTTGAATGGGGCTTGTTTTTTGCTGTATTTTTTCTATGTGAGCCACAGAGAGTCATTTTTGATTGTTGCAGCATAGAATATGTTAAATAAACAAACAAATAGCAAAAAAAATGACTCCATGAAACCTTGGTCTGCAAAAGCACCCAAAAAAGGTAACATTGATTTGGGGAAGAACCAGCAACACCGAGAGAGCAGAACCCACTATAAATTGACCTCTGCAGCCTAGGATTAGTGGTCTCTCCAAGGATCTCTCACAGCAGCTTGAAGCAGCCAATAGGAGCTGGGCAGTTCTCAGTTCCTGACCTATTAGATTTTTTATGGTCACATAATTGTATGATATTTTCATGGTAATATATTATGAGCTGCTCAGAGTCAGTTGATGCCCAAATTGAATTAAATAAATAAACCACAACATCAAGGAAGCATAGTAGATTATGTCCTCAGCAGAAGAGGGAAAAAAACAATTTAAAACGGAAACAGTACTATAAGCTGCTTTAGCTGTGGGTAAGACCAAGGCTCATGAGGACGCATCCTTTTAAAAGCAGCAGGGCAGCTTTCTGCTGTAGTAAGAGGGATTTGAATATGACCCCTGAGTCAATGATGTTACTACAAGTTTTCATTGCAAATTTGACTATTGGCCAGTCTGAATTCTTATTTTTTTTCTTCCACAATGCAACTGTTGTGGCCAAAATCCAACCAGCTATAATTTGCTTTTTACAAATTATTTCAGAAAATTAATTGATAAACCCACACAAGGTACCAGCAGTACAAAAGTAGAACAATTATTCTAGGCAGTTCTTCCAAGCTGCCTTTGCCTGAGACATTCAGCAGCAGGAAAACAGAGCAGGGAAGAAACCACTTCATTGGTATCTTAAGAAAATGAAAACCGAGTAACATTAGGTCAATCTAAACCAGTGACCTATTTACAGGGTCGATCGGAGGAGTTTTCTGAGCATCTGCAAGAGAAAATCGCTCAGATTCATTCTAAGTTGGACTCTATGCGTGATACACGGTTTGGGGAGATGACGGAGACACGTACTTACTCTGTTGTCTGGGAACAGTTCGATCCTGTTGTACCTGAGGAAGTGGACAGAGTCCTCCGGATTGTGAAGGCCACCACTTGTTATCTAGATCCATGTCCCTCCTGGCTAGTAAAATCGGCTCGGGAGGTGACTTATGGTTGGGTCCAGGCGATGATCAATGCATCTCTGGAGGAGGGGGTGTTCCCAGCAGCCTTTAAGGAGGCCCTGGTGCACCCCCTCCTCAAGAAGCCATCCCTGGACCCTACTGTTCTGGACAATTTTCGTCCAGTCTCCCACCTTCCCTTTTTAGGGAAGGTGGTGGAGAAAGTGGTGGCGTCGCAACTCCAGAGGATTCTGGATGAAACGGATTATCTAGACCCCTTTCAGTCAGGTTTCAGGCCGGGATATGGGACGGAGACTGCATTGGTCGCGCTTATGGATGATCTCTGGCAAGGACGGGATGGTGGTAGTGCATCCATCCTTATCCTTTTAGATCTCTCAGCGGCTTTTGATACCATCGACCATGGTATCCTTTTGGGACGTCTCAGGGAGTTGGGGGTGGGCGGTGTGGTGTTGCAGTGGTTCGCCTCCTTCCTCCAGGGCCGTTCGCAATCAGTGATGATAGGGGAGGAGAGATCTGACCCACGGCCCCTCCTGTGTGGGGTACCATATGAAGCCTTCATATATTTCTATATGAAGCCGCTGGGTGAGATCATCCGTCACCACGGGATGAAATACCATCTATATGCTGATGATACACAGCTGTATATTTCCATCCCGGGTGAAGTAAGTGATGCAGTTGCCACCCTATCTCAGTGTCTGGAGGCTGTGGGGGCCTGGATGGGGAACAACAGGCTTCGACTGAACCCTAGTAAGACGGAGTGGCTGTGGATTGACGGCCGCTCGGGTCCTAGGAAGTTGTCATCTTTGGCTCTAGATGGGGTTGCACTACCCCATTCGGAGCCTGTGCGGAATCTGGGGGTTCTCCTGGACTCACGACTCCTGCTGGAAGAGCAGGTGGCAGTCGTGGCCAGGAGGGCCTTTGCACAACTTCGGACTGTGCACCAGTTACGCCCTTTCCTGGACCGAGATGCCCTCCGAACAGTCACTCATGCCCTCGTCATCTCCCACATAGACTATTGTAATGCGCTCTACATGGGGCTACCCTTGAGGAGTATCCGGAAGCTTCAACTGGTCCAGAATGCGGCTGCGAGGACAATTACTGGGGCCAGAAGATCGGCCCATGTGACACTGTTGTTACGTGAGCTGCATTGGGTACCGGTTTGCTTCCGGGTACAATTCAAGGTGTTGGTTATCACCTTTAAAGCCCTACATGGCATAGGACCAGGTTACCTGAGGGACCGTCTCATCCCCAGAACATCGACCCGTCCCACCCGTTCAGCTAGAGAGGGCTTGCTACGGACCCCATCGTTTAAAGAGTTTCACCTAGCGGGGTCCAGGAAGCGGGCCTTCTCTGCAGTTGCGCCCGCCCTTTGGAATATCTTACCCCAGCCTTCCGGAAAGGCTTAAAGACCTGGTTCTGCCATCTTGCCTGGGAGGGAAACGTCAACAGTTCCTGCTGGGGATGGCTGGCCCCTTGAAGCCTCCCAGTGACTTATTTTAATATTCTTCTTGGAATTCATATTTTGTATTCATGTAATTTTATATATTTTTAATCTCTGTTTTGTTGTGCACTGCCCAGGGTCCCCGTTGGGGGAGATGGGCGGTAATATAAATTTAATAAAATAAATAAATAAATAAATAAATAAATTTTAGACTAAGATTTGAGAATGCTGCTGTTGCCAAAGTTAGGCATACTTATTCCCTGACCAAAATGGTTTCAAATGTGTCAAGACATGAAAAACATGTCTGAGCAGCATAAATAACAGACCAAAAATTGTGTACATTCATCCAAAATGCATGCATCTACGTGATGCCATTTCCACTCATTTCTCCGTCAGTTGTACCTGTAGCAATCATTCCACCAGAGAGAGCTATCCTGCTTCCTTTCAGCTTTGCAGAAAGTCCAGCTCCATTTGGCTCCTCTTTCATGTTTTCAATCCAGATGGTCTGCATAAAAATAATGACTTAACTTTCAGAACTACTGCCTGAATTTTCAATTACTCCTCTTCTGCAATAAGCTTTTGACTGTAAAACACTCTGCAGGGATTGTCTTGTTTTTGTTTACAGTATGTAAGTTAAATTATTTTAGGTGTTATATGAAATGAGACCCAAACATCTCAGGAAATCTCCAGCAAACGCTACACTGACATGACATCTTGATTTTTATCAGCATCATGGATTTTAGAACAGCAAAGCAGTAAACAGTCATTTTTTTTCAAGTGTACTGCAAAATACTAAACAATTCCAGCATCTTATTACTACTGAAATTATCTAGTGGAAACTGATGTGTAGTCAATTAAAAAGCATCATTCTTCATTAATTCCAGACATATTTATTATAGGTTAAATGCAGTTAAAATGTACATTCTAAATTTAAAATTTAAATATAGTTACAAAGTACATTCAGTCCTTGTCATGGAATTATTTAAAAAAGAAGGGGAAAAAAACTGTCAACATGGTTTACTTAAAGTTCCAAACAAAAATCTTAGTGAGGCTTTTTCTTTCTATTAAAGCCAGTTCCTGAGTTCAGAACAGTGATTTGGCTGTTAGCCGAAGAAAACAGACTGCAGTGCAGTCTTTCTGGCTATGAGACTCCAGATATAAATGCAATTATTGTTTAATTGTCCAAAAGGATGTGTTTCCAGTTAAATGCAGTATTTGCTCCATGAGTTAACATTTCAACTGGTGGATTAACCATTTGCCATCTTTTCTCCTCTTTCATCTCTTTGCAGAAACACATGGCCAGAGAAGGTACCTAATAAAACAGAGAATTCAAGAGGTACATGAGTAGGGCTCTCCAAATTATTTGGAGAGAAACAGAAAGATGCCCTATATACTGTATGCCAACATGATGATACAACCAAGTAGTTTTCATTATCCATGAGAGTTAAGGACTAGGCACTTGAGACTTCTTAAGGATCACTGGAGGGAAAAGAGAAACTGTAACCTTGTTTCCTGCCCAGCAGTCATGAGGAAGATTGAGACAAGTAAGCATACAGGGGTGATTCTGTGTGTGCACTCTTCTCTAGCACACTTACAGCTTTGTGTGTGCATGGAGAGGAATTTGGGGAGCAGAAGAGGCACGGGAGTCCTCTGAGGTCCACATTTGGATCTCTAATCTGAAAAAGCAGCATCTGAAAAACAGATGAATCAGGAAGCTATCTCAGCAATATAAAGCAGGACCTGATCTTATACACCGGGCTCCTTTGTTTGTATATTTTCATGTGTAGTATTTAAGATGCTGCTAGCCAGTTTGTTCTGTTTCTATCCTTTAACAAGAAGGCACTGATCATAGCTCAGTGCCAGAACACTTGCTTTAAATGCAAAAATTGCCAAGTGTGATGTCTGATATTTCCTAAAAGGTGAGGTAAGAAATCATGAGAAAAGCTCTGCCCAAAATCCTGAGAATTTCTTGCAAGATGGACAGATACCTTGATCTAGTGCAAAGCAGCTGTTCATGTTTTGAAAAATAAACAGATACACCCAAATTCTCTTAGCCCTCCTTAACCTCCAGACTCCACAGGTATTAGACTAGGAATGATGCAAACTCTAGTAGTTCAAAACTTCTGAAGAGCACCTAGTTGGTGAAGTCTGAATAATAAATATAGAAAGTGTTGATTAATGATGTTAAATTCCTAAATTATGAAGAACAAAGAAAAGGCAAAACTAAATACGGCAGTTTCAATGGCAGTGTACAGTGTCTTACCCTTTGAACAAACGTAGCAAATTCACTGCTTTCCCTGGCAGGCAGACCCAGTATTGGCCGAGTGATGGAATCCAGAGATGAGCAATGACCAATAATCAGAATAGTGCCTGTAGTCAGAAATGGGGTGTCTTAGAGTGTCATATTAAGATACTGGATATTAATTCTTCTAGACCTGTTTTCCCCAGTCTGTGGCCTGGAAAAATATTGGGTGTACTGGCTGGAAATTTTGGAAGTTGTAATCCTAATACATTTGGAGAGCACAAAATGAATTTTGACAGCAGTTAAGAGTTCTGCACATTCTAGTCTTCCTATACTCTGAGATACAGGTGGGCAGCTTTTTGGCAACTGTGGGTCACACTTATTATTTAAGGGATGGAGAATCACAATAAATGGTGCAGCGTCAGCCCCACCCAGTAGACCGGACCAGGGAATCAACTCCACAGGAAGGCTAAGACTACTTTGATTGAGGTTGGCTGTAATAGCAGAATCTTGCAAGTCTGATTTTCCTATACCGCCTCCCCCTTCTTATACTCCAGTGAATTAGGGTGGTGTCTGTCTGAGCCGCTTCCGAATGTTGTCTTGTTCTGGACTTCAAAAGTGCTACAGCCCCTTTGCTTAAGCAATGGCTTCTGCATGTTTCTGCCAAAGACATCTCCCTTTCTGTCTACAGGCAGTGACTTAATGGGGCTTGTGAAAGGCTGGAGGATTTTAACTCCTTTCTTTCCTGTTTGTTTTCTTTTCTCACCGTTCTAGATATGTTAAACTTATCAGAGACTTAACATACTAACATTTCTTTCATTTTCTTTTGTTTCCTGACAAAAACCAGAAGGAAAACACACTGATATCATTGATTCAGCACCAAATTTCGGTGGCAAAATCTTGGGGTGCCCAAAATTGGGGCCACACACAGTCAGATATAGTTGCCTACCCCAATAGAGGAGAATTTTCTACAGCAAAGTTTTGCCTGCATTTTAGTCACTGGCTAAAGAATAATGAAGATTTACCTTCAGTTGCACAAGTATCAACGATCTGTTTTATACTTGCAGAGCATCTGTTAACATAGTCCTCATAGCCTTCAGACCGCATCAGGGAAGAAAAAGGGAAATTACATCTGTTAACAAAACAATCCACTTGGTTAGAATTTGATTTACAGCAGGAATGGATAATTGGCCAGCAAACAGCTTTTTTTTACAGCTGCTGGTGGAGACCTTCTGATTGTGCTACTGATATCCAGTAGGATTTGCTTCTGAAAATTAGCAGCACAATTGTCTGCCATTTCAGTGGAACTGAATAAAACTGATGTTTGTCTTACTATACACTTAGACCATTTTTTATAAATTCCAACCTGCCCCCGAATCCAAGTGCTATTCTCTTATGTGAAGTGGCCTTGAATATTTTGGGTAATCACCCTGCCCATTATAGCTTAGGGGGCAGGACTAACGTCTCTGCCCCCCACCTGAAAAAGAATGCGTATCTTTTGCTTGTAGGAACTATTAAATTTGGATTATTTTAATACTGATCCTATTTCATCACTGATCTCTCATCATGGCTTGTAAAGTCATCCTAGATTTAGAGCCAATGGCCAAACTTGACTTTTACATTAGGATCTTGCTTCAACCAGAAGAACAAAGACATATCAGGGGTCAGGAAAAAGAATCTAGATTTGGTGTAATTTAATTTATATTTATTTTATTTTATTTATGTTTCGACTTTTATCACCGCACCATCTCCCCCAAGGGGACTCTGGGCGGATTACAAACATTATATTTACATTTAATTAACATTTAGCTACATTTATTTTAAATACAGTTAATACACTTACTTTTCATATCTTTTCCATTATAGCATATTAAAAATTGCCAATTTGATGGCAACTTCTGGAAGGACTCTGGTGCTGTATCTGAGTCTTTTAGGGGCCATATGTGACTGACTCTGAGCTTCAGGTTTAGATTTAGATTGTGTGTTTCCTGATGTACATATGGCAATCTCATACAAGTGGGCTTCAGTGGAGGAACATTGTTACTATATGCACATGCATTACTATATGTCTGTACATGCTGGATTCTCATCCATTGGATGATTGGGCTGCTGCAATAATACAAGCTCCAGCTGTTGAAATTGGTTCTCCTGAAATCTAAAGTGCATGTAAAATTATGCTCCAAATTCTTTTCCTATAATATATTGAACTCCAAAATGATGTGGTCACTTCCTCCCCAAGTTCTCACTGCTTAACCTCTTCAAGTAGCTCTTCCCCATTGGTTAGGAGCAGATCTGTGAGAGACAGTCCTATTGTCTGTTCTTAAATAAAGTAGGAAGAGCACTGAAAAATTGCTGGGACCTTGCAGTCTTGGCCTACTTGACTTTCCTGGAGATGCTTGGGTAGTGGAAGTCTCTCATTATTACTATGTTTTTTCTTCCCTGAAAGTTCTATAATCTGGTCCAGAAGGATATTATCCAGGTCTTCTGCCTGGTTTGGCAGTCTATTGTTTACACTGCACAAAAATATCTTTGTTTTTTTCCTTCCTTATATTCTTACTCAAATGCTCCCGACTGGACCTTTGTGCTCAAATCCCTGAGTCTCAAAAACTATGTGTGCTTCCTTCACATATAAAACCACTCCTTCTCCTCTTTTATCTGGTCTATTATTTTTGATTAGTTACATACTTCATTCCTTACTTTCCATTCATGGGTTTCATCCTATAAGATTTCAGTAATGTCTACTAAATTATATCCACCTTCCTGCATTAAGACTTCCAGTTATTCCTGATTACTCACCATACTTTTTGCACAGGGATTCTTGGGTAATATAACTTGACCTGTTCCTTACTGTTCTTTACAAGCTCATTATTGGGTGCCTCCACACTTTGCCTGTGCCTCCCAGTTCCATTCCCAGTACTTGATGTCACACTATTTTAAGGGCTTTCTTCTCCCACCCTCACAGAATTCAGTTTAAAACCCTCTGGATTGATTCGCAAAGCACCTTCCAAACACATTCCTCCTCTTCTTGTGAGGTGTAGCCCATCTCTTGCCAGCAAACCTCATATCAGAAATGTGTTCTAGGATCAAAGAATCCAAACCATTCTAGTTGGCATCATCTGCCAAGCCATTTGTTCAATTCCAATATTTTCTCTCCTGCTGGATCATTTTACTCCTTTGACAGAAAGGAGTAAAAAAAGCAACTGTACCACCAGTTTAGTCACTCTTCTGCCCAGAGCTTCATAGTCCCTTGCAATATCTTCAAGTGCCTTGCATTTGTCCCCACATGGATCAGTAGAAAGGAATATTTGATGAGCCTTGGGAATTTTTCTGGTACACCCCAGATGTCTGCTCCAGGAAGGCAGCAATTTCCTCTTGATAGACTATCCAGCCAACAGATTGTGGCTTCAGTCCTTCTCAGCAGGGAGTCTATGATCATCGCCATCCATTACTCCCTATATTTCAGATTAGGGGCAGGAATCCTTCCCTTTTCAAGCCTATATTTATCAGTCCCTGAGGTTTGTGGCAGCTGTTCTTCATCCATGGATCCAGAAATATCATCAACAGTGAGGCCCTTAAAATTATTCTGAAGCTCCTAAGTGCAAGAGCTCTTCCTGACAGCCTTGATCTTTATGTCACATTCCTCCATCCCCTCCACTTGGCTTTCCTCTATCTTCCGGGAGGCTTCTTGGTGCTGTTGTCCTTATAGCAGTGCTTTCTGTCCAATTCAAAAATTCCCCATCTTCCTTGATAAGCTAGAAGGTGAACAGTTTTGCCTTTGGCCCCTTCACCCTCCCTCCAGAGGGACAATCAGCCTGCCCTTGCAGCATGCATAGTTCTTGTTGTCTTCAGGAAGGTCACAAAAGCATTTTCCTCCTCCTCTATGTTACTCTGATGAACAACAACAAAACAACAGATGCCTCCCCCTTGATCTCCCTTGCCAAATAGCTATTGAGCAAAAGCACAACCAGCATGTGAAAAACTAACCCAAACTTTCAGTCTACCAAACACTATTATAATACTTAAGAAACAGTATATTTATGTTTACAGATAATAAATTTCTGGAGTTGAATAATATGTGACATTAAATGTGTCATTGCATTTAATATGCAGATCTTTCATGGAAAAGAATGTAACCCTTTCCATATTGGTTGCAGTCATGAGAAACATTTATTTCCTGAAATCTGCATTTGCTTCAGAAAGAAATATCCAACTGGTACCTTTTTTTAAAAAAACCTAAAATTAAATACAAATATACTTTTAATGTCATATATAATTTAGCACTGAATTTTCAATGCTGATGACAAACAACAAAAGAAGGCAACAGTATTCTCAACTACATCCTGTCTATTTCACACCCCTGAGACATAAAGATTATTACAGAAAACATTTCTGGTAGTATCATTGTTAAAACAAGATTTTGACAAAAATAAAAACAAAATGATGCTGCTAATAACCCTGTTGAGGAACATAATTCATTGTAAAAGTTTTCTTTGCCATTGGAATATATGCTTAAACCAAAAAACCCCAAGCCACTTCTGTTATCTAAGCAATTTTCACATTCAGCATCAATATCATATATATTTCAAAATCTGAAATGTTCTTTGCTGCAATCAGTCGGGCTCCTAACATTACTTCCTGTTCTGTTTGTGGGTTTGCAAACGTTCAAAAACTGTACTGAACCACAGAACTACGTTGCTGTGGAAAATAAGGAAACAGTATGGTTGGTTGTAGAAAACACCTAAAGAATTTCTGACTGTACTAGGTCTATATCAACATATATGATAGTGAGTTATTAATTATCTGAAAGTGCATTAAAAATAGAATCTACGTTGCTTGGTTTTTAACTTAAAAAATCTTGTTGCATTGTTCAGTGTGGCTTTTGGTTTTTCCCCCAAAGTTGCTTTTTAATAGTTTCTTTTTAAAATCCTCACAGAGGCTACCTAAAAATAGCTTAACAACTTTGTATTTCAAAATGAGAGCACTCGCCCCTTTCAAATTGAACTTTGATTTATGAATAATGCCATCCCCTTGCACAAAGCAGTTACTTGCTTATGCCAACCATTGGCACTGCTGCTTCGTCAGGAAGGCATTGCATTGGTTATAAGCTGTATGCCAGGAGCAGTGTATATAAGCCTTCAGAATTTAAGAAGCATTCCGAGAGTTCAGATCAAATGCATTGATCTTTCACATGGCATCTGTTTCTAGCTATCATCTACTGTATGCAATGCTTTCAGGAAGCATATGAGAAAGATATACAGGCAACAGTCTTCTTGTTTAAGAGTTCACTGCTAATTCTCAGTTGCTTAGAAGCAAGGGATAACTCTGCCATTAGCTTCTGTACTGTAACACATGATCAGCAAAACTAGACTGGGCTCAGCTTCTAATCAATGTTGCGACTGTGGCTAGCCAGGGTATAAGTCCAGGAAAATCCATCAAGAGGGCTCCCACCTCCCATCCAGGAGTGGCAGGAGATCAGAAGGGTTAACAGGGCATCATTATGCCATGGTTAGAGGGTGGTGACGATAAGCCAAGAGATTGCATTTAAAGTTAGATGTAATATTTAGCTACTTGAATTAATAACACGCTTATCACAAGTAAAGTGACCCTCCCTGATTAGTTCCATTTGACAAGGCTTCCAGGTCTTTGGGTGGGTGATTTCCCTTCAGTTACTCCCCATTATATTGACACAGTCAGCATTTGAGAAACAGACTCTGAATGGCAGCACATACTTGTATGCGGTATCTATGCTGTAACCGAATTCAGTCAGTTCTTTTTCTGTCATAAAAGAGGGAGCAGCTGCACTTGTCTCCCACTTAGTCCATTCGAAGAGCCCAGGTTCTATCCGAATTTTTGCTTTCTGTTCTATTCGAAGTCCTGAAATTGGAAAACAAAAATTTCTGTAAAGTAAATAATCCAGACCACTGTTCAGATCTGATTCTTTCATTCAATAAACATCTAGTTTATTTAGCTTATAAATTCAAATACATAAATAAAATCCAAGAAGGAAAGAAAATAACAGATGAATCCAAACTATGGCTGCTTGAAAGGTGTAGGCTTGATCTAAAATGGACCTTCTCTAAAGCAAGTGAAAGTAAAGCAAGATGGTTTTGAAAGTTCCAATTCACTCGGAGGGCAGAGAAAATTAGGAATAACTAGTTAAAAAGGATAAACTCCTGTCCCCTTCCCCTCCCCCAATAAAAGGAAAAGGGGGAAAGGGAAAGGAGAAGGCATAGTTTTATGCCAGAGTTCAAATCACAATAATTTGGGAGGGGAATGTTTAAATGGTATATCAACAGTAGGCTGACCATATTTCCTTGAGAGAAAAACGGGACCTTACCTACCCACGGCTTGCCGGACAAAGTGGGCGCACGCGGGCGTGCTTCGCTGCAGGAACTTTCAAAAATGGGACAAAATGGATATTTTTCTTAAAACGACAGGACGGTCGGGAATTGTTTAGAAAACGGGACTGTCCCATTCAAAACGGGAAGTATGGTCAGCCTAATCAACAGTGCTCTTTTACATGCTGCTTTTATTAGCAGCCATGATATTGAAAGAGTAACGTGAATTTCTTGTCCAAATCAGAGCAATAATTTCCTTGAATTCCAATCTTTTGTATCCTAACGTTAATGTACCTTCAGAGATGGCTGGGATGATAGAACTTGAATTATGCTAGGTAGGAGAAAAGGAAGTTACTTTGTAGTAACAAGAGCCGAAAATTGGTTTGAGGACAAATGCCAGCAAGCCTGGGGCAATCAATAAAACAATTGCTTATATTGGAAAGACTCACCTTCTAATATATGCTGAGTAGTTTGAATACAGTGTAATGCTGGGGAAGAGTATACACAGCTAACAATCACTTCTTTTTCTAGCAAGGCTTCTCCTGTCAGTAGGAGGGAGAAAATATTAATTATCCCCCTTTTCACACAAAAAAAGGAGGGGTGCAAATTAATACATTTTTTTTAGATTTTTATCCTGCCTTTTTGGGAACATTTGAGTTCTGTACAGTTTTAATGTGGACTCTTAGCAGATGCCTTCCTCTCCATATGTACAAACACCCACCCACACAAGCACACCCCCACAAACCTTTTCAGAATGAAAAGAAGCTACCAGAGTCTTCACAATAATTTGGTTTTAATACGTAGATCATTAATAATTTTGTAAGAATGCCTTTATAACACCTGATGTATAAGAATATCCATCCATACTTATATCCATGCAATATGAGTATGAAATAAAATCATGATTTCTTTGCATTTTTTCTAGGGATGCTCCCACACTTAGGGCTGTTCAGGCATTATTCTTCCACAGTTGGCTAAATACAGAATTAAAATAATTTTCCCCCAAAATATAATGACTTTTAAGACCAAGACCCTTCTCTAAGATTTAATTTCAAGTACATCCAGTTTAGAGATTTACAATTGTGATGTACATTTTTTAAAAATAATTTTTATGTGACTGAAAAAGCCAATTTAAATAATGTTAACCAACCGCTACAACCATTTACTTTATTTACTTTATTATTATGAAGAATGGTTATTTTGTGTAACTTTGACATTAGTCATTCCCTCACTAGTGATTTCTATTGCCTTCTAGTGTCATCCAGTCATTGCTGTGCTGATAGAATAGTAGTGTGGATGGGTTTTCTATCACCTCAGCAATGGCTGAGTGATGTTATAAAGATGCCACAGTATAAGTCCCTACAGAGAAAAAGCATTTAGACTTCAGGAAAAGGAGTGCCAGAAGACACTTCCTGACCACTTAAGCTGCTAAACAATTATCTGACACCCCATCTCTTCTAAAGCACCAGGCAATGCCATATCAACTTCTCTTCATTATAGTCCAAATTAGTCATGATGATACTGTCTAACACAGTATTTCTCAATGTTGGCCACTTTAAGATGTGTGGACTTCAACTCCCAGAATTCCCCAGCCAGCCATGCTGGCTGGGGAATTCTGGGAGTTGAAGTCCACACATCTTAAAGTGGTCAACATTGAGAAACCCTGGTCTAACCCATGTTCCCCTGGAACAAATAATGTCCATGGTGTTTATGGCAACATATTCCACCACTACTTCCTATAGTAACTGTTGCAAGACCCTCGTTATTGTCAGAGGTCTTTTCTTTTATTATCTTTTTGTTCTGTTGCCCTTTGAGAGTTTAGAAATTTGAAGCTATAGAATAGCACTGGCACTTAATTAACACAGGAACAAAGGAACAATTTGACTTTTATTAAATAACTTAAAAAATGGGTTTTTAAAACAGGTTCCTACCATCACTTCTAGCCTGCCTTGGCCCTAAAAGTGTTCCTAACCTTGTCTCCCAGGCCCGGACTCTGAGCCTCTCTTAGTCCTGTCCTACCTGCATGTCCTAATTCCCTCTCTCTTAGTTCTGTCTTAGGAGGGGTGCTGTCAGGGAGATAACTGGTGAAGAAGGAGGGGGCTCCCTCCAGGGGGATAAACGCATGCGCAGCACTGAATCGCTTTGCTTTCCTCCCAAGAGGCTAAAGAAGGCCCCGCCCTAGTTTCTTGGGCCTTTTCTCTGAGCATCACTAATTCATTTTAGTTTAGCTGGATTCTGTCTAGCAGAGTAGAACAATAAAACACTAGAGCTTTTACACCAAGTCTCAGCGTGTTCCTTCACTCGAAGTCAGGACAGGTGCCCAGTGTCATCTTTCTTTGGCAGTTTCACCATCCAATTATCAAAGGATAACTGAGCAAATCAGCAGTTGAACTGTATGGAAAACATGATATTTCTCTAACCAAATAGTGCAATATATAAAAGCACTTATTTATCAGTTAGGGCCAGTCCAACTCTTAAGCACAATAAGCCCGTTGCCTAAGGCAATTATTGCTGAGGGGTAGGACTACTGTATAAAGCAAAGTTCTGTGTGTCACATGACCTTGGAGTGAGATTCAACTTCCTCTCCCATTGGCTACTTTACTTCTGAACGTCTGTAACATTTGGAACATCTCAGACTGAAACATGCATGTGTGTTACATGAAGAAAAGCCAAATAATTTCTGAGATTTTAAAACTCCTTATTTTGCTTCCTCAGTTGCCGAATAATATACTAAAGAGCTTACCAGTCAGTCTAGACTGAAATGTGCCACAGCATGATAAAGGAGGATCATATTCATAGTTTTTAATATAATCTTCTCGGTTTGGTAAACTGGGAGGGAAATTGAGGTCTTGTCGATAATATTTTCCTGAAACAAGATGACATTAATCTTATTTCATTTAATTTTGTTAATTAACCAGCTGATTTTAACATGCTGCTGTTGCTAGTAAAAGTGTTGCTTGGTTCTTCTCAGAGTTATAATCCCAACCCTTCCTCCAAATTTAAACTATCATGAAAACCTCCTGGTGAACAACCGAGGTTTTATCAATTTTTTCGAAAACCATTTTAAACTCACAGTAAATTTGGGAACCGACAGGAAGCTCGTGCATCTTCTTTCAATGCAATGCAAAAATGGATGAGTCATCATTCTTTTGTTCATTTCTGCTAACATAATCCACTGCTTTAGACCACACCTGCACTGTCAAATCTCTCAACTCTACTTACCATCTGGCCCAAAACACTGCTGTACCCAAGATTTCCCGAACACTTGATCTACTCTTTCTCCATGGCAAATCACCAACATGTCTCTTTGGGTTGTGGTTTGTGCTGACAACTGAAAGAAATTATGTTACAACTTTGCTGATTGAAATTATTGAAATTATTGAAATATTAGAATTTCAAATGAGCAGAAGTATTATTCATATAGCAACTGAACTGGTGACATTAGATCAGTGTTCTTCAACCTTGGCAACTTTGCTGGCTGGGGAATTCTGGGAGTTAAAGTTCACACATCTTAAAGTTGCCAAGGTTGAAGAACACTGCATTAGATTGTTCTATCAGTTTAATAACTATTCATGCAGCAAACTGGCGACACTCAGAACACTATGATAATGTAGCATGTTTCATGAAGTAAGAACACTGTTACTAGAATAAAGTCTATCAAGAATAGCTTTCTGTCTCCAGAAAAAGTGTCGGATCTAAGAAGCTCATAAGTAGGATGTGATAATCCGGTTGTAGCCTTTGTGCACAGGCATCTATAGCAGGTGACAAGGGAGAGCAAATGATGAAGCAAGCATCATGGCATTGCAACATTTGGTTGGTCATTCTGACTAAACCATCCTATCTTGCAGATGCCTCTGTGGATACCCAGAAGATTTAATTTTTATATTTTATAGTTATTGAATATTTAAACATTTGCTCACTGTAATTAAAATGTTAAGTACACAGTCTAGGGTATCTTTTCCAAACTGCCATCTCCCAAATATGTTAGATTACAATGTCCATCATTTTCAACCAACATGAAGTGCCATGCTGTGTGGAAGTGATGAGAATTAGAGGTAAACACCTCTTGGAGAGCACCAGGTTGGAAAAGGTTGAACATAACCAGTCAATTAAGATATTTTCTCAAACAGTTCACAGGAAGAATTTACTTACATGCTGTAGATCTAAATAGAATGAAATATTTAGGGCTACTTTTGATAAAGTTGGTTGATTTCTGAAAATAAGATTCCTTGTCTTTTGGCAATTTTGATAATGTTACACTTTCATATAGAAATCCTGAACTAAAATGCAAAAACTGGGTAAACATTTCCTGTATCTAAACTTTTTGTACCTAAACGTGTCTTGCTCAAAGATTTCCTCTTCGTTCTCACACATATTCCATAGATCAAGAACTTTGAATTTCAGTTACCTGATGAGCAAGCATTTTGGCTACATTCCTTGGCATTGGATTTGGAATATTTGTTTTAAAGCAAGGTTTGGTTTGGTTCTTAGGAAGTTGGCCTGCATCTGCAGAGAAAATATATTCTCTGGAACATAAATGGCAAAGAACAAAAAAGAAAGCAGTGAGAAAATTCAGGATCACATATAACTTTGGACCAAACGTAAGGCATAGGACATCTAAGAAGAGTAATTTCCATCATAAATGGAATACAGTGTTCTTACCAAGAAATCTGAGCCTGCACATATAGTAAGACTCCCTCCTGTGATTAAAGGGGGAAGTAGGAAATCCAGCACTTTCCAGATAGGATGGATTACAATATAGTCAATGGTCAGTGGTAATGGGAGTTGTAACTCAACACAGCTTGGTCTTGGCATTAGGGTATATGGAGGAGGAGAAGGAGAAGGAGAAGGAGAAGGAGAAGGAGAAGGAGAAGGAGAAGGAGAAGGAGAAGGAGAAGGAGAAGGAGAAGGAGAAGGAGAAGGAGAAGGAGAAGGAGAAGGAGCATTATGGGCTCAGTGTGCTAATGATAGTGAAGCTGAACTATTTAGTAACACAGTGATAGAAAGTTCAGAAGCAGAACTCAATTTCCTTAGTATTTCTGGTGTAATAGACTATCTATCTACAAATCTGCATCTTATGTAGAGAAAACAGCATATTTCCCCTTCAGAGCACATGATTACAGCCTGTCTGTCAAATTATTTTTCCTCAGCATCTACAACCAAAAAAACCTCCAAAGCTATTTTAAGCAAAACCATTAAAAAGCATTCTTAGCTGTCAAAGACACAGGAACAGTTACAAGATCATCTCTCAATTTAATGGCCATGACAATATGTTCATTTCATTTTGATTCCATGAATCTGTCTTCCATATGCTAAAATAATGAATATAACATTGAGATCCAATTCTGTTCATTGGCTGGGCTACTCATATTTCCTGATGTGGGATGAGGTAAATCTTGTGGCTGTGGCATGTTTTACCAGGGATAGCACTGGTAAAAGTCACACACACACAAGCATGCACACATATACACACAAAGCTCTTAAATCAGGATTGGGAAGTCTTCAACCTGTGAGCCTAATTACCAGGCTGACCTATCTGTCTTGTGCTGCTGCATGTGAGGTTCTGTCTCTAAAATAATGAGTTAAGAAGTTTGCAACCAACCAATACTAACCTGTGTTTGACCCAGGTTTCTGACTCATTGGCTTTTTCTGTGTAATTTTCAGGAAGAAATCCCCGGCATCCAGTTCGGTGAGATATACCAATTGTCCAGCCATCACAAACTTCATTTTGCTGTGACCGATCAACATATATAAAATCCCCTGAATTCAGCATTAATTCATCAATATTTTGAGGCTTGTACTGGAATAAGGCCCTCAAAACCTTACAGAAGCCAATAAAAAAGGGCAGTGTTAAAGTGAAGGATATTTTGTCAAATCCAAGAAAAACGTACATTTGCATATGTTTCATTTGATGCATTAACCTGATTTCCTTTCATACGGTGGACATACAACTATAACGACACTCTTACATCATTAAGCAAGCCATAGCTTGATTAAGAATATTTCCAAAATTGCCTTCAGAACTAAATCCCACTGATTTCAATAGAAGGAGATGGGATTTGAATGCTGCAAAATCAGCCAGATTATATCAATAGTAGGAGAAAACATAAAGTGGAATGAAGGCAAAGCTCTTGGACTGTGTTTTTCTTGTGATACCTGTGGTAAAAATGTGATAATGTGATAATCTGTGTGAATTGTTATCATGGAGGGAACACTTGTCTCCTGCAACAAAATTATCATCAGTGACAGCCAAAATGGTTGCTCAGTAATGCATTAGTTATTATTGCTAAAATCAAAACCTTTTCAGATCTCTATGCATTTGCATCATATTTACTTTTTACAAATAAGAAATCTTAATTCAGAAAAAAATCCTCAATAAATAAATTAGCAAGTATAATGTTTTTGATTTATTTGTTTAATTGGGTTCTTTTTATCTAGTTTTACGATGTGTGGAGAACAGATCATATTTTAGGTCATATTTATGCAGAAATATTGAAAATTCAAAAGGGTTTACAAACTTTTAAGCACCACTGTACAATTATAGCTCAAACATTCATAGAAATATTTTAATTTTAAAAGAGTACGATTTATCAAACAGAACATGCAAGTGTGATGGAAAAATTACTTTGGTTTACATTTTAGTGAATACTTACCAAGTTTGTATTTCCTGAACTAAAACTCAAAACAGTAGAACAATTCTACTGTAAGTTCATAGTTTTCCAAATTGTATGATGCAATTCTCCCATCAAAACTATACATGATTTATGTTGATTTGGGGGGTGGGGAGTGTACAAGATCCATATATTAATGAAAGAGTAGAAAATGGCATTCAAGAAACTTGCTTTGAATAATTCTATAGCAGGATCAGAGCAGATATACCTACCTACCAACCTACCTACCAGTAGGTAGGTGTATATGTATACGTATACGTATATGTATATGTATATGTATATGAGGGGGCGCGATGGCTCAGTGGTTAAGATGCCAGGCTTGTCGATCGTGAGGTTGCAAGTTCGGAGGTTCGAGACCCTAGCCCCGCGTGACGGAGTAAGCTCCCGCACTCGCCCCAGATCTTGCCAACCTAGCAATTCGAAAGCATGCAAGTGCAAGTAGATGAATAGGTACCACTTCGGTGGGTAGGTAACAGCGTTCCGTGCGCGTCATGCGGCCACATGACCGTGGAAGCATCTTCAGACAGCGCTGGCTCTTCGGCTAACAAACGGAGATGAGCACTGGCCCCTAGAGTCGGACACGACTGTGCGGGGGAACCTTTACCTTTACCTATATATATACAGTATGAGTATGTGTATGAAAATGCATATACCTTTTTGAGTGCTGTTCTAAAAATCTACAAAACAGATACAAAAATGGGTGAACTGAGAAACAGAGCAAACTTGAAATGGACAGATTCCGGGTAATACACCTACCTGGTAATGGACAAAGCGCATATCTCTGGAATAGAGAGCTGCCACCCACTGGCAGCTTTGCTTAGGGTTGATTGATTTGGCCAGTTGTTCCAACGTTTTTTGATGGTGAGGATAAAATTTGTGGGCTAAAGTAAGGTGGAGCTGCTTTGTTGAAGGCTTCACACAGCATTCTGCAGACAAAACACAACCAAACTGTATCTACAAGGCTGGATCAGTTATTACTATATTATTCCCAGACTTGTATTCCATAAATGTTGCAGCATTGAACTAATGCACAGAGTAATCATATGACCCCTCAGAAATAAGCTCCATTGGTTTCAGGGGTGTATACAGACCATACAGGTATTGTATTCTTAGTAGTTTAATACATACTTGCAAATATTAGAACATATTACAATATTCACAAAGCTAGACAGAAGAAGGGGCTGTTCATATATAAAGGGAATGTTGTTTCTGACAGTGAAAAGCGAAGGACAGCTTCTCCTTTCACAAACCTGCTTTTCTGCTCATAGACATTATGACTTCTGGTGACAATAGTGCATTATTTTTACCTGCTAAGACCATAGCCTCTGTGGCAAAAGCTGAAGCGAATGATTTGATGACATTTGCAGGGCCATCACTAACAAAGAATCCAATGTAGGTGCTGGAGGAATGTAGCGATAGAGAAATAATCTTCGGAAAGCTGCTGGAAAACTGGCTACCAGCTCTTTTTAGCGCTTCGTATAAGCCATTAACCTTTTGGTCTTCGCACTGGGGAAAAAAAAACTCTTGAGTTACAGTTACAGACTAAAGAGCCCTTTTAACCATTGAATGTAATAAAATACAGAAAACTAAAGCCTTTAAATTAAAGATGACAAGAATATGACAAATAGCAACCGAAATAAGTAAATGTCTTTTCCATCCAGCCACTGGCTTTACTTCTGAAATCCAAGAAGCATTTTCATGCAGCCTACAAGTCTCCTGACCATTTCCATCCTGGCAATGCTCAGTTCTTCCCATGAGCCAACGTGGAGCAGGACACCAAGGTTGAACAAAAATCAGCATCCAGCCAGCACCCCGCTCTACTCTACTCCATCCCACTCTCTCTCCTTGTCTTGCAGTATTTATTCTTGCAGTAAGAGAAAAAAACCCCACTCAGTTGAAAAAGTACAGTGAAATAATGACAAAGTACAAATGGTGCTTAGTCTGGGGGCAGGGGAGGGAACGTCACTCAGCAGAAAATGGTAGCAAGATGTCATGGCACCTTCATTTCAATTAAGGAAGCAAAAATGCTTGCCTATTAAATCACCTGCCCCACAGCTCCAGTGCTAACACTGCAAAATAATCTACATTGCAAAATAATCTACATAGTATTTCTTCCTGTATCACAGATGAATAGGGGCGTGGTGGCTCAGCGGGTAATTATGTCAGGCTTGTCAATCGGAAGATCGCAAGTTCGGAGGTTCGAATCCCTAGTCCCGCGTGACGGAGGGAGCTCCCGCACTAGCCCCAGCTCTTGCCAACCTAGCAATTCAAAAGCATGCAAATGCAAGTAGATTAATAGGTACCACTTTGGTGGGTAGGTAACAGCGTTCTGCGTGCATGCTGGTCACATGACCGCGGAAGCATCTTCGGACAACGCTGGCTCTTCGGCTAACAAATGGAGATGAGCACCGGCCCCTGGAGTCGGACACAACTGCACAAATGTGCGGGAGGAACCTTTACCTTTTCCTTTACCACAGATGAGAAGTAAGTTAATGAGCTCAGCTATGGAAAGGCTTCAATGGGGTGAGAATAATAAGTGTGACACAAATCCCAGACTGGCACAGATGCAGAGTGAAATTACCTCTGAGCTTGAACCTTGGCTCAACCTGAATAGTGCATTAAGCTTTACACAGCAAGGGAAGATGACAACAATAGGAGATACCCAGATATTATTCAAGTCATTGTCACCTCACACACAAAAGTAACTTACCGTGAAGAAGTCAGAAAGTGTGATGTGTGGGAAAGTTTCATGGGCTTTGTTTTTTCCACATTGATATTTGCCTTCTCTCCAAAACTCCATCAGAATGTCATTCAAATGGCCCGTTGGACACAAATAGAGGGCATATTCCTGAGGGATGGGATCTTCTAAAGAAGGATCATTGCAGTGAGAATGCAACCTGCAATTAAAAGAGAGAATGGATCAGTTGTATGAGCATTTTTCAGCGAAGGCACCATATGACACATAAAGAGTGAAAAGAAGAGTGACCCAGGGCTGGATAAGGTCTACCAACTTCCCTTCTGAGATCTTCAGAGCTCCCCAGAATGGATAGGGCCAAAAACTGGGCAACTCTTTCTTGCATTTTAGAATAGTTTTGAAGGGCAAAATAGTTGTCTTAAGCCTTGCAGGTGCTTTAAGGACCCATTCCACTCCTTAAAATACCTGCTAACCCTCTCAAAATACATGCTCGTCCCACCCACTTTTAGAGCATGGCCCTTGACATGTTGCATAAAGCCTGGTTCATCCCTCAACTTTCCAGAAATTGCACATGGAAATGTAGAGTGGGAAAAGACCTCTGTGGTGACCCAATACAATCCCTTACTCAGGGCAAGTTCTGCTAAAGCTTTTCAGACAGATGATTATCTGGTGACCCCCACTGAAGGGAAACAAACCATTTTATAAGACAATTCCACTGGCTGATAATTTATTGCTAGGAAAATCCTCCTAGTACCTAATTTGAATCTACCATTGGTTCTGTTCCTGCCTTCTGGAGCAATAGAGAAAAGCCAACTGGTGTAACTGGTGCACAACACGAAGTTGAGCAAAGACACTCCTGGCCACAACTACCACCTGCTCTTTGAGCAGGAGTTGTGACTCCAGGAGGACCCCCAAGTTACGCACTGGGTCTGTCTGGGGCAGTGCAACCCCATCCAGAACTAAATTTGACAATTTCCCAGATACCGAGGAGCCATTAATCCACAGCCACTCTGTCTTATCAGGGTTCAGCCAAAGCCTGTTGTTCCCCATCCAGGCCCCCACAGCCCCCAGGCACTTGGAAAGGGAGGTCACAGCATCACTTACCTCACCCGGGATGGAGATGTATAATTGGGTATCATTGGCGTATTGATGATATCTCAACCCGTCGTGATGGATGATCTCACCCAGCGGTTTCATGTAGATGTTAAAAAGGAGAGGAGAGAGTACCGAGCCCTGCGGCACCTCACAAAGAAGGGGTCACTGGCCGGATCTCTCGCTCCCTATCAATACCGATTGGGACTGGCCCAGGAGGAAGGAGGTGAACCAGCGCAGAACCACGCCACCCACCCCCAACTCCCTGAGTCAGCCCAAAAAGATACCATGGTTGATGGTATTGAAAGCCGCTGAAAGGTCCAGAAGAGCAAGGATGGATGCACTGCCTCCATCCCACTCCCGCCACAGATCATCCATAAGTGCGACTAATGCCGTTTCCGTCCCATAACGGGGCCTGAAACCTGACTGAAAGGGGTCTAGATAATCCGTTTCATCCAGAATCCTCTGGAGCTGCAGCGCCACCACTTTCTCAACCACCTTCCCCAAAAAGGGGAGGTGGGAGACTGGACAAAAATTGTCCAGTACAGCAGGGTCCAGCAATGGTTTCTTGAGGAGGGGGTGCACCAGCGCTTCCTTAAAAGCTGCCGGGAACACCCCCTCTCTCAAGGATGTATTTATCATCATAAGGACCCAGCCACATGTCACCTCCTGAGCTGAATTCACCAGCCAGGAGGGGCATGGATCTAATTGGCAAGTGGTGGCATTTATCCGTGATCAAATCACACATGAGGGGGTTGTTAATTGACCTGGCATTACAAAGCTGCAGCTGAAAGTCAGGGCCCCCATGAGTCTGCTCTCCAGGACCTAGGTTTCAGCATGGAGGGCCGGAGCATGCCACAGGTAATAAACACCGGGGGCGACTTCCTCTAAGCTGACCTGCCCTCCAGCTCCCATCATAACGTCCCTGGCCCGCAACCACCTCGATGACCTGCCCCGCCCTACAACCCCCAGAGTCTCCGAATCCATTAGCCCTCGATCCTGGACTCCTGAGATCACTGGTTAAAAATAGGGATCCATTCATTCATACAACCTGTCTCACTCTCAATCAATTGTAAGGCAATGCCCCCCCCCGGTGCACCGGCTTGCGCTCTCAGCACTGATGGAGCCCAACCACCACCCACACACTCTCTCACTATGCCCCTCCTTGGCCTCTCTCACTGGTCAGTAAGAGGGGCACTCCATCCACTACTCCTCACCCTCTGCCTCTCACTCAGCAGGTGAGTGTTCTCACGCACTCTATCCAAACCCGTACCCGTACTCCCTCCCACATCTCTCACCCCTGAAAGGTAGTACCCCATTCACCCTGGAGGGACCCCCCAATAGCCTCAATTGTATCAACAATGGCTGGAGGGGGATGGCCAGTCTAAATTGCATGGTGGTCTCAGTCAGGTGTTCTAAAATCGCTACACGTGTGGGTTGAAGCCCCTAGGGGGCACTTGGGCCAGGGGATCCCAGGCATCCCCCTGGAGAAATCTCGCTGTTAAGTCCACATTGGGATGCCCAAAATTGGGTCGCCTGTCCACCGCTCTGAGTCCTGAGCCACGCCGCCAAGGCCAGTCAGCTGCCCAGGCCCACTGCATCGATGAGGCCGGTCCATCACTGCAAGACTCCCACCACCGCCAGTCGTCCTGCTGCCCAGGCCCACCGTGTCAACGAGGCCGGTCTGTCACTGCAAGCCTCCCACCGCCACTGGTCACCCCACCACCCAGGCCTTCCGCGTTGCTGAGGCTGGTCCATCACCGCAAGGGTCCCTCTGCTGCCGGTCGCCCCACTGGGGTCTGCCACATTTCTGCGTCCAATCCAATATGCTGGGGTTCACCACACCGCTGGAGTTTGCCACACCACCAAGATACGCCATGCCTTGCAGCCACCGGGATGTACCATACCCCCCACTTCATCTGGCAACGGCTCCAGCAAAGGCTCCGGCAAAGCAAGGGCTCCAGCACCTGCTCTGGCAAGGGGCCGCTCGGCTCCGGCAAGAGGCTGCTGCAATCGTTCTGGCAAGAGGCCACCGAACCATCAAGGCCCATTAAGGCCCACCGCCACTTCCCGCCGCTCTGTCCAGGGGGCTCCGTCCGACCCCACCCCAACCAGGTATGGGCAGAGAATATCAATTTCTCCCCTCAAAGCCTTGACAAAGATGCCAAAAGCTGGGGGTAAGGATCTGGAAAAAGTTGGAGACTCACCCCCTTAGAGCGGTGGACGCCGTCCACTCACGGTCGCCATCTTGGTTGCCATATCATCAATATCAATTAAAGGAAAAACAATCTCCTTTAATTGTTCCTCATAGGACTTGGTTTCCAGTCCTCTTACTATCTTAGTAGCCCTGCTCTTTACTTGTGCCAATTTGTTGATGTTCCACTTCCAAGTTAAATTGTTGTCCGCCCATCCATGAGTCACTAGAAAATAGTGCTAGCATAATGTTCGCTTTCTCCTTTGTAGGTCCCTATCTCACCTCTTTTGCCTCTATTCTGAAAGGCGGTGTCCTGATTTTGAGCGTGTGCTGCACTTTGTTTAAATTCCTGGTTTTGTTGCTCTCCATTATTTCTGAGAGACTCCAAGCCAGTGGGAAACAGTCACCAATCCCAATGATAATGCAGGAGTGGGACAGGAGGGGGTTTGGGGAGGTGACAGGTGTCATGGTCCTCCTTTTCCTGCTTTACTGTGCAGAGCAAAGCAGGAGGTGATGGGCTCTATACCCAACTCAGGAAGCCCACCTTGCCGAAACACCAGATTTTGAAAGAATGCTCTTTCAAAACCACAGAAGCTGACTTGCTGAAGACTGCAATTTTGAAATAGCACATTGGGTATGACAAGTTGGCTGGTTTTGAAAGAGTTGCACTTCTTTTGCTTTCAAGAAAGTACTGTTCTTCCAAATCCCTGTACCTCCCCAGCTCTTTTTTTATGGGGTGGAGAAAAATGGCAGTAGAGGAGAGTGCCAAGGAAATGGAAGGAAGGGAGCATGGCCACCCCACCTTGAAGTGGCTAATAGAGACTGGGCTGGTCCGTCCCCTTTGGATCACTCGAATGAGCCATGCCAACAGCACGGGCAGTGAAATATATTGTATTTGACACATTTTGAAATTGTTCCTTGTTGATGTCAATTTTGGAGGGGAAACAATACAGGAACAGCTAAGAATGACTGAAGACGGCCTCAAGCTTGGGCCAAGGATGAGCAGGCAAACTCTCAGGCACCAGCAGAGTAAAGACGTTGCCAGGGGATGTCATACCTTGACCTTGCCTGCAAGCCCCGCCCCCAGTTTGCACGAATGGCTCCCGCCTGCAAACCCCGCCCCTCGGTCCGCGCTCTGGCTCGGATCCTCCTTCCACGCCATTCCCACCGGGTTTGAAAAAAGGGACAAAATTGAGATTTTTATGAAAACAATGGGACGGTTGAAAAATGCTTAAAAAACGGGACTGTCCCATTCAAAACGGGACGTATGGTCAGACTATTTATGATACAGGTCCTCGTTATCTTCTGGACTGTCTATTCCAGGTAAAATCTGCCCACCCAATATGTGTTAGTTGAGAAGAATTGCTGCAGGTTCTTCGGAAGTTAGTGGCGGGGAGGGGAGCAGAGCATAATTTTCTCAATTGTAACCCTATCACTTCGATCCTGAGTTCAAGGTGGCCCAAACCTAATAACATTTAGGAAGGCAATAAAACCTGTTCTTCCATAGGACCTTTGCAGAGAACCCTTTTTAGCATTGTGAGTATGAAATACATTGTGGTTATTTTTACCTATTGTTTTTATGACTGTAAACCACTATCAGAATCTATGAAGTAGATAGCATACAGATTCTTTGAAAGCTTTGATTTGATACACACACACACACACACAAACATACATACAAATGAACACACAGTTTGTCCCCAGGTACTTACAACTATTTCTCCAGCCTAAAAAAATCACAGACAACAAGTTTGAGGCAGCAAGCTCATCTGTCACATAGACAGCTTTAGTTGGCCCATTGTTAGACTGCTCTATCACATATCATTCACCTGAGCATTCTCATTCCATTGACCTATCCCACAGGTTTGCTATGGCTTTGGAGCATCAACTTTTATAACTGCACACAAAAAAGGTATGATTTGGGGTGGAGGAGAAGGAGGACTGGCCATGTAGTGTGTCCGTATACTTACCATTGTATTGCTGCTTCTGCTGTCTTTTGTCCAGTAGCTGCCAATGCCTTTAATCTAAGGAAAGAACAATATACTCATTTTGAGCAAAGAAAGTGACAAATAATGTTTAAATGGCGTGTCTAATGCTTTGGCTTTGCCATATGTAGAGCAACCTGAACATACAACATCACTAAGTTCAAACCCTGGTGCTAAAAATACTCTTGCACACGCAAGAGTGTTTTAGTAAGCCATTAGCTTTTTCTGTCTTTTCAGCTGGACTGGCAAAAGGATGGAAACTGTCTTGTTAGCTGATAGCAAAGTTAATCTGCATACAATTGCCCATGAATCAGTAGTAATTCTCCAGTTCACGGTTTAAAGATTGTTTTTACACATGAGAGCACCCATCCTTTGGATATTTCCTCTTGTAATGACAGGCAAGCAAGAATTTAGCACTTGTGTTAAAAATAACTGAATTTTAGAAACCTGTGCCCTGCTTAATTGGAGAATTAGATCACCTCTTCTTAATCTATCAAAAAAAGATTGTACAAAGCAATCCTACCTGAGGCTTTCCGAAAAGTCGGACATTTAGCCTTAGAAAAAACTTAATCCCCACCAAAATTCTGCAGCAGCATAAAATTAGGCAATTTTTAAAACATTTATTTCCTCCTTCCCGGTCAGTTTTTTTTTTTTAAAAAAACCTCTACCTTTAGAATAAATAAGATATAATTAATTTAGACTCACTCCTTAGCTGATGTAGATTAGCAGCTCACTTCTAGGTGTGACTGGGAGTGAGAAGGGGCTTGGATGCAATGGATCCATCAGTATTCTTAATGTGTCCTTTGATATGCCTGTTTAGCCCTTGTATGAGGTTGGATCCTAATGTCAGAATGAACCTGCTTTAGAGGCTTTCACGCAGCTGGGTTTCTCCCTCTGAAGTTGGAGCTCTCTCCTCACCTTCAGAAGAGAAGAAGCAAAGAAGCTTTCATTCCTTAGATACCTCCTCAGGAATAATAAGGCTGCGGCCTGCATCAGATAATGACTAATCCTCCAAATACTGAAGCCCTCTTGAATTGCATTTACAGTATTTAAGATCTCTTTGTATCCTGCCATCCTACTCCAAAATGCTGAAGTTGGCTAGCAGCAACTGCACCAATAAGCAGGCTGTTATATCAGTGTTTCCCAACCTTGGCAAAGTTAAGATGGGTGGACTTCAACTCCCTTGCTGGCTGGGGAATTCTGGGAGTTGAAGTCCACCCATCTTAAACTTGCCAAGGTTGAGAAACACTGTGCCCTATACAAAATGTCTTGTTAGCTGATAGCAAAGTTAATCTGTGTCCTATAAAGTTAATCTGTGTCCTATACAAAATAACAGTAAAAATCCAACAATGAAACACATACTGATTTAAAAAAAACCAATGGAAATAACCAATGGACACACAAACATTTACAAGCTAAGGGGCAAAATAATATCTGCCTGCCAGGAGAAATAATAAGGAAATGTGGCTTATGGCCCCACTCAGAAAAGACATGAGTTGCCATCCAGGAATCCCTTACATTATATTTACTGTAAGTGCATGAAAAATGTGTCTCCCAAGCCTGCTCCTAAGCCTTTAAAAGAAGCTTGGTATTGAAATTATTCCTAAAACTTTATCTGCATAGCAAGAAGTAATTCATCAGAGCAAACTCATTAAAAGACAGCAAATACAAACAATTTATAAGTTGCATTCTTTGAATGCCTTGTATGCTACTTAGCAATGTAAAAGCTAGCATTTTCTGATTTAAATGGTAGAAATTGGCTGGCTAAGAACAAAAAGGAATCAGAGAAAGCACCCCTAGAATTCTAAAATCATAAAGTTGGAAGGGATGTTGTACAGTAGGTCATTTACGTAACTTAACTGCCTATTTGCTGTGGGAAATTCAGAACATCCCAAACAAGTGGCTGTGTAGTCTTTATCTGCAGCTCCTAAGAGCCCCACAGGATCCACAAATTCTACAATACATTCGCTTACTATCACAAGAGTTTTGAGATCTTCCAGAATTCTTGTCTCCTTCAGGAATTTAGCCTCAATAAATCCCAAATGATCTCCAGTTTAAATGTTTTATTTGCTTTGTTTTGGTCCAGGTTTACTTCAGTTGATTATACTATGACTGAACTTTACAATAGCGCCAAATAATGTTCCCCAGCCGGTTAGCCTGAAAAACAAAGACGTATCCTTTGTGGTATCCAAGGAATGAACTTGCCTTGATCCCAGAGGAGATGCTGTGTTACAAATGAATCATTGATGGCTCCATGTGGCCTTTTAGGTTATGAGCTCTTCTAAACATAGAAGAGAGGATTTCTGTGGCAATGTGATAATAACTGTACTTACGCTGTATGTACAGAGAAACCAGTGGCCAAGAGAGGCTCCAGTAAGGAATCGGTGCTTCTGCTTTTTTTCTTATTTAAGACCTCTGTATAGAGCTGTGTCTCAGCTGCCGCCATCTCTTCCTTTCCCGTCTGTGAATGTGTATATAGAGAAAGAGTAGAGAGGCAGAGTCTGCTAAGATAAAATCAAACCCTCAAAACCTCATTCAGTCTTTTTGACACAAGCTGATATCCTGTTTTTACAGAATGTTGTGGTTCTTAGAATTATTACAGTAGGCAGACTGAAAAGGGGGGAAAAAGAAAGCAAAATTTTGATATACATGGCTCTACACATAGCAGCAGATTCTGTATGAATTATATTGCCCTTGAGTCAGTCTTGACTCCTGGCAACTACCTGGAGTCCCCCTGGCAGTTTCCTTGGCAAGATTTTGGAAGTGACTTGCCATTGCCTCCTTCCCAGGGCTGAGAGAGAGTGACTGGACTAAAGTCACCAAGGTGGCTTTGGGCCTAAGACAGGACTAGAACTCATGGTCTCCTGTTTCTAGGCTAGTGTATTAAACCACTGCACCAAACAAATTTCAGCATGAATTACCAATGAATTACCAATGAATTATCCACATTCCACATTACTACATGCCAGTGTTTCCAGATTAGTACTTTTATTTATTGAACTGTACAACAGTCCAGATACAATTCCCCAAATATGTTCAGGAACACAGATACAGTATATTGTCTGTCTGGAATTATATATTAATGGAATTATATATTAATGTATCTTTCTGTTAAGCAATATAATGAGAGATGGACAGTTTATTTTGATAGCTTTTTATTATTATACTGTCTTCTTTCCTTCCTTCCTTCCTCCCTCCCTCCCTCCCTCCCTCCCTCTCCTCCTCCTCCTCCTCCTCCTCCTCCTCCTCCTCCTCCTCCTCCTCCTCCTCCTCCTCCTCCTCCTCTTTCTTCTTCTTCTTCTTCTTCTTCTTCTTCTTCTTCTTCTTCTTCTTCTTCTTCTTCTTCTTCTTCTTCTAAATAATGCACAATAACAAAAATCAGACAAAATACATAACTTATATTAAAGTTAAATAAAACATTTGAACACATTAACAATTTAAACAACTCCAAAAATCCAAAGAACAAGGACCAGCCAACCCCCCCCCCCAAATCAGCTTACAGAACACAAAGAAGAATCTGTGACTGCAGTCTTACAGATACGTACTTGATAATAAGTCCTACTAAAATCAGTGGGGCTTACTTCTGAAATGACATGTTGTAGGATGATGCTATAAGATTCCTAAAGAGCTAGCTCCCACTTTGTCTCCCTCCCATTCTTGACCCTAAAGTTTTTCTCTAGGAACTCTTAAATGACTTAACTGAGGTGGATAGCTAATTTTTAAAATATTTATGTACTGCTATCTTCCATAGTGTTCTAGCTAAATTTTCAGTAGTGACACTATAATTAAGAACCACAGTTGTTCTGAGATTATTTAAGAAATAAAATACCTTTCTGAAAATTCTAGGAAAATGTACAATTGGTGTACTCATCAAAGCTAATGACAAGGCTTCCTAGTAGAAGTAGAATTAAGTCAAAAAAACTTTCAGGGGAAATATAACTTCATCCAAAACACTATGTCCTCCTCTTCCCAAAGTAGATAAGCATTGTGACCATTGATGCACAATCTTAGTTGGACTATGTTTCTTTTTGTTCTCTTCCCACCCCTTCCCACTGTCCATTCTATGTTCAAACACTGTTTGTAATTAAACTTAGGAAATTTATTTATGGTAGGTCAGAATCTGCATGTAGAACCTCCAGATGTTTTGGAGTACAGTAGAGTTCCCTTAATCTCCAACCATTGTTCTTGTTGCTGCCACTAATGGGAATTGTTGGCCAAGACATATGGAGAAACCCAGGTTGGGAAGGTTTAATATTCCCTGATATGACAAACTGCTCTCCAGAATTTTAAACAGGAAACAGGACCTCCTGCTCACATTCTACTTCTGAGCAAAATTTATTCTGAAAATACTGATTCAAAATTCCACTTATGAATTTGAAGAAAAATACTATTTCATCCCTGCTGACGAGTCATGGGCCAAGACTTTTAATTAGTATGTGAGAAGTCTACATCTTCAAGTTGCCAGAGTCTCTTTATCAATGTCTCTCATGTTTGTGGGGTAATGTGAGAATCATCCTGTAAAGTAGAAAACCTATCCAGTTAGGTTCTGCAACATTTGTTTATGTGGTACAAACAGAAAACTTTGGCACTCCTTATTATCCAGCCTGGTCACTGCACACTTCTTCTAGCACCTTCTGAGGCAAAATAATAAATGGCCTTCTCTGCAAGACCCATTGTCTCAAAGTTTTTTTTTTGATGCTTGAGAGAAGAAAAACCTACAGAGTTTCTAGTAGTATTCCAATTGTCCCTTTATCTAAATATTTTAATTGGTGTGAATCTTTTCATGCTAACTTCATAATTCTTTAATTTCCTGCCCAGACTCAGGATTTTCATGCAGAGCAAAAGACCATGAAAGACCCTGCCTCTGGTTATAGGTTTATGGTGGGTTTTTTTTTAACTGCCTTCTGCTATCTTTTCAGTATCTCCTCTCTGTTGTTTTTTTTATCAACAAATAATGTATTAGGTATTAGCTATCCTCTTAGCAGAATTTCTACTAAAGGAAATCTGCCCAACCAAATCATCCGTTTCAGCTGTTTTGCCTGAAAAGCAAAAGATTCTTGAACTTATTTGCAGCTACCTCAAATGTTCCCTTCCCTTGATCACAGTTAATTAATAGGACTGGTGCCTTTTTACCTTCCTGGCCTTTGGAACAATGTCTAGGCTACCTGATATCTTTGGTCTGGTTGAATTACATTAACAGCAGTCATAGTATCATCTGCTACAATGATTCCACTAGCAATTCCCGAGGGCTAGGTGAATGTATTTGCAGAGCAGACCATGGGATTTTTGGCTAGCTAACCTTTATAATGAAAAGAGGAAACACCCTGGCTTCTCAGAATGAGTTCAGTGGAACAGGTAAGTGAAACCCAGGAAAGAAGAAAGAGGGTTCAATATTTTTCTTCTGTTCCTCCATTGCGTGCCACATTTTGGAAAGTTGTTTCTTTGACTATTGCTGGTTCTCACAAGGCAAAGTCCCCCTAGAGAGAAGTGGACAGGAGCCAGATGAGGGCAAGTCTTCTTGAACTCACATGATGGGGTAGAAAGCAGCATTGTAACATACAATAGACTGTGTACTTTGTTATTTCTGATTCTAGAGAACTCTTTGAAATCCAAATGCACTGAATGGGAAGGGTATAAGAGCACATTCATTTCAACAGTACCAAATTGTTCCAGGAGGATTGTGACCTGTTAATCCAGCTGTATATTCAGGGTAGGAGATTGCGAACTACCCTTTACTGGATTTCTTCAAGCACAAGTTGAATAGATTCTAGTATTGAGCATTGCCACTTTCAATTCAATGAGGATTTGGGGGTAGAGTATAAGGTTATTTAGCAGCAGGTTCAACCCCAGCACAACACTAATTGTCATGTGTGTTACATGGCACCCACATGTTCAGAGGTGGATACATGTACACACAGCTGGTGCATAATTCTATGTGCACAATGGAAGGATTCTACCCAAAATTTCACATACATGCCAAGGTGTAAGAACTAGTTCAGAGTAAATGGAAATCATGTTACTGCTAGGCACTTGTTTTGTTTAATATTTTTTTGCAGAATTATAATTGTACCAATCAAAGAGAATTATAATTGTGCTATGAGCAGAATACCTTTCCCCTTCATCAATATGTTCCCAGAGAAAATAAAATTATTGGGTGAGATACAGTTAATTCTGTCTGCCCACAGAAGGCATTCATCAATGTAATGAGGAGGGGGTTGATTTTCAACAGTTATTCCTCCAACCTGCATTCCTTGTGCTCCCTCCAAATCTGCTCCAAAATATGGGGGACTTTGAAGCAGATTTTAAAGAAGAGAATTACAAACAAAGAGGAATAATCATAAATCCTCTGTCTTCCCATTTCAGATACACAGTTGCATCAACTAAGACATTTCCATTATTTCTATTATAATTTTCTATAGAGAACATCAAACTGAAATATTATTTGTTTAAAAAACACTTTGAAAAGAAATGGTATGTATTTCTAATTTAAATAGGTCATATTCAAGAATGGAAAAATATTTGCACATAATTATTTTAGTCTTTAGGAAATCAGATGATCAATTGAAGTTGATTAAACACCGGCTTAAGGAACACATAAATCCTTTCAGGTTATAAATCCTCTAGCCAAAGGCCAAACTTGATGAAAGTTTGAGCCCTAAATCAAAACAGCTCTAAGGCAAAATAACTTTTGTACTTTATCCAAAAGTAAACAGGTTGTTCATGCAAACTGTAGGCATGCCTATGCCAATTTCTAATCTGAAGTTTCAGGCCTATAGACCTGTGATCCAGATTATATGGGATACTGTAGGCCTATAGTATGTACCAGCTAATTCTTACAGCTTCTACATTCTGATAGAGCCTTCCCATAATCATTGTTCTTAGGGGATTATAACAGGACCCAAGGTTTTGAGGTCTGTTACAAGGCTGTAAACAACATATAATGTCTTGCTCCATAATGGGAAGCAATGTACACATGATTTAAACAAATTAAATAACTGACCTGTAAAGGCCTCCAGCAAAGGAGATCGTTACCTTGTCGTGGTGCTGGAGCTTGAGCACCTCAATGAAACCATGAGCTAAACCGTGAAGGGACACCCAAGACGGGAAGGTCGTGGCAGAGAGACTAAATACGATCCCTGGGGAAGGTAATGGCAACCCACCCCAGTATTCTTGCCATGAAAACTAAATGGATCAGTACAACCAAAGATATGTCAGTATACCATCGGAAGATGGGACTCCCAGGTCGGAAGATGGTCAAAATGCTACTGGGGAGGAACAGAGGATACGTCTGTGAAGGTTCTCAGTCATCCAGGTGGAATTGTCTGTAGCTTGAATCATGTCAACTGGATTTCTATTTTCTTAGTGGAAACGTTTCGCTCCTTATCCAAGGAGCTTCTTCAGTCTGAGCAAAGTTGGTAAGGGAATCCTAAATATGTTCCTAGGTAGCTGTGTGACCTTACACCTGGGGCTAGGTCATGGTTATATTGAGATGTAATTTTTAAGTCCTTTTATCATCTAAAGGAGGGTCGTTAAAATCACCATGCTGCTGTTGAGCTTCTGAAATGGTCTTAATCTTCCTAGGCACAGAAGACAAAACGGGGAGGAAGATGGGGGAGAGTTTGTGCCTGAGGCCCCCACCTCTATTCAAGGAAGGATTTTCCAAGTTGGCATAAATGGATTCCTTGAGAGATAAATGGATTCTTTGAGAGAGGGGTCAAGGAATCCATTTATGCCAACTTGGAAAATCCTTCCTTGAATAGAGGTGGGGGCCTCAGGCACAAACTCTCCCCCATCTTCCTCCCCGTTTTGTCTTCTGTGCCTAGGAAGATTAAGACCATTTCAGAAGCTCAACAGCAGCATGGTGATTTTAACGACCCTCCTTTAGATGATAAAAGGACTTAAAAATTACATCTCAATATAACCATGACCTAGCCCCAGGTGTAAGGTCACACAGCTACCTAAGAACATATTTAGGATTCCCTTACCAACTTTGCTCAGACTGAAGAAGCTCCTTGGATAAGGAGCGAAACGTTTCCACTAAGAAAATAGAAATCCAGTTGACATGATTCAAGCTACAAACAGAGGATACGTTCAACTAGCCCCAGATGTGATGACGCAGCTAGCTCAAAGCCAAAAGGACGGCTAGCGGCCGACGGTGCTGGTGGTGAACGACGAATCCAATGTTCTAAAGATCAACACACCATAGGAACCTGGAATGTAAGATCTATGAGCCAGGGCAAATTGGATGTGGTTATTGGTGAGATGTCAAGATTAAATATAGACATTTTAGGTGTCAGTGAACTGAAATGGACTGGGATGGGCCACTTTACATCAGATGACCACCAGATCTACTACTGTGGACAAGAGGACCACAGAAGAAATGGAGTAGCCTTCATAATTAATAATAAAGTGGCTAAAGCAGTGCTTGGATACAATCCAAAAAACGATAGAACGATCTCAATTCGAATTCAGGGTAAGCCATTTAACATCACAGTGATCCAAATATACTGACTGTAGTTCAGATCACGAACTTCTTATTGCAAAATTTAGAATCAGACTAAAGAGAATAGGGAAGACCCACAGATCAGTTAGATATGAGCTCACTAATATTCCTAAGGAATATGCAGTGGAGGTGAAGAATAGATTTAAGGGACTAGATTTAGTAGATAGGGTCCCAGAAGAACTATGGACAGAAGTTCGCAACATTGTTCAGGAGGCGGCAACAAAAAACGTCCCAAAGAAAAAGAAAACCAAGAAGGCAAGATGGCTGTCTGCTGAAACACTGGAAGTAGCCCAAGAAAGAAGGAAAGCAAAAGGCAACAGTGATAGGGGGAGATATGCCCAATTAAATGCAAAATTCCAGAGGTTAGCCAGAAGAGATAAGGAATTATTTCTAAACAAGCAATGTGCGGAAGTGGAAGAAGACAATAGAATAGGAAGGACAAGAGACCTCTTCCAGAAAATTAGAAACATCGGAGGTAAATTCCAGGCAAAAATGGGTATGATCAAAAACAAAGATGGTAAGGACCTAACAGAAGCAGAAGAGATCAAGAAAAGGTGGCAAGAATATACGGAAGATCTGTATAGGAAGGATAATAATATTGGAGATAGCTTTGACGGTGTGGTCAGTGAGTTAGAGCCAGACATCCTGAAGAGTGAGGTTGAATGGGCCTTAAGAAGCATTGCTAATAACAAGGCAGCAGGAGACAATGGTATCCCAGCTGAACTGTTTAAAATCTTGCAAGATGATGCTGTCAAGGTGATGCATGCCATATGCCAGCAAATTTGGAAAACACAAGAATGGCCATCAGATTGGAAAAAATCAACTTATATCCCCATACCAAAAAAGGGAAGCACTAAAGAATGTTCAAATTATCGAACAGTGGCACTTATTTCACATGCCAGTAAGGTAATGCTCAAGATCTTGCAAGGTAGACTCCAGCAATTCATGGAGCGAGAATTGCCAGATGTACAAGCTGGGTTTAGAAAAGGCAGAGGAACTAGAGACCAAATTGCCAATATCCGCTGGATAATGGAGAAAGCCAGGGAATTTCAGAAAAACATCTATTTCTGTTTGATTGACTATTCTAAAGCCTTTGACTGTGTGGATCATAACAAATTGTGGCAAGTTCTTGGTGGTATGGGGATACCAAGTCATCTTGTCTGCCTCCTGAGGAATCTGTATAACGACCAAGTAGCAACGGTAAGAACAGAGCACGGAACAATGGACTGGTTTAAGATTGGGAAAGGAGTATGGCAGGGTTGTATACTCTCACCCTACCTATTCAACCTGTACGCAGAGCACATCATGTGACGTGCTGGGCTTGAGGAATCCAAGGCTGGAGTTAAAATCGCTGGAAGAAACATTAACAATCTCAGATATGCAGATGATACCACTTTGATGGCTGAAAGCGAGGAGGAGTTGAGGAGCCTTATGACGAAGGTGAAAGAAGAAAGTGCAAAAGCTGGGTTGCAGCTAAACCTCAAAAAAACCAAGATTATGGCAACGAGCTTGATTGATGACTGGCAAATAGAGGGCGAAAAAGTGGAGGCAGTGACAGACTTTGTATTTCTAGGCGCAAAGATTACTGCAGACGCTGACTGCAGCCAGGAAATCAGAAGACGTCTACTTCTTGGGAGGAGAGCAATGACAAATCTCAATAAAATAGTTATGAGCAGAGACATCACACTGAGAATAAAGGTCTGCATAGTTAAAGCAATGGTATTCCCCGTAGTATGGCTGCGAGAGCTGGACCATAAGGAAGGCTGAGCGAAGGAAGATAGATGCTTTTGAACTGTGGTGTTGGAGGAAAATTCTGAGAGTGCCTTGGACTGCAAGAAGATCAAACCAGTCCATACTCCAGGAGATAAAGCCAGACTGCTCACTTGAGGGAATGATATTAAAGGCAAAACTGAAGTACTTTGGCCACATAATGAGAAGACAGGATACCCTGGAGAAGAAGCTGATGCTAGGGAAAGTGGAAGGCAAAAGGAAGAGGGGCCGACCAAGGGCAAGATGGATGGATGGTATTCTGGAGGTGACGGACTCAACCATTGGGGAGCTGGGGATGGTGACGGCCGACAGAGGGCTCTGGCGTGGACTGGTCCATGAAGTCACGAAGAGTCGGAAACGACTGAACGAATAAACAACAACAAAGGCCTTCAGCGGACAAGACACCTACTTATCTAGCAAAAGTCCAACCACGGTCATGTATGTGATCCTTAAACTACAAAGCTTCATCCCTACTTGGAGTGAAAGGATCTCACAACAGTAACACATGCTATTACTACCACCCAGTTGGACTACTGAAATGGGGCTGACTTTAAAGACCACTTTATTGGTACAATATTCTGTAGCTCATATTCACACCATGAATATATTACGTATCTACTATGGGCTACCAATAGGCTCCCAGGTACAATATGAAGTGTTGGTTTTGAACTATAAAGCCTTATATGGTATAGAGCAGGGGTCCCCAGCCCCCGGGCTGCGGACCGGTACCAGTCTGTGGCCTGTTAGGAACCGGGCCACACAGCAGAAGGTGAGCGGTGGGCGAGCGAGCGAAGCTTCATCTGTATTTACAGCCGCTCCCCATCGCTTGCATTACCGCCTGAGCTCCACCTCCTGTCAGATCAGCGGTGGCATTAGATTCTCATAGGAGCGCGAACCCTACTGTAAACTGCGCATGCAAGGGATCTAGGTTGCACGCTCCCCCCGGTCCATGGAAAAATTGTCTTCCACGAAACTGGTCCCTGGTGCCAAAAAGGTTGGGGACCGCTGGTATAGAGGAATGGCTTTGAAGGACAGAAGGAAGAGCTGCTACCAAGGCAATGATCAGACAAGTGCAGCTTGAGCCCATTCCAAGAAACTAATTTAAGTAAACATCTCAGACAGGCCCCTCACAAGTTCACATGAAAATAAAGTGAGGGAAGGGGTAAGCACATTCAGTCTTGCAAGCTTCTGTTATTAAGCTCTTACAATAAAAGTAGTCCTGACCTATATGGCCTTGATTTCTTAGTCTGGTCTACCTTATAGGGCTGACATCAGATTTCCAGCACTGCCTACTTCAGACTTCTCTGATACAAACATCACAGGACATAATTACTTATAATTCCCCCATGTCTATGAAATTAAGGGGACACAGGTGAGAAGCAGGTGTTTTTCTGTCCTGGCCCCCACTTACTCCTTAGGAAGTAACATTGTTGACCTTCTGGAAGCAAGTTAAAGCAGAATTATTCTATTTATGTTTTAATTAATTAGACAGTGCCATAGAAGAACATTATATTCTGTTTTGCTTTTGGGGCTGATGATTTCATTATTGGGGTGGGTAGTTGTTTTTGGTTTTGGGGTAATTGGTGGATATTTTATCTTGGTACACCACCAAGAGCTGCAACAATTGTGACAGTATGAAAATCTAATAAGTTAAAAAAATATGTAAAGAAATAGCCATGGTGTCCACCAGACCTATTGGAGTTACAAGAGCCAGAATTCCTGTAGTCCCAGGTTATCTGGAGAGTCCAACTAGTGGAAGAAGACTTTACTTCCTAATTAATATGAATTTTATTTTTTTTGGGTGGGTGCCTTTGAGCTAGTTTTTGATTCCTGGCAATTGCATGGACTAGTTCCTGCAGTTTTCTTGACAGTTTTTCGGAAGTGGTTTGCCATTGCCTTCTTCCTAGGGCTGAGAGAGAACAACCAGCCCAAGGTCACCCAGCTGGCTTCATGCCTAAGGCGGTACTAGAACTCCTGACTTCTAGCCTGGTGCCTTAACCACTACACCCAACTGGCTCTCTATTTTCTCTTTTGTAAAACTAGTAGATTCTGAATCTGTTAAGGAGCACCACTAAAAAATTTGGCATTGGTCAAAACTTAATCCCTGGATTCTCACTAACATATTTCTTGATGTTCACCAAGCTCCCTATCCTACCTATGTTATTTTTCTTAGATTTGTTTAATTTAAAAAAAAATGAATGGGAAATCAGCATGCTCTAGCATAAATAGAAACATCAAGTATAATCTATATCCACCAATGTCTCTAGACCCACATAGGTCCCAGAGGCATTCATAGAAAATAAAATGATGAGTGGCTAAAGCCTTGTGCTTTGCTTCTGGCATATGAATGTTTTGAATGGACACACTTGGCAATCATTTTGGCAATCATTTTGTAGGTGTGCTTATGACTTGCTCTCAAAATCCCAAAAGTGCTCCCTGGCCTAAATAGATTGGGGACCTGATCTACAGGTAGTCCTCGCTTAACGACTGTATGTTTAACAATGGTCCTAAGTTATGACGGCCTCTGAAAAAGTGCTTTACGACCTGCACTCGCACTTACGACTGTCACAAACTGTCGCACCACCCCCGCGGTTACGTGATTGCAATTCGGGCACTTGGTAGCCAGCTCGCATTTACGACCAGTTGCAGTGTCCTGTGGTCATGTGATCATGATTTGTGACCTTTTTTGCTAGTTTACGGCAAAAAATGTCCATTGGGGAAGCTGGATTTGCTTAACAACTGTGGTGATTCGCTCAACAACCTGTGATTCGCTCAACCACTGTCGTAAAAATGGTCGTAAAATTGGGTCCAGTCATATGGTGTCTCACTGAACAACCGCACCGCTTAACAACCAATTTTCCGGTTCCTATTGTGGTTGTTAAGTGAGGACTACCTGTATTCTACTCCAGGGGTGAGATTTGACCCATCACACATTTATACTTACTGGTTATGCTGAGTTTTCATATGCATCACTTAGTCACAATCCTTCCAACAATCCTCCAACATAAGATAGACTTACTATGCTGCAGTTCGTTATGGGACTCACAAAACATATGTACCTATGCTGATCTAGGCCCAAGGAACAGATTCCAGTCTTGATTCCACTGAAATTGCCTCTGCTGCAGAAGATGAACTGCCAGATTCTAATCTTTGTTTTTACTACAAAAGGATTTTCCGTATACAGCAAGCAAAAATAGATCCTAGTGGAAATGAAAATGGTAAGAAGCATAGAATTCTTGGATGTAAAATAGGGCGCTGCCTCTCTAAATCTTTAAGCCCTGTACTCCTTTTTGTACTGCATATTGATGTTTTTTTAGTTCTTTTTCTTCAATAACAATTTCTGAAATATTTTAGCTTGTGTGATTTTAGAAGAAGGATGAGATACCAGGAAAACTGAAAAGACATGGCAGAGTCAAGAAAAGAAGAATGATATCAGTAAACCCATTCATTACTACTCAGGAGTCTTCTTCCTGAATTTGAATGAAAGAATTGAAATAATAATAATAATAATAATAATAATAATAATAATAATAATAATAGATTGAGAATTACTAATAGTTCTGCCTTGAATATCTGTGCCTTGGGTTCTGTCTAAGAACTGTGTACAGTATGGTTCTCAAACCTTTCAGAATGAACACAGATACTAGTATCTTTGTTGGAATGAGCCTTCTATAAAACAAACAGCGTTTGCTTTGGGGGCACAACCATGATTTGGAACTTGGGGTTCTCTCTCCACCTCTGTTTTTTGCTTAAGTACTTGGTTGTTTTAAGATTATTTAAGTGATTTTTTCTTTTTCTCTTGCTCCTGTTTGGTAAATGGGTGTTTGAAGATTCATAGCAGCCATTTTATGTTGGGGCCCTGAGTATTCAATGGTCCCATCATATGCAAACTCACTTTCAGTCCCCATTTCTGATACTATTCTGGATTCTACAATCCACTGTAATCTGTTCTCTGTCACAACTTTTCAAAATTGAATCATACATACTTTGTTTAGGAGCAAAGTATTGATGGGATGTGAGAATGAGATACTGTTAAAAATACTGTAGAAGGAGAGCCATGTCAGTCTTTTTTTAATCTGTTCAATTATCCAAAAGTCAGAAGGAGCTTGTGAAGATGTTGTTAATAGGGGAATCACACCCTGCAACAAAACCAAGTGTCTACTTTGCCCACACATTTACACCAACAGCACCATCATTTGCCCCAGCAACTTCACACACAAGATTAGAGGCAGCTTCACATGCTCTTTCTCTAATGTGATATATGCCATCATCTGCCAGCAATTCCGTTCTGGATTCTACATGGGACAGACCTTGAGCAAAAGAACTAATGGATGCAAATTTGATATCAGAATTCAAAACAAGGACAAAGTAATACCAGAGCATTGTGACCTCCCAGGACACTAGATTACAGATCTCAAGGTAGCTGTCTTGGAACAAAGAAACCATGCCAGTACTATAGTGTGAGAGACTGCGGCACTCACATATATCAAAAGGCTATAGGTTTAACCACTCCATGCCTCTGATGAAGTGAGCTACAGCTCATAAAAGCTTATGGCTTTTAATAAAATTTGCTATTAAAAGGTGCTACCAGGCTCCTTCTCATGATTAAAAAATAGTTTCCTTTTAGAAATATATATTCAAGCCTCTGCATGTAAGTTCATATTAAGGAATGTAGGTATCTGGGGACCTTTAAAATGTTATTTTGGTACAACATCTCATGGTTTTATGCATTTTTAGACACTTTTGTTTCTCACTTTTCTGTTTGATTCCCAGAAGAGATCACAACGCTTCGGTGCCATTTTTTAATCCCACTAAGGCTGCTTCCCTTTATCCTTGCCTTATTTCTCACTTTAATCATAGCAGCTGCCATTGCCTTGAGCGGTGAGTACAAATAATTTATTTATTAGGTTCTCAGTTAACCATCAAAGACTTTGCATTTTTCATGAGTCTCCCACCAAGGGTAATATTAGTCAGGTACTAAAAGTTGCATCTTGAATTATTGCTATTGAAATAATAATAATAATAATAATAATAATAATAATAATAATAATACAAAACCCTTGTTGTGAGCTTTCTAAAGTAAGCCTGTCATTAATAGGCTTAGTCTGTTCTTCCCCCAACTTGGTGCCCTCCAGAAATGTTGGACCTCAGTCCTCATGATTCCCAGACAACCTGGCCAAAGTACAAATTGCCTGGGAGGTCATGGAAACTGAAGTCCAGCTCCTCTGAAGGCAATCCTCAGCCCTGGGAAACTGGTTATTTCAGAAAGCCAATCCTGCATGTGGCCCATTATATAGTTTCAATTTTGTTGTACTCCCACCTGATATTTTCCTGAGTGTTTCAGGTACTTGCTAGCTTTCTAGCACAAGATCAAGCATTTGAAAGTTTGCAAAACTTTCAAGCATTTCTGTTGCCATGCAAAAATCAACATACATAGATTATCCTTAGTGTGGCATGCAGTCACAATATGACCACATATTGACCGCACCATTATTCAGTTAAGTATCAGCAAAGTTGAAGTGGCACTGGATGTGTGTGTGATGAAATACTGATCTTTACAAAAAATTCTCTCTCCTCCAATCTCAGCAGACCTTTTTTTATTATGGAAGTAGTGTCTCATTTAGGAGCCACCATAAACTGTGAAAAAATCAGGAAAAAAATAATTAACCAAGCTTTACAGTTCACACAAACCTTTCAGTATGGAAGGATGGGTTACAAAACATATGGGGAACAATGAACAGGTGTGAAAATGTCTAGATAAACACTTTTTACTGACAGTGAATGAGTGTTAGCCATTTTACATTGTGTAGATGATTTTTGTTACCATGTGAGGGAGTGGAGGAGAAGCAAATGGGAAGGAAGGGACAGCTGGATGGAGAAAGGTAGAGAAAGGAATGGGTTTCCATTTTAACTTCCATCACAAAGCAATTATAACACTTCCTTCTTTCCAGTGTTCAGAGAAAGAGAGGAAGATTGCACGCATAATTACTGTTCTAATACTGTGAAGGGCAACTAAATACAGACAGTCCTCTACTTATGAACAGGTTACGTTCCAAGAGGCTGTTCATAAGTCCATTTTGTTCATAAGTCCAGCCAAGTATAAAAACAATGTGCGACGATGCTGCCAAGGATATGTATGTGGCTTGCCGTGAACTAACCCTTTCCCACCTTCTCCCACCTTCCGGGACCTTCTAGGTTGGAGCTGCAGACAGGTTTGTTTATATTGGTGTTCATAAGTTCATAACTCAAAAGTTCATAAGTAGAGGACTGTCTGTATCAAAATGTTACTGTTTCATTGTAGATGGTATTTTGAATGAATAGCGTAATAACACTGTGTAACAACATTCTTCAAGGTTTCCTTTTTCATTCTTTCATTATGAACTGTCTGTTTTTCTCACATGCATATGTTTGAACTAATGTGGAGTTGTGTTGACTATATACAATATATTTTTTTCCAGTTTATTTCAATTGCAATGGGAGGTTTCAGTGCAGATCTTCCTTTAAATGTATTGATCCTACAGCAAGGTGTGATGGTGTCTTCAACTGTAAAGATGGAGAAGATGAGTACAGATGTGGTAAAATTCATTTTTATTATGGATGCTATGTGCTATTTTCCCTCAAAGCTTAAGTTTTGGGCTGAGAGATTGACTAACCCAAGGCTACCTAGGTAGTTTCCATATCTAGTCCAACACTTTAGATAATACACCACACTAGTAAAAGGAGAAACAATATTTAGCTATGGGGGATCCTTTTGTGGAGAAAATAATAAAAATAGATGCAATTTTTCCTTCTCGGAGGATTTTTTTTAATTTTGAGAATTTAAAATTACTGCCAATATGAATACATTTCTTTATCTTGCACTCATTAGGAGCTACCATTTTAACTGAATATGTGCAGAAAAGCTACCATTTTATAGAATGGAGTAAAGAACTACAGAGATGATCTTGGAGAAACTATGTGAAAGCAGGTGGAAAAAAAAGATTTAAGTCCAAGACAGGAAGAAAACATCAGAAAGAACTCAGACCAGCTGTGCCTTTACTCTCTTGAGTAAAAGAGGGAGGGAGGGAAAATGCTGTCAGGCTTTCAAGTTTTGTTACTTATCAATAAAGTAGTGTTCCAATATTACTTGTGGAGCCTGTTTCCCTGACCCAGCTTGCTGCGAAGAGATGACAAATGGTAAGATAGTTTCATTTATTCCAGAAGCAGCAGTGACTGAAAAAGCTTGTTAAAAATCACATAACACAGTTATATACAACATTATATTTGTACAAGGTAACATTATGCTTACCTTGAAGTACTATAAAAATACCCCTTTACATCTGCATTTATATGTATGTACACAGATACCCACATATGAATAAGACTGTCTTGAAACAACCCAAATTTATTTTATTTGAAATTTGATTCAAAAGTTTAAAAGTTCTGCTTTTAGATGTAGGCCTTTTTCAATGACGGGGAGTCAAGGAGAATGAAATCCAACATTATCAGCATAGTCCTAAACACACGGAGTCAGGGGTGTCTGCGGGGGGAGGTAAACAAAAAGGTCAAGATGGATGATGCAACTGCACAATGGAAGGATTGCCCCCCTTTTTTACATGTGTTGCACTTGTGACACATGTAAAAAAAAAGGGAGAGCTTCAATTGCATGCTTAAGCCGCCATATTTTTTGACTCCCCACCGACATTTTTGCATTTCATGTTAGCCCCATTAGATTTCATCCCAAATTCATTGTTGAAGAATTATTTTTTTAAAAAAAGTTGGAGGGGGGGGAGAGGACAAAATTGGAGTCAATTACAGGGTTAATTTCATTAAATTTTGGATACATTAAAAGGTAAAGTTTCCCCCGCACAGCTGCTGCTCTATTTCCCTGAGCTAGTCTGCTGCAGGTCTTACCCAAATAGTGTAAAGATGGAAAGGCAAGAGGCCCTTGGCTGCTGCAGCTGTACAGCAATTATTATTAAACAGCTGCTGCCTCTTTTTGTGTCTCCCCCAGTCAGATTGAGCGGCAAAAGGGCTGTGCTACAGGTGTTCAGTTTTGGAACCTGGCGGACTGTGTGTTCAGATGGCTGGAAAGACAACTATGGGAGTGTTACATGTAAATACTTAGGATTTTCAAGGTATTGCTTAGCAATTTTTGTCAAATGACAATGGAAACAAGATGACCCAAAATATAGTTTGAGTCAAAATGCAGTTTTAAAGCAAAGTCTAAGTTTTTGATATGCAGTGAACATCTACGTTGAGTTGGCTTTTGCATTAAGTACTTCTTTTTTAATTACTGATTGCATTAAGATATTAATCAGTACAGTTTCTGGAGACATTCGAAATGTTAGGAAAACTTTTGCCAAAATGTTGACAGGCTTGGTGTTGCTGATGATTATGTTAAATCTGTTAAATCTGTCAGGAGCTTCTGATACAGTATAGCACTGGTGATGTATAGGTCTTCTGTCTGCAATGTTTGCAGCTGTGCAGAACAGGGCCCACCGTAAAGTAGTCTTCCTGATGCCATCAAGATAAGTTCTAACTGTTCCCCCCCCCCATGCTGAAAAGGGATGATGGGATGGTGGTGGTCTAACATTTTGAAAAGATGCTGGGAATGCTGACATAAATGAAAGGCAGGCATTCTGAGAAAGTAGTAGATTTGCTACCCTGCATCAGATCTATTTTATTATTATAGTCTACCCCAGATATGAAAACCAAGTAGTATGCAAATATAAGAGTTAAACATGAAGAATGTACTGGAATATATTGGTTAATTCTTACCCTCTACAGTTTTGTAAGTTCATCTGGCTTCCCAGTGGCTGCCATTGAGAATGAGTTTCAGAAATATTTTGTTACTGCAAATCATTGGTTATCAGCTGATCAGCTAACATCACCACAGAATGCTACCCACTTACGGTACGTTTCAGATGCCTAGCTTCAGAAAGACATACAAATGGGCTAAATGGGCTACTCATTGCTTTCCCTTGGAATGTTTCCAAGGGACTGCAGAATCTAAAGTTATATTATCTGCATGCATGAACTGTCATATAATGCTGTTCTGTAAGGTGCCCTGTGTTACTGGGCCCTCACCATTTCTCCATTGGTAAATTGGTAATATGCATTGATTCCTATTCTAAAGGAAATGTTAGTTGATTTCAGATGCCTTCCCATCTCCAGTTGAATACAACTGAAATAAAAGTCATTATTCATTTTTATCCTCATTCCTAGGCCTTTGCAGTATACAAGTAGCAATGAGTTTACTAAAATGACCAGTCATTTCCGGGAGTTGTGACACTTACGTATAAATGTAAAGGCTATGTGTAAATAATGTGACCTCTTTGATTTCCAAGATCATGTACAGTATATAGTTGATTCATGATCTGGACATCTTTAGTACACCAGGGAATCTACATCTGGGAGATTCCATTTTACCCTGTTAGGGGTTTTTATATGGAAAGTAAGCCTTCTTACACTAAATTAAGCATCCCTTTCCATTCTTCTGTCTGGAAATATGTATGGAAATTCAGACTTCCAGGGATGACCTCATATTGCTATTGTTGAAGACTATGCTTACAAAATACTAGCAAGATTGAGCCAATAATCTTTTTGTTTAGACCAGTCATTGCCAATCTGGTCCCTTCCAATGTGTTGGAATTGTAACTTTTAGAATTTCCAGCCAGCATAAAGAAATCTCTTGCTATCTGGGAATTCTGAGAGTTGTAGTCCTAACACATTTGGAAGGAATGAATTTAGGAAGGCTGGTTTAGATTTATAGACTGAACAACTGGTATCCTGATACTTGATGCATATAGCTGGTAGGGAAAAGAGAACTAATAGACTTTACTTTTTCTTTTTTTTTCCATTTCAGAGAAGAATGTACTTCAGGCAATGTAATTGTCTTAAAATGTCTGGGTAAGTGATTTGGGAAATGGTACAGAATCTAAACCCAATTTCCTCATAAGAACCAGGGAAGAATGCAAATGTTCAAATATAAGGACGGGAGAAATCCTTATGTGCAGGTTCAGTTATAATGTGGGGGAGCTATACCAAACAAGATTATCATAGTTTCAGTTCATTTCTGTGAATCCCATACAGAAGAACTTTTTAATGGGTTGTACCTCAAATATTAAGATGTTTGGTATAACTGCAATTCTCTTAAAATGTTAAGAGCAAATTAAAGATAACATTAGATGAATAAGTGAATATCCAGATTTGCAATTATTCAAAGGTAGAAAGATTAAATATTTTCTATTAGGTAAGTCAAAGAATGGGCATTTTTATAGTGACAGACGTATTCCAGTTATTTATTTTTTCATTCTGCCAGCATGTGGCACCAGGTCTTGGTACTCCCGACGTATCGTTGGTGGAAATGCGTCACTGCTCCAGCAATGGCCATGGCAAGCCAGTCTTCAATTTCAAGGATACCATTTGTGTGGTGGGTCAGTCATCACCCCCTGGTGGATTGTTACAGCAGCTCATTGTGTTTATGAGTAAGCATCCCATCTAGATTACTATCTTCCACAAGTTTTGCGGTGCTATCTCCAATTGCCTTGTTCCAGAACGCATCCAGATGAACCCTCTCATTGGATTTTATTTGGGTTTTATCTCTTACGATCATAATTCTGGTCTTCATGGATTTGGCCTACATGCATGTTTGCCTTCTTCTGAAAAGATGGTCTCTCTTTTGTTTTTCTAACCTTACCCATGCTGCTTCACATACTGCTTCACATCAACAGTAAAGCATTAACATCTACCTTCTGTATGTTTCAGATATATGTCCTTTCATTACAGCAATGACCCAGGAATCAATTTTCTTTGGTTACTTCCAAAGATGCTAGTGTAATATAGAGAGGCAACTAATTGTTACCATCTTATCCTGGCTGGGCCTGAGTGGTTGGAGGTGGGCTATAAGAAACTTTAAAAAAGTGAACAGATGTACTTTTATAGTGATACAAATTCATCTTCATTTAACAAAATGATGCAATTATAATCTCAATATATCCAGGAGACATCAGTTTGGTTTTGTGCTCATGCTATGAACTTCTGCAACTGTGTTAGCAGAAACCTTATGTTTTCTCTCTCTTTTACAAAATCACTCAGAGTTATGTTTCAATGGCTATCTTAAAGCAGGGTTTTGATGTTTTAATTTGGATTCTGGAACTGATCTGGAGGATGGAGTCAATTGGGGGAGATGGGCAGTGATATAAATGTGAAAGATAGATGATAGATAGATAGATAGATAGATAGATAGATAGATGATAGATAGATAGCCTAAATGACCCCTGAATGATGCTGTGAAAAGGTGGTGGTGGTGGGAAATATAAGACTTCTGCTGACACCACTTGCAGAAGTTTATAGTGCAAGCACAATACCAAATTGATATTTCCTGGATATGATGGGATAACAACCTTCAGAAATCCTACCCAGCACATGTAACTGACATATTGTACATTCTCATGGGTATACACCAGGTTAGCAAAACCTGGAGCCTTCTTGCTATACTGAGACTGACCTTCCAGTCTGGAAGTTGGGGAACGGTAGCATTCAGATCTAATTATGTGGCACAATACTGATAATACTAATAGCTTGACTATATTATAAGAGTTAAAAAGAGGAACTGACAATGAAATATTATCATTTTAAAAATAAGCAAGCATAACTGTATTACAACTTGATTCTAACCATTATTTTAGATTTGAGATATATCTGGATAAATATTTTCAAGTACAGAAACAAATACTAAGTCATTATGATGCTTGATTTCTAGAAATGCATGACTTGTACCATTTCTATGATATTTTTGGGACCGAAATCTTATATGGCAAAACTGGTTGAACATAAAGTTCTAAACTTGATGCACAGCCAATTTTTAATGTTGAAAGATATTAATTTATTTTTATTTTTAATGTTTTTGTTCGAACAGTTTGTACCTACCTAGAGCTTGGAGTGTACATGTGGGTTTTGTAATCCTGGAAGAAAGACTGGTTAATCCATACTTAGTGGACAAAATTATATACCATAAACATTATAAGCCTAAAACAATGAAGAATGATATAGCACTGATTAAGCTGGCTAGTCCACTTGCACTAAATGGTAATTCTGAGTCCTCTGCTTTTCTTTTTCTCTTGTTTTGTATTTAAAGTTCAAATTGAGAAGGGTGGCATAGGTTGATCACATATATTTATTATTTTCTATAGGTATCTCTTCAGTATTTTTTAATGGAAAGAATATTATATGACCATGAGAAGTTGAGAGCTGTATGAAGTTGGAATATTCTTTTTCTGTTTTTTGTTTCTCTTAAATACTGTGCATTTGCCTTTGAAAGGAAGAGTAATCATTTCCGGAAGGCTTCTATGCAAATCTCTGATCTTCTGACCTGTTGCTCATTTTGCAGAGGCAGTTATGATGGAGAGGAAGGGTGGAAAAGTGTGGGCTATGACTCTTATCTCAGTATGGCTGTGCTGTGGGAAAGACTACCAAAACCCAATTTGCAGACAGTCACTGTTTTGCAATCTGTACAATTTTAAGAGCAGTTGAAGAGAAGCCAATTTAAGACCAAGAAACATCCCTTTCTTTTTCTTTCCCTTTTCTGGTAACTTTTTAGTGAATGAGAGTTTGTTATCTTCAAAATAAAACCCAGATTTCAAAAACTATGCAAAGTATGCACTCTTATTTTTCCCATTAATAGTATCATTTAAAATTTTATTTTCTCATTGTTTCCAGTGAAATGTTTTTACTTTATGAAGCTGTACAGTTCTATCATTGTATTATTATTATTATTATTATTATTATTATTATTATTATTATTATTATTTTAGGGGTTCATGGAATTGCATAGCTTCAGAATTGGATCTTTACTTCAAATAGCTTAAGACTTGGATGTTCAGTTCAGTAATATGAAATCTCCGGTCACTTCCATCCACCCCTCTAGAATCTCCCAAAGCTGCAGTTCTATTGCAGAAATCAAGTTAGTCAGGGTCCACATTCGAAGAACTGTATTTAAATTTTAAAAAGCTCTGAACTCTTTAGAAGAAAGATGAGGAATATGATCTCACAGGTGAATGTTGTTCGCCTAAACAGGTCTTATAGAGCCAATTTGCCTTCCTAATTTTGGAGAACATTTTCCAGAAGGAAAAATGTGTTGGATATCAGGATGGGGAGCGACAGAAGAAGGAGGTATTCATTTAAGTCTTTGAAACTGGCATTGTCTTTTTCATAACCAAACTTCGCCACATGTGAAAAATTAACTAAAGAAATACACATAAGAAATACCTTTCTATAAATATAAACTTCTCAATAAATATTCCCTTCATTTCTAAAAAGAGAAAATAAATTTATAACCAGAAAATAGAAATAGAGTTTATGAGAGTTGCTAATTATTGCATTATGTACAGTACCAACAAAATAAATAAACTGATTCCTTTCCAGAAATATGGGGATCATCTCCTATCAGTCCTAGACTGCTTGATCTAAGGTAAAAGACTGTAGGAGATATTCCAAACGTCTGACTGATACCAAATTGTCTATAAACACCACACCTTACTTTTGCAATGTATGAGAATTTGATTAGTCCATAGGTTGATCTGAATACAGTTAACTTTTGACTTTGCACTCCTCTGAATTTTGTACTGCAATTCCTGCTTAAAAATTACACACAAAATAGCATATATTAGGAAGTTAATACAAAATGTGCATGGTTATTATGAAAAATTATATACAATATGAAAATTAATTCAATATTTTTTCTTTGTTTTTAATTGCAAAAATTATACAGTAATGACTATGGTTGAACATATACAAAATAAGTCAGATATGGGAAGACTGCTCCATCTCTACTTCATTCCAAGTCCTCATTTATATGCGCTGAGAGGTGGTGGGGAATAACTTCTCCTCTGTAGTTGAGATTCATAATTCAAAACTGTGTTTTTGCTCACTTACTCCAGCTGAATGTCAAACATTTCAATGCAGTAGCCTATAAAATTTTTTGAATTAGTTCTTGTCGGATATGGGAATTCCTACTTAATAAATAAAAACATAGTTGATACACATGGTCCAATATCTTCTAAAACAGCAATACATACACATAGCTAATGAATAAATATATTTATATTTATTTATTAATATAAGACTAATACAATATATTAAATTATGGAAAATATTAGGATATACTGTATACTTTATCACAGCTTATAGCTTTTTTTAGAAGCCATATTTTGTTATCACAGAAATGGAAATACTATTTTTTGTCTTGGGATATCAGGTGATACTTCAGAAACCATGAAATATGCCGGTGTCCCTTTAATTTCTAACAAAGTGTGCAATCATGGGGAGGTCTATGGAGGAATTGTAGCCTCATCAATGCTCTGCGCAGGTTATTTAAAAGGAGGCATAGACACCTGTCAGGTAGGAGCATTTCTTATTGGTACTGGTCTAAAATGTATTGTGGATTAAAAGTTCATTAAAATATGTCCTCAATACACACAAACACTGCCTTTTAAAGAAAATTTCTACAGAATTTCTACATGGTATTTGATGACAGATTTTCTTCATCGAAGCCATAGGAAAAAGTCCATGTGTCACATCAGCCTGTGGTCAAATAATAAATGCATGCAAATAGAAATAATGTAGGGGATGTGGGGAAACACCATTAGGAATATTATAAATGAAGGACTTCCACAACCATGAGAAAGAATGTCTTGTTTAGGATCGAAAGAATCCAAAGCTTAGCTGTTGAGCACAGAAGATCCCAGTTTCATCTTCTGGCAAAGATCTGCTCCTGAGACTTTAGAGGAATAATCCTCTTCAGATGTGTTTCCTCTGGATGTGTTGGTTTGGAATTCTGGGAGTTGCTTTCCACCCTTTTTGGAGGAGGCCAAGTTGAGGGAGGCAGTAGAGAACTGTTCCACTCCCTTTTTGCACTGAAGATGTTGCCTAGCCTGGCAATGAAACGTCTGCAAGAAAACAACAACGCTCAGAGAGCACCAAGGACTCCACAGTTCAACCCTGAGCTACAAATATTCTCTTCGATTGGTACCACTTATGGGCGTCAAATGCTCCAGATAGCACGCAAATGAGAGAAATTTGCAGGTAGGCAAACCTCCACCAAAGAACAGCTGTTCTTTCTGCATGAATGCCTATGACAGCATGCCCTGCCCGCCAGTGTCAGATACAAACCTCCAATCAACTGCATAGCTGGATGGAAGAGCAAGGAGAGAACAACACCCCCACCAACACAAGCAGGACAAGCCATGGTATATAAACAGAGAGCAAGTTCCACTCCCTTTTCGCACTGAAGATGTTGCCTAGCCTGGAAATGAAATGTCTGCAAGAAAACAACAAGGCTCAGGGAGCACCAAGGACTCCACAGAGAACTGTCTGTCTGATAGATTATAAGAAGCTGTATGACAATGACAAAAGGCAGCTTCTTTCTCCAGGATATTCATGTCAGTCTCTCAGAAAAGTCATGCTGTTGACTCATCAGAGAGACAGAGTCTCCCTCTTCATTTGCAGTCGCTAAGCAGCTTGAATATAAGCTTACACTTGCTTGCTTAATTAATTGCCCTACTGATTTACAAGATGGTAGTCCTCAAAGTATGATGCAGTTAAAAGGTAGCAAATGTTCTTAAGACTATGTATGCTCAGATAATGATCAGTAATATTTTTCAGAGATGACCACATCTTGTTCTTCTGTCTCTTTCAGGGAGATAGTGGGGGGCCGTTGGCATGCAAAGATATGAATACTTGGAAGTTGGTAGGAACAACCAGCTTTGGGGTAGGCTGTGCAGAAGAGAACAAACCTGGAGTCTACAGTCGCATCACCTCATTTCTGGATTGGATACATGAACAAATGGAGGTTTACTCTGATAGTTTTTTTTTCCTGGCCTAAGCTTATTGTATCCAGTGGGAGCAGGCAGGCAATTATGTTTCCTTCTGCTCAGTTGCAACCTTTTTTCCCAAGGGCATCTGTGGTGGGGAATAAAAAAGTCAAGATGGCAGCCACAGCTGTGTGCTCAAAGCCCCAACCCTTTTTGACATGCATCAATGCACATAAAAGGAGATGCAGCTTCAATCACATGGTTGTGGTTGCCTTCTTGATTCCCCCTCCCTGCAGATGTCCCTGTTTCTCTCTGTTGCAAGCATGTGAATGGAACAACAGAAAGGGATTTTGCTTCATCTGCAGTATATTTTATACTACATTAAGTTGGCCCTAGGAGCAATTGTTGAAATCCAGTGTTTATTAAGTATGTGGGTGGGGAGAAACCAAACCTGAGTCTTCAGTTCCAGGAGTAGGAGGAGAGATTTAAGCATGATGAAATGCAAAGATTTATGCCAGGAGACTGAGTGTCAGCTGAACTTTGCTGATATGTGGCAAGAATGATACTCCTTCCGCACCCTAATATGCTTCTATTTGTCCAGGGATAAAACAGTAGAAAGATTAGATTTGCAGAGCTATGTTTAATCATTTCCTGCTTGGGTTTGCATTGCCAGTTAGGGGCAATCATTTCAGGAACATGAGCATATATTCCTAAGATAGCAGCAGGCTTCATGTTGGGCACCTCCTACTGTAATATTTCACTTATCTGCAGAATGGCAAACAGCATAAGAGTGATCTGCCCAGCAGATTGATATTATCACTCTTACTCAGCAGTCCTTGCTCAGGCTATAGGCACTTTACAATGGGATGCAGTAAAGGAATAAACAAGCTCTATTGTAAATGAAGCAGAATCAAGACATATGTGGAGATGTAATAAAACAATGTAAAGACCAAATGTGGGTATCATGAGTGATATGCCCACGGGAACTGTGACGCCAATTCCTGATTTAGATAACTGCTGTCAACATATTATCAGTGAACAATAGATGAACCAACACCCACAATTTTAATAAAGCCATTGAAAGAAGTTTTTGAATGTAATGACACTTTAGGAAGGACATTTGATGTACTGTACATGAAAGCACTGACAGTGTTAGCCCAGCACTTTCACATGGTTTGTCTATATATGGATCCTCTGATTCTTCTGAGACAACATCTTTCCACAAACTTTTGGGATGCTGGTTATGCAGAACTATGTGGATGTGGCTAGTTCACACAAGTATTATCTCCAAATGAACTCTCCACATGCATTTTATGGCAAGTGTTTATCAATGCATCCTAAATTCTGACTAGCTAACATAAGTAAAGTGGGATCTGGAATGTGTTATAAAAAAGAGTGTTAACATTTGTTTTCTTTCACTTACCCAAATTCTAGAACCCTAAATTACTTTTGTAGCTAACCTTTTAATTTTCTTTCTGAGAATCAATGCTACTGATATCTCAAAAGGTCTGTTCTTTATTTTTATCCATAGAGAGAAGAGTGGAAGGGAGACGGTTAGCATCATCATCATGAGTTCTTCAAAATGCTCTACAATTAACTTCCAGCTTGTATGATTTTTGTACTTTTTAACAGAGGTGCTGCAACTTTCCTTTTTTCCTATAACTACAAAATGCACTTTACAATGGAGAATTTTTACCTTCTTCTAATGACATCATGCAATCTTGAGATGAAAGCTTATTTGTAAGCCACGGATCCTTTTCTTAAATCCCATCCATAATCTGATTGCATTAAAATGGAACCAGAAGATCCTATAAGATCTGGCCAAACAAGCAGAACAAATGAAGGACATGTTTAAAGAATGAGCTGAGTTCCTGCAGCAAGAATGGAAGGAATACAAATAAAAGGGCAGAGGGGACTACCTTGTGTCTCATATATGGAACTACTTCTGGTAGAAATTCTGTTAGAGGCTAGTTGAATGTTGAATATTTTAACTTCAAGGCACTTAATTACTGATTTAAACACAGCTTGACTTTGGTGCTTGCTAGCAGGGACAGAGACACACAAAATCTGTGTTCTTTGACTAATTATTATTATATTTTCTGTCTTTTTTTTTGCTTCAGAGGTAGCAACTGCACTGTTATTTCCTTTCTGCAGTTATTTAAACAACAGACTCCACAAGTCTATTAGAAGATTGGTTCTTTCTAAAACGAAGTAGATGGAAATGTATATGTGCAGACCTGCCATAGAAAGTTGCCCTGGATTGTTAAGCCCAGCAATGGCCTCATGAGGAGCCGGTGCATGATTACCGCAGGTAGAATCACCCCCTCCCTCAAAGAGGAAGTAATCACTACATGGATCCAACTACAGGTTACCTCCTAGGAGGCCTTCACCAGTCAAAAGGGACATGGATCTAACCAGCAGATGTCCAGGTGAACAATCCTGAACAATCCTGACATGACTCACACACTAGGTTTAGTTTTTGTCTTGGGACAGTTCTAATGTGATCTGAAAATTGAGACTGTTACAGTTAGTCCTTTGTCATGGTAAGATCATTCTCTGATTGCTTTCGGATTTGCTGATGCTGTCCTCACTGCAGGGAGGTTGCACCTGTTAGATTAGTCCATTCCAGGCAACTAATGGACCCAGATGGGTTTCAAAGGGAACTTGGGGATTTTCCTGAGGATCTGTTGGGCAGTTGGGCGGTTTGACTGAGGCCCTAGTTTCTGCCTGGAATGGATATGTTATGGAAGCCTTGGATCAGCTGGCTCCCACGAGGCCTCTTTCTGTCTTTTGATCCCCAGGGCTCCCTGGTTTTCTAGGAGATGAAATGGCAGAAGAGATGCCTAGAGTGCTATGAAGAAAGATAAAGAGTGAATCTGACTAAACACAAATAAGGGCCCATATTAGGGGTTACAGTGTGGCATTAAAAGCAGCAAAATGTAATTATTTTTCTGCTGTTATCATGTCTGCAAAAAACCAAACAGTTGCTGTTTTTAAAGTGATTCATCTCCTGCTGTGGAAAGATGGGCCACAAGAACATCCAAATGGCTGCCCTGATTAATATTCTAGGCATTTGATAGATAAAGTTGCTTGGATCTACTAGGAGATAAAGTTGCTTGGATCTACTAGGAGTTGGACTCCAACTGGGCAAGTCCAGTTGAGATGACTGAGACATGGTCTTGCTCAGCTATCTGAAAAGAGTTTGATTCTTTAACTCCTGAGGAAGTGGTCAGTATTGTTCACCTGGACATCTGCTGGTTAGATCCATGTCCCTTTTGACTGGTGAAGGCCTCCCAGGAGGTAACCTGTAGTTGGATCCATGTAGTGATTACTTCCTCTTTGAGGGAGGGGGTGATTCTACCTGCGGTAGTAATGCACCAGCTCCTCATGAGGCCATTGCTGGGCTTAACAATCCAGGGCAACTTTCTATGGCAGCACAAACAGTTATGGATGTGCCATGTTATGCCCATGTAGCACCTCTATTACGTGAGCTGCACAGTTACCAGTAAGCATCTGGGTGGAATTCAAAGTGCTGGTTGCCATCTGAAAGTCCCTACAAGGCATAGGGCCGAATTGAGGTCCTTCTCCTGTTGTTTCAGCCTATGAGATCAGATAGATGCAGAATACTCCAGTTCCCATCTGATGGGACCCAGGAGGCATGCCTCCTCTGTTGTGGCACCTGTCCTGTGGAACAGCATCCCCTCAGAGAGTCAAATGGCCCTTTAAATATGCCTTGAAACCTAGTTCTTTCCCCAGACTCTGGGATAAGGTGGGATGCAGGATCCCTATGGGAGGTTTTTTTTATCAGGTGTTAGTGGATATTTTGTTCTATCAGTATGACTGTCTTTCTATTCTTGTTAGTTATACCTTTGTTTTTAATTGTGTGTGCCACCCACAGGTGCTATTGGGCAGCCTTAGAAATGTTAATAATAAACAAACAAACAAATATATACATTATTATCAAACAATTGAGATCTATATGGTTAGATTGTCAGTATCAGTATCAGTATAGCTTTATTGATTAGTCAAATGACCATATCAAAAGATGGGCATCAGCCACAATAAAATACAGTAAAATAAGACAGGTAGAATACAATATGATATAGTAAAATAGACTAGAGTGAGATAAAATGAGATAAAATACAGTGAGGTAAGATAAAGATAAAGGAGTATAAAATAATGCAGAGGCTTATAATAAGATGAATAGTAAAATACAAACACAAAATGTATTTAGGTGAATTCATCGCCTTTGCATGCTACCCCAATAAGTTCTATAAAATGTGTTCTCAATTGGACAGCCCTGATTATAAACTTAACAGTTCTAGAGACTACGTATGTGTTTGTATCCTGAAGGAAGTAACATAGTCGTTTATTACAGTCCCAGTGTATGGTTCTGTCAAGTGGAGTCTGTAAGTACTGAGCCCTTGCTGAGGCATATAATTGGCATTTAAATAGGACATGCACAATGTCTTCTATTTCGGATGCTCCACAAACACATGTTTTCTCAAAATATGGCACTTGGTGGAATCGTCCATATTTGACCATAGAATCTAGCTGCTCAAATCTTGCTCTGGTAAGAGCTATCCTATGGTATTGAGTCAAACCCATTGTCAGGTATTTTTCTGTCTGAAAGGACATTTTATTCTTGGTCAGCCATTTCAACAACCTAATGTTTGCAAGTGCCTCAATGTCGATTTGGGCGTTAACATCCAAGACTCTTTGTTTAAATATTGCCTTGGCCTGATTTCCGGCTGAAAGTAGTTATTGTGTTGAAAAGCCGAGATGTTTGGAAAAGTTGGTTGGTCCGTGTGGTGGTCTCAGCTCCGCCTACCTCGCAGGATTGTTGTTGTGTGGAAAAAAACAGAAGGAAAAAAACAGAAGGAGGGAGTACTATCTGCATCAGCTTCAATCTAGGTTGGCCCATATTTGATCAACTTCTGCTCTAACTCTGCCCAGGATGCGGTGATAATTAGCAGAGTGGCAGATCCAAGTCATACAAAAAAGTCAAGGCCATTTGCTTCAATGAGGGTAAAAATTTAAATACTACTCTTGAAGAGATGTAGATGAAGATGCCCAGTCAGCATGAACCTGCGCAACTACAAGGATTTTTGATTTTGAGTCTTCTGGTAATTTCAGCAAACTATTAGAACTTATGTTAGAAGCAGAGAAGTCCACCAAATCAGATTGTGGTCAGATGGTTAGATTGTCAAACATTGGTGTTTCCTTATCTCTGCTGTTTGCAACTAATTAGCATGTTTCTCCTTTTTTCATACAGGGTGTGGCTGGTTCAATAATTCCTCCTTTATCTTTAAATAACAATGGCCTTCTTCTCTATGTTAGTAGTTAAAATCAAGTCTAACTTTACAATATTTTCTGATAGTTTGTCTCTCATACCTGATAAGATCTCTATCATCTTAGGGTTTATCAATATTTTATTGTATTATTCTTAACATGTAAGTTACTTTATGGTGACCTTATTTTAAAAATATGACTACTATGGAATACCAATTACTACTATTACTACTGGTGTGGTGTAGTGATTAATGGCTTGGATAAGGACTACGGAGAGGCAAGTTGAAGTTTCCATTTAACCATGCAATTCATTGCATTACTTTCCATCAGTCACTATCTCAGTGCAACCTAAAGTTGTTGTACTGAAGGCAAAATAGGGGTGCATCCCCATGTAAGCCACCTTGAGCTCCCATAGGAAAAGCAGGATAGAATGAATGAATGAATGAATGAGAGGGAAACACCATCAGCACTCTATAGATACTCTTAGATCAAAGTACATGTTATACTCAAAGATGTAACATTAAGGCCTCTCTTCAAATGAAAAGCCACTACAATTTTCATTCAGGGAACCATAGTTCTGAGCAGATGGGGATATGAGGATTTTCCTGACTGCCGTTTTTCTGCTCAAACCTTCTTATATTGTTCCTTTTTTGCCCCTTCTGACACAGCCTTACAAATATACAGTATATGTAACCTCATTGCAGGAGAATTGGCTAACATTTTAAGGGGACATCAGGGGGAAGATTAAGCATCCTTCTACCCCTATTTCCTACTCATTCTCCAAATATAATTCTACATTCTTCTAATTGCTTTTCCATTAAAAACAAACTGCAGACTGTATCACACGTATCTTTCCATTAAAAGTTGTAGATATCATTACAAATGTCTTTAAATTGCTTTTCTGACTAGCTTTTGATACACAGAGATCAAGTTAAAAGACAGAACTAGTCATTCACTTTAACTTTTTCTTGAAGAGAAACAAGCTATACAGCCCCACACTCTTACAAGCCCCCTTAATTTCATGACGTGTGTGAGGCATGCACCAATGGGTCTCCAGATATCTCCCTTGGTGCCCACCAGGCTCCTTGCCCACTTGAGCATGTGAGGAACATTGTTGAGCAGGACGTTGCTTAGAAGAACAAGACTAACATTCTACTTGTGATCCCCCTTAAAACTAATTGGAAAGCAACTAGAGTAGGGGCATTGCTGCCTGAGAAAAAAAGGCTAACTCTCCACTTTATAGTGTTGCAACTTGTTCTTGAACAATTATTGCACTTAATCTGCCTTCAGCTTTTAAACAGCTTCCAATGACATCCCTGGAGGCCTTTTAAATACCTCATTGCTGCTTGAAAAGAACATTTTCAAGAAGAAACTGCTAGGTAGGTGGAGGGCTGAAGCTGAGGCTCTTCAAAATGCTCCAATATTTGAGAGTCAAACACTGGGATCTGCATGCATTCCCTGTTGAAAAATGGATAACAGAACAACTTAAGAACTGCCAACTGAAACCAGAAAGTAAAGCACCTGTATTGCCACAGATTGCATTATAACCACAGGAAGTATTTAGAAATAGGAGACTTGCATATGTCTAGCATTTAACAGAGCTAGATTTCACAAGTAGTAAATGTGTTTCCTTTAAAGGATACTAGTACAAAGAAAAGGACAATAACCATTTCATGCCATGGTGTTGCACATAGGGAACATAAAATAATGCATGCTTAATACTAAAGCCTACTCAATATATTTAATGACATCTAGGAATATGCAAAAATAATAATAAGCTCTTGGCCTCCCTGGAAAAACTCAGATAAGCAATGTGTGGTATACAAACTTCATCACTGGTGAAGTTACATAAGAAAAATGCTTCAAATAATAATGAAAATAATATTTTGTGGCTTCTAGAAAAAGTACCTCAAGCTTAGCAAACCTTAGTGCTTCAAGAAGTAACTCATGAAAGCAATAGTTCTGCCTTAGGCACAAAGCCAGCTGGGTGACCTTGGGCCAGTCATCTTCTCTCAGACCTAGGAAGAAGCAGGCAATGGCAAACCACTTCTGAAAATCTTACCAAGAAAACTGCAGGGACTTGTCCAGTTGGTTGCCAGGAGTCAAGACTGACTTGAAGGCACCCTCCCCCCCCCCCAAAAAAAAAAAAGTGTATCTTAAAAACCTGGGTAGAAAACAGTGGAAAATGTTTGCTATTGAGAACATGACGTCATAAGTGCCAGGACTACACTGGTGCCATAACTGCACTGGTAACAGAGAGACAGCTTTGTCTCTGGAAACCACTCTTCTGACCTGAAGGGGCATTTGAGGGAGGCTCCCCATTGAAAGTATGCACGGTTAGGTACATAATGGATATAGCTGATCATTCAAGTGTCCTGGTCCTGGGTTGTAAAGTTCTTTAAAACTCAAAATGAATATTTTGAATTAGGCAATACACTAAATTGGAACCAGTTGGTTCACAAATCTGATAATGTAAAATGTTGCAGTGGCATCAACTTCTCAAAACAATTCTTCACCATGAGTACACATAATGTCACCAGTGCATATACTCCATGACTTAGATCAGAAATGTATATTTATGAAATAGCACATAAATGCTATGCTATGCTGCCACACTGGAAGGAAACTTCATTATAATTTCTAAATAATCTTCAGAGGCAACCCCACATTATAAACATTACATATCTGATATATAAATTGTATACATACCTTATATACAGTATTTCCTAGTGATAATTTCAGCTACTTTAAAATATGCTTCTGGATGGTATGTTTATAATGTTTAATCCACATTGTTTAATCCTCCCTGCTTTAACTTTTGAAAGGTATTGCAAGAACTGTATAATTGGGTCAGCCCAATTATATCTCAGAATCTTAAATGAGCTTGCAGGTGTCATTATGAAGCCCCTTTCTGTGTTCTTTGAGGAACCACGGAGGATGGCCATAGTGCTAGAAAATTGGAGAAGGTAAAATGCTTTTATTTTCAAAAAGAAGTCCAAGGTAACTAAGACCCGTCAGCTTAGTTGACCATGAGAATGTGGTGGACATAGCATACCTTGTAGAGAGAACAGGGAATGGCCTTGAAGGACAGGAGGAAGAGCTGCTACTAAGGCAATGATTGGACAAGCACGGCTTGAGTCCTTTCCAAGAAACTAATTTGAGAAGACATCTAAGACAAGTCCCTCTCTAATTCATATGAAGATAAAGTGAGGGACAGGGGAAGCACATTCAGAAGATTCTGTTACTACAGCTGTTCCAATAAATGTAGTTTTAGACCCATATGGCATTAGTTTCTTAGTCTGGTCTACCTATACAGCAGACATACCTTGACTTCAGTATGTCTAGAGAAAAGCAACCAAGATGATAAGGGACCTGGAAGTAAAAATGCACAAGCAAGAGTTGGAGGTGATGTGTATATTTAGCTTGAAGAAGAGAGGATTTCAGGGAGACATGGTGGTAGCTATTTCCAAATATCTGAAGGTGTTTCATTTAGAAGATGGAACAGAATTGTTCAAAATTTTTTGAGTTGGTCCAGAAGACAGGACAAGAAACAATGAGTTTAAATTTCATTTGGATAACAGGAAAAAAATCCCTGATGATATGGGCTGTTCAACAATGGAACAAACTGCTTTGGGAGGTAATAGACTCTCCTTTACTAGAGCTGGATGACCAAAGGAGGCTGGATGACCATTTATTGGGGATGCTATAGTAGTGGATTTCTGTGCTGGGCAGGTTGCTGGACTAGATGATACCTACATGATCTCTTCCAACCTCTGTATTCTTTGGTTCTATGACTTCAGTGCTCCTCAGTGTCTTTAGTTCATATACGGAACAATAGTAAGGTTTTAAGAGCTCCTTCCCAACTTCCATATATGTGAACCTTCAGCAGAGGCCTACACGGAAGGACTTCCATGGAGAAATAGCTATGTCAAGACAGATTGCCAGAGAAAGGATTTATTTCACTGATGGCATTATGTTTGCAAATGGCAGTCCCCAGACAGGTTTATTTGGAGCTTACAGTTTGAGCTTTTGGCATCTGGATTTTTTTTTAAATTCTCCCAAGCATTTAAAAAACCATTTTAGTGTTTTTTTCAGTTTTATTACTTGTTTATCATTGTGATTTCTATTGCTTTTATTATTACTGCTTGTTGATTTTATCTCACTTTTAATGGCTTATACATTGCTTTTTAAGACTTTAATTCATTCATTATAATTCAATTTGTATACTACCTAGTGCTAGGCAACTGTAGTAAAGCCATTCAATCAATACAATGTATTTGCCTAATCTGCTTCAAAATTCTATAAGACGTTTCTATAAATCTGAATTTTATCCTCCTGTCATACAGCATTAAAAACCACAGGTTGGTGTGGTCACTTCAGCAGCACATATACTACAATTGGAACGATACAGAGAAGATAAAAACCACAGGTTGGGGTTCCATGTGGACTCAGTGTAAACAGAACATCAAATCTTTTTTGATACTCACACCTTTAGTAAAGTCTAATATCAGCAGCATTTTTTTTTCTATTGTCAAGACAGGCTAATCATTTTGTAAATGTACTAGTGGCTTAATATTAATCAAAAAATAACTGAAGTAATGAGCTGTTAAAAAGTACTGTACAGCCATAGGCAAATGTTCTGAGAAATTAAACAAACAGACACAACACACATATATATATATAAAACAAAATGTTCTCCTGAGCAGTTTTCATCAATAGAGGCACCTTTCTGTGGAGAGTGAGCATAGAAACTGCAAGAGAAACTAAAATGTTCTGGGTTTTGACTATTTGCCTAGCCATAGGACTCAGCAATGCCTATATTCGTAAGTGTACACATTTTCAATCTTTTTCTATGGTTTGTGTTATGTGAAAGATCCAATAGTGAGAGACTAAAATATATGAATAGTAAAAGTATAGGCAGAACTGCTCAGTAGTAAGCCCAAAAGAATGTAATGGGAATTTGGAAAATCAAAATAGAATAAGAGAAGAAATGCTAGAATATGTAGAAAATAGTTAGCTAGACAGACAGAAATTATTTTAGTCTTTTGGTATTGCAGCTAAGATTATAATTAATGGAGTTATTGCCCTAGTATTAAATAATTATACATCATTTATTTGTAGAGCAATTGACATCCCATAGATAAAACAGCCTGTTAATATTGTGCTTTGTTTCAAATAGCTATGGGAGAATGCAATGTTCCAGCAAAAGCAAGAGAAAATTGTGGCTATCCTGGCATCAGTGAAATTGAATGCAATGCAAGACAATGCTGCTTTGATTCAAATGTGGTTAATGCCCCCTGGTGCTTCAAGCCTGCTTCAGTAAATGGTTTGTATCTTCCCCTCTAAGTCACTACTGGGCTTCAAGTTTCTATCAGTTTCATTAGTGTGATTACTTGCTTGCTTCACATGAGTGTGAAAATTGATTGTGATTGATTGCTTCACATGAGCATGAAAATGAATAATCTCAGCATCTTGCTAGATTGGATCTTAAATCAGTTACATATTCTGTGACTCTGCTTGATATGCTATGATTCTGTGTATTTTGCAATGACCTTTTGACGTGGAGAATGGCGAGCAGTATAAACATGATACCCAGCACTGAGATTGCTCCAGAGATCTGTTCACTGAGTTGTATCTGTCCAGTGCTGTCTATGCATAGAGAAAGTCATCCTTCCACTGTCCAGCCTGAGCATGACAAATCTTAAAAGCTTAAATTATTCTCATTCAACTTGAAAGTGTTGCTGGAGTCCAGAGTCTCCTCAGGCTCTTTTCATTCTCACAACCCCTTCATTAGTGAATACCTGATGAAGGCTTACAGCTCTGCCTGAACCAAAGTGATAACCAAACAAAACCAGGTAACTTCAAAGTAAGAAGTTTAATAATCAGGTACTGAAAATGTTATTTTGCAAGCAATACGATACAATTTTATCTTTATCAAACTGGAGATGGCAACCCCTGTCATGCAATAGAGCAACACTGTTTCTTCAGGATATGTTTAGATTGCTATCCTCAAGAACATAGGATCTTGTTGTGCACTGAAATTTTTACTCAAAAATACATTTAATGTATTTATTTTGTTTCTAAAATATCAGTTCATCCTGAATTTTTTTAAAATAATGTCTCCACCATCAGTTTTGAAATGTGATGTAATAATGAGGGAGAGGTTAAATTTTCCTCACTGTATAATCCTATCTAATATCCCACCCATCCAAAGCCCTCATAAATTTTGTAGAGGAAAATACCATATCCCTGTATTGTTTAGAAAGACCAAATGTGCAAGGCAACGTTGTCATACTGTCAATCTTCCCATAAGCAACAGCAAATGAAGAAGAAACTGCAGTAATATCCCAAGACAGGTTGGGAATTATTGGAGATAGATTCTTACCAGGCCATGAGTAACATGTAAGGTACAGCAAATTGCACCAGTCTATTTAAAGTCAGGATTGTTTTCACAGTTTGTGGTGAGAAGTGCTATGATGAATCTACTCAAATTGTTTTCATTTTTGTTTTTCATTCTATTCACCATTATCCATTTTTGTCTTTGCTTTTTCTCCATCAGGGTGTGCCTTATAAAATGTTTTCCACAAAACTGACACTCTTATCAGGAAGTAATTCGGTGATAGGAGGTACCTCTCTCCTTGAAGAACCCTAACCCAACTTCTTCTCATGACCTTGTGTCTCATTATGATCCTGTACTTCATGGAGTCCTGCAGAAAAATACAGCTGAATAAGCCATTTAAATCCACTTTTCCTGACCTGAGGGGAAGAGCTGACAAACTATGGATCTACAGCAGATGCTACTTCTCTGAATCATGGTGCCCAGCAGTATTTGCACTCCCTGAAAAATAAAGCAAAGCAAAGCATATGGTGTGTTTAATTTCAACTTAAGGCATCCTCTCCTTTTTTCTCCCTGGAAAGCAGCAAATTCTGCCACTGTCACCTAATGGAAAAAGGGGCGTGGTGGCTCAGCGGGTAAGACGCCAGGCTTGTTGATTGGAAGATCGCAAGTTCGGAGGTTCGAATCCCTAGCCCCACGTGACGGAGTGAGCTCCCGCACTCGCCCCAGCTCTTGCCAACCTAGCAATTCGAAAGCATGCAAATGCAAGTAGATGAATAGGTACCACTTCGGTGGGTAGGTAACAGCATTCCGCGCACGTCATGTGGCCACATGACCGTGGAAGCATCTTCAGACAACGCTGGCTCTTTGGCTAACAAACGGAGATGAGCACCGGCCCCTAGAGTCGGACACGACTGCACAAATGTGCGGGGGGAACCTTTACCTTTTAACACCTAATGGAGAACAAGTCCAGCCCTAAATGATGCAAAGTATTTCTTTATTTGGGCATATCCCACCTTTCTACTCAAGTGTTTGGGGGTGGGGGAACCTCCCCTTATTTAATCCTGCATGGGACTTTGTGTTTACTCTGTTTGTTTTTCCAGCAATTCAAACAGATTTTAATGCAGTAGATCCTGCTGTACTTCAGTCTCATGTTCAGGAGGCCTATTGGCAGGAGCCAAGCTATTAGTGCAGTTATACCTTTAGAACAGTCGTACTTAACCCAGGCTTTTTCCAATTGTGTGGAGTTCAAACTCTCAGAATTCTCAGCAATGGCCTTACAGGCTGGGGAGTTCTGGAAGTTGAAGTCCATGCATCTGGAAGATACCCTGGCTGGAGAAAGCTGCCTTAGAACTTTCTGCAGGTACAGCTAAGCCCTCTGAGATAAACATGCTTCCTCCTATTTTAGAAAGGCACTTTCACTTCCTCCTCCTCCTCCTCCCCATTTCTGCATAGTGCTGTCTAAAACTCAGTTCTTCCCCAAAAGTGCTTTGAATTACCAGTTGGTTTTATGAAAATAATTGTTTCATGGCTGCAGAATTCAAACTACAGGCAAGGGCATTTAATATATTATATATTTTATTTATTTATTTGTTGAATTTCTATAACCGCCCATCTCCCCCTCAAGGAGGGACTCTGGTCGGTTCACAACACAATATCAACAAAGTACAATAAAAACCGTGATAAAAATACAAATACAATAAATTACAATAAAAATACAATAAAATCCAAGAGGCAGATAGTTCTAAAGTGACGTTGACTATGATTAAAATATTTTAGATATCTAAGGTGGCTCTAGGGGATCAGCCATCCCCAGGCTTGACTGCTTTCCTTTTTGCCCCAGGTGAGATCACAGAGCCAGGTTTTTAACAAACTAATTGGGCGGTATGTGGCTTGAATCATGTCAACTGGATTTCTATTTTCTCAGTAGAAACGTTTCACTCCTTATCCAAGGAGCTTCTTCAGTCTGAGAGCTCCTTGGATAAGGAGTGAAACGTTTCTACTGAGAAAATAGAAATCCAGTTGACATGATTCAAGCCACAGACTGTTCCACCTGGATGACTGAGAACCTTCATCGACTAATTGGGCGGTAGTTCTCTCTTACCCTTCTTATATATTGGTATTATAGTAGCCAAGCCCCAGTCCTTTGGTATCATGGCTGAACGGTCTATAGCAGTGAAAAGTGAAGCTAGCACTGGGATCCACCATTCCAAATTATTTTTTATTACTTCATATGTAATAAAGTCTGAACCAGGGACTTTCCCTGGTTTGAACTGTTTAATTATATTTCTGATCTCTGAGCACGAGACTGGGGGCCAATGGGGGAGGGAGGTGCATCCAACTCCAACTCTGCCAGGGAATTCTCTGCTTGACCATATAGGGTAACAAAATGGTGTTCCCATATACTGGCTGGTATATGTGGCAAAGAGCTATAAATATTGTTAAAGAAAGAAGGGGCTACCAGCCTCCAGAAGATAGCAGGGTTTTTCGCACTGGCAGCCGCTATCAAGCGTTGTCAGGATACCTTCATAGCATTCCGGTTTTTTGGACAGATTAACTGTTTATACTGTTTTTTCAATGTCATTAACTCAGAAATTATATAAGATCTAGGGTTCTCTTTGTATAATTTAAAATGGCATCATTTGCGATTCCACATGTGAACCCATAGAATATGTATACCTCTAATTCTTCGCTTTCACACATGCAACAAATGCTTGAAGGGGTTCATGAGGCCACCCAAAGTAGCAATGCCCATCATTAATATCAAGTGCTGTCTTCTTGTGAACATCCATTAGATGGACATGATAATTATCCATGTGTCACCTTCACAGGAGTTTGCATGTAGTGCTTCTATCCCCCCAAAATGTACCCAGATTCTGTCCTGGAGTGTAGTAACTCCACATATGTACATCTTATAGACATTTGTAAGAAGAATTGGAGGTGGTGCAAGTTTAGATAGGGACAAGATTAGAGGACTTCTCTCTGCTTTCCATGAACATAAAGAGGGAAGGAAATCCGTAAATTCTTCCAGGGCCAATTGATTCAGCCAAATCTTTCTAAAACAAAATATATCTGATATTGACTGACTGTTCTCTGTATGACAGTACTATCTTTGTCACCTTCCTTTGGACACTGTCAACATCTATAAGTAGCAGAAGAAATATTTGAAGGAGATTTTCACTTCATATGTGAAAATGCTCACTGACTCTGCATAGCTGGGTCAGAACTGAATATAGCCATAGCACATGAAACAGCCTTGTGCAGAACGAATGTCTCTCTAGCTGAAAAACCTATCCCTCACTTGTAGAGTCATTTACTGAAGATATGGCTTGGGTGACCTTTTGTATTTCAAAGGCTTCACAGAATATTATACATTTTCTTTCACACATTATTATTGCAGTGTTGGAACCTCCCGATTTACCTGTTTTCTGTGATCATTACCAACCAAAGAATTTGACTAAAAGAGGGGAGTTATCACTGATGAAAAATGCATTCTATTCATATTGTTGAAGACAGGTGGTTTTTCTTGCAGTTTGTATCGTAATCAGCTGTGCAGGAAAAATAGGACAATTCTATCTTGCAATGTGTCTTCCCTTTTTTCAATGTTTCTTATAAAAAAGGTGTAGAACTGCAATGCAGCTTGTATTACTTTCAGGAAGACTTAAAAATGAGGGTTGTCACAAAACAATGTTTTGTACCAATCGAAGAGAATGTTTTGTGCAGCGCTTCAAAGCTTCTAAATAACACCCACCATAAACACATATGTGTTGCTGCAACAGTCCAAAGGAACTAGTGCTAAGACAGTGAACTAGTTGAACAGCTTACAAATAATTTGGGAAGCATAGCCTGCTGCCATGTGCCTAAACTATCATGTATGAACAAGCCTTTTGTTCTTTGCTGTTTTAAAAATAAAGCATTGCAGACTCTGTTAATGCATGATGTAACTTCGCAGCCATTAAAATACTATCTTGAAGACTATGAGGCATTATGCAAATTAATCCTTGGGGGCCAAGTAGACAGGAAATGCTGAATTATTCCAGCATCCATATTTGCAGGCACTAGAGTCGAGTCAGATATTTCTAGCTTCTCAACAGTTCAAGTAAGATTAAAACTTCTATGTGTTTCTTTGACTTATTCTATATTTTCCTTTTTGTAAGTGCCACGTAGCATCAAATGATCTTTAAAATACTTAAGCTTTTAAACATATTTTTAAATTGTGGAATAGGGTGGGGTCAGGTGAGTTTGTTTGTGGGTAGGGTGGGGGCAGGTGGGGTGAGTTTATTTGTGGATATGGGAATATTAATATTTTCCCACAGGTATTAACTCTCAAGATTGAAATCTGTACTGACACAATCTCAATTGTCTCAAGCCACAGACCATTAGATGATACTTCCTGCTTGTATTCACCAAATAGATTCAGCCCTTTCATTCCCAAACAGTCCATCTGCATTGTCTGGGATGAAAATAAAAACCCCTTGCTGCAAAAACAGTAGTTTCAGTTTATTCTATACTAGTCAGATCTTCAGATAATGTTTCCAGAGGACAACAAAGATACTAAATGGTTTGGCAAAGGAACCCGAGGAGCAAAAGTTAAAATAGCTTGCTAGATTTAGGCTGGAGAAGGGAAGTTGGGGAGGGGCATTATAGCATTCCTCAAATACTCAGAAGATAAATAAGTTCCTATATTCTCTGTTGTCCCTGAAGACAGAATTAGATTTAAGGGCCTAATTTACAGGTGGTGGGGATAAATTTCCCCTGAATATTAGGAGGAACTTCTTAATGATTAAGAGAAGTTTGACCATAGATATAACCCCTGGGATGGAACCTTGGTGAAGGTTTTCAAGCAGATGTTGGGTATCCAGCTGTGACACTTTAGCACTGGCCTTAACTAGATTATCTACAAAGCTGCCTCCAACCCTATTTAATATTTAGCAATGGTATGAATGATATAATAGCAAACTCATTTCCAGTTTGTTGAACGTTATGTTCCCCATCACAAGAAAGCTTCTATTTGTGTTCAAGATAGCAGCTCTCTTCAGACTTCAGTGCACCAAGTCAGTGACTGAAAGTTTGAGCAAGGATCTGTGGCCATTCATCTATTTTACACAGATTGCTCTGCCCTGTTCAAAAACAAAGCCTGAAAGGACTATTTTGTAACAACTAATAGTGAAAAGAACTTATGAGATACATTGTAGGACTCCAAATACTTTTAAAAGATAATAACTCCTTAGCACCTTATCTTATCTTATTTATCTTATTTATACCCCGCCTATCCCCTCCTCCACATTAAGTAGAAGGAAGATAAAAATCAGAAGTATGCTATATTATTTAATTAATTTCTTTTTAAGGGTCAGGCTTGTGGCCTATAAAATACAACAATCTTCCAGTGAAAGCAGCTAGGAAAATGCAACTTTAATGTGAACAAAGTATAACCCTAACTACTCTGAAGCTCACCAAAAAGAGTTGAAACTGTTAGCTGAGGCCATGATTGGTCCTCAGTGTGACCAATGTCACCACCACACTCCCTGTGGCAGGCAAAGGGCAAAAAATACGGGTGGGAGAACTGAAACTCTTGGCCGCAAAAAGTTTTCCTGTTCTTGCTATGAATCTAGTGAAGGTTATTTTGCAATGCGATACAAATGCTTACATTGTTTAAGTACTGAACTCTTTTATGGTTCTGACAGTTGGATTGTTGTTATACAATCACAACCTTAGGGGAATATTTAGAATTAATCTTAAGAAGAGGAACTTTGCTGTGCTGCAACATTTTTGAGGGAGAAAGGCTGGTTTAATATTTATATTGTAATTATATAACTTATGATTGTAAATTATGATCTTGTGGGCTTGTATATTTAAGGAACATTGAAGAGCACAGACTGGATAAAGGAATGGAGTATAAGACCTACTTGGTACTGGCTACTGCCTTGTGTTTAGGATCTGTCTGCCCTCAAAAAGGTAGTCATCCACCATGTAAGTATATAATGTATATTAATAAATAAATCAAGGCAAATTAATGATAAAGTCATGGATTAATGGGTTAACAAGCAAGCATAAATGGGTTAACAAGCAAGCATAAATGGATAAGGAACTCATTTTTCCTTTGCTATACTATAATGTATTCATATGAATATATGCGAGTGTATATGTATGTGATATTGTTCATAACCCAATATATACAGTATTTGCTCCAACTAAAGAATGTTGGAATCCTAAACTCCACTGGATGCATTAGTACATACTAGTACATTATTAGTACATATTAGTACATATTTTGAATAGGTATGTTTATGACTGTTCTCTAGGACACTATTCCCTCTTTTGGGCCTCTGTTTGGCTCTCTTGTTATATCTGTGCAGGTATCACAGAACCATCCAAAAGTATTGGAATATTGGGTGCATTACTAGATATCTGAACAGGCAAGGAAGACATGGACAATTGGAAAGGAGGTCAAATGGGAGGAAAAGGAGGACACATTAACCCCCCCAAAAAAAACTGCAAAAAAACTGCCCAAAAAAAGCACTTAGCACATACTAGATCTTCTCAGCATTCCAAACTGCAATATTCTCTCATTGAGAAAATGTGGTGACACCAAAAATACTGTATTATGCAGCCAATGAAGTAATCACACAAATGCTGTGACTTACATAGTTGCATTAGACATTCTGACACAAGTAGATAATCACAACACTTGGGCAATTATATCACTACACATATGTCACCATTTGCCGCCTCTCCCTGCCCAGAACCCTGCTTGCAGTTGCCCATGGGTACCACTGGGACATACCCTTGAAGTCTAGTTGCATGACTACTTTAGCCCAGCAAGCAAAAGCTTTCTGGTTCAATTACTTTTGGATAGGGTTACTAGATGTCCAGCAAAAGGAGGACATGTCCTCCTTTTTGTCCTCATGTCCTCTGTCCAGCAGGCATAGCCTTAAAATAAAATATTGTCTGACTTTTTGAGTATCTACAACAGGGCTTTCCAAAGTTTTCCTGCGGCGACACACCAACCGCCGTTGGTGTGTCGCCGCGGGAAAACCCGGAAGTGCCACCATTGCGGCAGCGCGCAAAAACCCGGAAGCGCTGCTGCCGCTTTCGGGTTTTTGCGCACCGCCGTTGGTGTGTCGCCGCGGGAAAACCCGGAAGCGCTGATGATGATCAGCGCTTCCGGGTTGCGTGGCGACACACCAGATTGTGTGTGGCGACACACTTTTGTGTTGCGACACACAGTTTGGAAAGCTCTGATCTACAAGCTAACTCTTCCTGAGCAGCTTTTCTCCATGGTGCAGTGCTTCCCTAATAAGTGCTAACAGCAAGTTAACAAGCTCAGCTCTGAGACCTTAATTCAGAGCTTTCCAAACTGTGTGTCGGGACACGTTAGTGTGTTGGCTGCAGTGTCTGGGTGTGTCACGGCTGCTGCTGCCTCCGAGCCCTGCCAGGATTCCATGCAGGTCCTAGTGCCTGCCTTGTGCCCTGCTGTAAGAGTGTCTCGCGAAATGATACCCTGCTGTAAGAGTGTGTCACGAAATGATGCATGTCTAAAAAGTGTGTCACCAACATGAAAAGTTTGGAAAGCTCTGCCTTAATTAGTTGATTTGTACCCTCCAGACTGACAAGACTGTAATCAGTTACATGCCGAAGGATTTTGCCTCCTAACCTGCTCTACCACATTCCTGTGATTGAAAAACCAGTCTTTCTGATGCTGGAAAAAGTCATTTCATATGCATTTATTTATTGATTGATTTAATTTTTATTTAATTTTTATCCCGCCTTTATTATTTTTATAAATAACTCAAGGCGGCGAACATCCCTATTACTCCTTCCTCCTCCTGTTTTCCCCACAACAGCAACCCTGTGAGGTGAGTTGGGCTGAGAGAGAGTGACTGGCCCAAGGTCACCCAGCTGGATTTCATGCCTAAGGCAGGACTAGAACTCTCAGTCTCCTGGTTTGCTATTGGCTCCTTCCTAGGGCTGAGAGAGAGTGACTGGCCCAAGGTCACCCAGCCGGCTTTCAGTCCTAAGGTGGGACTAGAACTCTCAGTCTCCTGGTTTCTAGCCCGTTGCCTTAACCACTAGACCAAACTGTACTATAAATAAATTGTGGAGTATTAGGTATGTTTGCCGCCTTGAGTTATTTATAAAAATAATAAAGGTGGGATAGAAAATAAATAAAATAAATGAAAGTTTTTAAAGAACCATATATGTTTAATTGTTTCTATTGCACATTGCTTTTATTATATACTGCTTTTGATTATGTCTGCTTTATGACCATTGAGAAAGTTTTTACATAAAACTTTCTGTACATAAAAATAAAAAATAGAATAAATTGATTCAGGGCCTTTCAATACATTCTGTTAAAAATTTAAGGGAATCAACTGAGGGATTCAGGTGTTCAGATATTTTATATCTATGTAGGGATGCTGCTAACATATATTGAAATTACAGCTACGTGACAGATTTCTTACTTCTTAATATAATAAACAGTGTGTGTCTGTGTTTGATTGTGTGTCTAATATATTGGATTCACTTATTTGTATTCTCACTTAAAGCACCAGTAGTTAATATATGAAAGAGAATATTGAGATCAGCCTTCTACATACCGTATGTTAATAAAGTATAAAACCATACAGAGAAGCATGTGGTATTAATAATCATGGGGTGGTTAGAACATTACTTAACTCATAATTAAAATTCTACTATCCCCCCTATATTTGGCTAATTTGCAGAGAAGTAATAACGGTGATTGTTCCAAATGAATTATTAATAAATATTAGTAAAGAAAGATTCCTATCTCTAAATAATCAGTTATTGTGTTCAGTATAGTGAATCTTGTATTTTCCATTCAAAAAAATTAAATGAGTAAGCGAAGAGCATGTCAGAAAAGGAGCAATTCTACCTATGTCTAGTCAGAAATACCAACTACTAAATTAGAGAAAAATGTATTCTCAGATAAGAAAAGATTGCAGGTAACTGCCCAATTTCTTTTTTCCAAACAGATGCCTGCCAATGTCTAATGGAGATCAATGGAAGAGAGAGATGTGAATCTTCTTCTGAAGGCATCACTGCAGAGCAGTGCACGGCAGGTGGATGCTGCTTTGATGCATCAGTGCCTGGTGTCCCGTGGTGCTTCAAACCATCAGGTGAAAGAGGTAATGGCAGATGGACAGCCGAAAGGGAAGTTGCACCACTTGCTTTTCTTAATCCCATTGCTCAAACATGCTTGGTATATTGCTTACTTTTTGCAAAGTGTGTTAGGGAAAGAAAATGCTCTTGGAGAAATTAACTCTACAACATGAGGAGAAAAATGAAAACAAAGAAAACAAAGATCAACATCATAGTTTCCCTAGTAAGATAAGCTTGATATAATTGGAGCTGGTCTTTTCTTTTTTAGTTGATTAAAGGGTTTATTTCATTCTATACCAACGGTAGCCTCATCTGTGCTTATAACAGAAATGAGTGGTCTTTTAGATGTTGTTAATATACAGCTTCCATCACTCCTGACCAGGACCGCAACTAGGGTCTGTGTCACCTGGGGCAAACATGGATTCTGCACCCCTCCCCCATGGGTTGGTGAGGGAGGTGTTGTCATTTTGCCCCCCCCCCTCAGCATGGCACCCGGGGCACATACTTGCGGCCCTGCTCCTGACCACTAGCCTTGCTTCCTGAGATGGCTGGGAATTGTGCAATGGGATAGCAAACATGTCGGTTTCATTTATTTTCTGAAGGTTTAAAGAGCCCCAGTCAAAGATATTCCCAATGCATATGGTAGTGTAAGTGGAAAATCTCCATCCTAGACCAACATCATATAAGAAAGTGTTAACATGGAAGATTTTAGCCTGAAATGCATTGGCTCAAGTAGTGATAGAAATATGGAGGTTTTCTACTCCAAAAGCTATACTCTTCCAGGTACAAGTCAAGCTACTGGTTGCCAGTCCTAAGCTCTACATGACTTAGGACTGAATATCTATGGGACTCTTCTCCTAGTGGCATCTTCAGGGGCCATGCAGTCAAGCCTTCTTAATCACAACCCCACTTCTTTTGAAGAGTGTACCTCCCAAAATCAGATTAGTTCCCAGCCTGTTAAGTTTTGGCAAAGCCATTAAAATATGTGGTGTTGTGTGTGTGTGTGTGTGTGTGTGTGTGTGTGTGTGTGTGTGTTTAAAAGCTTTGTGAGTGCAACTGCTATGAGTAGTGAGCATGGCTTTTTGTATCTTTGCTTTAAAATTGTTCCTTGGTTGCTGGGTGTTCATAATTGTAATCTGTGTATATTGTTTGTTTAGAATTAATTTAACCTTAATCTTACTCTAAGACAGAAATGTAAGGCACTCAAAGCCCTTTTGGATTGGATTGGATCAGCATATAAGCACTAGAAAATAAATGAATAATTAAATAAAATCTGTGTGATCAGCTTTCCTGGCGTTAAATTGATAGGATAGTGGAGCCACATTGTCAGACTTACTAATGAAACAATCCTAAAATCTTGGATCGGACATTAGTCAAATTTAAACCATTAGTTCAGGCAGAATGGAACTTTATTTTTTAAACTATAGCTAAGTTTACTATCTGGAAGATACAGTGACCTGCATATTATTTACAATAACAGTTTCACTAAACTATGCAAGGAAGATGATTCCACCACAAGAAAGAAAGGACTGTGGCTATCAAGGAATCTCACCCAAAAGGTGCAAACGGATTGGATGCTGCTTTGATAAAAAGGCATCTGGTGCACCAACATGTTTCCATCCTCCAGTAAATGATGGTAGGTAATTTTCTGATTCTTTTAAAGAGCTAAAGCAGTGCTTTCCAAAGTCCCGCTGTTGGTGACACACCAACAGCGGCGGCGGCACATGGGCGTGCGTGGCGGCAGTGTGCACGCGTTGGTGGTGTGCATGGCGGCAGCGGTGGCCTCGTGTTTCGCGCTAAAACCCGGAAGCGCTGATGGCACCGCTGCCGTCGCCGCTGCCGCCACACACACCACCACCATTGCCACGTGTGCCGCCGCAGGGGTGGCGGCGACGCGCCATTAGCACTTCCAGGTTTTGTTGCGACACACTAAAGTATCGCAACACACAGTTTGGAAAGCTATGAGCTAAAGAAACAAAAAAGCAATAAAATGTATATCCACTTTCCCCCGCTCTTCTGTAATATCCACTTTCCCCCCTCTTCTTTATATCCAATACTCTAAGGCATAGCTTTCCAAACTGTGTGTCGGGACACGTTAGTGTGTCAGCTGCAGTGTCTGGGTGTGTCGCGGCTCCGAGCCCTGCCAGGATTCCACACAGGTCCTAGTGCCTGCCTTGTGCCTTGCTGCCTCCAAACCTGCTGTGATTCCACACAGGTCCTAGTGCCTGCTTTGTGCCCTGCTGTAAGAGTGTGTCACGAAATGATGCATGTCTAAAAAGTGTGTCACCAACATGAAAAGTTTGGAAAGCTCTGCTCTAAGGTATCTAAATAATAGAATGTTAAGAACTTAAGTATATTATATAAATATCATTGTACTGAAATAAAATAATGTATCAAGATTTATACTAACATAATAAAAAGGAAAAAGGAAAAAGGAACAAAGCCAGTTTACAAGTTTGCTACCTTAATTTCTAAAAAAAGTATCCTGACACTCCCAAAGAAGTTGCACATATTCAAGAGCTTCTTCATAAATGCCAAAGCAACTATCTCTTTGGTTTGCTGTGTTGGCTGGACAGAAACCAGAATTTACAATCCACCCAGAAGAGGATTTCTGTTACTTGAATTTTATTTATTTATTTATCTTTCTAACTTATATCACCGCCCATCTCCCCCCATTTCCAGAGGGGACTCTCATACTTGAATGCTTGAACTTGAATTTTTTAAGATTAAGTTTTCTCACTAAGCATTTATCCATAACATGCTTTTAAAGGTCACACACTCTACACTTATCCCTGATTTTTAAAAAATGAAAAATAAAAAGAAGGATGGTTTACTGTAACATGGCTCATTTTTCTGAATAGCTTCTCGACACTGCGTAATGGATAGGAGTGCAAGGCAAGAGTGTGGTTACCCAGGCATCACTGCTGAGGAATGCCAAGCAAAGGGATGTTGCTTCAATTCATATGTCATTAGTACCCGGTGGTGCTTTCATCCTCTGTCAGACACAGGTAATTTTCCAATGATTTGTTCATGGAGCAAAGTTTATCTGAATAATAAATAAACAGAGAGGACCCATTTTGTAAACAAAAGCCAGCTGCCATCAACAGGTCAGTGTGATAAATAGACTGCAAGCAGTCTGTTCCAACCAAGGAGTGACAGAAACTCAGAGTTTATACTTTCCCGGGTGGGGGAGAGAATGAGAGAGAATGCTAGTTTTTTAGGCTCTGTAGAAGCTGATCTTTGTTGTGGTAACTGGGTATCTGCAATAAAACATCTTATCTAATCAAGCTGAGTCCTTGACTTTCCTGGGAGAGAGCGGAGTTCCGTGAGGGAGAATTATTGTTGTGGTGGTTTGCCATGCAGCCCTGACAGGTGTAATGCTTTAAATTGTTAGAGTTTATCTTTTTATTAGCAGTACTTGCTTTTTATTATAATATGGCTTTAGTCGAATGTTTTTATCCCTGAAAGCTAACATAGCAGACTTCTGTCTTAAAGGGAGCATAGAAATATTATAAATATATAAATTACTTCATAAGGAAGTGAGCATAGAAATATTATAAATATATAAATTACTTCATAAGGAAGTGAGGGACTGCTCTTTGCATGAGAGCAACGCCCTGCAACTTAGCATTTGGATGAGAGACCTTTCCACTGAGATGCACTGTATTGTTTTTCTACATCCGTTGTTATAACCATTTCTGTATCAGCATTTATTCATATATATTAACATCAGTGTTTTCCCTCATACAATAGCCTCCTCTTTTGGGTGTCTTTGCTATCATTCCAGCACTCTGATATCATTTTGTGCTGTGTAAATCATCACAGTGCCTGAAAACAAATAGAAAACCTTTTAACCTTTTCTCTTCAAAATTTGGGAAGCCTGAAGATACAGAAGACAGAAAGAGGGGGTGGGATTTGTTTGTTCATCCATTTTCAGCCTCTTCCTTAATCATGCCACATCAAAATGTGGGCAGGTATTTGAATAAACATAGAAAAAATAGCCTCTACAAAAAGAATTCTAGTTTACTCTTCTATCTGATATGAAAGGTTCCTTCTTTTTATTCTATAATAAGAAGTTTTTATACATATGGCTACATCAATCAAAAATTACTTGCTATTACTTCTGAGAATGCTCACAATGCTATAACAGAAGTCTGAGCATCACTGAAAGTAGTACAATGATGCAGCTTTTTGAAAATATTCAAAAAAATCAAGACTAAGCTTCTTTGTTGTAATTTTGTTTTAAGTACCTGCTAGGATATGTGGAATGGCACCCAAGAGAAGAGTACAGTGTGGGACTCCTGGCGTCTCTGCTGATGAATGCATGGAGAAAGGATGCTGCTATGAACATTACCAGTACGCCAAAACAGTCCCCTGGTGTTTCAAACCTTATGAAAAACAAGGAAATTATTCTCTCTGAAGAACAACATTGGAAGAAATGTGGTTTGTTTGAAGAAGATCCTTGCAAAGTGAAGACCAATAGATGTATCAACATTAGTATGAAGATTTGCTCATATGCTTTGTATTATTGTAGTAAATGTTTAGTGTTGAGTATTTTGAGAGTATTGTGATTCACTTCTCACTTTTTCAGAACTTTTTCATCAGTACTAGACTTATCAAAGAATAAATCAACAGAAAATTCAGATCATATTTTTGCACAATCCCAAATTACAAATAATGGACATTTCATTAAATGTAGTACAACTTTGTCTTGACTAAATATTCATTATAAAAAAATTAAAAGTACATTAAGATTTGTACTCAATGCACAGATTTAGAGGCATTCTTTCAGCTTTGGTTGTTGGATTAAACATGACCATTTCTGAAGCACACTGACAACAGAGTCTTGCTACCTCTTGATAGATAACTATAATGGTATGTATGCAGAGTTGCCCTTGAATATCTTAGCCATATAAGTGGTCCCAAATATGAGAACTAGGTTTTTAATTAAAGAACAGAGCATATAAAACCATGCTTACTCCATTTGAGCATGTTACCAATTCTAGGTGCAACTCCTTGTACTTTAAAGCTATACAGGTAGCCCTTGTTTAGCAACTGCATCGTACAGTGACCATTTGCAGTTATGACAGTGATGAAAAAGTAATTTTGTGACCAATCTTCGCATTTACGACCTTCGCAGGTCTGTTAAGCAAAAGAAAGCTGAAGTAAGTTCATAAGCACAGTCATGGTTTCACTTAGCGACTGCTTTGCTTAACAACCAAATTGCCGGTCCCAATTGTGGACACTAAATGAGGACTACCTGTAATTAGCGTCAATCCAAAGTATTTTAAAGGTCACCCACTCCTGAATGAATCTGCTTAGCTTTTAAGATTAGCTAAGATGGCTTTGTATTGTCGAAGGCTTTCACGGCCGGAGTTCAATGGCTGTTGTGGGTCTTTCCAGAACACGGCCACACAGCCCGGAAGACCCACAACAGCCATAAGATGGCTTTCTTCCTCTTCCTCTGAAGTCAGACTAGCATCCACACAAAAGCAAGTCTTCCTGGGAACTTTATACCACCTGAGACTTGTCATCTCCCAATTCTTTCAGTATTCAGACTTAAAAGAAAACCTGGCTTTTCCCATGGCTTTTCTTTGCTTTTAATTAGTTGAATTTTAATTGGTTCTGACATTGGGATTGGTGTTTTAAGGATATATATTTTTCCTCTTTCATCTTAGCATTAAATTAACTTTTTTTTAAAAAAAAATGTTTCCAATTATTTTTGTTTGTGAGTGCATTTGAGGAGAAAAATGAGATAGTATTTTAAATAAACATATAAAATGGGACGTTACTCAATACAGTAGACTCTCAATTAACCGGCACCCATGGGGATTGGTAGATGCCAGATAAATTTAGTTTCTGGTTGCTTGAGAGTTACTACTAAAAATAGGGTTGATTTTATTGATTTTATTTTAATTTTTATTTAAAGTATTATTTCTTCGATTTTTTTGCCGGTTGCTTGAGAGTGAGTTCCAGTTAACTGAGAGTCTACTTATTATTTCTTCGATTTTTTTTTTGCCGGTTGCTTGAGACTGCCAGTTGCTTGAGTTCCGGTTAACTGAGAGTCTACTGTACATGCATACCTAAGAGGTCAAGTTCCACATTGCCCAACAATGAGGTGAAGTTTGTACTGGGCTTTCTGCTAGTATGATGTTTGTGTGTTTACGTATAGTGTGAGTGTACCGCCTATTTCTCAAATCCTATACTAATCTATTCTGTTTGTAAACAGTTTCTATTGCTTTTAACTTCTTAAGCTTAAACTCAGTAAGGTTTGTCAAGTTTCTAACCCACTAGATTCAGTCTGATTCCTCAGGTATGTTGCCAAAACCAGAAAGTGGCAATGGCGAGCCACCCTACTTTGGTCCACATATTAATATTGTAAGATCAAAATATTATGACTTTTGTGAGCTAGACATTTCAGTTGACTATTAAATGTTGAATGGTGGAAGTCAGATTTGAATCCTGTCTCTTGGGGAAGGAGAGAGAGGGATTTTTAAAAATCTCTTTGGCTTTGTTGTGTTATATCCCCACTGCTCCCATTTACCAGCCTTTGCCTCTGTATTTTGCTCCCAATTTAATTCAATTCTTTAGAGCTGGGAAGTGACAAAGAAGGTGGATCAGCTGTGGGCAACAAGAAGAAAGTGCTGCTCCAAAACTTACCATTCTCATCAGGGAAGCTGCAGCACCAAGCCCTGCTGTTCTGAAAGAGGCCCGATGCATACTTTTATACAACTGCTTAATGGCAGATGTGCTTTTTACATATAAGCAAAGTATTTTTCAAATTTAATGGACATTTGGGATTAACAGGCACTACTTTACCCTAACAATACTTGGGGAGTGTGGCAATATCCAAATAAAAGCTGGCATTGATTGGATCCAGATCATTGATGCAATTCTCTATTTTGCCTGTAGCTAAGATGATAACCATGTGATGGGGTACATATATGGGTTTGAGGGATCTGATCCCTCTATGTTTCTGAATAGTAGAATTATTTCTATCTAGAGCATAGCTTTCCAAAGTGAGTGTCGCGACACACTACTGTGTCGCCTGCGGTGTCCTGGTGTGTCGCGCGAAAACCCGGAAGCGCTGATGGAGGGAACCGGAAGAAGCAGCACCCCCGTCAATCAGTGCTACAATCAGGACACCGCAGGCTCCATCGCTGCCGCTGCCACCGCCGTTGGTGTGTGTCACCAACATGAAAAGTTTGGAAAGCTCTGATCTAGAGTTAAGAAAGGATTTAGGTTATGCTGAATGACATCCCTCCATCAATCAGACTGGTAGTTCATTGTCTTCCTATAGCTGGTAAGCCTTATCTTCCATCATCTTCAGCTCCATCAAGAGCTTTCTGTGGTGAGTAGCAAGGTCCCATGGTACCTCATCTTCTTCAGCATGCTTCTTCAAGTAGTGCTCAAACAATTATTTTTGGTAGACTTCCCACTTGCTACAAACTAATCCAACTCACCACCTTACCTGTCTCCTGAGAAACCTGTATGTGGGTCAAGAAGCAACAGTTAGAACCGGACATGGAACAACCGACTGGTTCAAAATTGGGAAAGGAGTACGACAAGGCTGTATATTATCACCCTGCTTATTTAACTTATATGCAGAGTACATCATGAGAAATGCCGGGCTGGATGAATCACAAGCCGGAGTTAAGATTGCCGGGAGAAATATCAACAACCTCAGATATGCAGACGATACCACCCTAATGGCAGAAAGTGAAGAGGAACTAAAGAGCCTCTTGATGAGGGTGAAAGAGGAGAGTGCAAAAGCTGGCTTGAAACTCAACATTAAAAAAACCCAGATCATGGCATCTGGTCCCATCACTTCCTGGCAAATAGAAGGGGAAGAAATGGAAGCAGTGACAGATTTTATTTCCTTGGGCTCCAAGATCACCGCAGACGGTGACTGCAGCCATGAAATTAAAAGACGCTTGCTCCTTGGGAGGAAAGCTATGGCAAACCTAGACAGCATATTAAAAAGCAGAGACATCACCTTGCCGACAAAGATCCATATAGTTAAAGCTATGGTTTTTCCAGTAGTAATGCATGGCTGTGAGAGTTGGACCATAAGGAAGGCTGAGCGCCAAAGAATTGATGCTTTCAAACTGTGGTGCTGGAGAAGACTCTTGAGAGTCCCTTGGACTGCAAGGAGGTCAAACCAGTCAATCCTAAAGGAAATCAACCCTGACTGCTCATTGGAAGGACAGATGCTGAAGCTGAAGCTCAAATACTTTGGCCACCTAATGCGAAGAGAGGACTCACTAGAAAAGACCCTGATGCTGGGAAAGACTGAAGGCAAAAGGAGAAGGGGACGGCAGAGGATGAGATGGTTAGATAGCATCACCGATGTAATGAACATGAATTTGAGTAAACTCTGAGAGACAGTGGAGGACAGGAAGGCCTGGCGTGCTATGGTCCATGAGGTCACGAAGAGTCGGACACGACTAAACAACTGAACAACAACAACAATCCAACTCACATTTACTAATCCATATTGGGTTTTACTAAAACCAAAACTCAACTTCAATAATCAGTTGTCTAAGTCCATTTCAGCTGCTAGCCAACACCTCCATAACCAGGATAGAAAGAAATCAGTAAAACCTGTTTATGGGCACTGCATATGTTGTGTTTAATAAAGGCCTTTCTCAGAGACTGTGTATACAAATACAAAACACCTCACAGAACTCTCCCAACATGCAAACTATCTATCATCTATCTATCTATCTATCTATCTATCTATCTATCTATCTATCTATCTATCTATCTATCAAATTTATATGGCCACCCATCTCATAAGAAGTGACCTTGGGTGGCATACAACAATCAAGTAAAACAACAAATATATAAAAAGAATCATTATAAAAAATAAAACATCATTATTAAAAATTAAAATATACAAACCAAAAGACACAGAGAGAGTAAATATATCAACGACAATAGTGGAGCCATCTTACAATATCACTGGTTCCCTGGGACCCCCAGGCCTGATGACATAATCAGATCTCAAGGGACTTCCTGAACATTATGGAGCTAAACTCATTTCGGGGCGGGGGGGAGAATGTTCCATAAGGTGGGCACCATGGCAGAGAAGGCCCACCTCCTGGGACCTGCCAAGTGTAAGTCCCTAGCAGACAGGACCCACAGCATGCCTTCTATTTCTATTATTTCTATTACTTCTAATACACACACACACACACACACACACACACACACACTAAATAATTATATTATTTCTATTTCTATTATTGCAGTAACTAAGATAGGATCTACAGTACATTGGTGTCTGTTTTATGTGTAACACATCATTATTATGCTATTTCTTTAAAATGAAATTCAAATAATTTAAAATGTAAGTATGAGGTACACATGTCTTTCTGAATGTCCAAAGCTACTCTGGAAGGAATAGGTTGTGTACCATACAAAAACTATGAAGATAAGACTGGCAAAAAGGCAAGTTATTGACATCTAAGAAGTGATGTTTTTCCCCTTACTGAGGTTTGCCTCCCTGAAAAGCAGAATCTGAAGCATTTTGTAATAAATTAAAATAATTGTACTTGAAAAAGCTATATATAAAAATGTCCCCATCTCACCACTATGGGTGATATGTGTCTTCCTAAATCTCGGGTCCTCTACCAGGGGCCTGGGAGTTTGAGGGTTCTGCGCAGTATCTTAGCTGTTCCTAGCACTGCACTCTTCTGGGCAGAGAGCTCTGATGTTGTTCCTGGGATCTGCTGGAGCCACTCTCCCAGCTTAGGAGTCACAGCCCTGAGTGCTCCTACCACCACTGGGACCACTTTGGCCTTCACTTTCCACATCTTCAACATCTCCATAACCAGGATAACCTTCCAGCCCTGGTACTTCTCTAGCTTCTCATACTCCTTCTTCCTGATGTTGCTGTCACTTGGCACCGCTACATCTATCACCACCATTGTCTTCTGGTCCTTGTCTACTACCATGATGTCTGGTTGACTGGCCAGTACTTGCCTGTCCGTCTGGATCTGGAAGTCCCACAGGATCTTATCCCTGTTATTCTCCATGACCTCCTACGGAATCTCCCATCTGGACTTGGGAGGGTCTAGCCCATATAATGTTCCTGTACACAATGTCAGCTACTTGGTTATGCTGTTCAGTGTATGCTGTTCCTGCCTGCATCTTACACCCTGCCACTATGTTTCTATACTGTACATATATCAGCATTTTAAGAGTTAGTTCTTCTACAGTGTTGCTTTTTAAAAAAAATCAAAAGCTTGCTTCAGATCTGTTTGTTGGAAACAGCCCTATATTTATATTTGTATATAAATGTTACATTGATTTAGGTCAAAGGGTGGTCTATGCTGTATGGAATTAAACACAATTTAAAAGTTAAAGGGAGATAAGATATTTAATGTAGAATAGGTCTATTGATAAGAGCTATCCTATGAGCTATGACACATAATGCGTCAGTCTGTGTAGATTACTCGATTTAAGATGTTAACCCCTAATGTTATAGCTCTGCACAACATGCTTTTGCCAGGGGAAAGTAATTAGATCAATTGTTAAAATTGATCAATTGTTATATAACAAGATCAATTGTTATAAAACAAGAAAGATGGATCCAGGGAAGGGAAACTGGTACAAGACAGTACGAAGGAAGATGAGTTCAACATTCAGCAGGTCAGGAGAATGTTGAACAAACCTGTTTTGAAATCTTAGTTGAGGACAGAATTTATCTCCAAAAACAAAGGAAACTGAAGATATTCGAAGAAAGTGAGCTCCCTGGCCATCGGCATAGAGTGAGATCTGGCTACAAACTGGCATCAAGGTTTAGGTTGCAGTAAGCACTATGTGTCAACATTGAGTGGAGGTTTGATTCCTAATGGCTCAAAATTACTCTTAGTTTATTTACAGTATTTGTTATACTTCTAACCTGTCCAATAAGCAATGTTCTCTGGATGCACTACATAGGTAGTACAAATACTACAAACATAAAAATAATAGAACAATAACATACTTTAATAATAAGAAATATGTAATTAATGTGGGCATGAACTTTACCTAGGAGAAGAGGATTATCTTAACCTGCTGCCAAAAAGAAATCAACATGGAGGTTAAGAATGCCTCCTTGTGGGAGAACAGTCCATAAACTGGGCCCCAGAATCAAAAAGGCCCTTACTTTCCCCTGGCAGGAGCACCCTAAAGAAAGACTCCCACGTTAAATGCCAGGGCAGTATCACATGGGGAGTCATTCTTGGAAATGTTCTGGCCTCACGTTGTACAGAGCTATAAAGTTAGGGACTAACATCTTAAATCTAGTAACACCACCACCACCCCTGCCAGCATAGACATCAGAGAAATGAAAATTCTGCATAGTTTTCCCAAACTGGCACCCATGTTGCTTGCAGTTCCTAGCCAGCAGAAAGAATAGGGTAGAACGTTTTGGAAAGAAGCATCTTCCAAGTGACATGGCTTGAAACAGAGAAGGGGATAAAAGCTTTTTTAGGAAATTTGTGCTGGTGTGAAGCTGAGGGTTGTTTTTTTTTAAAGGCATGCCTTCTTATCTTTCTAAAATTTATTTCATCTGAAACTGTTCAGATATTTGACAGATGTGACAGATAGTTAATGGCCCATCTTGGCTAATAAAAATGGCTAACACCATTTATTATTTTCCCCTCGTAAATATTATCTGGATACCTCCACCACATATCTAACAAAATCTAAGTTACATTTTCTAATTGCTTGAGGTGGAGCTTAACAGGAAACTTGTTATCTGAATGAAGTACACAAACATTATGATATAAAATAAGCTCCATATATGCTGCATAATACTCTCCTTAATTCAAGTCTCTACTTTCCAAGGGTTGTAAGCTATGATGAATCAGAAAAGGCTCTGGTTATGCCTACTCATTTTAATTTTAGGTTGCAGCGTACTGCTTGAAGGGAGAAAACCTCCACGTAAGTACTTTATAACTAGTGTTTTGCTATAATGTTTTAGTGAATGGAAGACACCAAATAGGACATTTTAACTCACTGCTAATATTTAGACATCTTGGCATCACTGTCCTGTCTTTAGTGTTGCTTGTGAGAATCTGCTTGAGGTTGTGTGGTTGTCTGTATGCAAGTATGGGCTTGCTTCTCAGTGCCTGATGGATGAGACATCAACCAAATTGAAGGAGTTAAAATAAAACAGGAAAATTATAAGTTGAGGGCATTTGCAGATGATATTGTAATTACTTTACAAAATCCGGATCATTCACTAAGTCATTTACTAAAAAAGATACATGAATTTGGAGAACTTGCTGGATTTAAAATAAATAACCAAAAAACAAAGATGTTAAATTTAAATGTCTCTGCAAATGATACTCAGCTTATGGAATTGGCTACGGGGTTCAAAAATGTAAAAAAATAAGATATTTGGGAGTTGAAATTACATCAAAAAATTCAGATTTATTCAAAAATAACTATATAAAAATTTGGAATGAAATACGACAAGATCTACATAATTGGACAAAGCTCCAAATATCTCTCCTGGGAAGGATTTCCACAATCAAAATGAATATTCTTCCAAGAATTTTGTTTTTATTTCAAACAATACCAATAATTATCACTGAGAAAACATTTCACAATTGGCAAAAAGATCTTGCTAAATTCATCTGGCAAGGGAAAAAAACCTAGAATCAAATATAAATATTTACAAGATATTAAAGAAAATGGAGGATTTGGCCTACCAGATTTAAGATTATATTATGAAGCTAGTGTAATGGTTTGGATGAGAGAATGGGTAAAACTAGACAATAGAAGATTATTGAGTTTAGAGGGGTATGACCTCAGATTTGGATGGCATGGGTACCTATGGTATGATAAAATAAAAGCAAATCTGGCATTTACGCATCACCCAATTAGGAAATCGATTTTAAAAATTTGGGAGAAATACAAGAAACTAATAATACCAAATATACTATTGTGGATCTCCCCTCATGAAGCTTTTGCAATACAGGGCATCACAACTAGGAATAAATCGTTAAATTACAAAGACTTGTTGCTATTTGAGGGCTCAAACTATAAAATTAAAACTAGGGAAGATTTAGAAAATGAGGGTTACACCTGCAATTGGTATACATATTTACAAATAAAAGCGCAATTTAAAACTGACTCCAAAAATTTTAAATTTAAAAATTGTTATGTTAATTGGGACAATGTATTGTGGAGAGAGGAGGAACATCTAATTGCAAAAATTTACAAAATTTTAATTCAAAATAAAATCTCCCAAGTTACCTACAAAGAATCCCATAATTACTGTAAATGGGAACAAAATTTGGGTTATAACATTCAAAGCGAAAACTGGGAGAAAATTTGGTTAAAAGATTTGAATTTTACTTTAAATTATAATATGAGAGAAAATTTCTTTAAAATGATGTATAGATGGTACCTCACCCCAAATATATTGTCAAAAATGAATCCTATAATACCAAATCATTGTTGGAAATGTAAAAAAGAAACTGGTACTTTTTTCATTTATGGTGGACATGTCGAAAAACAAAGAATTATTGGGACAAAATCCATAAAACTGTCTATGAAATTACACAAGAAGATATCATCAAAGAACCAGAACTATATCTATTGGGTTTCATAAAACCAGATCTACATAAAAAATATGGAAAACTACTATTCTACATAATAACTGCAGCTAGAATTACCTTTGCTAAATACTGGAAAGAAGAATATATACCCACAACTGAAGAATGGATTATAAAAATAATGGACTTGATGCAAATGGCTAAATTAACTGATCAAATTAACGACAGAAATATGGACGAATTTAATACAGTTTGGAGTCCTTTTTTTAAATTTATCCAAAAAACGCAAAACATTCAACTAGAAAATTAATATTATTAATGTAATTAAAACAATAGAAACAAACTAGTATATAAATATGTAATGGGAAAATTAGACGGGAAGTAAGAAGTCTCTTTTGTTGTTGTTTTTTGCTGTTGGTTTTTTGTTTTTTTTTTTGCAGTTTTGGTGGTAAGGGGCGAGGAGGTAAAGGAAAGTAGAATAGAGGGAGTGAGGAAGTGGAGTTAAAAGAAGGGCAGAGAAGAAAGAGGAGGAAAGGAGAGAAAGAAAGAATGAGAAGAAAGAAGGAAGATGGTTATTAACAATTATCAAAATAGAAAGTGAAAAAGAGGTTTAGCTTAGTTAAACAGGATTTTAAACAAATTTGTTTAATTGGTTTTTTTTCCTGCTCTGTTTTGTTTTGTTTTGTTAGGTTAGATTAGATTAGGTTAAGATTATTTATGTAAGGTCATAGAATGCTATGTTATGCAATATTATGCTATGTTATATTATATTGTGTCATGTCTAGTATTGTTCGTCTTTTTTTATAATGTATTGTAAATAATTTGATAATAAAAATTAATAAAAAAAAAGTATGCCAATAGCAAAACATTCAAAATAGGACATAACTATTCAACTAATTCAGCATCAAGGAATTAGCCAAGCAAAAAGATCTCTTGGTTTGGATTGATTCTGCTAACTCAGAATGGAGCAATGTGCCATTTGCAAGGTGTCTTTTAAAAGAAACCAACCATGAAGTAGCCAATTATTATATTAATCTTTTGCAGCAGTGTTTAAAAATGGGAATTGGGGACAATAGGCAGCATACTCGCTCACTTGTCAAAAGTAGGATACAACCATAGCTTAAGTGTGAGAAGGCACTATATTTTCTGCATTTCTGAAATTCTGCATCTTTATAAAGATAGTGTGCCAGCGTTCTTTTTGTAATACATACAATGTTGGCTTAGATCAGAGCTTTCCAAACTTTTCATGTTGGTGACACACTTTTTAGACATGAATCATTTCGTGACACACTCTTACAGCAGGGCACAAGGCAGGCACTAGGACCTACGTGGAATCACAGCAGGTTTGGAGGCAGCAAGGCACAAGGCGGGCACTAGGACCTGCACGGAATCCTGGCAGGGCTCAGAAGCAGCAGCAGCCGCAACACACCCAGACACTGCAGCTGACACACAAATGTGTCCCGACACACAGTTTGGAAAGCTCTGGCTTAGATACTGGTAGCTGAAGAAATCATTTGCCAAACATTGGTGATATTGGATAAACATGAGTTTTGTCTTCAACAGCGGAATGCCGGTGTGACGTTGATCCTAAGAAACGAATTAACTGTGGACCTCCTGGAATCACTCCTCAGAAATGCAGAAATTCAGGATGTTGCTTCAATTCAGCAGTGCCGGAAGTCCCTTGGTGCTTTAAACCAGCCCCTCCAAAATGTAATCTATCTCTATGATACAAACCAGACTTTTCCAGCTCTTAAATGATATCCAAATTACTGGAATAGATAAGGCCTCTCATCGGGAAGAACTCTGTTAACAGCTATCTTGCTGGCAGTAGTAGTGTGACAGTGTCATGGGTTGTTTTTTTTAACTGTACCCAGTTAGATTGCCCCAGACTCAAGAGAGACACAAAAGCACTGGACCCTGGACGGGTGGTTTCTTTATATCCCCCTATAAGGGTTGGGGGGATGTTTCATTTTGTAAAAAACAAACATACAAAAATGATATGTGGGTGCTTCCTATATTCTATTCTATTGCTATCTCTATACTATTACTATGATAATTACTATTACTATTACTATACTATTACTATTCAATTACTATGACAATGTTTATACCATACTCTATACTATTACTATTCAGTATACTATACTCTATTACTATTACCTATTACTCTATTACCATTACCTATATATTATGCTCTATACTATTACTATTACTAGTATGCGTCAATGTTTCTTTCTTTAAGCCTGTTCTATCCTAAATGTGAACTGGTCAGTAACGAAGCTGATACAAGTCTGGGCATGACAAAATTCTGTAATGTAATGTAAGATAAGATCTCATTTAGTGTCAAGCTAGTAGCTAGCCTTTCTTTTTGCTACTACCATGCCATATTGGTATCTTAGAAAGTTTCTCTCATCATGGCCTGAACCCCCAAATTAATGTTTTATATATGGAAAATTATTATCTAGAAAGAATATCTACCTTCAGTGATGGTAGAGGCAAATTTGGAAGCTAGTTGAAGAGTACTGCAAATCCTGTGACTGTACAGGCACACCGATGAAGTTATCAAAATTATACAGTATATGTAAATCCACTTTCCAAACTACAATTAATTGATAAACTAAGTCCTGGAGTCACAGATGGAGGCAGCTGAAGTTCATACAGGGGTTACTTAAGCTAATTGGATCTAAAGATGATCTAGATATGAAATATCTAAGCAAATTTGTGATAATGAAGGATTCTGCCTGCTTGAGCAAAAAAGCCAAGTAAAAATTTGAGCTGTGTAGCACTTCTGATTCAATTCCAGGAGTTTTAGTGGCAGACTGCAAATGTAACTCCTGTTTGTATCTTTTTAATGTGGCCATGTCTTTTCCTGGGATCACACAGCTGCCTTATGCAGCTGCCACATAGCTGTTTTAAAGAGTTACAGACAGGTGTTACATTCCCACACCTTCACCTTTAAAGCTCCCTTTTGGAACAAATCTCAACCACTGCACAGGACAAGCAAATTGATTAAAATTGAATTGTTGCAATCAAGGTCCATCAAGAGAACTCTTACAAAGCTATACATTAGATTTTGACTGTAGCTTGAATCATGTCAACTGGATTTCTATTTTCTTAGTGGAAACGTTTCACTCCTTATCCAAGGAGCTTCTTCAGTCTGAGTAAAGTTAGTAAGGGAATCCTTAAATATGTTTCTAGGCTGGCTGTGTGATCCATTCATGCCAACCTGGAAAATCCTTCCTTGAATAGAGGTGGGGGCCTCAGGCATAACCTTTCCCCTATCTTCCTTCCTGCTTTGTCTTCTGTGCCTAGGAAGATTAAGACCATTTCGCAAGCTCAACAGCAGCAGGGTAATCTTAACGATCCTCCTTTAGATGATAAAGGGATTTAGAAACAAACATCTCAAAAATAACCATGACCTAGCCCCAGGTGCAAGGTCACACAGCCAGCCTAGAAACATATTTAAGGATTCCCTTACTAACTTTACTCAGACTGAAGAAGCTCCTTGGATAAGGAGTGAAACGTTTCCACTAAGAAAATAGAAATCCAGTTGACATGATTCAAGCTACAGACAATTCCACCTGGATGACTGAGAACCTTCATAGACATATTAGATTTTGAGTTTTACTGAAACATACAACCTTGATTTTATCTTTTGGAGGAGAAACAAGGCAGGGAGTGCTGTGAGATTAATCTATATCATTCATTAGTCCTTTGGCAGTTCTTATACTTACTTAAGTACTGCTTACTTGGTTTTGTCTGTATACAGTATTTATTCCTACTCTACTACAGCATGTACATATTTAGAGGTTGAAGTCTGCTAAATAAATAATCCTCTTGGCTGAAGATTGATATTAATTTCCTGATAAGAGGTATTTGTTTGGAACATTGCTTAAAAGCAACATAACTACACAATAAAGTCCTTTTGGGGAGGTAACAGAACCCAAGCTGCTTTTGAAAATCATTACAACCCAAGCCCAGGTAGGCGGGTTATTAATCAGAGCTACCTTAAGGTGAGACATTTAAATACTTCAACACAGCACTGAAATGGTTTCCTAAACAACACAGCATAGTTTGCAACACATGTTATGCAGAATACAGGGTTTTGTTTTGAATTTCTCAATAATTTGATACATATTTACATAAATGTACTACTTCAAACTGCTAGGATATTTTTAGTTCTTATTCCTTCTGCTCAGATGAGTTGAGAATTACTGTGGTGGAATAAAGTAAAATGCCCGTTTAATGGGGCTCCTTTTAGCGGACTTTGAATGCAGCAGACAAAAGTTCCATCCAGACGTCTCTCTGAAGTAATGGGATAGTCCATCGTATCTGAAGTAGTCTAGACAAGGTACTCACATTTACATACATTTTGTTAAATTTTTACATCATGTGTGTTAATTTATGTCATTTCGTCATGACGTCATTATGCAAATTATATAAATTGACACAAAAGATGTAATTTGCGTCATTTGCAAAATGACACCAGTAAATTATGTATTTTCAGATTTAATGGACATTCAGGAGTAATGGAGATTCCTTCTTGTGAATGGTACATTAAATTGAGTTTTTAAATCAATCTCTGTTACTGTCAGAGAAATCCATGGTAAATGTGTTCATGTAGTCTGAATTTTAATCAAACAGAGAGGCAGCACTTATCTGTCCATGGAAAACACAGCACCTCCCGATGGCTTCACCCAACAATACATCCCAACTGTTGTTACCGAGATAGACAGCATCTGCAGCTACAGTATATTCAGAACAAAATTAAAGCTAGCCTTGAGCATAGGACCCGCTAATCCTGAGTTAATTTATTTTCAAAACAGGTAAAAAGGTATGTCCTACGGATGTGAAACTCCGGAAGAACTGTGGATACCCAGGAATCTCTGCTAATGAATGTGCAATGAGAGAGTGCTGTTTTGAGAACAAACCACCTGGTGTCCCATGGTGCTTTTTTCATATCAAAGTGGAAGAGGGTAATAACAAATATCGGTTTTGTCCTTTCAATGAATGCAACAACATTTTGTAGGAGATGCATGCTAAGACACTTTCTAGCATATAGTACAGAATAGCTTCCCTTTGCGAGTAAGATACCTTTGAGAACTCCCCATTTAATTGCATTTGCTTAAAATTGCTTAGAATTTAAATGATGTATGGACATTTAATTTTTATATCAACGTTTTATTGTTTCCTAGTTTATGGGCTGCTAGCAGGAATTTTTTTGGGGTGTGTTTTGCCTTACATTTGGGGGAGGAGGAGTTATTTTTATTATTTATTATTATTTTTATACTATCTTAAGTCTCTTTTAGGGCTTATGCTACAGTTTGGGTGGTGATTCCCACCACAAAATGGCAGGAAACAATGCCACCAATTTCAATAATTGTAGCCCAGGAGATGCACATCAAAAAATTATAAAATTTTTTTTAACAGGCTCTGCATGGGATCCCCAGGCCTCTCCTACCTCCTCTTCTCAAAACACAGATTTCAGATTATCCTGGAAGTATAAAAGAGGGAAAACATTTTGTTTAATTATCGTTTTATTCATGCTATATCATCTGCAATCTATGATCCATTTTCTTGAAACGTGGACCACTGGTTGCTTTCGTTAAAAAGCAATGGTTGTGATTCTGAATGCAGCTAGATTCTCTTAAGACCATCAGTTTTACTTCTACGTTTTGAGAGCAGCTCGAGCATTGCAGGCACTGATGCATGTCTTGCTAATGTGGAATTAGGGATGGGATAGAATGGGATTAATGACACGGGGCTAAGGATCACAGTGGTAAATATCAATCATACCACTATCTTTGATTATGCTTTTGTCCATGCTTTTGGTGTTCTGAATGTTGTAGCCCATCACAAATGGATGGCATGGGTGTCTGGGGCAAACTGAGATGACAAAAAAGTGATGCAATGTGTACTGCAATGGGATGTTCTGAACCCCAACCTTTTGTGCTTGCACCCTAACTTCAGAGGCAAGTACATAACTCATGGGATTTGTGTTATGGTGTCATGATTCATATTTCGTCATTTGAACACACACATACCCCCTCCCGTGTAGGTGCCTGGGATGGATGGCACAACACTGGAAAAAGCTGAGTAATGTAAAGCCAATTGGAAGCATTGTTTGGTCCTCCTACATTTGTTGTGATGTTAATAAATTTGATATAAGCCGATTTTGAATATTGCAGACAAAAGAGACAACTATGATAGGAGACCATACAGTATATATACTGTTACATGGGTAAAACAAAGCCAATGATTCATGGTGTTGCCCTTAATATAGAAGACTTGGTAAAATAGTTAACATAGGCAGGATTTTGTGTTCCACTAATGCCTTGTAAAGTTTTATTTCATGTACCGCATTATGATATCCATTGCATTTTTCACTTCCACAGTTTTGACAAGTTTTGAATCATTCTGTGTTTTAGAAACTTTTGTATTCAGAACTGTTCAACACAATCTTAACTCATTTCAAAGGCATCCACAGAGGGAGGCAAGTAACATCACTCAGTGTCATGATATCATCATGCCAATGACACAAACTCTGCAATATGTGTCAATTTACACAATTGACACAAATTACATAATTTGTGTCATTTGCACAAAGATGTCATGACACACCTGATTGTTTTAATACTGGGTGCCTATAACTCACTGTGGCAGAAACCAGCATCAAAGGGCAAAGAAAGAAATTAGTGTGATAAATAATTCAGAGACAAAAACTTGCAATTATGGTCCTAGGAAAATATTTGTTGTTACTTTTTTGGGTTGATAGAAATGGGAATAAGAGAGAAAAGCTGAGGTTCTTTGACTTTTTTTCCTTTTCTTTCTTTTTCAGAGTGTTAAAATGATGCTTCAGAAAGGAACTTTCACAAAGAGCATGCTATCGATAGAAATATTCAAGCACAATGTTATCCCATGTGCTGTAGTAATTTTGGTTTCCGTGATACGTTAATGCATCTTTATAGCAGACAGTTAATTACAGATTTTGTTTCAGTATGTCATTTCTTTACATCTGCTAAAGGCAATCATGATTTTAAAAAAGCAATGTATTTATGTTTATAATTCATTGTACGTTTGCCTCTTGTCCTAATATCCATGTAGTAGCCTACAGATGAGACATCAAACTTTTGTAACTGAAAGTTTCATTTGCAAGGTGCTTCTGTGATTAGAAATGTATCACATGAATAATATGCAATTAAATCATGCAAAACCCATTGAACATTGCTGTGTTTGTGCTAAAAGAAAATCTTGTATATCATATGAAGTTTACTATAATTCCTTGACAATGATAAAAGACTTCTGACACATTAAATAACAGCAGCTATTTATGCAGTACATTTTTTTGTATCTACAAAATAGTATTCTACTACAATTAAATTCAATTATAAGGGGCATGGGGCTCAGTGGGTAAGACGCCAGGCTTGTCGATCGGAAGATCGCAAGTTCGGAGGTTCAAATCCCTAGCCCTGTGTGCGGAGTGAGCTCCCGCACTAGCTCCAGCTCTTGCCAACCTAGCAATTCGAAAACATGCAAATGCAAGTAGATGAATAGGTACCACTTCGGTGGGTAGGTAACAGCGTTCCACGCGCGTCATGCGGCCACATGACCGTGGAAGCGTCTTCGGACAACGCTGGCTCTTCAGCTAACAAACGGAGATGAGCACCGGCCCCTAGAGTCGGACACGACTCCACAAATGTGCGGGGGGAACCTTTGCCTTTACCTTACAATTAAATTAATCTTTTAATCTTAACGATGTCATAAACCTATCTGCTTTTTTTCTCCAACAGGCTGACACAGCTACTTTTTTGGATAATGTCAGAGGATAATTTTCCTCCATACCTCAATTGTTCCTTTACGTAGATTAATTGGAATAATAGAGAGCTCAGGATGTTATAAACAAGACATGAGCAGTACCCTCAGAATAAATTTATGTCCCAGGATGGGAATTCTGGGAGCTGCAATTTAACATATTGTAGGGAAATCAGTTTATGGAACATCAGAATAAATTAATCGCAATCAGTGACTTTCATTTTTTAAAAAATCTGTTCAGTTGTGTCCGATTCTCAAAGACTACCTGGACAAGTCCCTGCAGTTTTCTTGGCAAGGCTTTTCAGAAGTGGTTTGCCATTGCCTCCTTCCTAGGGCTGAGAGAAAGTGACTGGCCCAAGGTCACCCAGCTGGCTTTGTGCCTAAGGCGGGACTAGAACTCATGGTCTCCCGGTTTCTAGCCTGATGCCTTAGCCACTACACCAAACTGGTTCTCGACTTTCAAATTATTCTATAAATAAACCCTAACAGCAGTATGTATGGATGAGCTTTTGGAGTTTTAGGACTTGTTACCACTATCCCTAGTGTCTGATTCACATCAGTTTCTTGCAATTGCACAGGTGTATATATAGATCTATATTTCACTGTCCCCTAATTCAGATTGGCTAGAAATGACACAGAGTTTATCACATAAGGTAAAGACTGGAAAACAGGAGAGTAGAGGGTGCATTGCCAAGCTTATTGGAATAAGAAGACCTTAACTTGGAAGTAATATATGTGTAATAAAAACAGCGAGGTATGGGTTTCTCTTTTTGGTTGTTGATCATTTCTTGAAGCATGTAATGTGTGTTTGATTAGTAAAATGATTGTATAAAAAGTGAACTTGAAAACTAACCATGAACTACAGGTAATAATAAAAATAACATTAAAACCACATTAAGATGTTCTTACTAGGTTGAAGCCACTTTAAAACCACATTAAGATGTTCTTACTAGGTTGAAGCCACTTTAAAACCACATTAAGATGTTCTTACTAGGTTGAAGCCACTTTAAAACCACATTAAGACGTTCTTACTAGGTTGGAGCCACTTTAACTAGCTGATTCGCCTCTGTCAGCATGTGAGGGCAGTCCCCTCTGATACCTTCTGCAATTTAAATCCGATGCTTCTTTCTTCTCCTGCTTTGTGCTTCCCAGCCCTGAAGTGACTGCTGGTCACTGACATAACCAATTTCTCTGTCCTGAGAAACTCTGGTTCAGCTCCCACACCATCCATTCTCCCCCTTCCCCCCATGTGTCTAGAAGGAAGGATCAGGAACCATCCCTCCGCTTCCTGACTCAGAGCAGAAGGAAGGGGAGGTGCTTCTCCTCCCCTCTCCATTTCAACAGAGATTGGCAACTCCTCCTTGAGGGACAGGAACGTATTGGCCTTTCCACTCCCTCTTCAGTCTCCGCTTTTGTCTGGAACTGGCGAGACAGCCACCATTTCAGAACTTCCTCTGCCTTTGGGGCAGCAGTCTCTTCTAGTCTGAGAGTCAAGAGGCAAGGAGGAAGTTTTCCCTGCACTTCTCTTCAATCACCCAACCTGCAGCCTCTCCCTCTCCTACCAAATCCCCCTCTTTCTCAGTATTATTTGCCCCCTGCAGAAGTTTTATTGTGCAACCACTTAAGCAGCTTGGGTTTGTGAGGATACTGAAAATAGAAATGGTGAAGGAAGTGAGCTGAATATGCCTCATCCATCAGGCACTGAGAAGCAAGCCCATACTTGCATACAGACAACCACACAACCTCAAGCAGATTCTCACAAGCAACACTAAAGACAGGACAGTGATGCCAAGACGGGAACCAGACTCTGCAACAGACCCAGATGTCTACTTTGCCCCCACATCTACACCAACAGCACCATCACAGTCCCCAACTATATACATACATTCAGGATTACAGGCACCTTTACATGCCTTTCCTCCAATGTGATATATGTCATCATCTGCCAGGAGTGCCATTCTGTATTCTACATAGGATAAATGGGCAACATTTGCACAAAAGAATTAATGAACACAAGTTTGACATCAGGACTCAGACAAAGACAAAGTAATATCAGAGCCTTCCAACCTCCCAGGACACTCTATAGCAGACCTCAAAGTTATTGTTTTAGAAAAGCAGGGCTTTAACAGCACTGAGTGAGAAATTGTTGAACTCACATACATCAAAAGGGTTCAGGCAATCTTGTAATCTGTCTCACATGTAAACTGCATCTACATAACCATCCTATCTTCCCCTCTCTTCCCCTCCACCCCACCTAATTTAAATCCTACGTCAGTCCAGCCACTCTACGAAGTGAGCTGCAGCTAATGAAAACTTACGCCTTTTAATAAAAGTTGTCAGTCAGAAAAGGTGCTACCAGACTCTTGATTTTTGCCTGGAAACTTTGGTGTCTGAATAGTCTTTCCAAAGGATCAAATTCTTAAGCTAACCCCTTCAGCACTGAGAGTCTAGAATATGCTCTACCTCAAACTTTTCCCACCCACTACCAAGATGGAGGGTAGCGGGGCAAGATCATGCTCTTGAAACAGGAATGAATGGTGGAAAACTAGGCATATCTTCAATATGACCAGAAGCTGCAGTTTAAAAGCTAAAGGATTGATTTTGCTGTCTTGGGAATGGTCTAAATAACTTGACTTTCAGTTCTTAGATGGTCATGTAAAAGGGAGAAACTTGGTCGAAATCCAGATGTGATCTCCAACAGTGATGGGTGGCCTTCCTGATCATGGTGGTCAGCAGAGTGCTTATAGGTGGCTTTGACATAGGTTAGCTAAGTAATGAGCTGCCTGAAGCTCCTAGAGTCGTCAAGGGGCTTCTGTGCTGAATGAAAGTGGGAAAAAGTAATTCTTGACATGCAGCCACCAACATTCATGGAGAAGATACGATAGATAGTTTTAAACATCCTAAAATGGCCAGTTAATCAAATGTCATGATAGAGTTGCAGAACCTTCCCCTCTCATGGAAGGAGAAACAGTCAACTATTGTGGTGCAATTCTCCTTACTCTCATGAAAAGTAAGAAGATGATGGCAAAGGGGTCCCCTGAAGATAATCCATCCTGGCCCTATGGATAAAGGCCTACTCTTTGTTGAGCAAGGGTTTGATCAGTTAAGAAAGGAGATTTCCTTCCTGGAAGGAAGAGTTGTCCAGTGTGTCAAAGAGGAAGCTCCAAAGTTTTCTGGGCAAGGACTGGAGCTAGGGAAGTGTCATAAAGCAGAAATATTCTGGTTGACATGCTAAGGTGTCAGCCTGATAATCTGTGGGCTTGGAAGGTAAGATTTGAAAGTCAAAATGAGAAAAATGAACTAACTTTGGGTAAACTTATGGGGAGTCTATAGATACTCTCGATTCTTGTGGTCCATCCTACCTTCTACAGGAAATGGTGCCAACTCTGAAAGGCCTCCTTAATAGCCAAAAGTCTCTTCTTAAAAATACCATATCTTTATTCAGCCAATAGATGAAGAGATCACACAGATGGCAGCAAAGATTTTTGCTACTATTTATTAGTCATCCAGATGTATGTAGTACATATTTGGGAACCCTAAAGATTAGGGCAAATATGTGTGGGAGAAGTAATCCTCAAGACACCTCAGTTTCAAAACACTAAAATTGTAAATCAAGGATTAGATAGTCTATTCTAGAGCTGGAAGGGGTGGGTCTCCAAAAGTTAGCCTTTTCATAGTTGGAATCAGAGCAGTTGGAAGTGTTGTCACTGGTGCGGCATGGTACGTCTAGTGGATGCTTAATACATCTATTTTGCTTGTTATTTCTTCAAAGAACCCTGGAAAATTTGAGTAGTATGATTTTAGAAAAGTCTGCTTTTCTTTTCTTTGTTCTTTGGCCTTGCTGGATTAAATCAAAAGTATACAAATTCAGCATTTCTTGCTTGTATTATTCCTAGGTATAGCTGAGGAATTGGTTTCCTCTGGGTGCTTATGCAGCCGTCCTGCATTCTTCTTCTTATTCACCTTCTTACCCCTGGTGAAACAGGAAGTCCAATGTTTAACTCTGACCTCTATGCTGAAAGCCATCCACTCTGTCTGCCTTAGTTCTTCCACCAACCATACAGAGAATAATATGACTGAGGTTTTTATAGAAATCTTGCAAGGGTTAACATTAAGTAATGTGTGAAGCACAGCAAAATTAATACTGTATTAAGGTAGCTGAAATTGAATCAGAAGTTACTTTGCAAATTAGTATCTGAAGATACTATGTTTAGTATTTACATCATAGAAGATATGACTTACAACATGGTTAATTTTGGCTTTCCCCAAACTAACGTCTTATAGATGTTGGATTAAAAGATGTTGGATTTATATACATACTTTCACATGGCTTCATATGTGTATCCAGAGCATACATACAGGAATCTTTTAAGGTGTTTAAGGTGTTGTTGAAAGTAGCCACTTGGGCATTAGACCATATCCCTCCCTCTGAAGTTCCAGCAGTAGAAAAGTGTTTGAATACTTTGCAACTTTCTTCACAGGAATCAAATCTCAAGAGAGAGAGACCAATACTCCTGAATTCTTCAATAAATCTGACTCTTGGTGAAGACTGAAATTCAAAATGAACTGCAGATCGCTCTGGTTCCTGGCCATTGCTCTGATATTTGGATTCAGCTCTCTGGCAGATGCTAGAATACCCATTAGACCCCCACCTAGACCCCCACATAGACCCCCACGTAGACCCCCATGTAAGCCAGCCACCAATTTTAGATGTTTTTATAGCTTTTAGACTATTAAAGTGACCCCCCAATAGCTCATTCTGCAATTATGCACCTCTTACATAGCATTTGAAAGACATATGCTTCTATGGATATATTGTTCTTATAGGCAGAGATAATAGGTTTTTAATTTTAATATTATTATTGTAAACCGCCCAGAGTCTACTGCTGTAGAGATGGGCGGTGATAAATTTGACTAATAATCAATAAAATCAATAAATAAAATATGTCTGAAGTATTGGAGGGGGCGGGGGGGGTGTTGAAATTTGCGCCTTAAGCTTCTTATAGCCATGAAGAACTGATCCTAAAAGTAAAAATGTTTGGCTTCACCACATCTGGGAAGGCTCTGGAGGCAGAAAAATAGATGCTGACATCTATTTTGCATTTAACATTGAGGTTTCATAAAGAAAAGCCAAATCAATCAATTAGATATCTTTGCTTAATTTGGTAAAAAATTATTTCTTTGCTTAATTTGGTAAAAATTAAGTTATAAGACTGAACATTAGGATTTGGTGGCATTCCGACCTGTAAAAAAACCAGCGTATGTAAAGGTTGAAATACTACCTAAAAGTTTATCAGATCATAACCCTGTCTTACTAACTATTAAAGGAAAAAGGAATGTATTTCGATGGAGGCTAAATGAGTCAATTTTCCGGAAAGAAGACGTTGTTGACACATGTAAGAAAAGACTAAGAGAATACTTTCTACTAAATTCAAATAAGGACACTAGTACAAAATATTTTGCCAAATATCCGTTTTATCTTTTCATTCCCTACATGGCTGGCGTGTCTGAAAAGATAAAACGGATATTTGGCAAACACCACATACCTGTATATTTCAAACCCACCAACACACTGAGACAGAGGCTTGTACACCCCAAAGATCAAACTCCAAAACACAAGAAAAGCAATGTAGTTTATGCAATCCAGTGCAGGGAGGAGTGCTCTGAACTCTACATTGGAGAAACCAAACAACTTTTGTACAGGAGGATGGCCCAACACAGGAGAAGTAACACCACAGGACCAGAGTCAGCAGTTTATCTTCATCTAAAGGAAAAAGGACACTCATTTGAGGACATTAATGTTCACATTTTAGACAGAGAAGATAGGTGGTTTGAGAGAGGGGTCAAGGAATCCATTTATGCCAACTTGGAAAATCCTTCCTTGAATAGAGGTGGGGGCCTCAGGCATAATCTTTCCCCCATCTTCCTCCCTGCTTTGTCTTCTGTGCCTAGGAAGATTAAGACCATTTCACAAGCTCAACAGCAGCATGGTGATCTTAACGATCCTCCTTTAGATGATAAAAGGACTTAAAATAACATCTCGATATAACCATGACCTAGCCCCAGGTGTAAGGTCACACAGCTACCTAGAAACATATTTAGGATTCCTTTACTAACTTTGCTCAGACTGAAGAAGCTCCTTGGATAAGGAGCGAAACGTTTCCACTGAGAAAATAGAAATCCAGTTGACATGATTCAAGCTACAGACAATTCCACCTGGATGACTGAGAACCTTCATAGACCGATGGATAATACATTGATAACTCAAATTAAATTTCTACAAAAACAAATATCGATGATTTTGGTACAGGAAATAGAAATTCAAATGAAATTTACAAAACAGAAATATTTTGAATTCGCAAATAAACCAGGAAGATGGTTAGCTTATAAGTTAAGAAAACAAAGACAAAAAAATATAATTTCTAATATACAACATAAAGGGAAAATTTTAGTGAACAATGTGGAGATACAAGAAGCATTTCATTCTTATTATACAGCATTGTATAAAAAACAGGATGTTCAAATAGCTGAAATTGATGAATATATGAGTAAGCAAAGATTAACTGTTTTAAATGATGAACAAAGAACATTACTTAATAATCCTATAACAAAAGAAGAAATGACAATGGCTTTTAAGAAAATTAAAAGTAGAAAAGCACCAGGACCGGATGGACTATCGGCAGCCTACTAAAAATATTTTGAAGATGAATTGAGTATTCCTCTCCAAAAAACTATAAATTCAATTTTGGAAACAGGAATTATGCCAGAAACATGGAAAGAGGCTCATATTACTTTGATTCCGAAAGAACAACTAAATTTGAATTCAACAAAGAATTATAGACCAATATCATTATTGAATAATGATTACAAGATATTTACGACAGTTTTAGCGGAAAGATTGAAAAATACTCTTGGAAATTTTATTCATCAAGATCAAGCAGGTTTTTTACCCAAAAGACAAATTAGAGATAATATTAGAAATGTTTTGGATGTATTAGAGTATTTAGGACAACATAATGAAAAACAAGCCGCCTTGATATTTATAGATGCCGAAAAAGCATTTGATAATTTAAATTGGTCCTTTATGTTTAAAGTATTGGAGATTATGAATTTTGGCGGGAATTTTATTAAGTGGATTAAATCAATTTATACACCTCAATTTGCAAAAAAAATTGTTAATGGAAATTTTAGTAAACCTTGTGAAATACAAAAAGGTACAAGACAATGCTGTCCTTTATCTCTGCTTTTGTTTATATTGGTTTTAGAAGTTCTACTTAGAGATATTAGACAGGATGATGGTATTCATGGTATTAGAGTTAAAAAGGAAGTTTACAAATTAAGAGCCTTTGCAGACGACCTAGTCATTACATTAGAGAATCCACTGGATGGAATTGAATTACTGATGCAGAAATTGAAGGACTTTGGGTCGTTAGCAGGGTTCAAAGTTAATTTACAGAAAACAAAAGTTTTGACTAAGAACATGAACTATCATCAACAAGAGAAATTGAGAGAAATTACAGGATATTCCTTGGAGAAAAAAGTAAAATATTTGGGAGTTTATTTAACATCGAAAAATGTTAAATTATTTCAAAATAACTACACCCCACTTTGGATTGACATTAAAAAAGATTTAGATCGTTGGGGAAAACTACAACTATCATTATTGGGGAGAATATCAGCGATCAAAATAAATATATTACCAAGAATTTTATATCTCTTTCAAACAATACCTATATTGACATCAGAGGAACCATTTAAACAGTGGCAGAAAGACATTTCTAAGTTCATTTGGCAAGGGAAAAAACCAAGAATAAAATATAAAGTCTTGCAAGATTCAAAAGAAAGAGGTGGTTTAGGACTCCCGAATTTGAAATTATACCATGCAGCTTGTGGTTTGGTATGGCTTAAGGAATGGATTGTTCTGAGAAATGAAAAATTATTAAATTTGGAAGGACATGAATTGAGATTCGGATGGCATGGATATCTGTGGTATGATAAGGCTAAAATTAATGTGGACTTTAAAAATCATTATATTAGAAGATCTTTGTTGAGAATTTGGAATAAATATAAACCAATTTTATGTTATAAGAGACCTTTATGGATTTCCACGCAAGAAGCTTTCTATAGAACAGAAGCAAGAAATAAAGATAAATGGTTGACATATAAGGACTTTTTAAAAAAAGAACAAGGACACTATGTGATAAAATCAAAAGAACTTGCTCAAGGATATACTTTTCAATGGCTCTCCTATATGCAACTTACAGAGAAATTTAAATTAGACAAAAAAAATTTGGAATTTGAACAAACTAAATCAGAATTTGAGATACAACTATGTGAAAATGATGAACACTTAATTGCTAAAATGTATAAATTATTGTTAAAAGGAGAAATGGTAGAGGAACAAGTTAAAGACTGTATGATTCAATGGGTGAAAAATATTGGCCACAATATACAACTTCAACAATGGGAAGATATGTGGATTAAAGGATTAAAATTCACCTTATGTTACAACCTAAAAGAAAACTTTTATAAGATGATGTATCGATGGTATATGACCCCACAAAAACTCTCAAAAATGTACGGGAACATCTCCAACTTATGTTGGAAATGTACAAAACAAGAAGGGTCTTTTTACCATATGTGGTGGTCTTGTAACATTGCAAAAGAATTTTGGACTGAGATATATTCATTGATGCAAAATATACTACAGATACGAATACCATTTAAACCAGATTTTTTTTTACTTGGAATTTGGGATGTACAAATAGAAAAACATTTTTTTAGAAAAATACAATACATGATTACAGCAGCAAGACTTTTATATGCACAAAATTGGAAAAACCAAAGTGTACCAACAATACAGGAATGGATGTTGAAATTATTAGAGATGGCAGAAAATGATAAACTGACTTGCTTATTAAAAGACAATTCAAATTATTACTTTCTTAAAGAGTGGAAACCCTTGATGGACTATTTGCAAAAAGCAGGAGGAGTAAAGCTAGCGTGGGGTTTTGATGATTAGATTATATATTTATTTTATTTATTTATTTTATCTTATTTATACCCCGCCTATCCCCTCCCTACTGGAGGGCTCTAGGCGGCTTACAACATCAGTATACATTAATTTATACATCATCAAATTATACATCATATATCATATTACCGCGCGATAGGGAAGAGGACAGGGAACCGGCTCTTCAGCTGCAGGCATCGGACTACATGCCCCAGCATGCCTCGCTTCCGCGCCGGCTGCAGACGTCCAGGAAGCTGTTCTTCGGATCCGTCGTCCTCCGCCGTCATCACCGGGATTCCCAGGTCTTCTTTTGGATCGAGGACGACCCTCCGCTGGACGCCGCAAATTGCCCCACGTGAGTGGTACCCATTTATCTACTTGCTATATTAGCTTTCGAATCGCTGGGTTGGCAGAGAGCTAGGGCTAGTGACGAGAGCTCACCCCGTCACGCGGTTTCTAACGGCTCAGCGGTTTAACCCGCTGAGCCACCGCGCCCCTTTATATATAAATAGTATATAATAGACAAGAAAAATATATGAATGTTATATGAATAGCCAGCATGTAAGAACAAACTATCTATTTTATTCTTATGACCATAGATGGATCGGAGGTTATCTAATTTCTATGTTTGTCTTTTTCTTTCTTTTTTTTCTTTACTGCACTTTTCTTTTCTTTTCTTTTTAATTTGTATTTCTATTTCTGTTTCACTTTTAACTTTTAACTTTGTATATTTAAAAATCTAATAAAACTTAAAAAAAAAGGATTTGGGGGCATTAGTTACATTGTTGTTTAATTTAATTTAAAATTTAATTTAAGTCTAAATATTCCTCCTCCAACCTGATGCCCTCCAGGTGTAGTGATTCAGATGTGGCATCAGGTTTGGGGAGAATGCCCTAGGGCAGAGCTTTCCAAACTGTGTGTCGGGACACGTTAGTGTGTTGGCTGCAGTGTCTGGGTGTGTCGCGGCTGCTGCTGCCTCCGAGCCCTGCCAGGATTCCACGCAGGTCCCAGTGCCTGCCTTGTGTCTTTCTGCCTCCAAACCTGCTGTGATTCCGCGCAGGTCCTAGTGCCTGCCTTGTGCCCTGCTGTAAGAGTGTGTCGCGAAATGATGCCCTGCTGTAAGAGTGTGTCGCGAAATGATGCATGTCTAAAAAAGAAAGATTTTAGTGGTGTGACTGCCTCCTATTCAGTTTTTGCTTATAGTTCCTCATAGCTTTGTACTAAGTACAACTTAAACCATTTCTCTATAACTGAATTCAGTATTTTTCTCATTGATCAGGTGGAAAGAATTGCAATGTACCTCCAAACAGGAGACGTGATTGTGGATATCCTGGAATATCAAGACAAACATGTTTAAGCAGAAACTGTTGTTTTAGTAGCAGGATTCGAAATACAAAATGGTGTTTCTTTCCTAGGTGACTAACACATTTCTGTGGGATTTCTGCTTGTTCCCTTATAGCATTCTTACAAAAAAAAAGTATTTGCAAAAGGATGAGAGCAAGAAGGATGAAAATACAATTAAGGACTTTGCTTGTTGGAGTGATCTGCCTGCAACCGCCACCCAGTTACCACGGGGCTGAATGAGCTGATGTGGGTGGCTAGGCATGGATCCCCTTTCTCTCTCTTGAAATTTTTAAGTAGATGGAAGAAGAGGGTACATAGAAGCAGTTTCATGTTTTGTTTTGTTTTTCATTCAAAGACAGCAATATGCAGCAATTGAACTGATTTCTTGTTTTCTCTTCTCCTTCAGATAATTATAACAAAATGAAAACTGGAACCAAGAATAATTTGAATGGAATTCCCGAAATGGAAACAAGATGGTCATAACTATGGCTTGACATATTATCTGCTTTTTACCTAATGACTTGTTGCTTTCCTTGCAGGAGGTGAGATGTACTATAATAGTCCATTGTTCCTCAGTCTGGTGCCCTTCTAAGGCATCTCCTATTCAGTAAGCCATCTAGCAGGAAATTCAGTTGTCCTGCCAAAACATTTGGGTGGTGCCAGATTGAATAAGAATGGATACTTTCATACGGCATTGGTAATTCTCCACATTTAAAGTATTCTCAAGACACATTCATTTACTGCAGCATGGCTAAATGTATCTGATAATCTCAGCTCCGCACCTTTACTGTTAGGTTTTGCTAAAACTCTAAAATCTAGAAAAATGTCTTACCCTGCTCATCTTTTCAGTAATATTATATACATAAAACATAATACTGCATGAAAGGTATTAAAGCATGATTGAAAAAAGTCACATTTTGCATTTTTCTGTATTTTTTTTAACATACTGCTGATAATTGTTCTCCTTTTGGCCTTGGTTTTGCCCCTATTTAGGTTCAAATTATAACTTACTTTAAAAATGTAGCTAGCAGGAGTTTCAGTTCAGATCCTGGCCTATGGGACTAGGGCAGCTGAATTCCTATCCTCATGTCCTTGTATTTCCCAATACAGCTCTAACTGTTATTTTAGACATAGGTGGGCAACCTGCAGGCTGCATATCTCCCAGCACTTGTTTGCTGATCTCCAGCACTTGGAGATATACTTGCATTCAGTGGCAAATGGCAAATTTGGCCACTTCTGGATCAAAAAGAGAACCAGTTTGGTGTAGTGGTTCAGGTGCTGTCCTAGAAACCAGGAGACTGTAAGTTCTAGTCCCACCTTTGGCATGAAAGCCAGCTGGGTGACTTTGGGCCAGTCACTCTCTCTCAGCCCAACTCACCTCACAGGGTGGTTGTTGTGGGGAAAATAGGAGGAGGAAGGAGTATTAGGTATGTTCACTGCCTTGAGTTACTTATAAAGTAATAAAGTAGAGATCTGGAAAACCATGACCCAACTGAGGATTAACTTCCAGAAAATCGTTGGCCCATCCCCAGAATCAGTGGGCTGGCAAGGTCCAGATGAGGAATGGAACATTCCAGAATTTTCTGAAACATTCTGTTCCTGAGACAGCAGGTTTTGTAAATATCTTGGGTGAGGAAAACTAAAGTTGTTCTTAATTGTACTGGAGTTGAAGGAGTTTTTTCCTACCCATTTCTATACCATTCAAGGCCAGCCTTTAGGGCAGAGCTTTCCAAACTGTGTGTCGGGACACATTAGTGTGTCGGCTGCAGTGTCTGGGTGTGTCACGGCTGCTGCTGCCTCCGAGCCCTGCCAGGATTCCGCGCAGGTCCTAGTGCCTGCCTTGTGCCCTGCTGTAAGAGTGTGTCGCGAACACGATGCATGTCTAAAAAGTGTGTCACCAAGATGAAAAGTTTGGAAGGCTCTGCTTTAGGGTTTTGTCAATCAGTATCAGATGATGGGATAGATACAACAGAGGCAGAACAAGGATCAGCAATGTGGGCAGCAAATTTTCTAGTGTGTTTTTTTCCAGCTCAAGGATGGGTGGAGAGCACTTGCTCTCTTTTAATGGCAACATAGGAGGATTTATGTTCCCCAATTTGTGCTGATTGTAATTTCCAAACCAATATTTTCTATTTCTGCAGTCTGTTTAGTTTCCCTCCCCTCAGAAATGGAAAGCAGTCCATGGATCATAGTCCTAATGCCCAGCTCTGAGGACAATACTGACCAACTAAGTTGTGCTTTTGATTTGCAGAAACTCAAAACTTAATCTCACATTAAAATGTTAGCTAAATATGCAACTCTTGCTTATCTGTAAAAACTGACTTCAGAGACTTTTCAGTAGATTAGGCCATTTGCAACGTGCTTCTGGGTGAGTTGATGCTTCAAATCACAGGTAAACAGTTCTCACCTTTAGTCAATACCTTACTCAGAGTATCCAAATTTTTCTAACACTTCATCACCCAGTGGATATAATCCACTGAAATAATCCCTGATTAATAAATAATCCCTGATATAATCCCTGAAATGCAAAATGGCTTCCGCCCTTCCAGGGGAACAGTGGATATGATCTTCACTGCACGACAGCTTCAAGAAAAATGCAAGGAGCAAAACTGCCCTCTGTACATGGCGTTTATTGACCTGACTAAAGCTTTTGATACTGTAAATCGTACTGCTCTCTGGACCATCCTTCTGAAAATCGGATGCCCTGATAAATTTGTGAACATCTTGCGGCTACTCCATGACGACATGATGGCAACAATCCTGAATAACAATGGCTCTCAAAGCGATCCATGTAAAGTGGAATCCGGTGTTAAACAGGGATGTGTTATTGCCCCAACCTTATTTGCTATCTTCATCGCTATGATTATACACCTTGTTGAAGAGAAACTTCCTACCGGTGTAGAAATTATATATCGAACAGATGGAAAGCTTTTTAATCTTAGTAGGCTGAAGGCAAAAAATAAGGTAACTACAACTTCTGTTATAGAACTTCAATATGCTGATGATAACATAGTCTGTGCACACTCAGCGGAAGATCTTCAAACTATGGCTGTTGCGGGTCTTCTGGGCTGTGTGGCCGTGTTCTGGAAGTTGTGGTTCCTAACGTTTCACCAGCATCTGTGGCCGGCATCTTCAGAGGGCAGGAGCACAGACAGAAGCGATCTCTCTGTGCCCAGGTAGAGTGGCAATGTTTGTTTTCTATTTATAGAGCTAAGTTATAGGAGATTAGGTGGGGTTTGTTTGTTTTTTGTGTTGAAATGTTAACGAGTGGCTGCTGATCATGATTAGCATGTTCATTGTGAGAAGTATTCCCATGTCCTCACAATGAACATGCTAATCACAATCAGCAGCCACTCGTTAACATTTCAACACACAAAAAAACCCCCACCTAATCTCCTATAATTTAGCTCTATAAATAGAAAACAAACATTGCCACTCTACCTGGGCACAGAGAGATCGCTTCTGTCTGTGCTCCTGCCCTCTGAAGATGCCGGCCACAGATTCTGGCGAAACGTTAGGAACCACAACTTCCAGAACACGGCCACACAGCCCGGAAGACCCACAACAGCCATCGAACTCCGGCCGTGAAAGCCTTCGACAATACATCTTCAAACTATCCTAAACATCTTTGCAGAAGCATATGAAAAGCTTGGCCTCTCGATTAACATTAAAAAAACCAAAGTGCTTTACCAGGAAGTTCGAACCAATCCCTCCGCAGCGCCATCAATCCAGCTTAAAGGTGTGTCACTAGAAAATGTCAACCACTTTTCTTATCTTGGCAGCCATCTATCTACAAAAGCCGACATCAACGCTGAAATTCAGCATCGCCTGAGCTCTGCGAGTGTAGCTTTCTCCCGAATGAAGCGTAGAGTGTTTGAGGATCGGGACATTTGCAGGGAGTCCAAAATGCTTGTTTACAAAGCCATTGTACTACCAACCCTTCTGTACGCCTGTGAAACATGGACCCTCTACAAACGCCACCTCCAACTTCTTGAAAGTTTCCATCAACGCTGCCTCCGAAAAATTCTGCAAATTACTTGGGAAGATAGGCGGACTAATGTTAGCGTATTAGAAGAAGCGAAAACCACCAGCATTGAAACAATGATCATCCAACATCAACTTCGCTGGACCGGCCATGTTGTTCGAATGCCTGACCATCGTCTTCCAAAGCAGCTACTTTACTCCCAACTTAAGAATGGAAAACGGAATATTGGTGGACATCAAAAGAGAGTCAAAGATACTCTCAAAGCTAATTTAAAAAAATGTAATATCAGCATTGAGAACTGGGAAGCCCTAACTCATGAGCATTTCAATTGGAGGTCAGCCTTTGTTAAAGGCGCTACGGACTTTGAAGAAGCACGAGTACAGGGTGATAGGGAGAAATGAGTTAAGAGGAAGGCATGTAAAGCAAACCCTCATCATGACCGTCTTCCACCTGGAAACCTATGTCCTCATTGTGGGAGGTTGTGCGGATCCAGAATTGGCCTTTACAGCCACTTACGGATCCACTGTTAAGATTTTACCCTTGGAAGACAATCTTACTCATCTACGAGTGATCGCCAAGAAGAAGGATATAATTTTCCCAGGAATGTATATCAGAAACTGCTACTCTGAATACTTGTAATCTTATGCTGGGATAGTATCTAGTCCAGAGCTTTCCAAACTGTGTGTGGCAACACAAAAGTGTGTCGCCACACACAGCGTGGTGTGTCGCCACACCACCCGGAAGCGGCGGTGCGTGCGTGCACGGTGGTGGCGGCGGCAGCAGCGCGGTATCAGTGTTTCCACGTTTTAGCGGAGGCTGCCGCCACCGCCATGCACGCACGTGCCACCGCATGCCCCCCCGCGCCGCCACCGTGCACGCGTGCCGCCGCCGCACACCCCCCATGCCGCCACCGTGCACGCGCGCGCCGCCGCACGCACCCCCACGCTGCCGCCGTGTGCACACACCCCCGTGCCGCCGCCGCCGCTGGTGTGTCGCCAGCGGCAGCACTTTGGAAAGCCCTGATCTAGTCACTTGTGTTCTGTGGCCTCTTTTTCAACTGCCTTTGATTTTTCAAGCATCAAGTTCTTTACTACTTTTTCTTCCCTTTACATTATGTGTCTAAAATGTCTAAACTTTGGTTTCATTATTAATGCTTCCAGTGATCGGTCTAGATCTGTTCTTCTGGCATTCCCAGGCATTCTCAACTATTTGTACCAGCACCACAATTCAAAGATATCTATTGTTCTTTGCTCAGCCTTTCTGGGGTCCAGCTTTCATAGCCATATGTTACTTTACTATATTTTACATTGCTTTTCAAAATACTTTTAATATTTTACCATGATTTGTCATAACCTTTCTCCCAAGTAGCAGATGTCTCATTATTTCTGGTACAGCTACCATTCTTATGAACTTTTGAGTCTAGGAAGATAAAGCCAATTACTGTTTCAACTTCTTCACCTATTTGGTTGGCATTGCCTGTTGACACTATCTTATTTTTTTCTCAGTTGAGCAGTATACAGGCCTTTTGCACATACTCACTGAATTTTATGGTTCAGCATATGTTCAAGGCTGCCTTTATCTTAGTGACTTGGGTTCACACATTACATTAAATTATAAACTGGGGTTTACAAATTGAAATAACTGTGTTCACACAACATGCTAAACCAAAATCAAGCTGTATACATAACTGCTTTGTTTCTCTATGTGCAAGGAAATTCCTCATATAAGGTTAGGCAACCTGGTGTTCTCCAGGTTTTTATATTAGAAATTCTATAATCTCTGATCATTGTCTAGTCTTAAAAAGATATAACCCAAAACTTTTGGAGACCATCTAATCTCATCATACCCATTCCTGTCCACATTCCCAAGAACCCCAACTGTTCTCTTTAATCAGTAGAACTGTGAAACTAACTTGAATCAGAACCAGCTTCTGATTTAGAAATTTACTCTTATGACCTTACTGAAAGATGAAGGGAAGATCAGTCATGATTTCTGTAAGGTTGTACAAAAATTCAGTTCAGAGATTTGATTTGAAGAAGGTTGAATGAAATCTCTGAATCAAATGGACTTTCAGAATTGGACCACTATCTGGAATTGAATCATATAATTTATTGCTTCTGCATACATCAGACAGTTTGATGGCTTTTTGTACATCAATGATTCAAATTAGATTGATTAGAATGAAAACACAATTCAAATTCTGAATAAGGTATTTTGGAACAAATATTAAAATATTTCAGAAATTGTTCTGGGAAATGAAGGGCAGAGTTCTTCACTCTTCTGGATGACCACCATTGGATCAAATTCCTGATCTTGCTGAATTTGATTTGGTTTAAGAAGCCAGATTTAAGAAGAATATTTCAAAAATATTATTCTAACCTGAAACAGACTCAAAAGACTTACCAACATTAGTTCATTTAGGACTTGATTTTTCATTTAGCATGACTATATCAGAAGTAAAGTTTAAAAAGAAAAAGAAAAAAATCAAGAGCATATCAAGTAGATCTCAGCTCCTGGTGTCTGCATTCATGTAATTTTCTTGGAAGTGTAAGAGAAGTGATTTACCACTGCCTTCTTCTGGGATTTCTTTTTTTTTAATTTCACAGTTCAGCCTATGGTCCTGGTTACCAAGGATGTCCTCAATCCAAATAATAACCGGGGAGAACCCTGCAAGAATTTCAGCTCCACCTTTGGCCAATTAATTAATCACAGTGAATCATCAACCATCATTTAATTTGTACTGAACACCCAAAATATATGTGCCACTTAATACCATCTTAAATATATTTCTCCATTGAGTTTAAACTTTAATTTAGATTTAGACTGTGTTCATTACTATTTCACCAAATAATCCCAAATGTATATTTTTCCAGCTAGAACAAAACTGGACTTGCTTTAGCTTAATCTGCAGAGAGAGATAAGCACTAATAGTTAGCTTAACATATTTAGGATAAGCTTTTCCTTCTGGTTCTGCAGGCTAAAGGCCGTGATAAAATTGATCTAAGTTTCCTTCTCGTTCTTCCTTCTGTTTTTCCATGTATGACATTTTATTTGAAAAGCTAATATAGTCCTCCCTATCTTTTCCACAGTCTTTTTCACAGCTCAGGTTTCCTATCTGTAGTTAGCACTTACTTTTTTGTTATTTTCTGTATGCTTTCTGTCAAGGTAGCAGAGAAGAACTTTGGTTTCTATCTCAGTAATGAAGGGTGAAAGAAGAAAGTGCAAAAGCTGGGTTGCAGTTAAACCTCAAAAAAACCAAGATTATGGCAACGAGCTTGATTGATGACTGGCAAATAGAGGGAGAAAAAGTGGAGGCAGTGACAGACTTTGTATTTCTAGGCGCAAAGATTACTGCAGACGCTGACTGCAGCCAGGAAATCAGAAGACGTCTACTTCTTGGGAGGAGAGCAATGGCAAATCTTGATAAAATAGTTAAGAGCAGAGACATCACACTGACAACAAAGGTCCGCATAGTTAAAGCAATGGTATTCCCTGTAGTAACCTATGGCTGCGAGAGCTGGACCATAAGGAAGGCTGAGCAAAGGAAGATAGATGCTTTTGAACTGTGGTGTTGGAGGAAAATTCTGAGAGTGCCTTGGACTGCAAGAAGATCAAACCAGTCCATACTCCAGGAAATCAAGCCAGACTGCTCACTTGAGGGAATGATATTAAAAGCAAAACTGAAGTACTTTGGCCACATAATGAGAAGACAGGATACCCTGGAGAAGAAGCTGATGCTAGGGAAAGTGGAAGGCAAAAGGAAGAGGGGCCGACCAAGGGCAAGATGGATGGATGGTATTCTGGAGGTGACGGACTCAACCATTGGGGAGCTGAGGATGGTGACGGCCGACAGAGGGCTCTGGCGTGGGCTGGTCCATGAAGTCACAAAGAGTCGGAAACGACTGAACGAATAAACAACAACAATGAAGGGTGGCTTACATTTGGGGGGCAGAAAGGTGTATTCAGTCCAGATGTGATGCCAAGGACTAAATTCAAGACATGGACAAGATCAAAAGAAATAGACGGGGCCAGGGCAAAACAGTTGGGCTATGCAATATTTTGAGTGAATAAATGGAATATTCAGCTTTTGGCAACAGTCAACCAAGTGGTTTCAAAAGATCCAGAAAAGGGCACAAGGACCTCAGCAGATAAGACAGCACATTATTATTATTTATTCATTTACTGCAAGAACCCAAGGAGAGGCTGATCTGTCTTTGCTACATAATCTTCCTACTAATATTAATAGTTAATCCATCATAACCAGATCCTGATACTGTATCTGGGGTATATATAGAAATCTTTATATCAAAACAAAGGTGGAGTTATGAGGACATAAAAGGCCCTCCAAAGATCAACATTACCTAAAAAGATTGAACAAACAGGTTAGTATAAAAATTATTATGGGCAAATCTTTTGCCTAGATCTTGCATTGTTAATTTCTTATGGAGCACTAAAGGTTCCCGATAGAGGAAAGCGAGCTGCCATGGAGCAAAAGAAGTTCTGGTTACTGATGATGGTCCTTTTCTTAGGATTCAGCAGCCTGGCTAATGGATTTTTCCTGAAACCACGTGAGTGAAACTTCTAAAAAATGTTTACTGGGAATTGTTGATCCAGCTTATATCAAAGCTGCCTATTCCATGCTTTCTGCAACAGCCTTTTTGCCATCAGTAGATCAGCTTTTGGTGAAGTGTGAAAGAAAGGCAGAATCTTCAGTTATAAAACTGTGGTTCCTAGTGCTTGTTCTTTGTTACAATATTTTTACAGATGTTCGTCCTCAGGTGCCCAAATTTATTGACTGGTTTATAGTACCTCGAATCTGAGGGAAGGGGTTGCTTCTGCTGCCCTGCCTAAGGTATCAACATGTCTTAGGTCAACTCTGGACTTAATCAATACCTATTTGTTAGAATATTTAGCATTCAGGCTTGAATATGAAATATTTTTACAAATCAAATACCCTAATGGCCTTTCCCTTCCCCAGATAAATTAATCTGATAGATTAATTGAGACCGTATTTAATAGTTTCAGGACAATGCCAAGTGCGACCAAGTGCCAGAGTGAACTGTGGATACCCCTACATCAGTGCTCAGGAATGCTACAAGAGAGGATGCTGTTTTGATTCAAGTACTGCTGGAGTCATCTGGTGCTTCTTTCCAAGAGATACCCCAGGTATTCATTTATTGATTGATGCTGGTTAGGGCAAAGTCTTCACAAAGTGATTTTCATAACCATAAAAATGCAACTAATCTAAACTATCAGCACTAAAATATCTACCATCACCCCTCAAAGTCAAAAACCCATAATTAGAAAACAATATAACCTGATAGCAATAAAAATGTAGTAAATGACATATAATCAACCCACAATTTAACGGACTGTTGGAGAAAAGGGTGTCTGTTAAAGCCAAATGTCCATTCAATCTGAATTTACTTAACTATTTAATTTTCATCTAAATATGCCATTTAGCATTGTTATGAAGTGATATAAATTAACATAAATGGTGTAAAAGCTCTATGTATGTATGTATGTATGTATGTATGTATGTATGTATGTACATAATTTATAGATTGTTCACTTCCACAAAGGACTGAAGTAGTTTACAGTCAGAGAATTACAGCAAAACAAAAGCAAGACATCCATCTAGTCTAGTTTATCTAACCTAAGGCAGCCATTGTACCATCAGCACCTATATGCTCCATGGAATAAGAAACTGAGGCTTTGCTGTTATGTTAAAATAATAAAATCAGTTATCTGTACCTATTTGCTCAAATCTCTCGAGAGGGGCAATTCTACTTGAGAATTCACTTAGTGAAAGATTAGTTGACCAGAAAAGAAAAACTAAAGTTTTAATAGGGATCATTTGTACGTTCTGAGAATTTCTGTAAATTCAGCTCTTACAGTGGAAAACACTAAAGCATTTAATACAATATTTTCCTACAGCAAATCTTGCTCTTAACAAAACCAAATGTTGCTGCAAGCAGAATCCATATTATTTTGCAAACCACTGCCAGCTCAACATTTATTATTCTTATGACATCCATCTAGTGATCTTCAGGGACCAACCTCATAAGTATGTGCTTAGCTGAACTTGAGCACAGTGATCAAATATTGGCCTGTATATGGTGTCAAGCAAAATTGCAGATTCTGTTCATAGTCAGCTATTCAGCACAAACATATAACAACCATAGCCTGAAGAAAACACTTCCCCATTCTGGATTTTGGTGTATGCTTGTAGGGTATATGCACACAAGTACATACATGCACAGGTACATATGAATACAGCCCTTGGACATTTACTGAGAAAGCTGATGAAAAGAAAATGGGAGAAACAAAGCTGTTTCTGTCTTTTCAGAAAGTTTAGTTTAGAGATTTAACTCTAACCAAACTCATAATGATTTGAGAACCAAGCCTAAGTAGGAGAAATTTAAGCCAAACAAATAATCAACCAACAAAAAGATAGAATGATGAAACTGATTCAAATGGATGGATTTGCAGTTTCATGACTGTGTATGTATTTGTCAGACTAGTAATGCAGTCTTGATGCAGTTTCTACATGTCTCTCTTTTTTAACCTGCTATGGTGAATCACTTCTTTCTTTTTGCCTGACCCAATTCATTTCAAGTGGTTGATGTCTGAATCAGCACACAGAACCTATCTGTACTAACTTCCTTCAACACTTCAGTACAAATAACACAATAACTTGCAAATTGGTGACCTAATACTAATTCTCTGGAAATATAAATACATCCCCATCCCTTAACCAATTTTAACTTTCAGGAAGGAATATCATTCTGTAATCTAGAGAAAACATACAGAATGACTGAAATTAATTCAGTTAATTAAGCTAAGATGGAGGGAACAAAGATGGGAACCCATGACCTACAAGCTGCAGAGTCCCAAGCCTTGAGCTTCCTACCTCTGGAATTTGGTGCCAAAGCCTTATTTGCAGCACATTTTCTGTTTGTCTGTTTTAAAATAAACCCTAAAATAAGTGTGTGAAGCCTCCAGTAGACTACTTATTTTGCATAAACCCATCCCACAAACTTTATAGAAAGGGCTACATATTTCAACTCTGCCCTTCTATAACGACAACAATAACAGCAGCAGCAGCAGCAGCAGCAGCAGCAGCAGCAGCAGCAACAACAACAACAAAACACACCCATCACCTTATTTACTTTGGGGATAGACAGCATCATACAAGGCACAGAAAAGGATGAAGAAATAGGAAGCCAAAGAAATTTCAGACAGGAGATTTTTAATAAAGACAAAGAAAGATAGCTAAAACTAGTTCACACCAACACCATCTACTATACAAACCATCCTTGCTTCCATCACATCCATATACCACTTTATACATTGCCTTTTGTTCTTTAAATTTTCACCTTTTTCAGGATTTCAGCTCCATCTAATCATGATTCTCTTGGTCTTCCCATGGATTCATGATTCCTTTATATATTTGCATGGCAATCAACTTTTCTTTACATGACCAAACTACCTCAAAGTATTTATTTTGTACTGGTCACTCACTTCTGTATGTCTACATTCATTCAGTACCTGTTCATTCTTGACCCTATTTCTTCTTGTTTTGCCACATGCAATGCACATTAAAAAAACATGAGGCCCAGTTATGCCCACCATTTTGATGCTGTTGACTCACCTTGGGGATGGTCCTGCTTTGCCCATGTTTTATACATAGCTATTTGTGCTTCTTTTAACAAACATTCATTCTTTGCAACAGACAGCATACTACCCACAACCTTTCCATGAGGATTTGCATATTAGTATTTCTCTGATTGTTTTCCCATCTTTAGTAAACTTTCTACTAAGGTATATAGAGTGGTCTACTTTCCCCATTCCAGATATCTGATTGAGGTCAATAGGCTTACACTGTAACAGGAGTGTTTGGCATTGTAGTTTGAGTGACAGTACTAATCATTTTTTAATCTGTTTTGTTTCCAGAATGCTTCATCTAAAATAAATGTGATCCCAGAATCTGTCTCCTTCTTCTAGGTTTCCTGAGGAATTAAAATAAAGCTAATCTTGAATCTGTGGATGTACATATGCTCTCTCGCTGCTAAAATAAATGTTGGCTTTTGAGAATACGTCAAACTTATCTTAAAAAAAATAAACAGAATACTTAAATGTTAATGTGATTTTTCCAATCTATTGTTCTGTCAAGTACAACTCTTGAAATTTCATAGCTTTTAAAGCTATGCCATTTTTTGGTATTAGTTTGTACTGTTTTGTTCTACAAATCCTGTTTTTTGCTTTCCACAAGTAAATGTATATTGATACTTCAAATCAGAGCCCATAGTTAACACCACAGCTTTCCAAACTGTGTGTTGCGACACTTTAGTGTGTCGCAACACACAGTCTGGTGTGTCGCCACACAACCCGGAAGCAGCAGCGGGGGTGTGCATGGCGGTGGCGCGCCATCAGCGCTTCCGCGTTTTAGCGGAGGCCGCCGCCGCCGCTGCCACCGTGCACGCCCCCGCCCCGTGCACCCCCCTGCACCACTGCTGCGCACACCCCTGCCCCCACGCACGCCGCTGCGCCGCTGCCGCTGCTGGTGTGTCACCAATGGTGGCACTTTAGAAAGCACTGGTTAACACAGTAACGTTGTATTAATTACAAATATTCTAAGTTAATTATATTTGTTCCTCAAACCTAGTGCATTATTTGGTGGGGATTACATTCAGTTGGCCAAAACTCTGAGCCTTGGCAGAGTAGTATGTTAGAGAAGCTATAGGAAGACATTTGTTTCCAACCCCTTTCCTTTTCCACCAATACTCAGGGGAACCGATTAGCCTCACAGCAAGCTTGTGAGACAAGCCTTGGCAACTTTCAGTTGTGTGGATTTCAATTCCCAGAATTCCCTAGCCCAGGGGTCGGCAAACTTTTTTTGCCGGGAGCCATTTTGATATGCTCGTGCACATTTTGAAGTGCTCGAGAGCCAGGGGGCGGGGTTTGCGGGTGGGGGCCAATCACGTGGAAGGGGGCGGGTTTTGCGGGCGGGAGCCAATCACGTGGAAGGGGGCGGGTTTTGCGGGCGGGAGCCAATCACGTGGAAGGGGGTGGGGTTTGCGGGCGGGAGCTAATCGCGTGGAAGGGGGCGGGGGGCTCACGGAGGGAGGGGGTGCAGCCAGCGGCTCCGCGCAGCCAGCGGCTCCGCGAACCCGGCCCGGCCGCCCCACCGGGAGTGGCGGGGAAACAGCTGCCACCCTCCGCTCCCCAGAATATTGTGGGGCAAAGGGAAACCTGCCCGGAGGGGTCATCAGGAGCACAGGATCCGTCCCCAGCCCAGCCCGGCCCGCAGCTTCGGCGCCCTACCCTCGCCATCGCGAAAGTCCCAGGCGACGGCGGGGGCATGTTCGACCTGCTTGTGCAGCACCGGGCGTTTTGGCGGGGGAGGTTTGGAAGAAGGAGAAGGGAAAGAGAGGCTCAACGCTTGTCTTCCGGAGCCGCTCAAGCCCCCAATCCAGGCAAAGTAAAGCTGGTGGGGAATCCAGCGCGGGAGCGGGGTTTGCGGGCGGGAGACAATCGCGCACACTTAGGGCCTGCTGCCCCATGCCCGCCTCCGCACATGCCCCCGCCATGCCCACCATGCCTGCCGCCACACTGGCTGCCACGCCCAGCATGCCCAAAGTTTTTATAGCCCAACAAGCCCTTAAGAGTAGCCGAAAAGTAGCCCAAAAAAGCAGCAACCCGCAAACGTCAAAAATTTCCTGCAACTGATCTCCAAACCTCCTAACCCTCCAACCTCCGTCACTGGAGGAGCACACACGTCCTTCTCCGTCTGGAGGAAGTTCTCAAAACCAGCACAGGAAAGAAATGGAAAACTACAAGAAAGCGTGTGGAAGAAGCTGCTTTTCTATTAAACCGGCTCTACCAGTTTCCTTAGAAGGCGTCTGAACTCAGCGCGCAGGCAAATCATTCAGGGCAAATCCAATGTTGCGGAAAAGGGAAAGGAGGATTGTGCCCGCACCTGCAGGCAGGAGGTGTGCAAACCGCGAGCCTGGGGGGGGGGGCAGCGGCAGAGCAGACGGGGTGCTTAGCCACGGGGCCGGGAGAGAGAGCCTGCGCTGTGTGTGTGTGTCTGTCTATAATGCGCGCGAGCCAGAGCTACGAGGGAAGGTGGCTTGGGAGCAGCTGGCTGGAATACGACGCCCCCTCAGTAGCCCCCTCCCCACCCTCCTTCCCTCCCTCTCAAATGGATCCTCTTCTTTCCCATTTGTCCCCATTTGCTGCTTAGCCACGGGGCCGGGAGAGAGAGCCTGCGCTGTGTGTGTGTGTCTGTCTATAATGCGCACGAGCCAGAGCTACGAGGGAAGGTGGCTTGGGAGCAGCTGGCTGGAATACGACGCCCCCTCAGTAGCCCCCTCCCCACCCTCCTTCCCTCCCTCTCAAATGGATCCTCTTCTTTCCCATTTGTTCCCATTTGCTGCTTAGCCACGGGGCCGGGAGAGAGAGCCTGCGCTGTGTGTGTGTGTCTGTCTATAATGCGCGCGAGCCAGAGCTACGAGGGAAGGTGGCTTGGGAGCAGCTGGCTGGAATACGACCCCCCCTCAGTAGCCCCCTCCCCACCCTCCTTCCCTCCCTCTCAAATGGATCCTCTTCTTTCCCATTTGTATTATCACTGCCCGAGGAAGGAAGCGGCTGCTGCCCTCGGCGGCTTCGGGCTGATTCTAGGCGCCCTCGCCGGCTTCCGCGAGGGGGTGCTTCTCGAGCCCCTGCCCTGAGGCGGAGGCTCCCCAGCTGGACCGCACCCGGCTCTAAGCAGGCGGCCTCTGCGCAGCCACCGGCGGCTGCCGAGATGCCGGCTGGAGCGCCTTCCAACCGGAGCGACGCGTCCAGCTCCGGCCAACCTCCGCCGCTCGTTCCCAGCGCTTCCCCTTGGATGGGGACTTCCCTCCCGCCGCCCCCCTCGGAGAGACGGGCCTGAAGGGGCGCAGAGGCCAGAGAGGGAGCCCTGTCTCCCCTTCTCTCCCTGCCTCGCCCGCCCGCTGGGCGTGGAAGCGCAGCCGCCTTGACGTCAGGCGCTGGCATCTTCCGTGCGGGGTCCTGGCTGGTGTCTGCGCTCGGGCGCCAGCGGGGAAGGAGGTGCGGGTCCCGCCCAGTGGAGAGGGCACAGCGGACTGGCCACCGTGATGGGTGGCCGCCGCCGCCGTCACTAAGGCTGGAGGTGGGCGCGGCGAGCGGCTCCGCAGCGGGCTACAAGGGGGCCTCCGAGTCCCCCCCCCACTTCTTCTCTTCCAATCCGAGCCCTGCGGCGGCCGGGGGAGCTGAGCCAGGCTCCGTTCCGGTGGGGCGACTGTAGCGACCGGAGGCGGCCAAGGAGAGAGCAGGCGAGCCTCTGGGTGCAGTGAGATGGGAGCGTCGCCGGCGGCCCACAAGGACAGGAAGGCGCGCGGGCGGAGCTCCCGTCCCACTGCACCCGGAGGCTCGTCTGGCCCCGTGGCGTGCCGAGAGCAAAGAGCCGCCTGCTCTCCCCTTGGCCGCCTCCGGACAGTCGCCCCGCCGGAACGGAGCCTGGCTCGGCTCCCCCGGCCGCTGCAGGGCTCAGGTTAGCGGGGGGAGAGGATGCCGAACGGCGGGGTGGGGGGATTGATGGGGCGGGAGGGTGCGCCATCGAGGCCTCCTTGGGAGGAAAGCGGGGAAGCCCCGCGGCCCCTCGAAGGGATCCACCGGGGATCACGCGCCTCTTCTCGCTGGGGCCCTCTGAGCAGTCGCTGCCTCCGGGTCGCAGGGATTCCAGCATGGGCACCCGCCGGAGGTGGGGAGAGAGGCCAGGAACGGACAGATGTGGTGGTAGGCGCAGGAGGGGGACTCCCCGCCTCGCCCCTACGCGACCGCCCGGCTTTGCCTGGCCTCAACGCCCGAACGTGGCAAGGGAGAAGGGAAGAGGCTCGGGAGCTGGAGCGCCCGAGTGCCAGACAGGCAGCTCCGCCCGCGCGCCTCGCCCAGACATGCCGCCAGCAGCAGCAGCTCCCAAGGCACGCTGGTCCCTCCTCTGTCGAAGGGAGCGGCAGAGAGCCCCGCGGGCTGTGCGCGAGGTGTGGGCGGGCGGCTGCGGGTGGCCTCGGCCTTGGAGAGCGAGAGCACGTAAGAGCGTAAGAGTTTGGGGGCGGGATCCAATCGCGTGGAAGGGGCGGGGTGAGTTCAGCTGCGGAAGAGCCACACTCAAGGGGCCAAAGAGCCGCATCTGGCTCGCGAGCCGCCATTTCCGACCCTTGCCCTAGCCAGTATAAACATTGTTGTAAATTTGGGGAATTGAAGTTCACACATCTGGAACTTGTCAAGTTTGGGATATTCTGAGTAAGATTAATAGAATTAACATTTACTATTATTTTCCTTATGAAATCCTAGGAATTATAGTTTTGTGAAGAGGTAGGAATTACTAAGCATTCTCAATATCCTCAAAAAGCTTGCATAGGATAGTATGGTTAAGGAAAGGGGCCTACAGTCCCGGTAGTCCCTAGAACTCTCACCCAAGTTATTATTCAAGTTCAACGTTGTTATCATATATACTCACAAGTAAGCTGAGAATTTTAGATGCCAAAATGCACCCAAAAAAATGGGTTCAGGTTATCCACGGATGGGCTTATCCATAAGTATATACAGTAATGCTTAATACCCATATATCTTGTATATACTTGCATATAAGCCCATCCAGATAAGCTGACCCTTGAATTTTTAACCAAAATACCATGAAAAATGGATAATCCGTGGATTACCCACAGATAAACCAACTGTGAAAACTAAAACATATGAAAATTTTGAGGGTTAGCTTATCTGCAGGTGAAACATTTTTCACTATATTTTAGTTAAAAATTCAAAGGTTGGCTTATCTGCGGTTGGGCTTATACACGAGTATGTACGGTATATTCATAAAATGGAATTTTACCACAAGGTTATGTCCTTTAAGCTATGATGACTTGACACATTTTCTGTCATCACAGCTTGTAACAAACACCATGCTGAGCACCTAGCCAACAAATCTATGTAACCATCAGGAATTGAACTCTACCCAAGGAAAAGCTCTACCCAAGCTCTACCCACTGCCATATCCAAAACACTAGGAGGATCTATCAAAACTTCTCTGAGGCTTTTGTAACAGAAGCATGTTCCATATGCCCACTGTGTTACGGTGCAGTAGTGGCCAGATAAAGGGAATGGCCAGATAAAGGGAATGGCCAGATAAAGGGAATGGCCAGATAAAGGGAATTAGCTGCCCAGAGTCCCCTGTTTGGGGGAGATGGGCGGTCATATAAATTTAAATAATAAATAATTAAATAATTAAATAAATAAATAAATAAATAAATAAATAAATAAATGGTGTTACAGTGGAACAGTAGTGGATAGTAAAAAATCAAGCACCTCAACCTTCTTTGCTCCAAAATCCATCTTCACTTTATTTAATTAATTTATTTAATTTATATAACTTTAGCTATAGTTTTTCGTTTAAAAAGCTGCTCTTGAAGTTTCACTAATTTACAGTGTAATGTAAATAAAGATACAAAGTATATAGTTCCAATCTCTTTTCTCCCCAGAATGTACAGAAACATGGAAGTGGAATATCATACAGATAAATGTTAGGAGGGGAGTTTAATCTGAGCAAGGCATTCTTAATTTCATTGCTTATGAAGGAATGCAGCACCCTCTAGTGTACAATCCTTGACTATATTCTAAAAACAGCATAAAGAGAAGTTGCTTACACATCTTACAAAGAGAAAAATGGGTTGGATTTTTTTTTTTTTTTTTTTGCTTACTGGCCAACTTACATTTATTGGATGAAGGGTTTAGAACTCGCCTTTTGTTTTCATTAGCTTACATGCTTCATGAATTCTAAGCCGAAAAAAAATGAAGGAATCAGCTGCAAAAACAGGAAGCAGAGAGAAATAGAAGACGTAACAGAAAATAAAAAAGGGGCCCATATTTAAGACTGGGCTAAGGAAAGCTTCAACAGCTGAGAACTGAAGACTCACTGAAACAAGACAAAAACAGCAGTTTGAAAATACCAATGCTTTTATTTAATTATTCCTTTGTTGCATTATCATAAGGGTTCTCCATTTTCAGAAAACGAGCTCTAAACTGGAAAATAATGCACATACAAATATTCTACAGGAAATCAACTATACAGAAATATACAAAGCATTTTGTTAGTTTATGCAAAATCCAGAATTAGAATGCCCAACATCCTAAATCTTCTAGTTCAATACATGATTCAAAGTACTCATAGTTCAGTTAGTTAGTATCATCAGAACTATAAAAGATAAACAAGCCACCTGGAAAAAAGACAGTGTTTACATGTATCTACAACAGTGCAAATGTATCACAGCGTGCAAGCAGCAGCAGTCTCTAGAACAGCAAAACCAACAGGAATCCAAAGTAATGCAGTGTGCATCACACAACCAAGACAGAAGAACTGTTAATTCACAGTAGATGCACTCTTTAGCACGCTGAGGTTTTGAAATTACTTGCATTGACTTTTGCTTTTTCTTAAAAAAAAAGAAAAGAAAAGAAAAGAAAACCACACATATGCATAAATGTCTTAAATAAATAAGTAAGTTTTTAGGGCAACAACTCACCACAACTAAGAATCTACATTGCACAGAAGGTATGATTTAAAAACAAAAAGTGTCAAAAATACTGTCACATTGATACTCACATACAGGTGATAATTCCTCTCCCGCCATTAAAGATGCCTCAGATAATAACAATTCAAAGTTTGTTTTAAAACTACAAATAGGAATTTTTGTTGGGCTCTTTTTGGAGCAGCGGCTCAGCAATACTTGAGCATGGCGCTCAGTAGAACATAGTTCCTAAAAGACAAGCAGGATATGTATAGTCTGAAACTCAAGAGCATGCACATTACTTGCAAAAGTTTCATGATCTCTACATCATAGTTTGGATACGTCTGAAAATAGCAGGTTTCACATAAAAATGCAATAAACTGAATGGCTTTATTTGCATGACATGCTTAAGCTTGTTTACTGGAATCATGGTTTACTCTATTGATCCAATTTTTGGGTTCATACAATACAGTGAATCATAAACTAGCTGTACAGGCTGAGATTCCATGATGCATTGAGCTAAATTGTGATTAGCTAATTTGTAGTTTGGTGTGTTGTATGAACTCAGCCAGGGTGTTCCCCACATATTTAGCTAGGGTTCTGAGCCAAGCCTAGATAGATGCAAATATATGTGCAGTCCAAAAATCTTTTATTGAGGGGGGAGGGGGGCAAGGTTCCTGCCTGTCTGCAGAGATACCATGAATGTACAATTTGTACTCAGCAAGGCTGGATTTACATCTTCAGATGAAAACATGGAAGTCAGGAATAGGGAGCTACCCTGAGTACCTCCCTCTTGCAATGCATTCCCAAAATGTGTGAAACAGACATGCCTACTACTCTAATTGAAAAGCAAGGGAGGTCCTGAACAAACGTCAGGGAGGTCCTGAACAAACGTCAGTTGTAATCTCTGTATGTGACTTCCTAATGATGATTGTTTGTTGTTGCTCTGTTGTAGATTCTCACTGTATAATATATTTAAGCTATTTTCAGGGATGTCAGCTAGAAAAATCATTTTGCATCTGTTTTTTACATCATATGTGCCATATGTGAAACCATTTTTGTTCATTTGTCCTAGTCATACACATTTCACACAGTAATTATTTCCCGTTTCCATTGCTGAAAATAATTCCTGTGGACTTACAATCTGTAACATAATTTTCCTTCAGTTGTGGAAACATTATGCCAATTACAGTTTTGGCTAAAGAATGGGACTACGGTATCTATGATAGCAGTATCTTTAAAACATTATATTCTAGACCAGCCTTTCTCAACCTTTTGACCCTGGAGGAACCCTTGAAATATTTTTCAGGCCTTGGGGAACCCCTGCACATTCAGGCTGAAATATAGGCCAGAAGTTACAAAATTATTATATGAGTTTCATGTGTAGGCCTGTATACATTAGCAGTGTTCTTAAACTAAAAATAAAGAATGAAACTTACCTCTTTAATGCGAAGTTGCCCAAATTTGAAATAATTTTTTAAATAAATGTGATCTCCCAGGGAACCCCTAGTGACCTCTCGTGGAACCCTAGGGTTCCATGGAACTCTGGTTGAGAAACCCTGTTCTAGACAATCCTGTTCTAGACAATCCTGGCATGTTAATAAATTATCTGATATTTCCACTATCTCTTAGAAACAACACAAGTTAAACTGGGCAAACTTTAAGTAATTTAGAAACTGAAATCAACAGAGCTTAAAGGGGCTTAATGTGGATTGTATTTTTTTTTCAAAAGAATTAGGAATTTATTAGTAACTTGATCCAATATTGTATCAGAATATGGAAATGATCACATTATCCAAATTGGATACATCACACTGGAAGTAAAAACAGTTATTAAGGATGTTATATATAGTTCCAGATAAGCTGTTTTCTTTCACTTGTTTTTGTAATATTTGTGAGGGGAGATAGGTGTTTATAACAATAAGGTGGAGGTGGCCAACCCAACCCAACCCAACCCAACCCAACCCAACCCAACCCAACGGCTTATAGCCATTGCAAATTGACTACAGGGTTTCAGATGGGTCACCCCAGGGTGGATCTTATTTGAAACACTGATGCATAGTCCACCACTTGGCCTCCCCCTTTTCCTTAAACCAGTGGCCTTGAATGCACCACAACATTATCAAGCTCAATATCCTCTGTGGCTCATGTCTCCTGTAACAAAATAAGGTTACATTGAGAGATATAATCCATAAATGATCTATCCCTACACTTAGGGTGCCAACCTGCAATATTCCATGAAAAGATGTTCAGCTCCTGTGAGTGCCTTAGTTGTCAGTCAGTAGACATGCCTGAGGAGTTTCTAGGAACGCACTTCTTGTGTGGCTCTTTCAAATCTGGTGGTGGTCGATCACAATCCATTGACTGGTTTTGAGGGCATTTACCCTCCAAAGGGACTTGGGTATGAGGCAGGTTCTCTTGTTCAAGGTAAGTAATTGCATTCTTGGAGGTTGTCTGGGCTAATCACAAATGTTGTTTCATATCCACTGTTAATTTACAAAATAAGTTCTTAATGGTTTCTGGATGCAGACCTACAGGTACCTGGTGCAGATTTGAATCCTGTGATACATATGGGCCAAACTGCATGCTACTTTAAAGACATAGCCAAGAATTGTGTGTGTTGTTATTTATTACTCTAAAGTAAGACTAGGAGACTAGGACTGTGGGGAAAGAAGGACTTTGGCTTTGCCAATCAGTGCAATCCCAGTTACTGGATCATTTTCCAGCAATATAAACTATGCTCTTGAGGAACCTGTTCTAGCCTGGAAGAACTGTGGAAGGGGCAAATGATTAAATCAATCTTATAATAGGGATAAAACAAATGATCTTCAGCCTTATAGCCTCGTTTGTTTTGTTTTAGTTTTTGTTTTGTTTTAATGTTCTAGCTTAACTCTAGAGATCTTACTTGAGTGATTAAAGTATCCATTCAACAACAACCTCTGCTAGGAATCCAGCTTTTTGGAATCAGCCATTTGATCTGGTTTCTGAATCTACAGCTTGAAATCTATTTTGGATTGAAAACTTGGTTCCCTAGTAAACCAACCTCAACCTATTGCACTGAGGTAGATATGAGTGGCCTAGAGTGCTAGCCTTCTTTCCTATAACGCTAGTTTTACAAAATGCTATGTACAGCTAGAATTTGAAATTACAGTGTAGGCACTTCTAATAATTGGCATCAGTTTACATATCTCACATGTCAAATTAGATGTCAAACTGGTAACAAAAACTGTTTAGATGAATTTGGTGCAATCCAGCAAAGAGTGAGTGAGGGAAATATGAACCGTCTATCAATGAGTTTGAAATCACCTGCTTTGCTAAAATGTGAAGTTAGTATGATTTGAATTTCTTTTTGAAAAAAAGTCAAAACTGGTAAAAAACAGAATTGGTGGGTCTTGTTGTACACAGTATTATGTCTAATCAAAGCGGGGGGGGGCACATATGTATCACAGCGAACTTTCTACTAAGTCCTTCAGCATTCATCATACCAAACACCAAACTACTGGCAGTCCTTTCTCTTTTTAGAATATGTGTTATTAAAATATGCTAGAGTATTCAAATAGGCTTTGAGATTGGTTTCCATTTTGCTTTCTTTGGGGTTTTGCATTCACAGAAAGTAGATAAAACAGACAATGAGTATTTGAAATTCCACAAGAAAAAGACACTACAAAAACAGAATGCTAGGAGTGAGCAGCTGGGTATTCATCTTGCATTTTCAAATTTTTCTACATCATTCACTGGAATATGAGATAATATTAAAATTTGGTACATGAGACCAGCTCATATGATTAAAGATCCAAAACTGGGTATTAAGGAGAACCACTACCAAATTTATCATCTTCTTTATTTTTAAGCATTCAGTTTAAAGCGTCACCTTTTCATAAAACTGGAAAAATGTGTAGACTACTATGGAATTTCTTGTGGGGAAAACACTTGTAAGATGCAGCAGGAAGTGATGATGCAACATTTCTTGTTTTTCCATATATAATAACAGACAGACATTTTCTGTCTTGTTGCCAGAACTACAACTACCTTAGAAGAAATACAGTTTCTAGGAGAGGAAACTTTTGGGATCAGCAGTGACATTTTTCAGAACTGAAACAAGATTCCATTCTAGTTCTTCTAGGGGCCAGTTGACAACATGGTTTGCAACTGAGCTTTGAAAACTCATCAGCCACAACCAAAAAAAAAAAGACAGTCTAGAACTGTATGTTATCACATTTGTTCTCTATCTCTCAGCTCGAATTTTGTATCTGAGAACAAAATAGGCAATGAGACGTAAGGAGAAGAAGAAAATTCCAAGCACAATGAAGTCCAAATAAAGTTTAGCGTTTTCTACATCCAATTCTTTGAGGATAGCCTTTGATTTCTGAAAATGGCAAGTGTCATCTTTGTCACAGTGAAGATCTTCTCGATCCAAACCATAGATGGAAAGAATGACACCTTCAAATCCATACCTATGGGGAGGAATCATTTACAAGGTCAAACTCAAAGCACACACAAATCTGCGCTCTACTGGCAAAGAAATGCAAGAAATCTATAGCAACAGTATTATTATTTGATAACTTATATTTTGGTTCTGCTGAGCACTCAAGGCAGTTAATAATAAATGAAATAAAGCCTACAAAAAGGATATTAAAAACATACATTTACACTAATGCAAAAATTCTCATTTTTTAAAAAATCCTTCAATTGAAAATAAAGGTGTTGCCTCAATAGGGATTTTTTCCCTTCATGGTCAGCAGAGTTGCATTTGCTGATTAGGCTGAGAATATGTAACTTGACTCAAAGCTGTTCAGAGCCTTTGTGCTGAGCCAAGCTTTAAACTCAGGCTGTACAACTCAGGTCCAATTTCAGCTATACGGCAGATCAAATCAGCTTACTCATATGTGGACTCTATAAAGTCAAATTATACAGTCTTCCCCCACATTCATCTTTTTCAGAAGTGCATGCATGCATGTGTGTGTAGCACATGTATTTGTGTATATATACAAACACACATACCCAGAATAGTTAAAAATGAAAATAGCTAGCTCTGTGAAAATAGAGTTCCAGAGAATTCCCTGAAAGATATAGCCTTTGCATAGCTAAGCTTGAAAAACCAAGAAGCACCTTCAAATGTACCTGACATAAGACATGTAGGACATCCATTGGAGATAAGCAGGAATGGTATCAAAACTGACAAAGAAGCCTGAGAAGAGAAGAACTGGGATTGCTGTAACAGGACCAACAAATGTTGCCACCTTAAAAAAAGAACATTTAAAAAAAATTAAGAGATTGATCAAACTTTTATGAGAATCATGTTTGCTAAAAGCCATTTTTAGTGATACATGGTATGGACTGCAGAAGCACAGTGAGTACGGTTCAGTTCCAACTGCCAATGCATCATTCCCCAACCTTTGGCCATGCTGGCTGGGAAGAATGGGAATGGAAATCCCAAACTCCCTGGAGGACATCAGGTTGAGACAGGCTGGCCAAAGAAAGAGAGATAAGAAGGTTGCATAAAGCAGGAGAAGATACCTGAAGGGAGGTGGATGCTGCTCCAATCAAAAGTCCAAGGGACTGGGCCACAAGTGATGTCATGGTACCCAGTGCTGCAAACAGGACAAATCGCAGAGCATCAGAAGGCTGTGCTGTCATCCAGTACACAATGCTGCAGTAAGCCACAGGAAACATAATCTGTAGTAGACAAATAACAGAACATGGTGCTCTATTAAGTCAAGAGTAAAGGAAGGAGTTACATCCATATCTTGATATTAGTGAAAGAGAGAGATGGGTGTCCCATCTCTTTGTCTTTATGAGCTGAATGATATTTTTAGTTCCTGTATCTACCAATGCACATGAGAAGTCAGAGACTACTTTTCCTACTTCGTATCATATGAATCATTCCTGTCTGGATTTTTCAGGAATAGAGCTCCAGTTCATGAAATGGTTATGTATACACATATAGATGGGGACCACTGGAGCAGCTTCAGAAGCAGACAGCAGCCTTGTGAAAAATACAGCTGCTTTAATAATTTGAAGAGGGTGTTTTGTTTGCCCAAGAACATAGAATGAAACGTATCACTTTAAATGCTTTGCACATCCCTGAGGTTTTATCCTGTTAATTGCAACTCAAATATAGCTGGTCTATCTTTTCTCTCAAAATTCGGCAGCCACTAGAAACTGAGTCAATGAAACCATCCATCTGTAACTTAGTTTTATTTCTTGGCATACTTCTAAAATGGGATTTGGGCATCCCATTTCCCAGTGCATAATAAAAGTAAAACCTTTACAACTGGTTGTATACTATACAGTATATATTATATACCATAAAAGAATTTGTGGCAGCATTAATTCATATTCATAAGCTACATATTGCATTTTACGAACCGCATCAGAAAAAATCATTTAGTTAAGTATTGTAATCTACCTTCCTGTTCTAAAAAAAAAGAAAAGAAAAGAAGGTGAGATGCAGAAAGAGATTTACCTGAAAAGGGACATCAGCCATAGTTTTTGCCAAGTAATAAGCCTTCAGACTGTACCAATAATTCAGATGTTCTCTAAGAAATACACTCATCTCAAGAGGAACTATGTAGAAAAATTAAAAATAATAGCACTTGAAATAAATAAAATCAAAAGCAATCCTAGAAAGTAATGTTATTATCCATATGTGATAGTCTACCATTCAGCAGCAAGTAGGAGAAAGAGCTCTTCACTTCCCATTAGTCTAGTAAATAAAGGATTCATCTAGACTAAGAATCAGGCCTATCAAAAATACATAATTTGGTACAGAGCTTGCATATATTTCTGGAGAAAGCAGAGGAATTGGATTTTCCAGCCCCAGTTCACTAAGTTCACCCATTCACTCATATATAACATTAAGACAAAATGTAGTTTGCTGAAATCCACGGTAGTTTGCAAATTCTTTTCTTTCTAATGATTCACTTCCACATCACACCAACTACAGTAGACTCTCAGTTAACTGGCACCCATGGGGATTGGTGGTTGCCGGATAAATGTACTTTTTGGTTGCTTGAGAGTTACCATTAAAAATAGGGTTGATTTTTGAGAGTGAGTTCCGGTTAACTGAGAGTCTATTTATTATTTCTTCGATTTTTTTTGCTGGTTAGTTGAGAGTGCTGGTTGCTTGAGTTCCAGTTAACTGAGAGTCTACTATATATGCTTGAACTGCTGCTCTTTTGAATTCAGCTGTGAAACAGGAAGGCTACTGGGCCAGCTCTGCATCAGTGGGCCATTCTTCTTCTATCAGAAACTTTGCAACTTTTCTTTTGAAAACCTTGACCAATAGTCTTTCACAAAACGATCCCTACTTAGATGCTGTCCTGAGCCTCTTATGTTTGGCCTCGTCATATTTAGTTTCTCCTTCATTTGAAAATGTATGATTTGAATGTGCTTATTCATTAATATGTCATTTTTATATAAAAAAGTATGAATCGGTTTTATTTATATGGATACGTAATTCTGAAAACTGCAGAATCTTCACGATTTAATTTTTTCAAAAGCGTAATGCATTGTTTTAGATGTTTATTTCAGGAAATTCTCTCCCTAATATATTATTCAGGAAAATTCAGTTGTCGGAGAAAAAACTTAATTTTCCAGATTGCTTTTATAACATAAGATGTATATTATTTTTCTGGTTAATTAAAAGCAAGTTTAATATATTGGAAAAGTGTCCTCATAGATAATCTTGGAATAAGCATGTTTGAAACCCTATATAAGCTATAGGATGTTAGAGTACAACTACTTTGGAAAGTATGGAATTCCCCCTCCTTCTACATTAGCTATGAGGAATACATAGCCTACAAAATATCAGAATAGGATTGCTGGATCGGGCCAAACCTTAACTTAGTCCAGCATTCATTTCTCACAGTGGCCAGATAATGGGTTTGGGGTGTACACAAGCAGAAGGAAGACCCAAACCACTCTTCCAGTATTATTCCTTGTCAGCTTCTATTTGGGGCATATTGCCCCCAATTTAGAGATAATATTAAGTCTAAGACTGATAACCTTCACGGACCTGTTCTCCATGAATTTATCCAGCTCCATAAAGCCATCCAAGTTAGCAGCAATCACAATATCTTGTGCTAATGAATTTCACCAGTTAATTTTGTATGTAATAGCACACCGGCTTCAGTTTGATCCTTATCATCATGCTAAATTCACATTAAGGGGTAATTGAAACTAGAGAATAACAAGGCCATCTTTTTGCTGAAGAAGGTGAGCAGAGGGTAGAGTGTAATCCTATTAAGACAATAGGGTTAGATCATTATTTTGCTCTTTTGAGGAACTGCAACCTAGGTATCATTTGCTGCCTTGGAGAAGGAAAATATTTTCAAATTAAAATGCCTTTTGGCACTAGACAAGAGTCAGCAGCCTTAAGTGTCTCACAACCCACTTGACTACTGGAGGATTGAGTATGTTCTTTCAAATAATAAGACTTTAATAATCCTTTATATGTGATTGTACATTGTTCGTTGATCAAGGAGGGTTGTTTGATAAGCAAGCACAACTGCAGGTCTCCCCCTCCTCCACTTTGGAGCAGCTGTTGGCACTTGGACTAATCAAACCCTAAAGTGAAGAGACAATTTCCCCTCTTAGTTGCAGAGGTTTAGCAGTGAAGGACAAGGATTAGGTCGGAAGCCTGGATCTCTCTTTCTGCTTGCATTTACTTTGCAGTAAGCTCAAAGGATTAGAGTGAAAGGCTGCTGTCCCCCTAAAACCAGACTAGCTGATTAACTGGAGGGAAGGGAAATAAATGATCAGAGAGAGGAAAGAATTTCAGCTTGTAAACAACAAGCTTGCTTTCATTGTCCTCATGTTTGTTGGTGAAAGAGTACTAGCCAAAGTGGTAGATTTAGAATATTTCTCCTGAACCTTGGTTGGAAAACATCAGTCTCTGCTGATCATTCAAGTGGACTTTTAAAACACTCTGATCTCCCCCCATTCCACTTGGATTCTCCTGTTGGTATATTTTTTATTTTGTTTTTGGAGATAGGGCTATCTTTCATTAACCAACCTGAGTGAGAGTAGCTGGGTTGTGGGAAAATGGGGAGTTATCTGACGATACCCCCAATGGAAGAACTAAGCTCTTGGAAACACATATGGGAAAGAGGAGGGAGATCATTCAAGAGCACTTGAATGATCAGCAGAGAATCCTAGATTCCGAAAGATTTAAACCCATGCAGGTGTCAGCTACCAATCACTCTCCTGAACCAACCCCATGATACAAATAAAAAGGAATGCAACACTGCCCAGCCTCACTGCTGAAAACCTGTAAAACTCAGCTGTGGGAGCTGTGGAATTTATAGACATTCTTTCCTGCCAACTTATAGATGGGGGGAAAGTGGGTGTGGGCATGAACTACAGTATATGCCTTTTCCTGGGATCACCTGCCACACAGTCCATGAAAAAGATGCATTTGGGACTTCCGGTGGGAATATGGCAGACTGACCAGCTGTGCCCGTGAGCTCAGCGGGCAGAACTGGCATTGTGGCACTTTTTTGGGCTCAGGCTGGTTTCTCCTGAATCCCAGAGCGTTTTTCCGGATTAAGGAAAAAGCTTGGAATCAACCCATTCGTCCTCCGGATGGCAAGTTGCAGCCAGGAGATCGTGGACAGCGTGTGCAATCAATGGGTAAGACTTTGCCGGGAGGTTGGGAAGACATCATTTCCATGCCACACTGCAGCCCTTAAAGGGACATTAAGTCCAGCCACCCCATTTCTAAAGCACCCAATTTCTTTTTTTAAGTATTTGTACCCTAAGAGAGGCTTTCTACATTAAGGAGAAACGATCTCTTTTGGTGCTTATCGTTATTTTTGTGATTAATTAAAAAAATTTTTTTTTAAAAGCTTTGGATTTTGCTTTCCATCCCAAACTATGGAGGGTTGAGAGTATGTTATCATCTCCCTGTTATTATTTTTGCACTAATTCTGAAGATTTTGGCATTTTTCCTACACACTGAATCTGCCGTTCTGAACTTTCACTTTCCTGCCTATGCTTTCTCTGGGAACTGTCTGGTATCTTATCTTAACTCAGTTTGGTAATTTTCCATTGACTTTCACTTTGGCCAGTTAAGTATCTAGTGGGCACCATAATTTACTGCTTCAGAAATGAAGGATCTTAGCCAGGCTCTCTCAGACTTTCGTCGAGACATCAAAGCAGATATTAAGCAGATTCTTTCTGATTCCTGTCAAGTTATTCTGCAAGACGTTCGGAGCATTGTGAAAAATATGTGGTCTGAAATGTGCCATCTGGCTGGGGATGATGTGGATGAACCCGAAGAATCTAACAGTGATGGAAATGTCACTCCCGAGAGTGAGATTCGGGCTTCTGTTAAATTCCTGGATGAAATTGGCAATGAAATTGGCAATGCTGAATGGAATTTAAATGGAGAAATTGAGCTGCAAGACATGAGTGAATTTGACTTTCTGATGGAATGTTATGGAAAAGAAGTGGTGATTATGTATGGGAGGTTTTCTGAAGAGAGGTCTGTGTTTGTGAGGGGAGCAATTGGGTTGTTTGATTTCTTTAAGAAAATAGCTCTGTGCTTGTTATGGGGATATGTAAATGTCTTGGGTCTGTTTTGAAATGGGTTAAGGGACTAAAATATTTATCTGGATGGTCTTTTGGCTTTGAACGATTTTACTTTTCATTAATGATTGGGATTATGATTATTAAGGTTTCTTTTTATTCATGTTTTTTGTATTCATGTTTTTTGTATTATTTATTACAACGGTAGATAATTTACATGCTTTTTATTTTTGATCTTTATTATAGTAGACAGGAATGTATAGAATAGTAGTAGGAAGGGAACAATTAAGTAATTGTTAATTTAGGGGGGATGTTGATTGGGTGATTTATATATATTTGTTTTTCTTTTAATATAAAGGGAGGGAGCAATGGTATTTCCCATGCCTGGCATGGGAAGGAGGAAGGGATAGTTCCTCATGGGGGTGGCTAATCCCCTAATTTTAATGTCCTTCTTTTAATGAATGCCTTCGTCCATCTGGATTTTATAATTATTTATTGTATTGTATTATAGTGGTTTTTATATGTTTTTAGATTCTATTTTAATTTATTTATTGTGAACCACCCAGAGTTCCCCATGAGGGGAGATGGGTGGTCATATAAATTAAATAAATTAATAAATAAAATAAAATAAATAAATAAATAAATAAATTTAGTGATTTTTATAATGTGCTAAGGGGTTGAATTGTAGAAATAATGTGATTTTGGTTTAATATAGAGTAAAAGATTGATTGTGGGAAATGGCTGTATATCCTTGATGTTTAAAGTCGGAAGTCACTTCTCTTTGTAATCTATCGGGAAAAAAATTTCTCTTGTGTTTTCACACTTTTTAGTTGTTTGTTGTTTGTTGTTTTTCTGTATCTTTTATCTTTTTCTGAAATTCAACAAAATTCTTGTTAAAAAAAAAGATGCATTTGGTTTAGGCAAATGCAGACAGGTGCTGGCCTAGAAACCAGGAGACTGAGAGTTCTAGTCCCACCTTAGGCATGAAAGCCAGCTGGGGGACTTTGGGCCAGTCACTCTCTCTCAACCCAACCCACCTCACAGGGTTGTTGTTGTTGTGGGGAAAATAGGCAGCAAGAGTATTAGGTATGTTCACCACCTTGAGGTACTGTATATATAAAAAGACAGAAAATGATGATGATGATGATGATGATGATGATGAGGTATGCACCACTGCAAGCTCTGTAGAGCCTTTTTCCTTTGAATCCAAAGTGCTGCTCAGCCCCGGTGTGTGTATGCATGCATATAACAACTACTTGGGAGTTTTGCTTGTATTACTGAAAAAAATCTAACAGGTGGCTTATCAAACCATTAGCATTTTGGCAACCCTCCAACCCTGGTGCCCTATGGACAGTTACAGCTTCTCTTGCAACTCCTTGCCAATGTAACCAAATGCTGGGAATTTTGGGAACTGAAGTTCAGGGTACCTGGGAAGCAGCTGGTTGAGGAAGCCTAGTCGGCTGTACGACACTGCTATTACTCACATGTAAGGACCGTTGGCATGAGAGCAGCAAACATAAGGAACAACATGGAAAAAAAGAGGAAGCCAGAATTGCTCAGGACTTTCTTTGCTTCATTTCCAATCCCCAAATACAGCAAGCCTATCAGAAGTCCAATTCCAATGTGTGATGTCACCCGCAGATGTGTCAGGACCTGTTAGGAAGGAAAATTATCTTTGGGCTAAGAATATTTTTGAGTTGGCAAATCCTGTAGCCTGCTAACTTCTATACATATACACCACTCTGAATAACAAACAGCACAATATCTCTGTATAGTGTAGAAGCGAGAATGCAAATAGTTTTCTAAAACAATGCAATTTTTGTACTAGTCTAGCCTAAGAGGCATCTTAGATGTAATGCTTCCAGTTAATGTTTCCAGTTAGTGAAAAATTAAAGTATCTTCCTAAATTTTCCAGCGTGACAAATGAAGACCCCTTGAGGAAACAGGATGTATGCATGCAGGTCTCACTAACAAGGGAAAAGGAGGAATAGATTTGCATAACAATCTGATATGAGACAAAAGTGAGGGACTAGTGGGAACAGAAAAAAGAAAGAAATATACTTGGGAAGAGAATACAGGGCTGGACCATGCATTTTGCTACAGTTCACCTTTATAGTTTTAATTCCATAAACTTCCCAGTATTTTGTGCTCATTCATTAATGTCAATAGGGACGGGCTATAAGGGAACAGGACTGAAGACCTCCAAGAGTGTGGATGAAGCTACAGAGGGGGTAACTCAAAGAGTTGGAAAAAGAATCAGAGGTCTGAAAACTAATAATGTGCTTAGTAACAGCTTTATGTCTGTATTTCCCTTCACATCTCCTGACTTTTGAGGCCTAGTGGTTAAATTATGCAAGACTGAAGGAATCAAACATATTTTTCTTTTATTTTATGCACTTAATATGGGTAATGTGGCTTCATATGTCAAAACTGATCATTTACAATGTATTTTTCTTTTTAATACTTACCGAATCCCTCATTATGGTGAGAAAAGTTCTTTTAAACAGAATGCAAAACTGAGTAAGACAGCTGGCTGAGAAGCTATGACAGCCTTCCATGGATGAAGAATCCTGGTGCAAAATATGAAATGAATGAATGAATTTCATCAACATTGTCAATGAACGTAACACTGATTCTACAGATTCACTGTCTAGCATTTGGGTAGGCATTGTATTGACTTGGTTTGCTGCAGTTGGTTCTCACTGAAGGGCACAATCTTAACTAAAAAAATGAGCTGGCTCGGTTATATTTGGGACAGTTGAAATCCCATTCCATCCACTGACTCTAAGATATTCTAGCAGAAAGATAATGTAGTCAAATAATGAAATATATGGGCAACATGCCAAAATGAGGCCAGGAAAAGAACCAAGCCCAGCCAGGCCAGAAAAACATCCACAAAGCTGGCACAAAATCAGGCCAGACTGGGCTAGACCGACATTGGTATTAGCTGACTTCTCAGACGGCAGAAAGCTAACGTAAGCCATTTCCAACTTACTGAATCTAACAGCAGCTCCCCCACTTCTGGGCTGCGGGAGTGATGTTTGACCTGGATTCAGCACACAGTCAAATACTGTAATTTAGCTCAGTGAGGCTTTGACCATTTGGATTATTAGAATTGATTGCCTAGCATCAGGACTTGATTTTAATGGAAACTAAATTGAAATACTGTATGACAGACCTGACTCAAACTTACAGTTTAAGATAGAAAAAGATCTGTTGAATCAGATGAAAGGTCCAGTCAGTTCATCTTCAACTTTCTAAACAGAACTCAGCTACTTGCTGAGTGTAAAATCAATAGCTCTCTCTTGAGATATAGCTCCTTGTCAACAACAGGTATTTAGAGGAACACTAAACATAGCCTTTATTACTAATAAGCAGTGATATATTTATCCATGCATGAGAAGTCCTTTCTTAGTCTGTCTCAGACTCGGTTTCTCTTCTGTTTCAGGTGAGAAAGATGTTTCAGAGAAACACCATAAATGCTCTGAATAAAATATTTCACATGGTATCAAGATTCAACATATTAAGGCTTAACACTTAAAAATAACTTTGACAGGCACATCAACTATAATCTTAAATCATGTCACTTCCTTTGGGTTTCACCAGACTTTAATGGACAGGGTATGGAAGAAAAAACTGAAATTAAACTCAGTGTTACTAATTCCAGGGACTGGATTTCAGACATAAACCTATTCTGGATGGACTGGCATTCCCACTTAAAGAACAGTTGGCAGCTGTGGATGCTCCTGGATCTAGCATTCATGCTGGACAGCCACATGACATCTGTGGCATGGGGGTCCTTTTACCAGTTTTGACTGTTAAATCAGTTGTGCTTCTATCTGGAGAATAAAGACCTGGGATTGGTAACACATGTACTAGTAGTCTCAAAATTTTATTATTACAATCCATTCATTGTGAGGTGAACCTTGAAGATGGTCCTAAATTGCAGATGGGCCAGAATTTGGCACTAGAATTTGGTGACAGTTTATTTCTGCAATGAAAAAGTTACATTGGTTGCTGGTTGTTTTCTGAGCCCAGTTCAAAGTGCTCACATTGGTATACAAAACGTTTAACTTGGGGCAAAATTACTTGAGAACCACCCAGATTTCTGTATGATCCATCCCACAGCAGGGCATCTCTTTCAGGTCCCATCAGAGATACCTAAAACACTAATCATGAATTCTGCTTTTTTTTTTCCAGAATGGGTTTTTTATTGTGGAACTAACTGCTAAGTCAGGCTCACTTTTTATTATAGTTTAGGAAAATAATAATAATAATAATAATAATAATAATAATAATAGCAGCCACCCAACTCCCAGCAGAAGGAAGTGCTTAATACTCAAAGAACTCCAGTAACTGACTTGATCTTCTTTACTTTGAATTACCTCCTCTGATGGTCTGTGCCATAAAAAGGGGTTAAGTTCATTTTCTCCTTCAGAGTTTCTCTTGTAATCTGCATCACACATTCTCTCTTGCACAGCTCTCACAAGCCTACTATTCTGGTCTCCATATTCACCAGAGGCAACTTCCATCACTAAACAGGTAGAAGAAAATCATTTAATCCATCTACATGGAAGAATAAAAGCCAGATAGATACATGAAGCATTATTCCTAGTTGTCAGGTATGCATACAATTGTGGAGTTTGCCAACCATCAGGACAAAGTGCAGCAGTGTCTACAGAACTTCCCACTTTCATCAACATGATGAAAGCAGCATTGCAATGTTGTGCCATAAGCTCCACCCATTTGGGCCATACATGTGATAGATTGCATCATAATGCTGTGACATCAGAAAAGGGTCAGGGCTTGCATCATAATGCTGTAACATCAGTCTGACTGCCCTTGGCCCCCTATGTCCATTGTCAAAATGGCTATTGCCATTTGAAAGCATTTGGCATGCATTTGAAAGCAGTGCTGTAAACACAACTTTTTATGCCATGCAATTAATGATCATTTTAATTAAGGCTAATATCCACTGGAATTTTATAGATAGGAAACTGAGTTCCATCTTACATAATAAAACTATACTGTCTGCTGTTTCAACATCTAAGTCAGCCACTTAAGCACGAGCTGTATCTTGGAATTAGAAACAGTGCTTTGGAGTACATGGCAGCCATTGCAAATTGAGAAAAACAGCAATTCCAAAGATCTGAGAATCAGATAAGGAATCAGAAAATACTTCCTGCAGCTACAGACATAGAAATATATGCGAGAGGTCACATACTGATCCTGCATGAGTGTAGATTGTTCAGATGATATGATTAACCTGAAAGTTTAGGGGTACGGCTATCAATATAACCCTGAAACCTAACCCTCCCCCCTTGTGTTCATTTGTTGTGGGCATGTTATTTGGACAAAGTATGTGAAAAGCAGCTAACTCTATGGAGAGGAAATAGAGTTAAAAAGCTGCACAATTTCTGAAATTGTTTAAATTGATTAAATAATTTTAAAGATTTATGCTAATTAGGTTGTTAGCATGCCCATCATTTTGAATTACAAATTCAAAACAAAACAAAAAAAAACCTTCAATATGTTATTCTTTGCCCCATATGAATATGTCCAAAATAAAATTATCCCACAAATAAAGCATGTCCTGGGCTTCTGTATTTTTAGCCATAAAAGAAAAGGAAGAATTTCAGCAAATACAGCTCTGTTGTATTTTACTTGCTCTCAGTTTTATTTCAAAGGATTTTTTTTTTAATTTGTACTGGGTTTGGTAAATCTATCTACCACTAGAGGGTATAAGGTATCAAGAAATAGATACCATCTAATTACTATGCATATGTACTGTACATACATACAAGTTCAGTATCATTCCCAAAAGCCTGTGAAAGAAAGTGAGAAACTCCATCGTTTTGCTCACCAAAATCTGCTGGATTGTGATACGTTGGACAATTTAAACCCAAATCTCTCAAATAAGGGACTAAGTTTAATACTTTCCCACGGTAAATGCATTGTCCTTGGCTCAAGACACAGAGCTGAAATAAAGAAGAACAAGAAATGATGAAGAACCTTCCTGTCTAACTATAGAATTATGGTATGCAATTCTATCATGAAAAATGTTATCTAGGGAAAAGGAGTAATTAAGATTGACACAGTGAAATCTCCAGGATGCTAGTACACTTACCAAGAAGCAATAGGATTTTGCAGTACATAGTCTCAGTTTCCAGGTTTAACTTCTGGAAGATATTTCTAGTATTTTAATTTATTAAACTGTCTCCTCATACACACAAAAAACACCTATTTTTCTCATGCCTAGCGTTGTTGTTGCTATGGAATGTTACATAATGTTACATATTTTTTAATTCTGTAAACTGCCCAGAGTCACCGTGTGTAAGTTGGGCGGCCTTATAAACCTGTTAAATAAATAAATAAATAAATAAATAAATAAATAAATAAATAAAATCAGCATTTTTTTCAAGTGTAGCTTTAAATCAGTCCTAAACCTTAATTAACAAACATTATTTGTTACACATGTTAGCATGCACGCACTATTATACCACTGCTAATTTAAGGTTATCTCTAATCCCATTTTTCTTATCACAAATTTCCTAAATACACAATCTCAATGTCTTCAATCTCTCAACAATTTCCTAACTCCTCTACATTCTATTTTAATTGCTGACAAATTTCAATATGTTTAATACTTTTATTTGATTACACATGGATTATTAATTTTAATTTTATTTTGATATGAATTAATTAAATGTTAAGACTAAGCAGATCATGGGCAATCTACCTCAAAGAGTTACTTCACCACACAGAGATGTTTTGCCCTACCCTCCCAGAACTACATTTGCCCACCTTGATGAGGCTGACCTATCTCAATCAACAGACTTAATGAACAGCAGCTATTGTCATCAAGCAAAGCACCTGTTCTGCTCCTTTGAAGAAGAACAGGGCACCACTTCACTCCATGGAGACATTTTGAGGAGATATTCCTTAGACATCCATCAAAATAAAGTACATCTGCATAAACCTACTACATATCATATGTGGTATGTAACAAAATCCAATGTCTGAGAAAGGTTGAGTGAGAGTTAAAAAGCTGCATGAATGGAAATGTGTATGAACTCTGCAACATCTCATGTTTTATTCTTGTGCTAAATGATAAGACAGGTAGATCTTTAAGGGAGCACTTCTCTTTGTTGATATCTGACCAAAGAAGCCCTTTCAAACCTCCTCTCCTTGTGAAATGAAACATCCCCACTTATGTCCAGCAAAGTTGGACGGCTATTTTCACTCAGCTGCTATTCACAAGGCAGATCTGATGAGTGAGGCAGATTGGCCCTGCCTAGACTTTTTGTGAAGGCAGAATTTTACCGCATCAAAGTGCTACAGAGGAATTCTGTGAGGAAAAGCACCTTATTAAAGCAAATTACCTGTGATTCGCACACTCCTAATAAATGCATTTACTACAATGTAAGCATTTTGAAGGAACAGCTGGCAAGAGATAAGTTAACTTCCCCACAACACTCTGTTCTAAACTGATTCCCAAAGTAATTCAACTGCATTGACTCATACATTTCTGCAAGTGATGTTTCAAGAGGCCCCAAGAAAACCCAAGATGTAATCCATCACCTATGGGAGGTTGCCACTAATACACAGGTTTTCCCTGTGAATGCATCACTGGAAATTCTCAAGATGCATCACATAAAAACAGAGATGTGTCCAAATACAAAAGTTTTCCATATGAAAGGATAGTTAGCCATGCAGTCATTTTCAAGCAAGTAGTATCCCAAAGTGTTTTTGAGGTAGCAACATCCTGTGTGAAGACCATGTAGAATGACCATAGAATTGGACTGAGCCCCAAACACCTGAAAGTAGCATTTCTATATCTACTCTTAAACCCTGGACTTCCTTTCCTCCCAAGTTTTAAAAACCCTCCAAGGCTGCCATTTTACTGAAAATGTTATAACATCCATTCTCAAGTTAAGCTTTTGGAAAATAAATTTCTGTGATTCTTTGCTTACTCATTACTCTGACAGATTATTTCCCCAGTGTTTAACACTGATGCCTTCCCGTATCTAAGGTAGGGAGGCACATTACTTAAAACATATCAAGAATTTTAAAACAGGAAACTTATGCAGGAAGGCAAACCAAGACTAAAATCCATTTTAGCTTGAAACTCAAACTTGGAAGCTAACTACTTCACGTGTTAATACATTGCACACAGTATATGTAAATTGTGGTTTAGGAAAACAGATGGCCTCTGTGATTTATACATTAATGCTTGTTAATGTGTGACTGCCTCCAGAGAGTCCTCTAATGATGAAGAGAGGCCTTTTCAAGAGCAGGACCTACGTGGCTCTGACACTCTGTATACCAGGGCTTTCCAAAGTTTTCCCGCAGCGACACACCAACTTCCGTTGGTGTGTCGCCGTGGGAAAACGCGGAAGTGCCGCCATTGCGGCAGCGCGCAAAAACCCGGAAGCGCTGCTGCCGCTTTCGATTTTTGTGTGCCGCTGTTGGTATGTCACCGAGGGAAAACCAGGAAGCGCCGCCGTTGCGGCAGCACGCAAAAACCCGGAAGCGCTGCTGCCGCTTTCGGTTTTTGTGCGCCGCCGTGGCTGTGGCGCTTTCAGATTTTCGCGCACCGCCGTTGGCGTGTTGCTGCGGGGAAACCCGGAAGCGCTGATGGTGCGCCATCAGCGCTTCCGGGTTTTGACGTGACACATCTGGGCCCCGCAGGCGACACACTTTTGTGTCGCGACACACAGTTTGGAAAGCTCTGCTGTATACATATACATATCAAAATAATACCTGATCGAAGAGTTCAAAGAGTTTGGCGCTAGGCTGATGGATAGTGCAGATGATGGACCGGCCACCCTGGGCTAAAGCCTTCATCAGAGAGACAACTTGAAAGCAAGATGAACTGTCTAGGCCACTGTGGAAAAAACAAAGAAAGCATAGTTTGTCAGCTTCTGTTCTTCTAATATTCAAAATTGACCTTGGAATTAAATCAAGAGACTTCCCAAGGGTAATCTTTGATTCTTTTTTTTCACATTTTATCTTGTATCATTTACCAAGTTGCTATTACCATATTCAGTGCACCAAAATGTGCCCTTGACTACCTCATCTGCCAGTGATGTATGTATGTTTGTGTGTGTGTGTGTAACATTTTTTTCACATATCTCAGTACATTCAATTTTTGAGTGTCATGAACCCAGAGCAAATGCATCTCTCTCATTTTGGGAGCCTTTGAAAGGGCTGGCATACAGTTAGTTAATCAAAGTTGTTTGATAGGAGAGTACCTTTGTGAAAGTGCTCAAGTGAGGTATCAGAAAAACAGGAGAACTCGTGTGTTTCATCTTGTAAACCAGGGCCCTGCAGCCTTTTTGGGCTGGTGGTTTGCCAATCCACAGAATGGCTTACAGAAGGTATAAACAATTGCAAAGCATCTGTTTATTACAAAGCTACCTGCAATCTCTCTAGATCATCCTCATGCAATTTTAGATATTGTTTCTGTATTTTTTAAACTTCAATTGTTGTAACCCGCCCAGAGTCCCTTGCAAGGGAGATGGGCGGGGAATAAATTGAAATAATAAATAAAATAAAAATAAATGCTGCCTACTACCTTTGCTTATGTTGGTCCTTTTTCCAGAGGAGAAACAAAGCCCCGGGCTGGAGCTACCCAACACTTTTATTTCCTAAAATTTTGTTTTACATTTATTGGGGGCCCAGAGACACTCTTGAAAATGTAGGAGGCTGGCCCTTTTGCTTTACAGTATGCTGGGTTATCATTTTTTCTAATTAAAAATGGCTTTTAAAAATGTCCAAAATCAGGGAGGCTGGCCAGTGACAAGGAATATGTCCATGAACCTCCTGGTATTCTCAGTGCCAAATGGTTATTGTTGTTTTTTGTTGTTGTTAGATTTGTAACAAATTCCAGGACCAACTCATGAAGTCATGGGGAGCAATGGCTCGTAGCCTTGATGGCAGTGTGACTGCCTCTGAAGGCCATCTGCTGGGAGAGTAGTGGGCTTCCTTGTGCAGTTGGTTGGCCACTGTGAGGACAGACTGCTGGACAAGATGGGCCAGGGGTCTGATCAAGCAGGACACTGCTTATGTTCTTATGTTCTACACCTTGTTTTCCTTATGGAGCTCAAGGTAGCATACATAGCAGTAGGGGACCCCAGTTAAATGCAGGATTTCACAACCCACAGCTATGTACACTGTGCTTAATGAAGAGATAAAGGATGGATTAACACACTAATTCACTGCTGACATTTTATTTACCTGATAGGAAGGCAAGGTCTTGTTTTCAAATAATTGCTACAAGTGAGTGGAGGTACAAACAGTTGCATATAGTAGTGTCTCCTGAAAAATATGGATGCCTCTGGCCTTAAATTCAGGATTATCTTCCTTTCAGGTAAATATAATACATGTATGCACAAAGTGAATTTCCACTGTCAAAGGCCTCTATTATCTTTAAAAAGATCTATTTCAAATGTTGAATTAAAAACTTAAGAGGAAATTCTCCACTTTTTAATATGTTAGGTGTTAACTAAGAATAATAAACGTTTTAAAGCATGTTTATAATAATTGTCAGTCTTTACTCCAGAACACAAATTACCTGGTAGGTTCATCAAAAAACATAACTGGCGGGTTGTTCACCAGTTCCAAAGCAATCGCAAGACGCTTCCTCTGCCCTCCCGAAAGGCTTCCAGTGCGAGTACTGGCACATGATAACAAACCCAAAGCTGTCAGGATCTCATTCACCTATGAAGAGGAACAACATAATGGAAACTTTTCCAATAATTTCTATAATCATTTTCAACAGTACATGTCACAATAGTTGACCTCTGAGACATAACTGGGTTCCTGAGATTTGCTAAGAAAAATAGGGAAGTATCTGGGTATTTTATAAAATCTCCTAATATGTCAGTTCTTAAGTATTAGGAAGCACGTTGTTTAATATTTATTTTACCATGGTTCAACTCTTTGGTAATTTGCTATTCCTAATAGTTAAGGTTGTGAAGAAACAAGACTAAGCAGTCCTCTTTAATGAAAACTATGATCCTATTCTACTTTCATCTATGTACTACAGTATATACTCTGGTAGGGTTCCAATTTATCATTTACCAGAGGCCCCTTCCTCACTTCTCATCTAGAAAACAGAGGAAAGATTGGGGCTACCATATTTGGACTGCAAAAATCTGGTTGACTTCTAGATTGCAGTAGAGTGTTAAGTGACTTTGTGTCCCTTTACTTCCATCTTTACCTGTACTTTTCCAGCTCAGTTATAGTAGCCCTATGAAAGAGGAATCCCTCATACCCTAATTAGAATGTTTTGATTTATTTGCACTTAAATTTTAGATAGATGCCAACTTTTCTCTGGAAGATATATCCTTAAAATATATATATTTTAAAAAATAGTGAAGATTGCATTTTTTGTCCATGCACATCTTCCATGAAGATCCATTTGACTTCTTTCTGAGTAAATATGCCCAGGTCTTCAGCTTTTACTGAAAAGATTCTAGATGTGCTAAATGTTCCATGCTATGCTTTTTAATATGCCTTTGCCTCATGCATTATTATTTTCATGATTAGCATTGCACTATATCCCATCTTTTTCCTGGTCCAATATCTTAATCACTATACCACATTGGCTCTTCAATGAAGTTTTAACAACATGCCTTTAAAAGCATCTTTTACCATAAAAACAAACCCTGAGTTACCAATCTAGCTAAGAACCTAAATATCATGTTCAATGAAGCATTCCTGTCATTGCACAAATTCTTCTATACTACATTTCCCACTTGTTCTTCCATTCAGTCATTTCAAGCTACTGATTTTAATTTCATAAGTTATATGCAAACTGGGTATCCTTTTCATTCATCATTTTTTAAATCTGGCCAGAAAAGAAAAGAAAATGTCCTGTAAAATCTTCTAAATGTACTGCTTTCAGACATAAAAATAATACTTTCAGGTATTAAAAGTATACTGTGTTTTCTTATACAAGAAAATAGGTGCCAGGTTTTAAGTCAGAATAAAGTAATGCACATACCATTTCTCTCCTGCCTTCATCTTTTTCTTGAAGTTTCAGGTGAGCAGACACCTGAAATAGTAGAATATTATCCTTAAGATTTGGGGAGCTCATTCATGCAAAAAACTTACACAGTTTCTATCATGCAGTATAAGTCTTTTGCAACGTATATGGCTGTTTCTTTAAAATACAGATCCAAGCTATCATTGTATGGAAACCGGGAAACAAATCCTTAAGAGATGAAATATTATCCACAGTTTGGGTTAGGATAAATATTTGTTAGGGTAATGTGAGAAGCTTGCAGGTATTCACAAAGAGAAAAAAATCCACCTTTGACTGAACCATCCTTTCAAGAAACTACTTGGAAACATTTGATCTGAAAATTATATTTGTATTCTAATAATTCTGCTTAGGAAAATAATATTTTCCAAAGTTCTGAATGCATTTATGGATACTAACCACAAAAAAGAAAAAGAAAATATTTTATTTGATTCTGTTGCAATTCAAGAGAACATAGTTCAAGACTTGCAGGTCTTGATAAAACTCTCAGGCTGAGATCTGCATATCATTGTTAGATTTATCTGTTCAATTCAGCATCTGTGACACAATGCTCAACGAGGCCAGACATTAATTTCAGATTGAATGCTTGCTTAGAAAGGACATACAATACCTGGTCAACAAGATACAGTCAAGGAAGTTTTATTTTGATTATTTCTGAGACCCCCAACATGATAGAGAAGGTGACAACGAACTGGCAATAGAGATATGAGTGGGATATCATTAAAAGAGTCACTCTGAGTGAGATGGGCAGCGACTAAATTTGAAATATAAATAAAATAAAATAAAATAAAATTGTATGGCTGAAAAGAACCCCAAGGTTATTCAATAGCCACATGCAATGAAGGCAGCACACTTTCTCTTGTGTCTAAAATATGAACATGATGCATAAACTGAGCTTTGGTGTTGTAAGTATGGGAGAAATAGGATGCTGGAAGGTCACATTTATTAATAACCTATACCACTGTAATAAAATTGTGATTTGCCCAGAATGTACTGATTTGGGGTAGCATATAAAGGCTCTAAAATGTGTAAACAAACAACTGGATTCCAGTTGCTTCTCTAATTCTTTAACTTGAAATCCACTCTCTGTGAATGTGCAGATCTTGTGATTTATAATATAGCTTCATAAAAGTAGCTTTTAAAAAAATCACCAGTTTCTTGCTTAAAGATTCCTTTCTTCCAAGAAAGCTCAGTGTACAGTTTATAATCTCCTAGCCATTCTTTTTTTTTTTTTTTTTTTTGGGGGGGGGGAGATTAACCAATTGCTGGGCAAAGGGTACAATCTGTCCACCAGTCCTTCAGCAAGACAAATTTATGAATGGAAGATTTTCTTCCCCATGAATTGGGATGGCAAATTATTGCTGCCCATAATTCCTCTTGATCCTTTTCATGAATGCACCTTATTTCTTTTCATTCTCTTTGATGATGCACAAATCATTGCTGCATCACCTGGGAAGCAGCTAATTCATTAAAAAGCAAAACTGTATGTTGTATAGATGTTGCTGCTGTTGATAATAATCATACCATCATAGCTTCTTGGACAGTAAGATGTGGAAGCAGCATGTCATCTTGCATAATGTAACAAGACACTTTGCGGAAAGAACGCAAATCACGATGTTGTCCATTGATGAGAATCTCTCCTTTCATCCCAGTCTCCCTGAAAACAAGATAAGAAAACAGCCTAATTTTTTCTTCATGATCAGATAAAGCAGGCAAGCCTGCACATTCAGGTTTTTCACAGTACAGGAGTCAATTTTATTTTAGCATATGCAAGTAAGCATGAAGTGTGAAATAATTATTATCAGGGTCTGATACACCAACAGTTTTATTGTAGTCAAGCCCTCCATTCACAAATTTTATTTATTTATCAAGTTTGTACATATGCAACTATCATATGCAAACTAACCCTCATAATAGCACTCAGTGTTGGATTTATATCTCTGAAGTTCCTGAAAGAGTAATGCACTTTGACTGACAATAACTTCACAATTAAAAGTTAAGTGCATTTAATATAAAAATTTAAACAATATATCTAATGAAAATTAAAAACACAATCTGCAAGATAAGATCAGGATGACGGTGGTGCTAATATAAGCTGAAGTATTTCCCACACAGAGCAGTATTACATAAAATTATTTGATCAAGAACAAATATTCAGACATAGGGCCTTTTGCAAATGAGAGGCTACAAACTAACATTCAGAGTTTGCCAATCTACCCATTAGCCAGGTGCAATCACCATCTTTACCAGGAAGAGCTGTTTATAACATAGACACAGGGAGATACCCCAGCCTCTCCCTTTTGGAGATACTGTAGAAGGTTTGAGACCTTTTTGAAACAAAGGCAGAAGTCAGAACTGGAAGAAGGAAGAGACAAAGAAGGGGCACTGAGACTGGGGGAAGGACTGGGGTTCTGCCCATCTCCCCAGCAACTCTAGAATTAACTTACAGGAATGCCCAGAAAGTGAGAAGTCCAAGAATAATTGAGAAAGGGAATATTTATTTCAAGAAACTGTTATTCCTAAAAAGACTGGTAAAAACATTTGGTTAGGAATCTTGTGTTAAATTTAATCTTTGTTTAATTGTGCTTTGCTAAAGTCTCCTGTCTTTCATTTCTCTATACAAAGTAGTGTATTTATGAACTTATAATATTTCTGTAGAATTTTTATTCCTAGGTATTAGGCGCCAATCTCTTTAAAGAGAGGGCTTTTCTTTTTTCATTTGTAGCAAACCACCACCATCTTGTGATCTACCTGGAACATTTATTTTGCATTTTATCTTGCACTATCTTGTGGATTTTCTGTTTAGTTGTTGACTCTGATCAAGGCAACTCTGTATTTATCTTCTTTAACAGGAAAGGGTTGCATCTTCTAAATTTAAAAAGATTAGTTACACATTATCTTTTTTTCCTTTCTTTAAATTTTGTTTGGGTTTACTTCTCTCTTGGAAGATTGATTTATCTCCCCTAAACCTTTTATTAGAGGTTATTTTATACAACATAATAGTGAACTCAAAAAGAAGAGTCAAGAAAAAACACAAGCTATTTTGGATGAGATAAGGAGAAAAGAAGAATTAAAGAAATTTCCAGATAAGTTAAGTATTTCTCAACAAATTAAGCTTTTAGAATGAAGTTAAAAAAGGTGTGTTAAGATGGGAGAAACTACAACTTTCATTGCTGAGGAGAATTTCTGTGATAAAAATGAATGTCTAGCCTAGAATGATGTTTTTGTTTCAGACAATACCTGTTTTGACAACTGTGGCAGAAGGATATGTCTAAATTTGTGTGACAGAGGAAAAAAACACAAGTTTTTTTCACAACAACCATAAGGTATTACAAGATGCAAAGGAAAGGAAGGATTGGGCCTACCTGATTTGAAATTGTATTTTGCAGCTTGTTGTTTGGCTTGGATGAAAGAGTGGGTGTTGCTGAGAAATAGAAGACTTTTGGAGTTAGAAGAACACGACCTGAAATTTGGATGGCATGGATATTTCTGGTATGACAAAGTCAAGGTTAATGTGGATTGTGTTGGACGTGCCATATTGAGAATATGGGATAGATAGAAACCCAGGTTGTGCCCGAAAACACCTTTGTGGCTCTCAGCACAAGAAGCATTTTATAGATGAGAAATAATAGGCAAACAAAAATGGCTAACTTATTTATTTTATTTTATTTTATTATTCAAATTTATTCCCCGCCCATCTCCCATACAAGGGACTCTGGGCGGGTTACAATAAATAAAAATTTAAAAACTATACAAAATATCTAAAAACACAAACAAAACACAATAAAATAAAATCCAGGATGGGCTTGAACCCGCAGAATAGATAGTGGAGCTATGGGGCCAGCCAACCCCAGGAGGCACTACCACCTCCGTCGTCCCAGGCCAGGTGGCAGAGCCAGGTCTTAAGGGCCTTCCGAAAGGCCAGGAGGGAGGGGGCCAGTCTCACCTCCGGGGGCAGAATATTCCACAAGGTGGGCGCTATCGCAGAGAAGGCACGCCTCCTGGACCCCGCTAGATGGAATTCTCTTGTTGAGGGGGTCCGAAGCATGCCCTCTCTGCATGTACGGGTGGGGCGGGTCAACGTTATCGGGACGAGACGGTCCCTCAGGTACCCTGGTCCTATGCCATGTAGGGCTTTAAAGGTAATCACCAACACCTTGAATTGGACCCGGAAGCAAACTGGCACCCAATGCAGCTCGCGTAGCAGAGGTGTTACATGTGCCGATCTTCTGGCACTCATAACTGCTCGCGCCGCTGCATTCTGCACCAGCTGAAGCTTCCGGATACTCTTCAAGGGTAGCCCCATATAGAGCGCATAACAATAGTCTATACGGGAGATGACAAGGGCGTGAGTGACTGTTCGGAGGGCCTCCCGATCCAGGAAAGGGCGTAACTGGCGCACAACTCGCAGCTGTGCAAAGGCCCTCCTGGCCACGACTGCCACCTGCTCTTCGAGCAGGAGTCGCGAGTCCAGGAGGACCCCCAGATTCCGCACTGGATCCAAGTGGGGTAGTGCAACCCCGCCCAGAACCAAAGATGACAACTTCCCGGATCCAGGGGGGCCATCAATCCACAGCCACTCTGTCTTACCAGGGTTCAGTTGAAGCCTGTTGTTCCCCATCCAGACCCCCACAGCCTCCAGGCACTGAGATAAGGCATTGACCGCATCACTTACTTCACCCGGGACGGAGATGTATAACTGGGTATCATCAGCATATTGGTGATACCTCATCCCGTGGTGACGGATGATCTCGCCCAGTGGTTTCATGTAGATGTTAAATAGGAGTGGAGAGAGAACCGACCCTTGCGGCACCCCACAAGTCAGGGGTCGCGGGTCAGCTCTCTCCTTCCCTATCAACACCAACTGGGAACGGCCCTGGAGAAAGGAGGCGAACCAGCGCAAAACCACGCCGCCCGCCCCCAACTCCTCGAGCCACCCCAAAAGTATACCGTGGTCGACGGTATCGAAAGCCGCTGAGAGATCTAAGAGAGCAAGGATGGACGCACTCCCTCCATCCCGCTCTCGCCAGAGATCATCCATAAGTGCGACCAATGCGGTCTCCGTCCCATATCCCGGCCTGAAACCTGACTGGAAGGGGTCCAGATAATCCGTTTCATCCAGAATCCTCTGGAGTTGCAACGCCACCACCTTCTCAACCACCTTTCCTAAAAAGGGAAGGTGGGAGACTGGGCGAAAATTGCCCAGGATTGTAGGTTCCAGGGAAGGTTTCTTGAGGAGGGGGTGCACCAGCACCTCCTTAAAGGCAGCCGGGAACACCCCCTCACTCAAGGACGAATTAATCATCGCCTGGACCCAGCCACATGTCACCTCACTAGCTGATTTCACCAGCCAGGAGGGACATGGGTCAAGCTGGCATGTGGTGGCATTTACAATCCGGAGGATCCTGTCTACTTCATCAGGCGCAACAGGATCAAACTGTTCCCAGATAACGTGGTAAGTACGAGCCCCTGGCATCTCCCCAGATCTTGTCTCACGCTTGGAGTCCAACTTGGAATGAATCTGAGCGATTTTGTCCTCCAGATGCTCAGAAAACTCTTCCGAACGGCCCTGTAAGTGGGTCTCCCCCTGCTCCCGACCCAAAAGTGATCTTGTAATCTTGAAAAGGGCTGTTGGGCAGCATTCTGCGGACGCAATAAGAGCGGAGAAATATTCACGTTTCGCCGCTCTTACCGCCACAAGGTAGGCCTTAACTGCGGCTCTAGCTTGTGTTCGGTCAGATTCAGTCTTCGTCTTTCTCCAGCGGCGCTCTAGACATCTCTTAACCCTCTTCAAAGCCCTTAACTCTTCCGTGAACCACGGAGAGCAGCGGGTCGAGCAGGGCCGGAGAGGTCGCATAGGCGCGATCTTGTCCAGGGCTCCGGCCACTGCCTTATTCCAGGCTGCGGCCAGGACCTCCACTGGACCGTGAAGCAAGTCCTCGGGAATAACCCCCAGCTCCTTCTGAAACCTCACTGGGTCCATCAGTCGCCGGGGGCGGACCAATCAAATGGGTCCCGCCTCCCTGCGGAGTGGGGCAGCACAAGAGAGTCTCAGGGTCACCAGGGTGTGGTCTGAACATGACAATGGGGAAAGATGTAACTCTCCCCTCAGATCACATTGCCACTGCTCAGACAAGAAAACTAAGTCCGGGGTGAGACCACTGTCACGAGTCGGGTCACGAATAATCTGAGACAGGCCCATAGCTGCCATGGTAGCCATGAACTCCCGGGCCGCCTCCGAGGACCGTCCCAGAGACGGCAGATTGAAGTCCCCCAGAACCATAAGTCTGGGGAACTCCACCGCCAACCCCGAGACAGCCTCGAGCAGCTCAGGCAGGGAGGTTGCTACGCAGCAGGGAGGCTGGTACAGCAGCAACACTCCCAACTGTTCTCATGAACCCAACTTGAAAAACAGGGTCTCACACCCGGTCACTTGTGGAGCAGCGCCCCTGAAGGCCACAAGGGACTCTCGGATGACAACTGCCACCCCTCCTCCCCTGCCCCGGTGTCTCGGCTGATGCCACACCCGAAACCCGGCTGGGCATATCTCCGAGAGGGCTACTCCCCCCTCTGGGCCCAGCCAGGTCTCGGTAATACACGCCAGGTCGGCCCCCTCCTCTATGATTAGATCACCTATAAGGGGGGCCTTGTTGTGAGATACTAGAATTTTGCCAAGGGGGATGTAAAATAAAGTCAAGAGAAGAACTGGTAGCGGAGGGATATAGTTGTCAATGGTTTTCTTATTTACAGTTATTAGAAAGATTTAAAATAGACAAAATAATTTATGGTTTTGAACATTGTAAGACAGAATTTGAAACAGAATTGTGTACAAATGATGAACATGTAATTGCTAAATTGTATAAACTTTTGTTGATATTTGAAACAGAAGAACAAGTGAAAGAATGTATGATAAAGTGGGCTAAACATTTTTGTTACAATATACAGACAGAACAATGGGAAAATATGTGGTTGAAAGTATTGAAATTTACACTATGTTATAATCTTAAAGAGAATTTTTATAAAATGATATACCGTTAGTATATGTCACCACAAAAATTGTCTAGAATGTATAAAGGCACTTCAAATTTATGTTGGGAATGTGAACAACAAGAAAGGACATTTTATCGTGTTTGGTGGACATGTAGAAAAGCTTTAAAATTTTGGATTCAAATACACAAACTGATTCAGAGGATTTTAAAGATTAATATACAATTGAGACCAGAGGTTTTTCTTTTGGGATTGATGGACAAACAGTTGGAAAAAAGTCATGGAACTTTGTTTTTGTACATGATAACTGCAGCAAGATTATGGTATGCACAAAGATGGAAAGATTCGGCACTACCTACAATGGAGGAATGGTTGAGGATGACGGAACTTGCTGAGATGGCTAAATTGACTTCTTTGATCAGAGAAAAGACAATATCTACATTTATTGCTGACTGGAAACCCATTATGGACTTTTTGCGTAAAACAGAAAAAAAATGAACTTATGATTTATGGTTTTGATGATTAGACAGGATAGAGAGTTATGTTGTAACCATAGAGTAAGAGGTAAATTTATCATTGTCCTTATAACTGCTGTAAAGAAGATTGGAAGCTACTTCTTTGTATCTTTTCTCTTTCTTTTCTCTTTTTCTTTTACTTTTTTTCCTGTCTTGCACTTTTATCTTTCTCTTTGATTTCTTTCTTTTTCTTTTCTTTTCCTTACTTTATATTACTTTGTATTAATTTTATCTTCCTTTTTAAAACTCTTTAATAAAATTATGTATGTATGTACATACGTATGTATGTATGTACTGTATGTATATAGGAAGATTGATTTATCTTCCCAAAGGGAAAGAAATGAATGAAATGTCTTAGTCACATGTCTCTAAGCTACATGGCCAAGAAGTGGGTTATAATTTTTTCCTTGTAATTGCGAGAGAGGCAGTACATGTTGCGATAGCTCTATCTTTCCCACACACCAGAGCTATGGAGAAGATGCCAGGTCAGGTGCCCCTGGAAAAAATAGATGATGGCAGAGGAAATGACCAAACTGCTTATGCAAAGCAGAAGGTGGGGCCAGGGTGTGAAGAACAGAGGGCTTCTGAGAGAAAGGTATGAGACCTCCAGCCTTCCACTCTATGAGCCCAGCTATTCCACCACAGGGCCTTTCTATACTTTAGACAGAAACCATTGTTCATATTTGCTAATTTGCTGGCGTCCTGTCGGGAAGTCAGCACCACCAGAGGAAAGGATCGGAGGAAGATCAAATGGCAGGCGGTGACGACGGACCCGGATGCAACAGCTACAGGATGTCAGCAGCCAGCTCAAGCATCCTGGGAATTGTAGTCCAGAGCCTGGAAGAGTTGGTTCCCTTACCCCCTCCCCATACGTGCGGTGAAAATGGTGATTTGTGAATTGTATAATTAAATGTATATATATGCTTGTAAGCCACCTAGAGTCCTCCATTAGGGAGGGGATAGGCGGGGTATAAATACCACAATAAATAAATAAATAAAAATAAATAATATTTATACTTGACAAAGAGATGCAGCTTATCTCATAAATATAAATTACATATATTTCCAAATATATATTTTTCTCACACAGTTCATCTGGGCAACACACTTAACACATCTTAGACATTGGCTGTAAAAACATGCATGTGTTTGTCTTTATACTTGTACACCTATATACCTGTATCCTGCCAGAAGATTCATAAGTGTTGACTTCCCAGCTCCAGAAGGACCCATAATTGCCACCAGTTCTCCACTACTGAACTTTCCAGAAATTCCTTTCAGCAAAGTCTTGAAACCTATACAAATGGAAGGAAGAGAGAGAATAAAACACCCACCTGTTTTTCTAAGATAGATAGATAGGTACCTTGTTACAGTCATTTTTTTTTTGCACCTTCAAGTCAGTGTTGACTCTTGGCAACTGCGTGGATGAGTTCTTGCAGGTTTCTTGGCAAGATTTTTGGAAGTGGTTTGCCATTGCCTCCTTCCTAGGGCTGAGAGAGAGTGACTGGCCCAAGGTCACCCAGCTGGCTTTGTGCCTAAGGCAGGACTAGAACTCAGGGTCTCCAAAACAAACAAACAAAACAAAATGTGGGACAGCAAGTAAAAACCACAGTAAAATTCAGTAATTATAAAACTTATGTGGTTCAGGTGTGATGCATTTTACAAAACTTAGCCACCCTAATGGAAATAAAAACTTAGCCATGTTAAAATAAATAAAATTACACTGATTGGATGGTAGCAACTGTAAATAAAACAGATCCAGATGGCCTGGAAATCTGACTAGATGGGTGTTATTAACTACAACCAAGCATCTTTGTAGTGGTTCTGGAACTCCTTCACCACAATGGCAAAGTCTTTGTCCATTTTTTTTCTAATATTTTTCTATGATTTTCTAATATGATTGCATCCGCTCCAGTCCAGGTTAAGACAATCTTTCAGTTTCCACAAAGAAACCTTCTCGTTACAGGCCTAAAGATTCTAGTGGTCTGGTTTGATAGGAAAGTTGTTGTAATAAAGCCATGCTGAAGACAGCTCCACCTACTATTTTTTCCACCTCCAGGGTAGCCCCATGCCCCAAATTACTTCCCATGTTGAACAGCTGAGGTCATGTATTGCCAGCTCAGCTCCATTTCAGCAAAAAACCTACCAGCTTAGCAGCTCTCCCTCATAGCAAGTGCTAAGGTTTCACAAAACAAAACAAAACCACCACATAAAATCCTGGGATGGGGAGTTGACCACTGATTGGAGCAGCATTTTTGTGATCTTGTATTGGTCAGGGGGAAGGGCTCATGTGCTTTCCTCAGGGTTTCAAATTGGTGGCGGTAAGGACACTCATGGGTCAGTTTTAAAAGGTTTCACAGAGTTTAGCGGAGGAGAATGATGACAATTCTTTACATTTTCCTTGTTCCTAGAAGAAAAAGTCTATTAATCTAGATTCCCTTAATCCTTTCCCCTCCCAATATACAGTATGCATCCAATATACTTTTGATCTGCCCTGGAGCATTCACCAAGACACACATCCTGGACACATTTGGGAGATGTATCAGAGGGTGGGAAGGGGAAGGATGGGGCCAGCAATGTCCATATTGCTACGGAAGGATATAATTGCATACAGCCAGTAATTGTTGTGGGTAAAAATTCTATACCATTTGATTAGCTAGTATTCCTTTTTGATTTTTAGAGTTCTATTAATAATAGCACTCATGCCCATTTGTCTACTTTTAGTAGTTAAAATACATTATTAGATTACAGAACTATGTATTATATCTTGATTCTCACTCATCTTGACTACAAAATCCAGGTGTGAAGACATTTTTCTCATATTTCTTCCCTTATTTTTGTCATTTTTGTTCCCTTTTTCCAGATTTATGTGAAATGGAGACTGGGAGATCTTAAATGTAAATGTAATTAAATGATTGAAGAATGTTAAAAGAGGAGATGGAATAAATACTATGTGGGTTCATCCCATTTTATTTCTGGTAAACATATTTTTGCATTATCTGTCTTGTACTACAACAGCAATAGAATAAGTCCCTTAAGAATGATTGTCTATCTCTAGCCTGAAGGAAGAAAAATACTGTGGTGAAGAAGATCCTAAGAAGAGGCTGGAAGAATGATTTGAAAACCGAATTTTGTATATTTTCACTGTGTGAAGCAACCAGGCTTTAATTTATGAGAATTCTAAAGTGAATAACAGGTCAACATATATTTTAGAAAGCTAGATGACATTTATCAGACAGCATGCTGTGACAGAATTATCTTCTTTTTCATCATTTTGCTCAGTTACTTTTCCCTGTCTTCTTAATCACCAAGCAAAGTTAGCTGAGCAAGCTAAAAAGAAAATGCCAGCCCATTGGCTAACAACTACAAAAGGGGTAATCTGTCAGGTTCTCAGATAGATTCAATGCCTGTTTCCTTATTACATTCAGCTATCAGAATTGTTTGGGAGGTGCAAAACATATACAGTACATTCTTAAAAATATTCCTACTACCACAAAGATGTTAAGTTTGAATACTAACAAGCTTTCCTTGAATGATGATTATTTAGATTTTCCCTGAGAATTTCAGTAAGGCTGCATTTTAATTTGGTGAATAGATTAATATGATGAATACAGCAAGCTATCTAGATCTGGAAAAGGCATAAAGGCACTAATATTTAGGACTGTGTGCGTGTGTATATAAATTAATACTTGTTTTTAGTAATCATTCTAATTCATTCAGGACATCTATATGGTCCATTTCATATATACCTACTGCTTTGTTACAAACCATAACTCAAAACTTACATTTTGGTTCTATTTTCATGGATCTCTTACAATTCAGGGCTAATTGCATAGGCATCCAAGGTGGGGGGCAGCAAACCCTGGGACTTATACACTTACATTTGATGTCAGGGCACAAGTAAAGGCAGGATTTGTATTGTGACATCACTACATACAGGCTGTCATTTTTCATCATTGCAGATACTTATGGCAATTTCCCACCTGTCAAAGCTGAAGCACTGCATAGCCCTAATATCTAGCTAAAATTAATCATAAACCTGCACCTGCACTTGCCTTGGGCTCAAGTAAGGACTAGAACACCATAACATTTAGTAACAAGACTATACCAATCTTCCTCTGTCTTACTAACACACTGAAATGTCCCGTGGTCAGTAAACCACAGCACCGTGGTGAGTTTAAAGTTTATAAACGACTGTTGATTTTTCAAAATACAGAACAAACTCCTACTCTGGAATTTCAGCTCACAGATCAACAATTTTTGTTGAATTCTTTTTTGAACTCAGTTTTCTATTGCAGCAAAACACACGGCTCAAATATAAAAGCAGAAACAAAGAATGATTTCAAAATATCTTCCAAACCCCAAATAAAGGGGAAAAAACCCACCCCACCCCTTGGCATCACAACCCCACCCGTGCAACCCTCAGTCACTCAAAGTTTGCTCACCTTTATTTTGCCCACTTTGCCTGCCCTTTGCATAGGGGTGTGAACAGGAGGATTATCTTTGAAAAATGAAATTACGTTGTACGGATTGGACTGTTAGAAATATGGGTTCAGAGAAATAATGAAAGTTATGTTGTAAACTTTAAGCAAGAGATTGATGCATACTGTTACTTATATCTGTTGTAAGGAGGGGTAGAAATAAATTCTTTTTCTTCCTTTATCTTTCTTTTTCCCTCTTTGTTTTTTCCCGCTTTTGACCTTAGTCATTCTTTTTTTTTCTAATTTTCCTTTTTCTAATTTTCTTCTTTTAATATTAGGTTTTGTTAGTTTTGTTTCTATTTTAAAATTTAACGAAGTTGTTTGAAAAAAAAGGCTGTGCTAAGCTTGTGGATGCAAGTGAAGAGCCTTTCCTCAAAGGACTGGGGCAACCGCAGCCTCCAGGAAGCCCCGCCTGGCTGCTTCAAGGCTTTTCCAGGCTTCTGCTGCACACACCCACATGCACGGTGGCTTGGTCTGGCCTCGGTAGAAGTTTTGGCTCTGCGAACCACCTACGCCTGCAGACAACCTGGGAAAACCTCAGCACTTTTTTACTTTTATAAAGAGATTCTTAGTGTACTTCCAAAATCCTTTTGAAAATGTAGCTGAAATGATCTTGGAGAGCCCTTATAGCAGAGCTTTCCAAACTGTGTGTCGGGACACGTTAGTGTGTCGGCTGCAGTGCCTGGGTGTGTCGTGCCTGCTGCTGCCTCCAAGCCTGCCCTGCCAGGATTCCGCGCAGGTCCTAGTGCCTGCCTTGTGCCTTGCTGCCTCCAAACCTGCTGTGATTCCACACAGGTCCTAGTGCCTGCCTTGTGCCCTGCTGTAAGAGTGTGTCGCGAAATGATGCCCTGCTGTAAGAGTGTGTCGCGAAATGATGCATGTCTAAAAAGTGTGTCACCAACATGAAAAGTTTGGAAAGCTCTGCCTTATAGTATATGAAGGAGAAATCCCTACTTCTCCTTATAAATACATTATTTCATTTGGTGGGATTACAAAGCCGGCCTAACACTATGAAGCATTTTATACCATGCTGCTGTATTAAGCTTCTGAGTCATTCCCTGTAACGTGCCATACAAGTATATTGGCACTGTTTTCTTTCTAAAAGGAAAGGGGACAAAGCAAATAATCAAATTTATTTATTTATTTATTTATATGTTAACTTGTATTACCGCTCCATCTCCCCCGAGGGGGACTCTGGGCGGTTTACAGTACAACAATTTAAAATCTTTAAAGGTAACTACAATTTAAAATACATTACAAAACTAATACATTAAATATAAAAATCCAATAGGCGATAGATGGTTCTCTTTAAAAGGGCTCTATGGCACTAGCCATCCCCAAGAGGAACTATTCCCATTCCCATACCACGCGAGGCGGCACAGCCAGGTCTTTAAATTCTTCCGGAAGGATAGGAGCGATGGGGCCTGTCTCACCTCCGGGGGCAGAATGTTCCAAAGAGTGGGTGCCACCACGGAAAAGGCTCGCCTTCTGGACCCCACCAAGCGACACTCCCTTGATGACGGGGTCCGAAGCATGCCCTCTCTACATGATCGAGTGGGACGGTTTGAAGTCATGGGGATGAGACGGTCCCTCAGGTAGCCTGGTCCCATGCCATGTAGGGCTTTAAAGGTCATAACCAACACCTTGAATTGCACCCGGAAGCACACTGGCACCCAGTGCAGCTGGCGTAACAGAGGTGTCACATGGGCCGATCTAGGGGCACCCATAACTGCACGCGCAGCCGCGTTTTGGACCAGTTGAAGCTTCCGGATACTCTTCAAGGGTAGCCCCATGTAGAGCGCATTGCAGTAATCTATGTGAGAGATGACCAGGGTATGAGTGACTGTACGGAGGGACTCCTGATCTAGGAAAGGGCGTAACTGGCGCACAACACGAAGTTGTGCAAAGGCCCTTCTGGCCACGACTGCCACCTGCTCTTCAAGCAGGAGTCGTGAGTCCAGGAGGACCCCCAGATTTCGCACTGATTCCGAACGGGGTAGTGCAACCCCATCCAGAACCAAAGATGGTAATTTCCCAGATCTAGAAGAATCATCAATCCACAGCCACTCCGTCTTACCAGGGTTCAGCTGAAGCCTGTTGTTCCCCATCCAGACCCCCACAGCCTCCAGGCACTGAGAAAGGGCGGCCACTGCATCACTTACTTCACCAGGGATGGAGATGTACAAATTGGATTTTGTTCATTAGTACTGCAGGCCAGAGGGACCTTAAAATCCTATGACTTGTGTTATCCTATCTGGAAATGGGTGAAAGGTCTTATGAAGGTCTACCAAGCAGAGGCAAGTTGACTAGGTAATACTAACACTGTAGTCTTTGTAATCCATTTTCAACTATTAAAATACTCAGACACAAATAACTGGACACTTTTTGCTACACTGAAGTGAATCTTCCTTGGAATATGTCAACCCATACCTATTATACTGGCATCACTTGTGTATTCGGCAATATCGGATATTTTCAGATATACTGTATCTTCTTTTTATTACTTGCCATGAATTTACCAAGAATCAAAGAGTTTTGAAGTGGCTAAGGATACCACTAAAGAGCCATTGCCTGGGAAAAAAAGCCACATCAATACAGGACAAAACCTCACAATAAGGGCTATATGATACCTGAAAAAAACAAAGCCTTTTCTCTACCATCAGTACCATCTGTAACAGCCTTCCCTAACTTGCTGGCTGGGAATTCTGGTAACTGGACTCCAATCATATCTAGAAGGCATCAGGTTAAGTAAACTGATTTATGCAGTATCATTCTGGATAGTGAATGGATAGGAGAAAAACTGCCATTTTGATAATTTACTATCTATTTGCACAGTTGACAGAGACAAAAATGCTATATATAAGCATAGCTATCATTAACCAGTGTACGGAGCACCAGATGCTTCCTGAATATTTCTTACACGTTTGATTGTCTCTTGTGCTAAATCGCCAACACGTGTAATTGCTGTGTGATCATATCTCTGAGAAAACATATAGCCATTTCAAAACAGAAGTTAAATTGCAGTCACCATAAATAAAATAAGTGGCAAACTTTTATAAATGCCATCATTTCATAACAAAGCTTTATAATGTGTTCAGCCAGTTAGATATTCAGTGCTAGAAGTCAATCTTGGGTGCAGTCATACAGAACAAATTGGAAGAAACAGCAGCATCTTCTGCACCTGCTAAGCTAAGAAATTGGTGGTAACTACATGGTTGAAGAGCGTAGTAAAGATCCAGTACAAGAAGGAGGCAGGACTTCTTTCATGAGTCTTATACTGATCAAATTAACAAATTAACTCTGTGGGCCAATTTACAATTGGGCAGCTGAACTGACAACTCAAAGATTACAGTCTTTCCTCTGCAGCATTTATTAGTGAACATCTCTTTCAAATTCTCACTTTTTATGTTGTCAAAATGGCATTTTTAGGCACACCTTGTATGTGAATCAAACTTTGATGACGTGGACTCTAAAATCAAAGGAATAATGTCTCCTGGGAAAAAAATTCCCACAAACACATCAAAATTAATTTAGGTACAAAATAAACTCTTAATTTAATTTAGTTTAATTATCTAACCTAGCCAACACCTGCTAGAACAGAGCTTTCCAAACTGTGTGTCGGGACACGTTAGTGTGTCGGCTGCAGTGTCTGGGTGTGTTGCGGCTGCTGTCGCCTCCAAACCTACCCTGCCAGGATTCCACACAGGTCCTAGTGCCTGCTTTGTGCCCTGCTGTAAGAGTGTGTCGCAAAATGATGCATGTCTAAAAAGTGTGTCACCAAGATGAAAAGTTTGGAAAGCTCTGTGCTAGAAGGTTGAGATGATAAGACAGAAAATTAGAGTAAGATTGCAAACACTGGTTCTTAAAGATTTTATTACAATCATACTAGATACTGCATTTTTTTTGCCTAAAAATAAGTAGAGGCAGGTAAGAAACTATATTTAGTTCCAGAACTGAAGTTCCATAAACTCTCTTAATGCTCTTTTCTCTGAGAACATGGATTACATTTCAGTTCAGCATTCAAAAAGCACTGCACTGACATACAGCTAAATCTTGACCAGGAGCCTTTCCCCACTACTGAGTTAAGTGCTATCTACTCATCCTTCAGCTGACACAATCCATAGCCTGCCTCTGCTATGTATGCTCTCGGTCACCATCTAATGGAGTTGTCCTGTTTTTGAGTGTGCCACTCACTATCTGTCAGTTGATTGTTTTTCTCCTCTGCCTTTATTTTCATTCCCTTTCAGCTTGTCACCATCCACTAGAGTAAACATCCATCTATCAGAGCACTGTAGTAAGACTGGGTGGGACTCAATTGCAGGGCTCTGCTAATTTTCTTTAGGCTGGTTTCAATGCCCCCAAATTCTCCTTGGACATTTCCCAGGTTAGAGTGTGCGTGTGTGCGTGTTTGTGCGCGTGTGTGTAGCAAGACATCAGGCCAATTAGCTTGGTCCTGTACAGAAACTGAACTAACCTAATCCTAACTGAAACTACCTCCCTGCTGGGCAACCATATGTAAAGAGTTTACGTATTACAGATATGCCTCTTTAGTTATGAGACATGTTTTTAATATGTAAACTCATTTCACAGGGGCAGGGTGAAAAGTATTGAACCTGACAAATTGTAATGGTATGTGGGAATGACCTTGGGAGACAGGAGGAAGAGCCACAGACTAGACACTGGCCAGATAAGAGGCAGCTAAGCCTGCAGAAGGAATGGGGCCATGGAAAACATCTCAGAAGGGACCCTCCCTAGTTTCTTGGACTGTAAAGGTGAGGCAGGAGAGATGTACTTTCAAACTTGCAAGTTTCTGTTAATGTAACCTTACAATAAAGATAGAGCTAGTACTCCTAGGTGTACTTCTTGTCTGGACTACCTCACAAGGCTGACACAAATATAGGACAATTGACAAATAAGAAAACAAAACCATTCACCTGGACACTGCAATGAGAAAAATGGGGCTACTGAATCTAAAGACGTTTCAGAATACTATTAAAACTGGGATAGTGCAAAAAATGCCTCTTTTTCTAAATGCCCAAATAGAATAATAGGTGTCTGGTCATTTCAGAATACTATTGATGTGAATAGCATTATTACAATCCTCTTCTTCCCCAAATAAAATAGTGGAGCTCTGTTCTCATATCCATTGTCTGAAGCCTGGAAAGGAGCGCACATCAAAAACAGGGAAGATTACAGGAGGTAATGGTTACAAAATGAACTCAGGAAACCAAATGCTAATGGAAAAGGCAAACATTGGAAGAGAAATAGTTGTGATGGAGGCTGGTTCCCCAATGGGGAGGACACACAACAGTGTCTCCTAACATTCCCCAAGCAAAATCAACCCACAATAGTTCACTTGGTCTAGTTTAGTTTGGTTTTATGTTTGGTCTAGTTTGGTCTATGTTTGGTCTAGTGGTTAAGGCAACAGGCTAGAAACCAGGAGACTGAGAGTTCTAGTCCCGCCTCAGGCATGAAAGCCGGCTGGGTGACCTTGGGCCAGTCGCTCTCTCTCAGCCCAACTCACCTCACAGGGTTTTTGTTGTGGGGAAAATAGGAGGAGGAAGGAGTATTAGGTATGTTTTCCGCCTTGAGTTATTTATAAAAATAATAAAGGCGGCATAGAAAATAAATAAATAATTAAAATAAATTAAAAAATAAAAAATATATAATGGAAGTGCCATGGAAATGTCAATGAAATCACCAGAAGTCAAGCTTGACTTGAAGGAGACTTTATTCTCTTTCTTTTTTTAAAGCTATAAATCATGCTATTATACTGCCATTTGGTATACCCTTTAATTCATGCACATAGGAAACATGAAAATAATCTTCCCCTAAATAGAGTGGAACCACATTGCTATTTTACTAGTTCCCAGTAGACCTCTCACAGTATTTAAAACAGCTTGTTAGTATCAATTGTAAAGATACCTCTCCCCACCCCACCCTCACCCCATGTGAAGTTTTTGTTTTAATATGCACTTCTGATGTACTTGTCAAATAGCAAACCATACAGTTCAATCACAGAGATCACTGGGAGTTATTTTATAATGAATCAGACCTCTAATCCAGGGTTTTTCAAGCTGGGTTCCATGGAACTCTAGGGTTCCATGAGAACTTGATGCAGTTCCAAGCGAAACTAAAAACAAGAAAAAATCACTCAAACACAGCTGATTTTCTATCACTAAAGCTTTATCTCTTGATCAGGTGGTCTGGAAAACATTATTGTTGTTGCTTTTTAACTAACAGGTTCCACAGTCTGGAAAAGTTTGAAAACCCCTGCTCTAGTCCATCTAACTGAATATAGCGTAATAACTATTGGCAGCAGCAATTGTCAAACGTTTCACTCATAAACCTTTTCCAAGCCAACCTTGAAATGCAGGGACCAAATGCAATACTTTATAAAGCATGAGATGAGCTATAGCCTGTTCACCCGTGAGTTCCAGCAAAGGGTCCATGTCGACTCTTAGCAACTACATAGATAGATTTTTCTCCATGATAATCTGTCCCTAACCTGGTCCTTCAGGTATTCCAGTGGTGTGAACAAAGGATACCAGAACAGATTGTCAAGCACCATGTGTGTAAGCATGTAGGAAAAACACTTTCATTTCCAGAAGCTAGTATGAGTTCATAAAAAACAATCATGTCATATTAATCTTATTTTTTTAGAGCAGGTAAGTAATCAGGTAACATAGCAGACCAAGAAAATGCAGTGGCTGTAGTATTTCTTGATATCAGGAAAGCATCTGACAAGGTCTCCAGTGCTATCCTAGTTGAAAAGTTCGATAAACTGCAATCTGGTAGAAATGCAGCTAGTTGAACAACGTCAAAACCTGCTTCTCAACAGTAGACACTAGGATTATGTGAGAAAGATTAAAGCAAATGCAAGTAGATATAGCACCCTTGCAGCTCAGAATAGAGAGAGTATTTTAAATAGGTCAATGAATGATAATAACCCTGCAGACACGAGACTCCATGCAAGTGTTTCTGTGATGTATTCCATGAGGCAATTCTCATGCCATCCGCTTGAAGAATTAAGAGTTATGAAATATTTTGCTCAAAAATCAAGATCTGCCCATTTGCTTCTTTCTAGATAAAGGGAAATACCATGAAAGAATGCTTGCATGATTCATGATTTTAATACTTTTGGTGACTGAAATTTTATACAAATATTATGGACATGTTTTTTTTTCTAAATCCCACTGAGTAGAATCTAGAAGAGAATGGAAGGGCTTTTTTTTCAAAGTATCTGCTTCTGAATAGAGATCTTTGCCTAATACCTAAGCACATACCTAACAGATGAAGAAGACAGTACGGAAATGCATGTGTAGAAAGTACATATGGGGGGTGGGGGAGAAGACTATTTACATCGTTTAAATATAAAGCCTTATATTAAAATAAAACATCAACTTTTTATATTAAAATAAAACATCATTTAAAAAAAACTATTTCAAATTTGAAACATAACTACTTTTTAAAATGTGAAGTTCTATATATTCAGTTTCTTATACAAAGGATGTAATTACACAATTAAATTTAAAAGTCGGTTTTACTTGAAACTTCTACCACCATTAAATATTTCTAGTGGAATAGGTAGGCTTTCACAGTAACTTTATATCAGAATCTGTGTTTCCAAAGGGAGAAGGAGAAATCTTTAATAAAAATGAAAACAAGCTTTTCCAGTGTCCAAGTTCCAATGTGAAGGTTTTAGTTCTTCCTTTGGATCATTTTCATTAATTAATTCTCAGAAATGAAAATATTTCACTGCAAACAAACTAAACACAGAAGCTGTTAAAATACCTGTGGCTGTTCTAATTATCCATCATAATTTATTCTGGAATATTTAGAAGCATGAAACAGAAACCCATCATACATCACTCTAATCCAGAGCTTTCCAAACTGTGTGTCGCAACACAAAAGTGTGTTGCCACACACAGCGTGGTGTGTCGCCACACCACCCGGAAGCGGCGGCGCGCGTGTGCATGGCGGCAGCAGCGCAGGATCAGTGCTTCCGCGTTTTAGCGGAGGCCGCTGCTGCTGCCGGCATCCATGCACACGCCGCCGCACGCCCCCCCGCACACACCCCGCGCTGCTGCCGTGCGCGCGCACCACTGCGCACGCTGCCACACACACCCCTGCACCGCCGCCGTGCACGCACACGCCACTGCCGCCGCTGGTGTATCGCCAGCGGCGGCACTTTGGAAAGCCCTGCTCTAATCAAATGAAAAATTACATTTCAAGAGCCTTTAGGTCCTGCAGTTCAAATGTCAGGCCTAACCTAAGCAATTAAAATAATCCTGAACTACCTTCTGCTTCAAAAAACCTAATTGACCTACATTCAGTATTCCAGATCAATTCCAGATCAATTTAGATAATAGCATAATATACAGACAATCTTGGAACTTACAATTTTTATGTATTTTATGTAATGATTCTTAAACCTATCTAGTCTGAACACACATAAAATAAGTACTGTATAGTCCAGAGCTTTCCAAGCTGTGTGTCGGGACACATTAGTGTGTTGGCTGCAGTGTCTGGGTGTGTCGCTGCTGCTGCTGCCTCCAAGCCCTGCCAGGATTCCGTGCAGGTCCTAGTGCCTGCCTTGTGCCTTGCTGCCTCCAAACCTGCTGTGATTCTGCGCAGGTCCTAGTGCCTGCCTTGTGCCTTGCTGCCTCCAAACCTCCTGTGATTCCACGCAGGTCCTAGTGTCTGCCTTGTGCCTGGCTGCCTCCAAACCTGCTGTGATTCCACACAGGTCCTAGTGTCTGCCTTGTGCCTGGCTGCCTCCAAACCTGCCCTGCCAGGATTCTGCGCAGGTCCTAGTGCCTGCCTTGTGCCTTGCTGCCTGTAAACCTGCTGTGATTCCGCACAGGTCCTAGTGCCTGCCTTGTGCCCTGCTGTAAGAGTGTGTCGCAAAATGATGCCCTGCTGTAAGAGTGTGTCACAAAATGATGCATGTCTAAAAAGTGGGTCACCAACATGAAAAGTTTGGAAAGCTCTGGTATAGTCTATGGCTATGCAGTTTTTAAGATTCTCTGCTGCATTCCAACTACGGTAGTTGGCCAGAATGAACAGTTGCAAGCTGCTGCTGAAGCATCCCAATCTGAACAGAATTTCAGTGCTCACTGAACCATATTGACAATGGAAACCCAAGTAGCCAAAGACTACCTTTGACTGGCAAGATAGCTACTGCCATTTCTGGGCAGACACAGACTTGATATTTTTAACTCTGTTGTGCTGGTTCTTTAGGAGAAGCCTCAAGAATAAAAAGTACAGGAAACTGGTTCAAGATACATCCATTAAGACATAAAGGTAGATCCAAACATAGTCATCCTTAGAGTAGATCCACTGAAATGGTGAGATTAAAAAGTTACAATATGCTTGTGTTCAGTTTATTTTAATAGATCCACTCTGACCAAGTCTACAGCCATTTAGCCCTGGATTTATCAACCATGGATCTGTGAATTGGTGCACGTTGTTCCAGGGTACATTTTGTTCATGACATAAGCACTTCTCTTTTCTTCCCAAAGTAGATTACAAGATTCAGTTCGCCAGACAATGAGAAGCAGCACCTACCTATTGGTACTGCAGGGATGCACTGCAATCAATTAAAATTATTTAAAGCACTGTAAGAGCAGGCTATTTATAAAAATATCATTTTTAAAAGGAGCAAAGGTTTTCTTCTGCCACCTTCGGTTGATATGAAAAGGGAAAAGGCATCTGCTAATTTCTACTTTCCCAACATCATATTCTAATTATCTCACTGGATCAAAGATTCCTGTCTATGGAAGTCCAATGCTAAAATGTGCAGCTGTTACAGCAACAAAAGAGTTTCATTATATTTGCTATTGGTTTACAATAAAGGCAAATAAATGGATTAAGTACAGTTTAGAAAATTTCTTTTAAAAAGGTGCCTTTAACACTGTCATTGCAGTGAGTTGCTGTGTCCTGCATTTCATTCAGTCTGGGTATTTCCTTTATTTGAAAGGTGGCTAAATCTTTTCTTAACTAAGATGTAAGCACGCTTACTGTTAGAAAATGTAAGCTCAATCCTGACTATAACATCCAACTGTTTTACAGAAAGAGAATGTGTATTTTTCTCTGGCAATCATTTTGGTCCTTCCTTCCCTCGCTCATCTTAGCAACAATCGTAGTACAACCAATCAGCCACTGCTTCGTCACTGCCCCAACATCACAGGCTGAGGTTACTATAGTGCAATGACTGATAGTAACCGAGCATGAATGAGAGCGAGCTGCTTCATGCGGCACCTTGACTGCAGTGCACTTGCTATATAAGAACAGGCTTTTCTTGACTTCTCTGACTAGAAACAGCAAATAATATACAACAAATCCTAATTTTCACCATTTGCATTTTCAGAAGGCGTAGGGTATGGAATCTTGCAGGAACCAGCACAATACAAGATATATCCTTATTATATGAGTGTGTCAGAGTGGAATTTGTAACACCTCAACTTTTTTAAAGGTGAAATGTTGGCATATTTATATCACATTATTTCATTTTGCGACCAATGGGTGTACCGTTCGGTAAAATCTACTTTCTCTAATAGTTTCTAAATAGTGGCTTGCAGGTTAAACATATATTTAACTACAAATTAGAAGTCTATTATTGGATCAAGTTTAATTCTGATATCTGAAAAAATCTTAGATATAGGCAGCTAATCAAAATATGTGATTTTTCATAGCAAAGAGAAATCTTCCATAAACTTATGAAAAAATAGCTGCCCTTCTTAATAACCTGAAATAGTTGAGAATGTTTCAGACATTTGCTACATAATGGAAGAGTGAAAAAAGATTTAAAAGCATGCCTGCAATTTACCAATGAACATATATAGAAATAATGGGATTTATGCAAGAATCCTACCGCTTTATTTGCAGTAATTATTTATAGCATTTGCAGTATTTACAATACATCTTTCACTGGAGACTGCACAGGAATTAGTCAATAGATTGTACCAGAAATGTTATATTGACCATCAAATAAGACTTATTCACACATTCTGTTTTGAGGTGAATATTTAATGGCATAACTGTAGCATGTGTACTAACATGCAAGTCTCACAGGGTTTGAAGGTGATTACTCCCAAATAAGTGTTCCTGGGATTGCAGCATAAGCATTTAAAGCCAAGTTATCAATCCTAAAAATGTAATGTATAAATAAGATAAAAACATGAGTTTCGAGCAAGTACCAAATAGGTATATTTCTCAGAAATGATTAACAACCAACCTATATGATTATTTAATATTCCATTTAAAACACTATTTCAGTATTTTGCAGCCTTACACCAAGTGGCAAGGTAGCAATGGATGGAATAAGCTTTGCTCAAGTGCATCAACTTGTGACTCCAGATGTCACCTCTGCTAGTTACCCACAATCAACAGGCAACCACTTCTATTCCAGAAACCTCCCTACATTCCAAACAATCTAATGGAAGTCCATGCTATTGAATTTATTCCTTAGAATTGACGAAGCGCTCCTTTTTCAAGCAAAACTTTGATTAAAATATATCCATGAAGTCACCAGGAGCTACTGTAAGTTCACCTCAAAGGAGACTCACTAGTTTTAGATACCACTTGCTGAATGTAGGTAACTCCATCTTCACTGAAAAACAGAGGAACGAAGATGGCAGCAGGGTAGCAGTGTAAGATGAGAGTTCCATATATTTTGCTTTGTTTTTTTTTTTTAAGTTTTCCGATAATCTTCTTCTCTGGTATGCATAGCTTGCCTTCACTCAGAAAGGCTAAAAAGGCTTGGCTGTTTTGGAAGGCCTTTGGAAATTGAAATACAATGATGTTTTACATGGGATGCTTTTATATAAATTATTATACTGAATGTATAATTTTTATTGTTATATGCACTATATATAAACTTTTCTTTTCTTTTCTTTTTCCTTTTAGTGCCTATAAGTCAATGTTGACTCCTGGTGACTCCTGGACTAGTCCCTGCAGTTTTCTTGGCAAGATTTTCAGAAATAGTCAGCCCTAGGAAGAAGCAGGCAGAGAGAGTGACTGGCCCAAGGTCACCCAGCCAGTTTTCATGCCTAAGGCGGGACTAGAACTCTCAGTCTCCTGGTTTGCTATTGGCTCCTTCTTAGGGCTGAGAGAGAGAGTGACTGGCCCAAGGTCACCCAGCTGGCTTTCATGCCTAAGGCGGGACTAGAACTCTCAGTCTCCTGGTTTGCTATTGGCTCCTTCTTAGGGCTGAGAGAGAGAGTGACTGGCCCAAGGTCACCCAGCTGGCTTTGTTCCTAAGGCGGGACTAGAATTCACAACCTCCCAGTTTCTAGCCTGATGCCTTAACCACTACACCAAACTGGCTCTCATATAAACCTTACAAATAAATATTTTTGAGGGCTATAAATAGAGATGAACAGATCTTAACAGGATGGATAGAATACATAGTATCACTTCATAATTCTTTGTCAAATTGAGCTTTAAAGAATTAAAATTGCTAATTTATGAAAGTCTAAGAAAGGCTTAATCTGGCTTCTGTTAATACAGTTTGTGTTTCAAAGGAAAATTGTTCTAAAAACTATAAACATCTACATGATTAAGAATTGTAAAATGTGTTCTGATAAAAAGTATTCTAAGCTGTGTTCGGCGTTTCTGAAATGTTTGCTAAAAAGGATATCATACATACTGTTTTTCCTCTTCAGATAGCGCAAGGCAGTGTTTTCTATTTAGCACCCAAATTAAAATCTATAACATACTGCATAATCTCCAATAACAAGAGAAGCACGTTAGTAAATTGTTAAAACTGAATGGAGCATGCTGACAGAATTATGTTTGGTCCCATTTTGTAGTCCCATTTTGGACTACTAAAGTTATACATTATGTTTTAAGTTTTGTGATGTGTATTCTGCCAGGAAGGAAGAAGACATACATGGGATTCCCATTAGTCAATAAATCTATTGAGATAATTACTCTAGAGAAAAAAATGAAAACTCTTGAGGCTAATGTCCCATATTTATTATGAAGCAATTAGATTTTCACCTGGGTCTTTGGGCCTGGCTGTATGATATCACCTGTTTGTTTTATACTTTCAGAGCATACTGATGCACAGAATTTTAGAATGGCTTGTTTCTGATATGTAATTCTCTAGAAAATTCTTTTTTTCCCATAGTCTACTAAAATGCTGATTGATATTTTGTTACTCAAAATTTTGAAAACATGACACCAACATTATTAGATGCTATTTATACAATATTAAAAGTACTACAGTTACAAGCAGTCAAAATCAATCTTATTTTTTACTTTCTTTTTATGTTCCAAACTACATTAAGCTGATCTGCAGACTAAGACTAAGCAGACTAACAAGGAATTGTGGATAGCAATCAAGAGCAAGCCATCATGCCACCCAAGAAGATGGGTATAACTTGTGCAATAAGGGTTCTTAAAACACTCATCTACATTTAACTTTTTTTTACTCCAAGCTATATAATCAACCATGTAAAGAAATCAGCATCACAACAGCAGCTGACCATCACAGTGCAAGATCTCAGTGTGAGAAACAGGAGTCCTACATCATTAAATGTTTAATTTTAACCTCAGAAGATCTAATAATCAGAGTTCACATCACACTAGCCATGGTTTGTTAACTATGGTCTTCCAGCAAGCTATATGACCTAGTTTAATTCATAAATGGTATACACTGAATTCACACTCACACTGAGCCAAAATTAAGCTAGATGTGCAAACCAACCATTCACTGCCTTTGCTACTGCTTGGTGTATTACCAGGATGCAAATTACACAAACATTCATCCTAGCTTACCCTTCTTGTTCCACCAGGGTCCTTCTGGTATAGCATAGGAGAGGTCTTTAAACTCAATGTTCACAGCTGGTCTCCGAGGAAGGTAGGAGAAATGGTGGGCTTCTGTCAAAACATTGTCCATCTTCTTTAAATGGCCACTGAGCAAATGAACCTCTTGTGTGTCTGTACCACCAGAGACCACCTCATCTACTGAAACACATATTGACTTTGGCTCAGGCATAGTAGATGAAGAATTACTGGCATTCTAGAACACAAAAAGGAGAAAAATAAAGCATAGTTTTCTTTCTTTCTTTCTTTCTTTCTTTCTTTCTTTCTTTCTTTCTTTCTTTCTTTCTTTCTTTCTTTCTTTCTTTCTTCTTTCTTTCTTTCTTTCTTTCTCATAGCAAAATACAATTGCTACATATTTGCTTCAGAACATTGTCTCATAGTACTGGGGGGGGGAAAGTTAACTCTATTGATGTTCTGCTGATATTGTTATTTTAAAAGAAAATATGACTGTTTGGGGATGGGCAAATCTGTCAAACTCAGTGTCGCCCAATTTCCCATTTTTCAACTTTAGATTTGTTCTGCCTTGATGCATCATTGCTTTTTTTTAAAAAAAAAAACTTATATGAAAATTATTTCATTGTTTCTCCTATTAAGGACTTTTGTGCATACTTTCCTCCCAATATGTACAATTTTGTACACATTTTAAATAGCACTCTGCATCACAACATTTGTGAGTATGATTATTGCCCTATAACTGCATTTCAGTTAATGAGAAAATTCAAGAATTTTAAACAGGGTTACTTCATAGTAAAACGTGAATGAACAAGTGCGTTTTTCATACTGAAAGGACTACCCCAACGCCATTGTCCATCTTTGCCAATCTTAAATTTATCACATTAGTTTCTTTGTCTGCAAAGGGATGTTAACATGTGTTTCTTTTTCATAAACAATCTGAGATGTTCCCATTTGTATAAATAAGCAAGGATCCAGTACACCCATAATATCTCAGGCTTTGTGCACCCCTCCTTTTCTGCCTTTGTCAGGTCCATATGACATTCATACTTTATATTACCCACACTTTAGTATTGCACCCAAATTGTAAACCAAGGTTAATTTTAACTATGGTTATCAGCTCAGTTTGACAAACTACAGTTAGAAGCATGCTTAACATAGTTAAGACTAACTGCATACAACAAACAATCTATTGCTAAGGCTAGACTAGACACCAAAGATAAATTTGAACTGATGTCTATAACAATGCACTTAAAAGTAGTCCTGGCTGTACCTTGACAAAGAAGGCAAATACCCAAACAGAATTCCTTGTCCTCAATGTGCTTATGTAATGCAGGAAGGCTACAGAATTAACATTTACCCAAATGGTTATTTATATAAAGATTGGAAAAATTCTCAGTAAAGTTGGCTAAAATTACTACTCTCATTTCAGATCACAACGTGTGATCATCTAACACAAGAGCCACGCAGTATCTATTTATGTTCTTTCAAGTCTTCTTTCTTCTGGCTCTGGAATCTTAACTTTGTGTATGAAAGTTCTACTCCCAACTTTGCAAGGAGCCCATTTGCAAAATTTCAAAGCTTAATTTCATCAGCCAATGGCTGATTCTATGTCCAAATAAAATATTAAACCTTGAGCACACATTGATTTCACAAAATATGTGAAATATTTCACATTGATTTCACAGATGATACAAAACCCTGTATCTTGGTAGTTTTTTGAAGAAAAACCAAGTGAAGAATGCTTATTATCTTTCCTTTGTCTGGTTACAGACCACACTTCCTTGGTTTGTGTACTGCCAGGCTTGTTTTCTGAATAATAACTTTCCCTTCAACAGATCCAATGAGCCATTAAAAAAAGTACTATTTATTCTCCATACTAGAATGCATCTAGACCATATGTGAAGCCTGCCATTTATATAAATTATGTTCTTGGTTTCTAGAGATAAACTGCTGGGTAAGTACCATCACAACAATATTTGGTACAAATTACTAAATCAGCTTCAGAGCTAGGAAATGGTTGCTGTTCTTAAAGGTTGACTTAGCAATAGCAAGTACTATATGCCAGCCAGCAACATGGATTATATCTAATACTGTACTATTTTAGGGATTGTGTACATTGTAATCCAATCCGTATGAAGGCTACTAATTTGGAGGAGAGCTTCTATATGCCATTGAAATGTTTTGATCCATGTTTTTAACTGATGAAATGTTTTTGCTTAAAAGCCCTCTAGGGTCATTTCTGCACTAGTGGTGTAGAGCACCTTCCAGAGTCATCCAATCAGTGTTGTGCCAACATGATAGTAATGGTGCTATATATTATACTTGTACATTTGGGTGATGCTATGAAGATGCTATAAACTGATCATGTGCAAAAGACCTATGACAAAGGAAAACAAATGTAGAAAATAATCTATGGAGGTGCGCTATATCAGGCCATTCTGTGGGTGGTCATACTCCAACAAGAACAACATCAAGGGAAGAGTCCAGGATGAAAGAACAGAGCAGAAATTCTTTTAGTTGTATCAGTGTCTTAGAGATAATAGAAAGCCCTTTTAGTTAAGCTAAATAGGGTACCAGATTTCTGCTTTTTCCTCAATCTATAAAATAGCCCTCTGTGTAATTCATATTCTTCCAAACTCTCACGAGCAACTTTTCAGGAGATATGGGGACTGCTAGGGCAAGAAAATTGGCAAATCTTAAGCAGTCCATCTTGACACTGAACCTATGCTGGCAATGTGCCTCTTCACATTTCCATCAGTTGGCAGATAATAGAAGATGTTTAAGTAGCTATTCAGTCAGTAACCTGTCCAGGCAACCAGGCAGAAACAGGTTGTTCTTTGTTTCCTACTTACAGTATAAGGCATCTTTTACAACATAGTGAAGTAGTTAAGGAGCCAAGGGAAATGATTTGACATGAATTAGTGTCAGCCCTTTGAGGTAGGCCAGCTCAGGAAACAGACTTCCACAGAACTATATTTTCCTGGGATAGGCTACAAAAACAGGATCTTGCAAGCCTTATTATACTTCTTCTCCCCTCCCTCTTGTACCCCAGTAAGTCAGTGAGGAGTCAGCCTGAGTCTCTTCTTAAAACTATCTCCCTTCCCAGGACTGTCCTCTTTGTTTACATAACTGTTTCTGAATATTTGCTTCAAGGCCGCCTCCTGGTTCTCTACAATTAGGGATGGTAGAGCTATGAGGGAGCTTGTAACTTGGGCTCCAGCCATACGCATTGGTGCCAGATATTAATGATTTACGGGCTTGTAGCTATTCTAGGTATGTGTAATATTTGTGCCATTGATGTTTATACTTCATGCCAATTTCAAATATCTGAATTTCTGTATTTGATTATGTGTCATCAAGTTGGTGTCGACTCTTAGTGACCACATAGAATTTCTACAGAATGATCTGTTCCCCCAAGGAAGTCCTTCAGGTCTTCTAATGGTGCACCCATCACTACTGCAATTGAGTCCCGCCACTTTGCTGCTGGTCATCTTTTTCTCTTTCCTTCCACCTTTCCCAGCATTGCAGACTTCTCAAGAGAGCTAGGTCTTTGTATAATGGGTCCAAAATATGACCCTGGTCATTTGTGCCCTGAATGAGACCTCTGGACTGATTTGATCTATGATCCATTTGTTTTCTTGATGATCCATGGCATTCTCAGGACTATGTCAGTATTAGCCCCAACATAAGCTTGTATTTAAGACCATAAACAGAGATTTCACAAAGCAGAAACTGAAGATCAATCTATCCAATTTGAACACACCTTCAATTTATTGGATTACTTAGACTACTTCCATTGCACCACCCCCTCTTGTCCCTCAAAAGATGTTGAAGATAAGATGTTACTGTCTTCTCTTCTGCTGACCTTGCAACATTGAGAACAAAGAAGGAAGAATCATCGCCCTATCTTCAGCTGCTATAGGCCCTGCAGTACAAAAATCCTCTCATCTTACTCCAAAAAAAAAAAGAGAGAAATATAATAAATTGTTTGGATGCACACACACACCCTTCTTTACTTCATGTTCTGTATCTTTGCCTGAAACACAAGCATTGTCATGTCATGAGATCACAAAGGTGGAAAACTGCTTTCTAACTGGTGCAGAATTCTCTTGCAGAAGCACCTTTGATTCTAAAAAGGCTTAGCTCATTGTGATATTTGTTTCTGTTCTCTTGTTTAGATAGTTCTTTTGTAGTGCAGAGGGGAAGAGAAACATGCAAGTTGGACAAGAATTCAGAAACTTAATTTAAAACCTCAGATGATAAAATGAGCATTTTAGTAACAATTAATTCTAGGTTGCCAGTTTGCTTCTGGGTGTGATTCAAGGTGCCGGTCGCCACCTATAAAGCCCTACATGACATACTGTAGGGCCTGGTTACTTGAGGGACCACCCATCTCCCATAGTATTTGTCTGGCTGGTTCAATCCTGCAGGGTTGCCATGCTCTGGATTTCATTGATTAAACCAGGGCTTTCCAAAGTTTTTCCCGCGGCGACACACCAACCGGCGTTGGTGTGTCGCCGCGGGAAAACCCGGAAGTGCGGCAGCGCACAAAAACCCGGAAGCGCTGCTGCTGCTTTCGGGTTTTGCACGTTGCAGTTGGTGTGTCGCCGCGGGAAAACCCGGAAGCGCTGATGATGATCAGCGCTTCCGGGTTGTGTGGCGACACACCAGACTGTGTGTGGCGACACACTTTTGTGTCACGACACACAGTTTGGAAAGCTCTGGATTAAACAATGCCATCTCTCTGGACCCTGGAAGCGCACCTTCTCTGCCCTCTGGAATGAGGTTCCACCCAAAATTTGAATGGCTCCCACCCTACTGGTATTTCAAAGGGCCCTGAAGACGTGGCTCTTCACCCAGGCCTTTGGCGAGGACAACTGACACCCCGCTCTTCCATTTTGTTCCCCCCTTTTCTTTGCCATTGTTGTTCTTTTGTCTTGTGCTGTTTTTGTGGGGTTTTTTGTTCTTAAATAATTTTAACAATTGTAAACCACCCAGAGTCACTGGGAATCAGGCAGCATATAAATTTAATATTATTATTATTATTATTATTATTATTATTATTATTATCTTTTAAATCTTCATCTCCACCTACCAAATGTAGAAGTTTTATTGAGTGTGAGGCAGAGAATTAAGATGCTTATTATTTTGGGAAATGAGAATTCATAGAAAAATCTAACAGTTCAGTCCTGGATAATGCAGAAAGAGCCAATCATTTCAAACTGTGTAGTGAAGAGACTTAACAATATGCACATCTAACTTACAATTACATATACGTCTAACTTCATGCATTACATGGCATAAAACATATGTTCTCCATCTCCGTTTAGGTAACCTATCTCTGCTTTAATGCTCATTCCACTTTCCCGTGGCTTTTTAAATCCAGATTTCATCACTTAGGGGGGATTTTAAATCCTGTTACACAACAGTAACTGTGAATCCATTCCTTATCCAGCAGATGTCTTCGATTATAAAAAAAACGTTTATCCTTCAACTATGAACAATTACTTTTAAGAAAATCGACTCTCTTGCTCCGTTTACACCAAACCCATTATATAATGAGCTGGAAAGGTTGTTGTGCTTCAGTACAGTTTTTCGAATCACAGGATGCGACCGTGAAAGTATGAGCATGCTCAGAGAACCATCCTATTTCCCCCCTCCATTTTTTTTAATGAGCGCACCACTGAGGTAACTTTCGGTCAAATCCTGCTATATGCAGCTGACTTCAAATACAGGATGATGTAAATGACGCCCTCCCCCCGCTCACCGCGCCGAGGAAAAATAAACATAAACCTCTCGATTCTAATCAGCCTATTTTGCTACATTAAATTACAGTCCTAAATAACTTTGGACGTTTTCAAAGCACCGAAGTGAGAGAACCTGCCGCCGAGCCAATGGGCAACCCATTCATATAAATTACATTATCGGATTTACGTTTTGAAAATTACATTACACATTCTGCGACTGACGTTATCAGACATTTCCGTGTCAAGTATACATTCAAAAGACACACAAGCCAGAGAGAGAAAGCATCGGGCAAAAGGAGAGAGGCATTCGCTTACCACAGCGATTTGCGTGCTGGGAAGTAATGCCAGAGGAAAGGAGAAAGGTCCTTCCTCCGCTCCTCCAATTAGAGCGAGGACTGAGCCGTGGCTAGAAGAGTCAGAGCCAGGAGGCAGCCGCTGCCCACCTCCGTGCAGGCTCTCCAGGTCCCTTCTAGAGAGGGGAGAGCGGCGTCCTCCCCCTCGCTCTAGAGGGGCGAACTCCAAGCTTTGAACTCGGCCTCCCCTCTCTGGGGCTTCTAAGCACTCGGCTTGGAACTGGGGATCCAGCTGACAGCCCGGCTTCCCTTTCGGGGAGATGGAACGAGCGTTCTGTTCCAGCAAGCCAGAGGGACAGCAGGACCGAAGAGTCCGGACACAGAAAGTTAGGGCAGGGAGGGGTGGTAGGCAGAAGGAGTTCTCCACGCCTTCAGACTCAAGCAACACTTTCTGTCAGGTCCCCAAATTGCAGCGTTTTGCTTTTTTAATTCCTCCCACGACTTTCGAGCTCCTGGCTTCCTCCGGGAGCATTCAAAATGCCTACCGCAAAGGTATGCAAGGTAAGATCCTGCTATGATTAGCAGAGGTATGGTTCCGACGCTGCACGTTATAAAGGGAGGGAGGGAGGGAGGGAGGGACGGGGAGAGAGACGCCAAAAGCATCTACTTACCAGAACGGAGCCCACGGAGAAAGCTGCCATCAGACATGCCATGTGCCCCTCCCGAGAGGCTGCAATCACGGCAGGAAAAAAGGGGAGAAACAAATAGGAATGGAAGGATCGGGTGGGAGGGAGAGGAATCCGCAGCAGCAACAGCAGTGCCCGCAATGAGCCGAGATCGATCGGCTACTGAAAGCGGCGCCGGGAAAGCAAAGGCGAGCGGGGCCGGCCGAGATACCGGCGGCTTCTTCCCAAGGGCGGCTCTATCTCGGCATCCTACTGGCTCTCCCGCGGCTCTCTCTTGTTCCCAATTGGCTGAGGAGCTGCAGGGGCGGAGCTTGCTTTTTGAGGGTAAACGTGCTCTTGTTTTCCTTCAGCCTCTTGAGGTCTGAGCGTCGCTTCGCTTTGCTTTAGATCAGCCTGGAAGATCTTCTCGTCCCGCCCACTCTTTGGCCAGCTCTGGCGAAGGGAAAGGGACGCGACGGTACTCTGTAGAGCCGACATTTCCCGACCCAAGTGGCAGAAACCGGGGATAGGGTTTCCAAAATAAAAAGTGACGGGGGGAGGAGAGCGGGAGGTCAAAGATGATTTGACACTCTTGTTCTGCATCTTTCCACAGCACTCTAGCAAATGTAGGTCATGCTGCAGTTATTCAGTGGTAACGGCGATAGCACTATACACATTTTCAGAAGAACAAGAAATTCCAAGATTTAGATCAGTACTCCAAACAGGTTCTCTCTTTCAGCCCTGCAAATAGTGAAGTGGAACGAATTCGATTTAATTAATCCCACTGGGAGATTGTTTATGTTGGAGGGGGGGGGTTCATTTATTGGAAGAAACGTTTGCCTGATATTTATAAGGCATAACGTGTGTGGAGGGAGGGTATCCTTGCTGCTTGTGAGTTTGGAAGATTTAGGGTGGCTTCCTATGAAATATGGCATTAGTGTTATTCCTAGGTGGTGGCACTCTGCTTTTAAGATGTAAATTGCAAGGGTTACCCTTAGGGTAGATTCCTTGCTGTACTGCTGCTTATCATTGATAACCCTACACATTGATGTGTGGATGTTAACAGTGTTAATCAGGGATGTTAACAACTAGCCACCGTGAATCATGTATGCAGTTGTGCACCAGCAGCACTAATGTAAGAAAAAAGCCAGTTAAACAAAGAGTACAGTACCATAATGCTTGCTTCCCTAATACTGTATCAATTTATCTTCATGTGGGCTATACTATCATTGTTACTTGAAAGTCTAAATAAGTGACAGAAAGGAGAGTAAGTCATAAATGACTACATCAGAACTTCTTCAGTTGTTTCCTGTTCTGAATTGGTACATCATTTTAATATCTCACATTTTATTTGAGGAGTCCAGGGACACATGTAGTAGAGCTGTCCAGCAATATTATGTTGGCGTCTTTACAAACACATGCTATACTAAGCTTCTAAAAATAAACTAAAATTGTTTTATAAGTGCAGTGGATGATTCTTAACATATGAGAAAATAACCTTAGGGTGAAGTATAACACTCCTTACTCTTTCAAAGGAGGGACCCTAAATGATGCTGAAACCTCCATTGCTTTGGGAAATGAAGATGTGCTGACTTAGGCTTCCAGTGGGAATGGTGGACTGAACGGCTGTGCCCGCTGGTTCAGAGGGCGCAGCTGACAACACGGTAATTTTTTTCGGACTCAGGCAGGTTTTCCTAAAGCCCAGAAATGTTTTCTGGATCAAGGAGAATACCTGAAATCATCCCATCTGTCCTCCGGATGGCTGCTTGCAGCCAGAAGATTGTAAACAGCTCATTCATTCATTCATTGGCAATCACTCGTAGCCGAGTAAGATTGTCTTCCAAAGGTAAAATTTTAACGGTGGATCCGTAAGTGGCTATAAAGGCCAATTCTGGATCCGCACAAGCTTTTGACTGGTAAGAGCCAGCTAGGAGGCAGGGATTTTATCACTTTCGAAGCTGCGCTGTAGCCTTAAAGGGACACTAAGACCGGCCACCCCATTTCCAAATCACCAATTTGTATTTTTTTTTAAGTATATGTACCCCAAGAGAGGCTTTCTACAGTGAGGAGAAGCTGGTTCTCTTGGCGCTTAGTGTTATTTTTGGGATTACTTTTTTTTAAAAAAAATCTTTTTAGTTTTGGATTTCCTTCCAAAGGAAATTCCAAAGATTGAGAGTAAACAATTGTCTTCCTGTTATTATTTTTGTACTAAATTTGAAGATATTAGCATTTTCCTACATGTTGAACTGGCTGTTTTGAACTTTCAGTTTTCTGCTTCTACTTTCCCTGGGGAACTGTCTGCATGTCTCACTTTCGTTTACGTAAACACGTTCCGGAATCCTTTCATATCTTTGACTTTAGCTGGTTAAGCTCCTAGGGGATGCCATAATTTACTGGTGAGACATGGAGAATTTCAAACAGATTCTTTCTGACTTTCACCAGGATTTTAAACAGATTTCTTCTGACTTCTATCAAACTTTTATGCAAGATATCCAGGACATTGTGGAAAATATGAAATCTAAAATGTGCCATCAGGTTGGGGATGTGGTGGATGAAATTGAGGAATTTAAGAGCGATAGAAAGGTTTTTTTTAAGACTGAGATTGGGATTTTTATTGAGATGCTGGATGAAGATTGGATAATGGAGTTGGAGAAATCTAAGGGAGAGAGTGATCTGCACGCCATAAGTAAAATCCATCTCTTGGTGGAATGCCATGAAAAGAACCTGGAATCTTTGAGGGGGGCAGTTGGGCTGTTTGATTCTTTCAAGAGGAAAGCTCTGTGAACATTGTGGGGATATGTAACTGCTTTGGTTTATTTTGAAGTGGTATAAGGGTTAAAGAATATTCATCTGGTTTGCTTTAAGGATTTGATTGATACCTTTAAAGATTTGGATTTACTGTTTTTAATTGGCTTTGTTTTTTGGGTTTATTAAGATGAAAATTATTAAAACTGTTGTATTAGGGTTAAATAATGTTTATCTGGTTTGCTTTAAATATTTGATTGATGTTATTCCCTCTTAAAGATATGGAATTACTGTTTTGAATTGTCTTTGTTTTGGGGTTTATTAAGATTGGGATTATTAAAATTGTTGTACTATTAAGTATAATAGCAGACAACGTATGTGCTTTTTAATTTGATTCATATTATAGTAGGCAGAAATGTATAGAATAGTGGTAGGAAGGGAATAATCAAATATGTTTTATCTTTTGGAAGGGAGAAAGATGTTTAGGAGGTTTATATGAACTTTTCCCCCTTTATTTTAATATAAGGGGGAGGAGTAACTGTACTTAGTGATTTTTATTATGTGTTAAAGTGGAATGACTTATAGAAATAATGTGGTGTTTTGGTTTAATATAGAGTAAGAGATTGCTTATTGAAAATTTTTGTATATCCTTTCTGTTAAAAGTCGGAAGCCACATATTTTGTAAATTTGAAAAAAAAATTCTCTTGTGTTTCTGCACTTTTTTAGTTTTTTTTCTTTCTTTTTAGTTTTTTTTTTTGTAGTTTTTATTCTTCTCTTGAAACCTAATAAAATTTACTATATAAAAAAATGTGCTGACTCTTGCTGCAAATACGTATATCTGTGGAAAACATTCCACTGTTAAGTAGCTTTACCAGCAGAGTTCCACTCATGGATCTCTCAAAATGGAATAGAGTTGTTGGTGAGATAAGGACAAAATCATTTTCATTGATTACAGTGTAATGCAGCTGCAAAGAAGGCCACCAACGTCTTGAAGAACATCAAGAGGGGCATAAAGTTCAGATTGTGGGAAGTAATTATCCTGGTCTACTCTGCCTTGGTCAGACCTCACCTGGAGTATTGTGTTCAGTTCTGTGCTGAACTGAAGTTTAGAAACTAAAGTTTCAGTTTAAAAAGGACATTGATAAACTGGAGCAAGCCCAGAGTATGATGATCCTTTCATCACCAAGATGATGAAAGGACTGGAAACAAAGTCCTATGAAGAGTGGTTAAAAGTCCTAAATATGTTTCGCTTTCAGAAGAGAAGGTTGAGAGGGGGCATGATAGCTCTCTTCAAATACCTGAAGGGCTTGTTGAGGGCTTGGACCTATTCTCACTTTCTCCAGAGGGTAAGACTAGAACTAATGGGATGAAACTCCAAAGACAATGATACAGATTAGACATTTGGAAGAACGTCTTGACAGTAAGAGCTGTTAATCAGTGGAATAGGTTACTGCATGGAGTGGTTTCTTCCCCTTCACTGGAGGTTTTCAAATGGGGGGTGGTGGCTGGATGAATGTACCCAAAGAGAGAGTAATAATAGTGCTCCATCTTGGAGAGAAGTATATAGTGGAGTACCATATGACAGTGTCCTGGGCCATGTGTTGTTCAACATATTTTATCAATGACTTGGATGAGGGAGTTGAGGAGACACTTATAAAGTTTGCAAATTATACAAAACTGGGAGCAGTAGCTAATATTAAATGAAAAAGAAGATTAAAAAAGAACCAAACAGGCTTGAGCAGTGGGTAGAATTCAACAAGGAGAAGCAAATTCTGCATCTGAGTAGACAAAATGTAAGGCACAAGTATAGGACTGGGAATACCTGTCTTGGCAATAGTAAGTGTAAAAGGTATCGGGGTATCCTTGTTGACCACAAATTAAACATGACCCAGGAGTGTAATGCAGCTGCTAAAAAGGCAAATGCCAACTTGGGGCATATGAACAGAAACATAGAATCAAGATCACAGGAAATAATTATTCCACTCTGTTGTGGTCAGATGCCATTTAGAGCATGTGACAACTTGGAGCAAGTTCAGAAGAAGGCTATCAAGATGATGAAGGGTCTGGAAACCAAGCTGTATAAGGAGTGGTTAAAGGATCTGGGTATGTTTAGCCTACAGAAGAGATGAATAAGCAGTGATCAGTTGTCTAAAGGATTGTTACACAGAAAGAGTGGAGTTTATTGCCCCAGAAGACAGGACTAGAACCAGTGGGTTAAAACTGTAAGAAAGTAGGTTCAGGCTACTCTTCAGGAAGAACTTTCTGACTGTACAAGCTGTCAGCCAGTGCAATAGGTTGCTGCATAACATGAGTTCTCCTTCACTATAGATCTTCAAACTGAAGCTAAATGATCAAAGATATTCTAGTGGATCCTGAACTGAGGAGGAGTTTGATTACATGACCTCTATGTCCCCTTTCAACTCTATGATTCCCAGACCCTCATGCCCTACTTGGTGGACTACTCCCACCAAACATAACAGCAGGTATGAAATAGCTTGCATTAAGTCTTCAGTATTTTGGAGTCATAAATATTGGGTTGTGAGTGCAACTTGATTATTAAATATTTTGTACACAAGAAGTTACCTTACATTGTTACAAATAGCTGGCTTATTTTTTTGATTTTTCTTTTATGTCCTTGAATAATTTGATGTGTCTATCACATCCCGAGAACCAGGTTGGTATAGTGGTTAAGGCATCAGGCTAGAAACCAGAACAGCATGAGTTCTAGTCCTACCTTAGGCACAAATCCAACTGGGTGACCTTGAGCCAGTCACTCTCTCTCAGCCCTAGGAAGGCAAACCACTTCTGAAATCTTGGCAAGAAAACTGCAGAGACTTGTGCAGGCAGTCACCAGGAGTCAAGACTGACTCAAAGGCACACGCGCACACACACAACCATACCAGGACCAGATTAATGTTTATAACACAAAAAAATTGTTCACTTTTTATCAGTTTTCATTCCTCCAGAACATTGTGAAATTCTTCCCTTTGTTCTTTCCCCCTTCCTTTTAGAAATCCAGATAATGTAATTCTGAAATGTCTTCTACATTTCAAAATGTTTTTTTCTTGAAAAAGGAGCTTCGGTTTCCTACAATATGATTAACTTACCCAAAGAAAAATCAATATATGATTCATCTGCATGTAGGCTACTGTGCCGTATAAAATATGCTCACTGCTACCAAAATGCACTTAGGGATATTGCAAAGCAAAGAAATTACATCATGCACTATCTATTATCTAAAAATAGCAAACACTTTTATATGTTCCAAATTTTTCATTACCTTCACAATTAACTTCCATAGTACCATAGTATAATTATTATATATTCACACACACACACACACACACACACACACACAAATAAACAATCAACCACTACATGTTGCTTTGGAATTTGAGGCTGGCACTGGCAGTGAATACGTTACAACAGTTTGATCAATCCTGCTGTGTCCTCTCCAAGTGGTATTGCTGGCAAAGTAATGTTGCTGGTGCTACAATTACCATTTCAGCTGTGGCATTGCATCCTCATGTGCATGCGTCAGGCCCCTGTGAGGTAACTTTGCAATTAATGTCATGGAGCTGATGGCTGGAACTGCTAGAAAGTCCTTGGAATTTGATCCAGTGGCAGTTCTTTTTGTTAGAAGCCTTGCTGGTGGGCAGGGGGGTATTGCTCCGCAAAGGAGCTTCAAAGAGGCGCTTTGCAGAAAGTTTCCCAAAGCCATAACATTCATCCATTACATATAATCCACCTTCCAGGATTATAGCAATCACACACTCAAACTATTTTTTTGTTTTGAGAGTTTGCTCATGAATTTTGACTCTTTAAAAGATTATCAAAGACTGTATCACCCAGCCCAGTAGAGTAATGTTGAATAAATCTTCCTAGTCAGGTAAAATCTGAAGCATATATAAATTAATGATAGGCAGAATGGTCAGATGTCACCATTGGCTTTCATCCCAAGGTTGGTACAGCCAGATTTGCAAGAATCTGGGCAAGAGCACTTTGCAGTGAGATGAATGAGTTCCACCAACCCAATATACAAGCTGACTGTCTTTGTGTTGAAAGTGATTTAGTAGTGCTGACTTTTCAGCACTTACAACCTACTGACCTCAAGGAGCAGTGAGGTATATGTAGAGAATTAAGCATTTGCCCTGTGTCCCCTTCTTTGTTTTCCAGACTGCCTGCCTTTGGTCTATGAGACTGCTGATCTCAGGATCTTCTTTCTGCCTTTGTTCCCAAGATCAACATACAGAGAGAGCCTTTTGTTCGCTGACTCTCCTGATAGGCTATAGCTTTGCCTATGCCCTCCGTTTTTGTGTGTGTATGTCTCCAAGTCAGTTTTTGACTCCTAGCAACTGCCTAGACAAGTCCCTGCAGTTTTCCTGGCAAGGTTTTTCAGAAGTGGTTTGCCATTGCCTGCTCCCTAAGGCTGAGAGAGAGTGACTGGCCCCAGAGTCACCCAGCTGGCTTCGTGCCTAAGGTGGGACTAGAACTCACAGTCTCCTGAGTTCTAGCCTGGGACTTTGACCACTATACCAAACTGGCTCCCCTCCATGCATTTCCTTAAATAAACTTTTTTTCTGTTAAAGTTATAAACCTGCTTCATTAATTTTTGCTCATGCTGGATTCACCATAGCCAGGAACACTCTGTAAGAGAGATTGGCTTTCTCCAACACTTCGTTAATGAAATCCAAACGCATTCTCAGTCCATATCTAGATAGCATCTTCCCTTGTTCAGCAATTTTCTGTGGCTTTATAGAGGATTGTTTGAGTGCTGGTGTACAAGAGCGAGGACATGCTGTCATTTTAAAGCAATTTTAAATAGTATTTAAAATGTCTTTCGAAGCAGAGATAGAATTTATGACATTCCATATGTTGTAGAACCACAGCTCCTAGCAGAGCCAGTCAGCATGACCAATGAGAGGAATATTTGGAGTTTATATTCAGAAATATCTGGATATCTTGTTTCTAATTTTAAAGGGAGACCACTTGGAGGAAATTCTGTTTGAAGGGGGCCATGATTTCAGACTGGGGCAGTTAAGATCATTGTTTGTCATTTTACCCTAGAATCGCTTTAAAAATTTTTTTCCATTATTCTTTTTGAATCTGAGTCCTGAGTCCTGTTTCTTTTTGACACAGTCTTCTGTATATTAAAAAGTGTATATGATTTTTTATTTTTGAAATTATCATACTTTTTCAGGTAATATGGTTTTCAGTGCATTTTATTAATCTTTATGTAAGATCTTTGACTGCTTCTTTGCATTCCAAATAACAGCTGAACACTGAAACAAAGTAAGGGAAGTAAGGGAAGTTGAGAGATGAAAAGACTTATTTTTTTCCCATCTCTACCTGATTATTATTTGTATATCTAGAAAGAAGATTAATTTGTTCAGAGTTCTAAATGCTTTTACAATTAGCCTTCCAAGAGAATGCTATAAAGAAAATTTAGTATTTAAGAATGAAAGTGCAGGGAAAACAATAATTTAAAATCCATTAAAAACAAGTTTTAGAATGTATTATATAAAGGGGGCAATACTGGGGAAACCATACCAATACAGGTAGTTCTCGACTTTCAACCATTCATTTAGCAATCATTCGAAGTTATGACGGTGCTGGAAAAAGTAACTTACGACTGGTCCTCACACTTACAATCATTGCAGTGTTCCTGTGGTCACATGATCAAAATCCAGGCACTTGGCAACCAGCATGTATTTACATCTGTTGCAGTATCCTGGGGTCACGTGATTGCCATTTCAACCTTCTCAGCCGACTTCCAACAAGCATAGTCAATGGGGGAAACCAGATTTGCTTAATGACCACATGATTTGCTTAACGACCGTGGCAAAAAAGGTCATAAAATCGGGAAGGACTCACTTAATGACCGCCTTGGTTAGCGATGGAAGTCGTAAGTTGAGGACTACATGTAAATTAAATGTCATGGCAAGAGGATTGAGGAATGGAGGAAAAAATGTGGCTTTCTATCTTCAAGTCTTTGTTCAAAATTGTTTACTTACTTATCAAATTTATATGGCCGCCCATCTCACAAAAAGTGACTCTGGGTGGCGTACAACAATTAAGTAAAACAATAAATATATGAAAACAATAATTCTTAAAAATATAAAACAGTCATTATTCAAATTCAAACCACCAGGCACAGGAGAGAGTAAATATTAACCAGAATGATGGAGCCATCTTAAAATGTCACCGGTCCCCTGGGACCCCCAGGCCTGATGACATAGCCAGGTCTTGAGGGACTTATGGAACATTAGCAGGGATGGAGCTAGCCTCACTTGGGGGGGGGGAGAATGTTCCATAAGGCGGGAGCCACGGCAGAGAAGGCCCGCCTCCTGGGACCCGCCAAGTGTAAGTCCCTAGCAGATGGGACCAGAAGCATACCTTCTCTGCCAGATCTAATTAATAAATAATATTAATGATTTTATATATTTTTAAAATATACGGTTATATAAAAATAACACAATAGAGTCATGATGCAGTATCCCTAATTTTAATGAGAAAAAAAATCACATGTGCTTAACTTACTACATCAGGGATGGGCACCCATGGCCTTCTGGTCACATGTAACCCTCTATAGCTTTGAGGTAGTCTGCCATTAGTGCCCATAGAGGTGAGCAGCATAGGCTGCATTCCCAAATCCACTTATCTGAAAAGAGGCCCTCTGAACTCTGCAGGACTTACAGATCAATAGGTACAGTATGTATCAATTTGCAAGGGTTTATCTAGATGAGACCCTTAGGGCTCAGACTGTGCTATTTATTCATACTTGCTCAGAAGTATGTTGCAGCATGGGTTGCTCCTAGTAAGTGCATATTTTAAAGATTGTTTTAGGCATGTTTGTACGCAACTTCATTGGCAGTTTACTGAATGGCTTTCAAAGGAAGCCTGCACATTTTTAAAATATATTTTTGCTATCCCTTTCTTCTCACCAGTGTTTTTCATATGACTACATTTGGCATTGTTCAGCTATGATACATCACTCCCTTGTGTTATACTAGGAATAGTAGATGAAATTGAGTCACGCTGTACAGAAGACCTACAAAATCAATGATGATGATTTCTATATTTATTATAAATTGCCAACAGTCTTATTACCATACAGTATTTTCTATGCTTTCTATCACACTCTTTTCATAGTTTTTTTAAACCTATTTTTTATTTGTAAGGGTTTGTACTATAAAAAACATCTTTCTAGGCAAGATTGCCAACTAAAATGGGAATCTATTATCACAGTATAGCTGAAGAAGACAGGACTAAATAAAACGAAACTGATTTAAGAATATAACATAAAGTTTACCCCATCAAAAACAAATATAAATTAGCATTCTAATTTATGCAATAATTTAAGTTACGTGTGAGATGCTCTCAGTTGAAGAGCACATGTTACATTGGTTTGTATATTTATCTAGGCCAGCTTTCTCCCTACCTTGGGCTCTCTATGCCTTGGACTACAATTTCTGGGAGTCCCAGATTTAAGTACCCAGTCAACAGAAGCTGTTTGGTAATTTGGGCCCAGTAACTGCCTACCTGGCAGAGTTGTTATGACTGAAATAAAACAAGGGAAACCTCTATATATGCCTTCTAGAGCCCCAAGAGAAAAGACAGTATTTAAATCTACTGTATATCTATATCTAGGGGGTGTGGTGGCTCAGCGGGCAAGACGCCAGGCTTGTCGATCAGAAGATCACAAGTTCAGAGGTTCGAATCCCTAGCCCTGCGTGCGGAGTGAGCTCCCGCACTAGCTCCAGCTCTTGCCAACCTAGCAATTCGAAAGCATGCAAATGCAAGTAGATAAATAGGTACCACTTCGGTGGGTAGGTAACAGTGTTCCACGCGCATCATGCAGCCACATGACCGTGGAAGTGTCTTCGGACAACGCTGGCTCTTCGGCTAACAAACGGAGATGAGCACCGGCCCCTAGAGTCGGACATGACTGCACAAATGTGCGGGGGGAATCTTTACCTTTTTATATCTATATCTATATCTACTGTATATCTATACACACACACAATAAATAAATACATTCTCAAAAATAGAGCAAGGTTCTTGCCTGCACAGTTGAACCCATGTTGAAGTGAAGGTGAGTCTCTTTTTCAGATTTCCATGTTCAGTATGAGAATGCTTGGGGGTGAAGAGATGAAAGGACAGACTGTAGACATAACGAAAAGGAAGCCACCAGCTTTTATGCTTTTACTGTCTTCTGACTGCTTGAAGGAAACTAAATGGAGATACGGCTGGACTATCAGTCACTTCTCTCACCACATCAATTTTGCTTTATTATTTTTCTGATGAAGAGTGCTGGAGAACTCAGAAACCTACAGAATATCACTGATTTTGCCTAATGTTGTCTCAGTGTGGATGTAGGAATTTTTCTTCATGGTTATCTTTGCTTTCAGTAAGTGTGGACACAGTTAACTTTTCTGGTATCAATTAAAGATACAGTTCCTTACAATGTTATGTCTTGTCTACTCCAAGTGACTTTAAATTTAAAAGGCATATTTTAAGAGCTACATGTGATGATTTTACTTCCATAGAAGAAGCTCTTGATTTCAGACATTTTCAAAGCATTTCTAAGAATTATTGGCTTTTCTGAGATTATTACTGTTTAAGCCACTTAAAGTATATGTCAAGCATCACAATTCTTCTCTTAAAACGTAATTGTAATTGAAGCTTAAATTTAATGAAAGGCAACTAGATGTTTTTATTTGATATTGAAGAATTGTTCTAACTTTCCATTAGGAATGCTGCAAGTAATTGAAAAGTCTGTTTCTTGTTTACTTACTAGTATTTTATGTTATTTTATTCTACCTTATCATTGTGGAGTCCTTGGTCTCTCTGAGCCTTGTTGTTTTCTTGCAGACGTTTCATTGCCAGGCTAGGCAACATATTCAGTGCGAAAAGGGAGTGGGACTTGCTCTCTGTTTATATACCATGGCTTGTCCTGCTTGTGTTGGTGGGGATGTTGTTCTCTCCTTGATAGTTTCTTGATTGGGCTGTTGTTTGCTGCTTGGTTGATTGACTGAGTTAATAGTTCCTTGATTAGGGTCTATTGTGCTGTTCGATTCTTCCTCTGGTGCTAATCCTGGTGTTAATCTTTGCATATCTGGGTGTTGATTGCTGGCAAGGAGGTGTTCTGGTCTTCTGGCTTTTCTATTGTCCTTTATGAATGGTTTGTAAATGTTGTTTACCTCTATGTGTCTGTTGATGTCTGCTTTGTCTGAGTGCCAAGCTTCCAGGAATTCTCTAGTGTTTTTGGATTTGGCTTGGTTTAAGATGCTCACAGTTTCCCAGTTGAAAGTATGGTTGAGTCTGTCCATGTGTTGTGAGATTAAGGAGTTTTCATCGTGTCTTCTGACTGCTAGTTGGTGTTCGTGGATGCGTTCTGCTAGTCTTCTGCCGGTCTGTCCTAAATAATGGCTGTTACAGTCCTTACACTCTATGTTGTAGATAACTCCTGTTTTTTCTTCTTGGGCTACTGGGTCTTTTGGGTTACTTATGATGTTCTGAAGGGTTTTGGTTGGTTTGTGTGTTACGGTGATGCCGTGTGGTTCTAACAGTCTATTAGTAGTTTCTGAGATGTTTCTGATGTATGGCAGTGGAATCTTTTTCACAGCTTCTGTTGATTTTGCTGTGGTGGGTTGAGTGGTCAGGCACTTTTTGATAAAGTTGCGTGGGTATCCATTTTGCTGGAAGATGCTATATAAGTGGTCTGTTTCTTTTTTCTGGTGTTCTGCGTTGCTGCAGTGCGTTTGTGCTCACCTGAATAGTGTTCTTACACAGCTCCTCTTGTGGGAGGTAGGGTTATTGCTTTGGTAGTGGAGCACTTGGTTAGTGTGGGTAGATTTCCGGTAGACTTGTGTTTCTAGAACACCATCATTTCCTCTACTGATGAGGATGTCCAAGAAGGGACATCCTTCTTATCATTATTGTACATTATATACCTTATCATTATTGTACTTTTATCCCTGTACTATTATATTCTATATTTCATTCTTATTCCTTGTTATATATCTATAGTTATACTTTTATTTATTTATACTTACTACTTGCAAATTGACATATATGTATTTTTATATTCCCTTACATTTTGTATTGCTTTTTTCTGGCCTTATGGCTGTAATAAAGTTATTTGAAGTAATGCTGCAAAAAGACACTAGAAGTTGAAGCACTCAGATTAAAACTTTGTCAGTAGAACTAATATTAAGTAGAAATCTGGGGAAACAATAACATTCAAGTTCTTGGGCAATAGCAGGAAAAGACAAAAATCAAATACCCTAATGATCACAGGGCATGTTTTAATTATCTTTTACAATTTACTTAGAGCCTGCAGCATCTGCCACCATTATTAGTTGTTGATTCAGAAAATCCAAAAGAGAACTTACTGCTAGCTCCTGTGATCAAGAAATCAAACACTTTTGTAAAGCCTTTAAGAAAATAAAATGATGCTACTACAAAGCAGATTAAGGATGTTAATAAGTTATTACTAATACCTGTTTCTGTAACAGTAATCTTTTACCTTATGTATGCAGCTGTGCTGATCACTGGATGAATGGATCAATGCTTTCTTTGGGGTCAAAGAACAACTTTCCAGCAGGCAATGTGGAGAAGATTCTGCTTTGGGAAGCATTCCTTTGATTTTTGATGTGAGAAGGACAGAAGCTAAGTCCCTTAGGGAACAACTATATACAGAATCATCTGATTCTTCTTCTGATTCTTCTTCTGATTCTTCTTCTGATTCCCCTCCTCCTCCTCCTCCTCCTCCTCCTCCTCCTCCTCCTCCTCCTCCTCCTCCTCCTCCTCCTCCTCCTCCTCCTCCTCCTCCCAGCATTTTCCTGCTATTTTCGCGGGGTCTGCTTTTCGGATCCTGAAACACCACTTTGCCTGATCATCCGCATCCTCGGGGCGTAGCCCATCAATTTGCATGTCCTTATTGATGGTGTCCTGCCATCTCTGTTTTGGTCGCCCACGTGGCCGTTGGCCATCGATTTTAAGTTGTAAGCTATTTTGGCTTACTATATACAGAATGGTTTAGGCTGTATTTCACCACCAGCTGCATTATTTCTTTTCAACACTGCAGCTTTATAGAGAAAATACTGGTTGCTAAAGAAAATATTCAGATTAAAACTCTCTTTGTTTTACAGTGCTTGACCAAATATGCACTATCTACTTTAAGCAAACCGTTTGGGGAAAGAAATGCAGAGTCTGCTTGTGCCAAAAGGCAAGATTTGTCAAATAGTACCCTGTTGGGACAGGACCTAGGATCCTGTTTCTTCCTTATCTCTTGCCAAATATTAAATTGGGCTAAGGCTTCAATTACTATACTTATTTACTTGAGAGCCACTCCCATTGAATTTTTGAAGTTTATATCTGAGTAGACTGTACTGCCAGCTGAAAATTTATTATCTCTATGTGATGGTCATAGATGCTTTCACTTTTTCACCTTCTTTTGGTGCTCATTCACAGCCTTCTGGACACTGGTAAAGTTCTTCTGGTTTATTAGGGCTAGCAGTGCATAATTTTGTTGTGTTCTTATACAACTGTGCTTTTAACATCTTAAATATTTGTATTGGTCTATTTTGTTATTTTGTCTTTCTGTGTTTTTAGTCATGTTGTGAGTTGTCTAGCGTTACGTAGCCAACTGGCCATATATAAATGTCTTACTAGAAAGCCAATGTAATGGTATGTGGGAATGACATTGTAAGGCAGGAGGTCATGTTTTCCCCTTTAAGCAGGCAACAAGCTGCAATAATTTTGCTATGGGTGAAAGTTGACATGCTTCAGCAACCATTTACACTAAAGAGACCACCTAGGGGGTGGAATCAACCCGGCACCCTTTGGCCACTTTAGGCTGTCATGGGCAGACCCCTTCCCATTTGATCCTGGGTACCATCTTACATAGCTGTTATGCTTTGGAAAACAGAAGAGTCTAGTTCTTTCAGACTTATCTTTCCCTCTGAATCTGCCAAATCTTCACTTCAGAGACCAGAATCAGCCTGAACTGCTGCTGACTGGTTTTGGTGTTAGTGGCAACAGGGGAAGATATATTATAGTGGCAACAGGGGAAGAACTCTCTCTCTCTCTCTCTCTCTCTCTCTATATATATATATATATATATATATATATATATATATAGAGAGAGAGAGAGAGAGAGAGAGAGCGCTCCCTCTCTGCTGCTGCTTCAGAATACAACTCTCCCTAGAGCAGAGCTTTCCAAACTTTTCATGTTAGTGACACACTTTTTAGACATGCATCATTTCGTGACACAGTAATTCAGTTTTACTAGCAAACCGGAGGTTAAACTAACTAACTTATAAGAGATATGGACACATACATAAATTGTAATAGCAAAACGTACAAGGCACAAGGCAGACACTAGGACCTGTGCGGAATCCTGGCAGGGGTTGGAGACAGCAGCAGCGAGGCACTGAGCATCAGACTCAGAGGTTTCTCGTTACGTTCGTGCGACACACCTACACACTGCAGCCGACACACTAAGGTGTTGCGACACGGAGTTTGGAAAGCTCTGCCCTAGAGTGACTGCATGGGCTGCTTTTGAAGATGGGTGTTGTACTCTTCTGGAATAGCACTAAACCCATCTCTAAAAGGTGCCCAACAACCAAATCTGATTTGGCCCAACTGTTTGCACAGGTGTGTTTAAGGGGATATAGATAGGCTTAGCATCATTCCAGAATAGCACAATTATAAAATACTTTTAAACCCCTGTTCAAAAGGAGTATATCAACTGATATAAGCTATTTATCAGTTTTCCTTTGAAGATACCTGCACACAACACTTGTGCCAAACCAGAATGAGTTTTGACAGATAACTAAATTTACTGATCTAACTATCTATCAAAGCTCACCCCCTGCCCCAGGAAGGAGAGTATGTCTTTCTACTAGACCAGGGGTCGGCAAACTTTTTTATGCCAGGAGCCATTTTGACATTTATAATATTCATAACATCACTCGAGAGCCAGGGGGCGGGGTTTGAGGGTGGGAGCCAATCATGTGGAAGGGGGCGGGGTTTATGAGCGGGATCCAATCGCGTGAAAGGGGGCGGGGTTTGCGGGCAGGATCCAATTGCGTGGAAGGGGCGGGGTTTGGAGGCAGGAGCCAATGGCGTGCACTGGGGGGCCGCCACGCCTGCCGCCATGCCTGGTTTACTCAATCAGCCCGGCTGGCTGAATTTGCTCAACGCCCAGAACGGGGGCTCGGACTCCGGAGGGCTCAGTAAGAGCCACGCTGCCAGGGGGCTCCTGGAGGGAGGGGGCGCAGCCAGCATGAAATCCCTGGCGTTTCTCTTCCACAGGGCTAAAATGTATTCGCCCCCTCAAAAAACCCACATGCCTTGAGCAAAAGTTTATCATCCCCCCCTCTCCTTTCAACAGCAAAAAACGGGTGTGTGCAGCAGTATTTTGGAGCAGGCACTGAGGACAAGGACAATAACAAAACCGACCCATTGCGTGAAGGGGTGGGAGAGCAGGCAGGCAGCCTCTGTGCAGAAAGAGGAGAAGAGACTCAAAGGAGGGGATTCTACAGCCAAGGAACGCGTGGGTACACAAACACGCCCAAGAGCTCCAAGCAACGCGGCGTGATGCACTGATAATTCAACAGCGCCCAGCTGCCCCTTCGCTCAATCTCCCCCCTGCAAAAAGAAAGAAGGGAAAGGAAAAGCATCTGAGAACGCTCGGCTGCCTCTCCTCCCCCACCCCTTTGCTGGTGGGGGAGGAGAGGCAGCCGAGCATTCTCAGATGCTTTTCCTTCTTTCTTTTTGCAGGGGGGAGATTGAGCGAAGGGGCAGCTGGGCGCCTAAAAGGAAACAAAAATGCTCTTTTCCCACTCTCAAAAATCTGCCTCCCCATCCTGCGGGAAGCAGTTTAACTGGGCGGGACGAGGGGGAGGGGCCGCCTGGGCTGGGTCAGGGCCAAAGGGATGCCGCGCAAGCCTTCAGCTCAGGGGCAGGAAGGTTGGCGCTCTCCAAACCCCTGGCCTCCTTCCTCTCCAGTCCCCGCCAGGATGGTGAGAGCTGCAGCCCAGCCTCTTTGAAGGCACCCGGTTGCCCAGCCCTGCCGCCCTTAGCGGAGACCTCAGGTCATCGAGCCGCCTTTACTGGGAATTCCACCCGGCTGAAAAACCGCGGCAATTTCCTCTGGCGGGAAAAGAGGGCTTGGAAAAGCGGCCGCGACTGGTTTTCTTGGGGGAAAAGGCAACCGAGAGAGCTGGAGCTGCTGCCAGAGCTCCGATTCTTGGAGCTCCATGGGACATCTCCCTGTGGAACTGTATGCCCCCCCGACACAGACACACCCGGCACCGAAAGATGGGGTCCTGGCGCGGGAATGCCCCCTCTAAGAGGCGGGCGGGACTCCCTCTTTCTAGGGCAGCTGCTCCCGAGACTTGCGACCGGAAGGCGGTCGGCGGAAACCGTTTGGGGAAGAGGGAGCAGCAATTCTTTCTCCTTGCATGGGATCCGGTGCCTGACCCCCACGGGTACTGCCTTCCTTCTGCAACCCTGGTGGGCTCCTGATGACGCGTGGGATGATGCCCATTCACTCCGCTATTTCTCCCAGCCAAGTGGGGAGGGTAGAATCGGCCGGCCGGCGCGTGGGGGGAGGAATGGAAGAGCCACAGTCAAGGGGCCAAAGAGCCGCATCTGGCTCGCGAGCCGCCATTTCCGACCCTTGTACTAGACAGTAACATTTGCTGAGAAAGAAAGGAAACAAATCCCTGGCTTTAATGCCCAAGCTGGTATCAGACTGGTTTTAATTTGCAATGTGGTCAGGCTGCCAAGCTCATGTGATCACCGAGATAAATCTTAAATGGAAAGCAAAAGCCACAAACCATTCACAGCAGCATTCCTTAGTGAATCTAGGTGTGGTTCTCAGGGCTGATGCTCAGAACCACACAGCCCAGCAGGCTGCTAATTGACTAATCAGGGGACCCCAAATGACCACCATAACAAACAGGCCTAGCTTGAATTCTAGCTGACGTCAGCGTACTGAGATTCCACAGAACTAATGTAGCTAACCAGAGCATCATTTTCTTCTTGTTATTTTTAAAAAAACAAACCATTTATAGTTATTTTATTACTTCTAAAATATATTTCTTTATGCAACAAAATGGGTCTTGTTCCTAATTTATATACACAGTTGTCCAAATGAAGCCTTCCTGTAAGATCACTAAGATTAGCTAACTGCACCATTGGCTGCATTAAAATCTCCTATACAAATAAGAGAGGCCTATTAGTAATCAACTGTTCAATCCAGAGCAATTTCTTGCCTGAAGTGAGTCTGCTTTTCACCTACTAGTTTTGAATTCCTTGAACTCTTTGTGTGAATTTTTGCTTTTGAGTTTTGTTTTTTACCCTTCTAGATTTGCCAGTTGCTTCTTAGCTATCAGACCTGCAATCCTAACTGTATATGTATTTCAGCTGATCTTTTTGAAACCTCCTTTCAAAATATAAATAGCTTACAGTATATCTGGCTCCTGTCTTCACATTCCCTTCATGCCTGGCTTGCTTTGCTGAAAAATAAACTATAATATATGAAATCTAAAGTTGCCTGGCATACTGCTTATTTATATTTTTAAGGAATGTCCTCAACTTTTCTCTCCTTTTTATTGGCTGCTTCTGAAGTCTCTTTGCTCCAAAGGACACATCTCTTTTGATTTCAGAACACATCCAAGAGATCTACTTTTATTCAATAGTGTAAGCACTTGAAACTGCAGGTTTACAGTTTCCCACACCTCCATTTTGATCTTTCAAGGCTTATTTCATTTACTCTTCTAAAACAGTTGTAAATGAGATGTAGGGCTGTAGATATATCATTACAATCATAGCTGATGTGTTGTTGTTTTTTAAGGGGAGCGGTTAAATGTACCTTTTGTGATGGTAATTAATCTCCTCTTAATCCTATTTAGGTTTAAATGCGAGATAAGCTTTTTGTTGGCAGATGTGATGAATCTGATCACACCAAAACAGGTTTTGGTATATCTGTAGAGCAGGGCTTTCCAAAGTTTTTCCCGTGGCGACACACCAACCGGCGTTGGTGTGTCGCCGCAGGAAAACCCAGAAGTGCGGCAGCGTGCAAAAACCCGGAAGCGCTGCTGCTGCTTTTGGGTTTTGCGCGCTGCAGTTGGTGTGTCACCACGGGAAAACCCGGAAGCGCTGATGATGATCAGTGCTTCCGGGTTATGTGGTGACACACCAGACTGTGTGTGGCGACACACTTTTGTGTCGCGACACACAGTTTGGAAAGCTCTGTTGTACAGATTTATGTTGCTATTGTTAATTTCAACAACCAAAGTTTCTGTGCTGTTAAACAGCTGACAGGCTTAGAACATTATTTCTCTAGGTTATGTGAACTGAGTGCAGATAGTGGCATCTAGTGGTAGACGTTTCACATGACTACAGTATCTTCAAACTGTGTTGTAAATGTTTGTAACTGCAGAGCAATCCTAAGTGCCCCTGGAATAGGCTGACCATATTTCCTTGAGACAAAAATGGGACATTGGGATGGCAAAAATGGGACGGGGTTAAACTTATGTAATATTCCATATTCATGAAAAAGTAAGACGATAAAAAATGTTTTAAAGAGTTTTTAAGATCCATTTGCTGGTCCTTAAACAGATTACTGTATATATAAAAAGATTTTTGTTTTCATTAAAAAGAAAAAGTTTTATTACATGAACATATTGAGCTAACAATTATTCTTCAGTGACAGAACTCATACAAAAATTTAGGTAGACGTAGAGGGGGACTGTATTTGACAGGAGGCGAATGGGCCTTTGACTCCAGTGGTGATGATGGAAAAATTCCCTATAAATTTAAAGAAGGAATTGGAAAAGGAATTGAGGGAGAAGAAAATATTTCAAATAAAGGATTGGGTGAAAGAAATGAATAGTAAAGATAGAATAAGAGAGGTATTAAGGGAAAGAAAGTTATCTTGGTTTAACTATACACAATTAGAGAAATGGATTCGGAAATGGATAAAGGAAAATAAAGAATGTAGAGGTTATACAAGATTTGAGAAAATGATTATAGAAAGAGAAGATAAAGAAGAAAATTTTGTTATAAAAGGAGAAACAAGTGAAATTTATAAGATATTATTAGAAACAGAAGATCAACAAGATTATCTTAAATCAGTATGGGATCATGATTTAGTAAAACAAATAAGTAATCAGAGTTGGGGAAAAATTTGGGACATGCGTATTTTAAAAACTATGTCCATAAGGATAAAAGAAAATTATTTTAAATTGGTATGGAGATGGTACCTGACTCCTGTAAGATTAAATCAAATAAATAAGAAATATTCAGTATTATGTTGGAGGGGGTGTCAGGAGTTGGGTACCTATCTCCATATGTGGTGGGGTTGCAAACAGATACAGACATTTTGGCAGAAGATATTTAAAGAGATAAACGAGATAATTGGAATGAATATGGAAGCATGTCCAGAAATAGCACTGTTATCAATTTATAATAAGGTTACCTGTACTCAAGATACTAAAAATTTAATTACAAACTTAATGACAGCAGCAAGATTAATAATAGCAAGGAAATGGAAAGTACAAGGGGAATATCAAATTGAGGAATGGTACAAAGAAGTATGGGATATGGCAATCAATGATAAATTAACATCTAATATTAGAGTTAGAAGGGGATTACAGATTCGAAATAATTTTGTAGAAATTTGGAATATATTTGTAAAATATGTATTATTAAAAGGGAAAGGATGTACACCTTCGAAAGAATTATTATCTTTTTGGAAAGAGGAATGATTAAGACAATAGTGGTCCTGGGGGTGGGGTGCACATTGTAAGTTTTTTTTTGTTTTTTGTTATAATTATGATTAATAAATGTATATGTATATAAATGCATAATAAAATAAAATTATAAAAAAAAGGCGAATGGGGAAAGCACAGCTCACGGGCTTTGTAACATCACGGATTGCAGGAAGGAGGGGAGAGGGGAGAGAAGAGAGGCAGGGAAGGGAGGATTCAAAAACTCCACGCCCGGCGAGGCTTCTCTTCCTTCTGCCTTCCCTCCTCCTCCTCCTGCTTTTTTTTCTCCCTCTTTCTCTCTCTCCCACAATCCCAAATGAAAGATTCTCTCTTGCTGAGCTGGAGAAATAATCAGTTTCACTCTTGAAAAAAGGGGGCATGTTCACATCCCGAACACATTTTAATAAAACAAACAGAGAGCAGAGAGCGACCAGCTAAGAGCAGAGCAGAGGCAGTGGCAAAGATCTCTCTCCCCATTTCTCTCTGTCTCCCTCTCTCTCTCTTTCCGCCTTCCTTGCCCCTATCTAGTCTCACCCAACATCAGGCACCTCAATCAAGCACTTTTTAAATGATAATTGCATCTTGGCTGAATCAATCTTGCCATGCCTGACATTTTGCTAATTTTTTTTAAAAAATGGGACAAAATTGACATTTATATTAAAACGACGGGACGGTCGGGAAATGTGAAAAAAACAGTACTGTCCCATTTAAAATGGTACGTATGGTCAGCCTACCCTGGAAGCATTTTGTTTTGTCGCCAGATCCCATATATCTCATAGCGAAGTGAGAGAGGGAAATTTTCATTTGGTTGTCCGCAGGGTGTGGTCAAAAAAGTCAAGAAGGCAGCCTGGATGGTGTGATTGAAGCTTGGCCTGGTTTTTATGTGCATTGCCAGGCTCCAATTCAGAACATTCTCCTGATCCAAATCAGGCCCCATGCCAGTTTTCCAATGAAAAGCACTTCTTGCTGGCTTTTCCCCCTAACACAGAGCTTTCCAAACTTTTCATGTTGGTGACACACTCTTACAGCAGGGCATCATTTCGCGACACACTCTTACAGCAGAGCACAAGGCAGGAACTAGGACCTGTGCGGAATCACAGCAGGTTTGGAGGCAGCAGGGCACAAGGCAGGCACTAGGACCTGCGCGGAAGCCAGGAGGCAGCAGCAGCCACAACACACCCAGACACTTCAGCCAACACACTAACGTGTCCCGACACACAGTTTGGAAAGCTCTGCCCTAACAGTTTCTGTAGGGGCAAATAGCGTCAGGAAGGTTTCAACAGATTTTTGGGGGAACAAGTGATCTGCACTGAGAACTGTTGAGGCGTGATCTCTGTATTTCTGAAGCCATTAGGTTAAGCTTATTTAACCATCCCATTTGGAATGGGAATGAAAGCCTCCCGTGCCATAAGCCTAATCCATCTTTTCTCCCTGTAACTTAGATTTGTTATACCAACAATAAAAACAGAGGTGTGCAATGTCCAATGGTGTGGATTCCCCACTTAGTTTGGCCTTCATACTGTCATTCTTTTGTTTTAAAGAAAGCAACAGTTAAACAATATTTCAATTTTCAGTAAAGAAGCCCTACTGGGCTGCAACCCCCCTAGGTTCAAAAGCTGTTCCTAATACAGAGAAAATCTGCTCCGCTTTTTCTCCACATCATTCTCCCTTGATGTAGCTTGCGATCAATGGGCTGGGGATCAAGTGGCGTTATGGGGAGTCAGGTTCAAAACGAAGGACAGGAGCCACGTGTGCAAATGCACCCTCTCCTGAAGCAAAGGCACAACGGTGGAAAAACACCTCTTTTCTAGCACATGCAGAGTAGTCACTTTTTTGTTTTTTTGCCTGACCCACTATGGTCAGAATACAGGGAGTAACATGACAGTGGCAAAGATATCATCAAAACAGAAGCAGGGTTTCCCCACATCTAAGGGACCTCAGTGAAAAGAAGCTTTGACAAATTCAGTATAGCAAAAATATTTATTTATTTGCAAATAATTATAATTATTAAGGAAGCACATCTTAAGGGGATTTACTGTACATATATAGATATACAAATTGAGGTCTGATGTATCTACATATATACAACATATTGTGCTGAATTTTTACCATTGGTTTCAAAAAACATTAAAAGTGATCTATTTATACATAATTACGTTTACAAAACTTATCTGAAAGGAAAATCAGATTCTTCCCTCAAATAATTTCCCTTTAAAATTATTAAAGGCTTTTTAGATTTCTCAGGAAAGGAGAGGCTTTTTAGATTTCTCAGGAATATGTTAAGATTTTTATGCCTAATCTTCATCTTAAATTCAGGGTTTCAGGTAAATATGGTATTAATATGCATACATGTCTATGAAGGTTCTCAGTCATCCAGGTGGAATTGTCTGTAGCTTGAATCATGTCAACTGGATTTCTATTTTCTCAGTGGAAATGTTTCGCTCCTTATCCAAGGAGCTTCTTCAGTCTGAAGAAGCTCCTTGGATAAGGAGCGAAACGTTTCCACTGAGAAAATAGAAATCCAGTTGACATGATTCAAGCTACAGACAATATGCATACATGTTTTTGATATTTAAATGCACTGCATGACAACTGGGTCTATCATTTTCTGAACTAATGCAATTACGTATAATTGCTCAGACATTTAAAATGTATTCTTCCTGGTTTGTACTTTGCATAAAAATAATTATAAAATACTATTGCCATAAAATTATCAACACTCAATTTATTCACTATGAAGTCATTACATTCATTTTTTATATTGGAGTATTTCTTATATTACACATTTCTGATAATGATGGCCATGGCTGGGCTAGAGCAGCACACAGTGCCACGAGAATGACTGGTCTGGTCAATGAGCAGGAGAGGAGAACAGATTTGAGTTGGGTTCTCCCTGGAGAGTCCCCTGGTATCAGATCAGTTAAGGTTTACCAACTTCTCTCAAGTTACATGCACCCAGGTCATGGCAAAGACCAAAAATATGTGGATCAGAGACATCGATTCTCAGCCATTTGAGAACTGTAGTCTATCAACTTTGACGTGGGAGCAACTGATGGCATACTAATATGCTTTGTAAAAGAATCTGAGTCACGGGAATTTTCCCCCTTTTTGTTGGGAATTTTCTTTATGGTTTAAGCTTAATTAACAGGGCAGTATTGTGAATTACAATACTGCCCTGTTAATTAAGCTTAAACCATAAAGAAAATTCCCAACAAAAAGGGGAAAAATTCCTGTGACTCAGATTCTTTTACAAAGCATATTTTACAAAGCATATTAGTTATAACAGCGTTCCGCGCGTGTCATGTGGCCACATGACCGTGGAAGCGTCTTCGGACAACGCTGGCTCTTTGGCTAACAAAAGGAGATGAGCACCGGCCCCTAGAGTCGGACACGACTGCACAAATGTGCGGGGGGTACCTTTACCTTTTTATTGTGAATTAAACACATGAGGAACTGAAATCACTTAGCACAGCAAGAAAGTAAAACAGAGGAGCAGTACATTATTCTTTTTGTTCTCTAAGTCCTAGAACTGCAAACTCTTTTCTGGGTCATGTGGGATTCAGAATTTTGAACTCCACAGTTCAACCCTGAGCTACAAATATTCTCTTCGATTGGCACATTTGAAAATAATTTAGTATGATCTCTTTGAAAACTCCAGTTCATATCCCATGACGAAATGCTCATTTGTTGTAAATCTGACCATTATTTCTCCAAGCCTCACGTTGTTCTCTTGAACAATCAGGGGAATTCCACAGATTTGTTTCCAGTCAAGCATAAATAACTGACCCAGTCAGCTGATACTCACTTTAGATTCCTTAGGTTAAGTAAAAATGTTACAGCTAGCTAGAAACTTTATAGTAATAATTTCCCATTGGTGATTCAGTCTCAATACTGTACATGCCAGTTTTATTCTTTATATAAAGCCAAACTGATACAATCACCAAGATCAATATCAATGAGATGCAGAAAAGCACCGCCAGGACAATTACTCCTGTTTTCCAGGTTGAATCTTCTTTTGCTGGCTTGAATGTGGTTATTGCTGCAAATACATTTTGAAAATGTTATCCCCAACAGCATATTAACTTTTAGAAAGTATCAAATATAAATCAAAGTTGCAGAAGTCACCAGATGCTGATTCCCCCCACCCTCCACTCACCGTGAAAGTTAATTTTACCAAAGAGCACTGAACCAGGCCATTGTGACCAGCTTAAATGTTGGGTGGGGGGTGGGGAGACTGCCACTCCAAATAATTTAATTTGTTAAATGCAATTCTAAAAGTAAGTCCTATGGACACAATTCATGGAAATCTCTATTTACTTGAGTCTAAGTAAATCTGCATACTACTGTATGTAAGTTGTAAGTTGCTTTAACTGTACCACTTTTTTAAATGATGTGAATTGGTCTTTCATTTGTATTGACTTGGACTATATTGAATTCAACCTATTGGTTTTGATGCCCAAAGAAACAGCTTAAACAATAATGCATGCATTTCTGCCTCTTATGGTCAGGTTTTACATTCTGCAATGTAAAATGCTCATGTTCTAAGAATGCCTTAATCACATATGTACTTTTTATTTAAAGTAAGCCATTAGGCTTTGAAACAGTCACTTTGGTGTAGAAAAGTGCTGTTGGCTTGCTGTTAATGCCAGGCAAATCACTAGCATTTTATAAATAAATGATACGTGTGTAGAGAGTTCCAATGAGGAATGGGGTTGTTAATGATTAAACTAGAGGCCCATCTGAAGTCCCAGAACCCTTGGCACTTGCACAGTGATTCTACTCTGGGCTCTGCTTTTGGCTTTCATATTTCGCTGTAATTGATCACATTCCAGTTCCAAAAGGCTCTATATCTGGAAAAGAATGGAACTTTGTGGTTTCTGGCCTTTTCTAGTGTTAAACTTACAGTATTATTTGCAGTGGTAGTGAAAAAAATATGGCAATTTAAAATTTTTTTTACTTCTTCTGCAGAAATAATGTCAAGAACCTACATAAACATTGAACTTATACCTGATAATTGACTGTCTGAAAAGTTCAGAGAAAATGGGAAACAATTTATTCCTAAATGGCTGTACTACATTTACAATGCCTATATGTGCTACTTTCATTAGTTCTCCAGAGAGACATTTTATAGTGGAGCAAAAACTACACATCCCTCTCTGGAATGCTCTACAATGAGCCAAGCTCTGAAAAGACAGACCAAAATGGAGGCCTTATCTCCAGGGAACATATCTTAAAATGAATTGATTTTTGCAAAGATGGTAGAGCCTTTAGAGCAGTATTTCTCAACCGTGGGAACTTTAAGATGTGTGGACTTCAAATCTCAGAATTCCCCAGCCAGCATGCTGGCTGGGGAATCCTGGGAGTTGAATTCCACACATCTTAAAGTTCCCACGGTTGAGAAATACTGCTTTAGAAGAGATGAACTCTTCACAGTATCAGCCATGGGTTTCATCTCAATAAATACTTGAAATAGTTCCCCTCTACCTCTTTTAAGCCAGAAGTAGCAGAGAAGCAGGAAGAGTAGCACAGCCATTTCTAATGGAGGAGGGATGTTGAATCAATGTAGAAAGTATCCTAGTATAGCCTAAAAACAAAAACTTACAAAAATTGTTTTAAACCTCTTGCTTTAAAAAATGGCAAGTCCACCAGCTCCTGACTATTTGCTTTTCTGGGCTGGCAGGCTTCCTGGCATGGCTTTTTGGCAAAGTTAGTCTCTTCAGGGGATGATATATGCTGCTTATATAACATTTTTTAAAAAACTGGAGAAGTGTAAATATTATTACTATTGCATATATGATACACTATGGTATAAACAAATAGTCAGTATTGTATAAAATAATCTACTAGCAAGTACTCTCAGATCAACTTAGTATAAGACAAGATAAAGACAGCCAAAGATCAGGAAAAAAAAGTTATAAAAACTCAGCTGGCTACTTGTGTCAGTACAGGTAATCCTCACTTACCGACGGTAATTGGGACTGGAAACTCTGTCACTAGGCAATGCGATCATAAGGCACAACGTCACATGACCACACCAACTTACGACAGCAGTTCCAGCAGTCCCAGTTGCCGTTGTTAGGCAAATACCATGTGGTCACGGGATCACCATTTGAGACCTCCTGCCAGCTTGACTGGATAGCTTTGTAAAAAAATCAATCAACCTATGGCTTCAAGTGAGATTACTCCTCTAATGTGTTTTCTGGAAAATATAATGGGAGCCCTAGAAGTAGATATGCATTTAATTAGTCATTAATAAAGGATCATCTAGGGCAGAGCTTTCCAAACTTTTCATGTTGGTGACACACTTTTTAGACATGCAACATTTTGCGACACACTCTTACAGCAGGGCACGAGGCAGGCACTAGGACCTGCGTGGAATCCTGGCAGGGCAGGTTTGGAGGCAGCCAGGCACAAGGCAGGCACTAGGAACTGCGTGGAATCACAGCAGGTTTGGAGGCAGCAAGGCACAAGGCAGGCACTAGGAACTGCGTGGAATCCTGGCAGGGCAGCTTTGGAGGCAGCAAGGCACAAGGCAGGCACTAGGACCTGTGCGGAATCCTGGCAGGGCTTGGAGGCAGCAGCAGCCGCGACACACCCAGACACTGCAGCCGACACACTAACGTGTCCCGACACACAGTTTGGAAAGCTCTGATCTAGGGTTTTTTTTCAATAAATAAAGACTTACCCGAGCAACTTGTGACCTTCCCTGCTGGCTTCCCCATTGACTTTGCTTGTGGGAAGCTGGCAGGGAAGGTTGCAAATGGTGATCACATGTCCGCAGGATGCTGCAACCAGTCGTAAGTGGGACTTGGTTGCCAAGCATCTGAATTTTATTCACCTGACTGCAGGGGTGCTGCAGTGGCCGGAACTTCGAGGACTGGTCTTAAGTTCCTTCATTCAGCGCTGTTGTAACTTTGAACAGTCACTGAACGTATGTTTGTAACTTGAGGACTGCCTGTATTAGAATCTGAGCCTCTTGCGTTTACCTGGAGAAACAACTCAGCACTCTAGTGACATTATGCTATGTTGTAATGAGTAACACATCATACTATGCCAGGATTTTAAACACTGATGTGTTGAACAAACTGGTTTATTCAATAAACCATATTGGCTTGCTTTGCACATAATGTTAAGCCATAATGGATGGAATTGATATATTAAGTGAAAAACGTACAAATACATTGTGGCCTTGTGTCAGGAGTAAACTGGGCTTATTTTGTCTCTGCAGCAAATATCTAGAATCTCAGATTTTGAATATGTTTTCTATCATTTGCTACATAAACTTTGTAACTGGACCATAAATTCTACTGCACTGTTCAAGACAATTTCTAAATAGGTCCATAATTTTGACTTTGTAATGCTATGTCCCACAGAAACAAGGATGTTAATTACTTCTTACCTTTGACTGTTACTTCGGTTTGGTTGTCAAGCATCTTTTTTACTACTTCTGTTAAATTTGCTGTAAAATTTCTTATTTCAATTAACTGTTCTCCATACACTAAAAATGCAAAATAAGCAATCACACTTCCAGGCTGGTATCCAATTATTATGATATCAAAGTTGTCATCTTGAAGCTTCCCTGCCATTCCTCTAATAATCTGAAAGTATTGACAGTATTCAAAAGTTAGGGAATGGAGAAGAGATAAGTAAATGTAATCAGATCAAACTGCATTTACACTTTGGGTTCTCTTTTATTACAGAAATCATTTTTAAATTAACATATTTTAGCTGCACATGAAAATTAGGCAAACATATAGCAGGAGTAATAGGAATCAGATCACCTGGGCAATTAATGTATAATTGTACATTTTAGAGAAGATGCAGCAAGAGAGAGAGAGTGAAGCTAAATAAACTTTTTGGAAAAAAATAAGAATACCTATAGAAGAAATCGTCTTCTAATTCCAGGAAACAAAAACTAACAATCTGCTAAAAGAAGTATCAGGCATGACAAAAAATGCAACACAGATTATTTTACTTTTGATTTTCTGAAGGGAGATTTCAAGCACTGGGAGTGAGATACTGCTTTAACTGTTATTATTCTGGAAAAAATATTTTTTGTGGAACGTGGCTCACTACAATTCTGTTTAACATTTTCAGTATGGTAGGCAATGAATAGTTTAAAACACAGCATTAAAGCTTCATACAGCATGGTAACAATGGATTTTTGCTGTTCTTAAATCTACTCAACAAAATTCAACCCCTAGGGAAAGTGAGGGAGAACAGCAGAAGCAACAACAGGGTCTGTCCTTTTCCCAGCGGGGTCCACTACTTATGGTGAAGATCTACAAGGTCCAGGGGTAAACCAAAGGTCACCAAAGAGTTCCTGTATAGATGCAGGAGGACCAAACTTTAAAAAAATCATGTCTACCCTGTGCAGAATTTTGATGGAAAAGAGATCCGAAGAGCAACATTCTGCTATTAATGAAATGTTGCCTGCTAACCATGATGAATGCACTTGATTAAGGGGGCAATTTAGCCATAGCTTCAGACAGAACAACATTCTAGAGTAAACATGCTAAGATAGTAGCAGAAGCATTACTTTTACAAGCAGGGAGATAGCTGAGATTGGAAGCACAGAGCAAGAAAACTATAAATCAAGTTTCCACATTCTTCTGAAGTCTTTGCTAGCACACAAAGGAGGGGACAGTGATCCCACAGGAAGGGTGGGATATAAATAAAATATAAATAGATAATAAGAGTAAAAATTAGTAGCTTAGCAATTTTTGCAAAGGTATTTGAATTGTAAAACAACTTACAGTGTTTCTGATTATTTCAGTCAAATTTTCATAGATTCTACTTTTTGGGTTATAAAGGTCAGGAAAGCTAAAATTCCATTTTTTGAATAAAATGCTGCAAGCAAATGCTTGTTTACCTGAAAGGAAATGTAACATATATATTGTCAAACTGGTTTAGAACTACAGTAGTTTCTAATATCTCTATAATTCACTAAATTATATGTTCCTAAACTTAACTGAAAATATAATCTGTGTTGGATGCCCTTGGTGTCTGTGCTACACCTGAATTTGGCTTTGTTTAAGTATGCTTTTAATTAGAACAAGTGGGATGTTGTCATTTTGTACAGCAAAGTGCCAATTTATAGTTTTAATTTTATTTGGAAGCATCATAGGGACTACTTTGTTCTCTGATAAATGTTTTATAAATGATCATACTTGCCCTAGCAGTTATTTTGTGAAAATGCTTCCATCTCTTCTCAACATTCCAAATGTATCACCAGCGAAGAAGATTGCCTAACCCTCATCTGTGCTCTGACTGTAATCCTTTCCTGCTGTAGTCTGCTCTGAAAAATATATACTTTATCCCAAATGCCATTGTGCAAACACAGGTCCAGCCCTTATTTCTGATAGTATGTGATTTTTTAAGAGTTTTCTATAAGGACTCAATTTTTGTGTGGTGCCTCTGGATGGAGGACTTCTAGTACTATCAATCAAAAGATAATTCTGAACTAGTCCCCCCACCTTCTTTTTTGGAAGCAAAATGGCAGTGGGATAACACAGAAAGTATAAATGATAAATGGTATGTATGGACAGCCTGAAAAATTTTGCATTCAAAGAAGGCAATTCCACAATCAAAACTCTGAATGAGAATAGCCTTCTTTTATAGTGATGGATTTATTTTCTTGAACATCCTCCTGTATACACACCATTCTCTAACCTACCATACCTTCTTTCTGATCAGAGAGTTCTGTGCCAAAATGTTCCAAATTACAGCAAACTAAGAAATGAGATTCTTAACTTTCTGCAAAATTGAAAAACGTATGTTTTCATGATGGGAAGGCTACCTACAGCTGTAAGGACCCATACAATCCTCAGGCTAATTTCCTCTGGCCTAGTTTCACTATCACTTCCCACACCTACTGCACCCCATGCAAAAGATCAGTCCAGATGTTTGGTATGAACTATCTGTCAAATCCTTATAACGTACTACTTGGGAGAAAAAGAGGGTGGGAAAGAGTGATGGGTATAAGGAAGAGTATCAAAGAGATCATGGCTGTTTCTGCCTACTGGTGGCTCTAGCCCAATCCACTGCTTGCTTCTGCCCCAAAAGAATACTTCCCAGAGAATGTAATATAGCCCTCAAGGGGGAAAAAAGGTAATTCCTATTTTATTATTTTGTTGGTTTAGTTTTAATGGCCATTGCTAGGCATTATGGAAATATTTTTCTCTCATAATGTAGTCATTGTTAGTTTCCTGGTTATATTCATGTACATCTGATTTATACAGAAGTGCTTAAAAGTGCTCGTGTGCTTACAGAAATTGCTAAGCAGTATATTTTCTGATAAATATATCGTAAGAGACTCAGTTTCCACAGAAAATTATTTGCTGTTTATTTGGGATCTTTCAACTGTTTTCTAATCCAGTATTACAAATGAATAATAAATATATGCAACCTACTTGAACATATGAAACGTTGTAACTCAAGACACTTAGTGGGCTGAGAGCAAAAATCAGACCTGTTGAAACACTGGGTGGAGTCTGCAAAATAAAATGAAATTAGGAATTTGACAAATAAAAAATAAAATTGCTTCTCCTGTCAAATTGTCAAGCATTGTAATTTTAGACTTACATTCAGCAAAGCTGTATGGAGTTTTGGCTTTTTAACAGATACAAAACAGAGGTTTCATCTCACATTTAATTCTAATCCCACATACATCCATTTTCTGAGAAAGCAGTTATGGGATGAGTATATATGGATCTGCCTCAGTGTAAACTGAGATGTATTCACAGGTAGTGTGTGCCTAAAATTTTATACCAACTTTCTGTAACATGTGAATTTGTAGGTACAGATCTTCCCAAACACTGTTTTTTTTCAGCTTGTACACAGTTTTATTCAGAAATGCAGTGTTGTACACAATTTTTGAGAAAATTTTTGAGAAGAATGCCAGCAGACTTTGAGATTCACATGCCAGCCTGGGCCAAGATCCCATTTTTTCAGAGTACCCCATTTCACTCAAAAAGAAATCCATGATGGATTTCTCCAACATCCCTAACATCTAATCTAATATTTTGACTTCTAGAAACCCATATGAAATTGCTAAATGCATTGCATCTCTGTCAAATAATTATACTCTCCAAAGTATTAAAACAATGGCATACACAATAATGACTGCCTCCTGTCATTGGTTTCATGTCCTGACAAAAGAGGGAGATTGCATCATAAGTTTTAGATCTGAAGTCATAAGCCTTCCCCACTTCTCCTATCCACAAACTAAGTTTGGATATCTGCATAAATCAGAGATGACAAAGAGATATCATGTTGAGGGTTCCTGACTCTTAGGAAAAAGTGGACCTTTTTCAGATAAACAAAAATGGGAAAGAGACTATACTCTTTTTGCAACTAGTCACAACTTGCTTTCATACAAGTGGTAGAAGTCAGCTGAAGGATTACTTCTTAGCAAACTACAGTAAAATCTGCCTAAGTAAATTTAATTAAATCACAGGGAGTTTATATTTACTTACCTTGACACAATCTTCCAGGATCTGTTGGATTCAAATCTTTTAGGCTTGGATAACACTGGCATTTATAACTGCCAATTGTGTTAATACATGAAGCCAAATAGGAACACGTATTGTTCTCTGTACATTCATTTATGTCTAGATGAGGGAGGGGAAAGTTATTTCAGTAATTTGTTACAGCTGTAAACACTCATCTGACAAATAAAATATTGGTCTCCTTAATGAATAAAGAGAAATGAACATAATCCCCCAGGAGACTCCTCAGATTAAAAACTGCATTTTAGGATTTTCTTCCAGGGTTTGAACCATCCTGATGTTAGAAGACTATTCACAGATAATGAAGTTTACAATGATCTTGCTGTTTTGTTTTGTTTTGTTTTGTTTTGTTTTGTTTTGTTTTGTTTTGTTTTGTTTTGTTTTGTTTTGTTTTGTTTTGTTTTGTTTTGTTTTGTTTTGTTTACCAAGGATCCTCAAAGCATTTATTTTAGGCTGACCATATTTCCCTGAGACAGAAACGGGACCCTAACGCACGCACATGCGTGTGCCGGCACACCGGCACGTGCAGGTACACACGCAGGCACGCATGCCAGCACGTGTGCATGCATGCAGGCACACACACCGGCACGCGTGCATGCGCACAGGCACACACACCAGCACATGTGCACACGCGCAGGCACTCCATCCCTTAAAAAATGGGACAAAATTGAGTTTTTTAAGGAAATGACGGTACGGTACGGAAGAGGTAAAAAAAATGGGACTGTCCCGTTTAAAACGGGACATATGGTCAGCCTAATTCATTTGGGATTCATCTCAATACAGTTGGATAATTAACAGACTGGAAAGAGAATTTTTGCAGATAGAATCAGAGAATAGAAGCTTCAGGAGGATCATTTTATATGCAAACAGACTGTCTTGTAGGCTTCTCAAGATAAGGTAAATATATTAGGTGTGCTTTTAGATATATTTCTGTCTTTAGAACCACAGCAACAACATTTTCTGCAACTTAATGTTCTCCCTGAATTTATTTGTACCTTGACATCCTCTTCCTGGCACCAGTGGGCTTTCATCCTGAAATCCCGACCTACATCGACATGAATATGTTGGTTTTTTTGGAAAGCAGTAGGCATATTTTGAACACCCGTTATATCCTGATTGACAGACAGGGATTACTGTAATAAATTAAGTAAAGGAAGAACAAAATTAGTATACAAAGATTACAGAAGCACTTGGCTACCATACATTACTTAATAAAGACTATCATTTTAGTTATTAGAATGTTTTTTGTTTTTTGTGCCTTCAAGTCAATGTTGACTCCCGGCAACCACCTGGAAAAGTCCCTGCAGTTTTGGCAAGGTTTTTTGGAAGTGGTTTGCCATTGCTTCCTTCCTAGGGCTGAGAGAGAGTGACTGGCTCAAGGTCACCCAGCTGGCTTTGTGCCTAAGGCGGGACTAGAACTCCTGGTCTCCCGGTTTCTAGCCTGATGCCTTAAGCACTAGACCAAACTGGCTCAGCTAACACTACCTATGCCTAATAAAAATTGTCTTTAACTATGGATCTAGACTAATTCTTCAAAGCTCAACCTACAGCAGGAACTGCGGGGTGGGGGTGGGGGGAGACATGACTGCTGTGCATCTGTGCAGTCTTTTTCATGGCCACAGATCATGTATCAGGCAAGCTGGGATTGGAAAGGCAGTGGAGCCCTGGTACATCTGAACTGCTTGCATTATCCACAAGTTGTGATACAATTGAAATGCTCTTACCTTTTATGGAAGTGTTGGTGAGATCTACATCCAGAGTTTTGCTTTTATTAAGGGATTCGATAATATCACGTTCAACCTCAAAATGTGTCATGTTTGTGTCCGGAACCATCTCTATGACAAAGTCCACAATCACACTCCCTTGTCTAATCCTCGTGATTGTTAAACGTACTTTCCCAGAATCAAATAAGTTTCTCAGGGGGGGCAGCAAATGTTCTTTTATCTGTAAATGGCAAGGTGATGGTAATTTGCTTTGTTTTCATTTTACTTTCAATAAATTACTCAGAAGACGCCACAGCAAGCGGTTCTGATAAATGTTGGATCTCTATCAATTGACATGTTTATATTAATATTGATTTCAAAAGGGCTGATACTAAGCACACTGTTGAGAATGTCACCCACAAATGCCACAGCACTGCTTTTCCCCTTCCATTTCATGCCCTATCCGACCATTTCCCCCATCTGCACCTCCCCACCACTTTTTCCCCGGCAACTCCGTTTCTATAGACACCACCAGGCGCCTCCCCCTTCTAATTAGCTTGTAGGGCAGCTGTGGTTGCTGTTTGAGGGACCCTTTGAAAAGTCACGAGACCAGAGTCAGGGGTCAGGGGATGCTCTTTATTAGAACAAGTTGGTAGCACCTTTTCCAACGAACACATTTTATAAAAAGGCATAAGCTTTCATGAGCTGCAGATCACTTCATCAGAGGCATGAAGTAACTAGACCGAGGTAAACTTTAAACTGGGGTGAGATGGAGGGAAGGGAGGGAGGGAAAGACAGGTTGCAGCTCAAGAAAGTTTATGCCTTTTCATAAAATGTGTTAGTTGGAAAGGGTGCTACCAGACTCCTCCTGATTTTTTGCTACCATAGACTAACACAGCTCTCTCCCAGGGTGCCACCTAGTGATGAGGTAAAGAATGTTAGGTGGGATGAAGTAAGGGGGAGGAACAGAGAGGGAATAAAATGGCCAGGTCTGCATCTTGGGAGTCCAGAGGGCATTTTATCCAAGGCCTCCTCAATCCTGGCCATGCTGTGATCACTTCTTTAAAAATCTAGAATACAGTATCAAAAACCTGACAAGCTAGGTGTCCCACCACTGCCATAAATGCTAAGTAAATCAGCCAGCCTATCTGGAGGACAGGGAGGTTGGCAAAACTGCCGTATTCATGTATAGCCATTCATTCCATGAGTAGTTTTTCTTGGCCTTCCATTTTTTAAAGCTTACATCAGAGGTAATGAAAAGCTGATGAGATATTGACATCCATTTTGGTTGCTACAAAAATCAATCTACCATAGTAGTATCCATGGATCGAAATGTTTTCCATTGCATATGAAGGTATCAGATGCAAATTATTCAAAATATGAACCTGATCCAGCCAGATAGCAACACGTTATCTTCGCATTGCTTTCTAAAGAAGCATCATAATAAAATCTGTTTCAATGAGATCAGCAACTTAATGTGCTTCACTAGGATTTGATGATCCTCAAAGTTTATACCCACTTACTCCTTATTTTTTAAATGCTATAACAGTACCTGTTCAAAAAATTGCTTCTGAAAATTCTGAAACTCAGGACTCGATTTGTTGCTGTATTGAGATAGATATTCCTTGTTTGTAATCCTGACTATTCCTTTATAGGCTGTTGCTTCTGTAAAGGAATCAGAGAATTATTTACCCCAACCCTAACTATAATTTATACTGGATAATATAATTATTGCTAACAGAATAAAAGAATAAAATAGTTAAAAGGGGTAATTTAGGCCATAAAGGCAAGGTGCTGCTCACTGCAGGAATCCAATTTAAAGCATCCCTGATGCTATTTCTCTCCTATTTATGGTTTCATTTTTAAAGCAAAATTTGCTACCTGATAATTTATCTGTTTTATCTGTCCTTGTCTCATTAGTAGCATTATTAGAAGTTGGCTGGGGTTGAGCCATGAAGCCAGAAAATTCTGATCCTCATCCGGAACAGTCCTTTCTGTATTTCTAACTCTCTCTCTCTCTCTCTCTCTCTCTCTCTCTCTCTCTCTCTCTCTCTCTCTCTGTGTGTGTGTGTGTGTGTGTAGAGAGAGAGAGAGAGGCAAACAGTGGAAGCAGTGTCATGCCATCACAACATAAGCTCTGCTGTTTTTGTACCTCTCTCATTTTTAAAAATTTAAAAAGTTTTTATTAATCCATTTTCAAACAGCCATTCATAAAGTAAAAATGAACAATTCACCACATGCAAAACAGAAGGAAAAAAAGGATTACACTACAAGTAATCTCATAAAAAAACAAGAAAAACTATAATTACAACTACTGTATATCCCAAGTTCTCCTGATTACTTAGATCATAGCTTTCCAAACTGTGGATCGCGACACTTTAGTGTGTCGCAACACACAATTTAGTGTGTTGTGACACACAGTTTAGTGTGTCGTGACACAACCAGGAAGTGGACGTGCACAGCAGTGGCGCGGGGGGGGCGTGTGGTGGCGGCAGCGTGCATGGTGGCAGCGACAACGGCAGCGGCACTTCCGTGTTTTAGCGGAAAACACGAGGCCGCCGCCGCTGCTGCCATGCTCACCACCGCTGCGCGCGCCCCCGCACCCCCGCTGCCACCGTTGGTGTGTTGCCAACAGCAGCAGTTTGGAAAGCACTGATTTAGATCTTTAAAGGGAGAAACTAACCTTTCAATGTTGACCAGGCCTGTCCAAGACTTTTTTCCAAAGGGCGTGCCTCTGTCATAACGTTGCATGCCCGTATGAAAGGGGCAGAGCTTACACCCTGATGGTGTGATTCTGCTTTCATCATTTTGTCAAAAACTTTCTATCCCAAGGACAGCTCTGCTTCAACTCAAGAACTATTTAGAGCAGTTCATACAGCAGGAAAAAAAGTTTTTTTTAACAACAGGTATGGGCAATTGCAGAGTCTTGGGCAGTCCTCAGTTATTGCAAGCTGTTTTTATTTTACAGTTATGGGGGATTATGGGTTGGCAATATTGAGGTGTGATGTCACAGAAGATGGAAGTTAGAGCTCATACCTGTTCGCACCATCCTTGAAGAACTGATCTTCTTATAACAACTCTGCACATCAACAGATATCCTATACTGAGAGCCTGGAGAAAGGTTTTCAAAAGCCATACTTGTGGTGTTGGTGTCGGTTTCATTCAAAATTATGTTGTTGGCTGCTAGAGTCACTGTGTAAAGACTATCTCTTCTCTCACTTTGGAGGATCCAGCGGAATTGGATCACTTGGCCTGTAACCTTCTCAAGGGTAATGTAGAGAGCCCCTGTAGCTGCAAACAAAAATAATTCATATCAACATTGTATCTGTATAACATCTCAACTCTGCAAATAAATACCTGGACAAAACCATGCACAAATACAAGTTCTTGTACAAGAACTAAGCAATGTTCACTCTCACTTAAACTCCCCTTATATTTAATAAATATACATATCAGCCCCATTACTTTCTCTCAGAGTTTAATTTGCTTCAGAAATCATTCATGCCCGTCCACTATTTTCTAGAAATAATGTCAACAGTCAAGATACACATGAATCATGTCAACTGGATTTCTATTTTCTCAGTGGAAACGTTTCGCTCCTTATCCAAGGAGCTTCTTCAGTCTGAGCTCAGACTGAAGAAGCTCCTTGGATAAGGAGTGAAACGTTTCCACTGAGAAAATAGAAATCCAGTTGACATGATTCAAGCTACAGACAATTCCACCTGGATGACTGAGAACCTTCATAGAGTCAAGATACACATTAATTCAGTTTCAGAAAGTACCAGTGTAAACAAAATCTAAAGGATGTTTTGAAACTAAATGAAAGATCTCCATCCTTATTTACAATTATCAGTATCTCTAGGATTCAGAAGGGAAAGCAGCAGAAATAAAAGTAATAATAAGTGTATGATAAGAACGAAAATGACCTCCTGTGCATCGTGATATCACCACACAAATGACACAAATTATGCAATTTGTACCAGTCTGTTATATAATTCTAGACACTTTCGTAAGAATATCACAAACGTGACATCATTTTCTCACTCTACACCTGGAAAGATACCAACAAGGTATAAACGGGCAAATGAAGCACTAAAAAAAGGAAGGAAAGATGTTATTTCAATCAAAAGAATGTTTGCATAACTATAAGACAATGCATCCATATACACCCAAAGTTATAAATATGATATATAGAAAAATAAGACAAAGGGATCACATGAAGACAAAAAGAAAGGTTTCCTTTTACTCATGCTCTATTCCGGGAATCACTTTGCTGAGTCAAATAACATAACAACTTGTTTGCTTATGCTGACAAAATTAAAAACAATCTGGTGCCGATCTTTTAAATTACACTAAATATGAACATAGAAAATTTTCCTTAGATTGAAAAATTCCACATACCATTTTAAGATCTTAGTCATATCATATCTAAAAACATTCTATAGCAGTAAAAAAGATATGTCTCTATAACTAACAAACAATTATGAGTCTTGCTAAGAAACAAGAATATCCTAATGTAAACAAAAAATATATAATTAAAAGTAAAAATACAAGACAACGAAAATTGAAAAAAAATGGTTCTCAAATTGCTTAATAAGGAATACAATAAAAAACAGAAAAAAACAAAGAAAACAAAATCAAGAAAGATATTTAAGTTACTCACTACATTTCTGAACACTCAGGAAAGAAGTGCTACTGAACGCCCTAGGGCTTTGTCGAGAGACTGTGGAGGCCTTGGTCTGCAGAGGCGTCACACCTCTTGAGGAGGCCTGGGACAGGTTTTCCGTGGCCTGTGCAGGGCTCGGGGTGACACCGGGGGCAACGCTTCTCCCGCCCGGGGTGCTCGCAGGTTCGTGCATGGCTGCCGTTGGCATGGTGCTGGCCCCAGAAGGAGACGACGACCACCCTGTCTGTGTGGGAAGCGGTTGTGAGGTGGTAGCAGGCACGGAGCCTGCTGGGCCTGGGGGAACAGGGCCAGGAGTGTCTCGAGCCGAAGCTGGCCAGCTCTCCATGGAGCTGCTGGAAACGGAGGTTCCTGGAGATGATCCGGAAGGCACGGGCTCCGGGGTTGTGTGGGGAATTGTGAGTCCAGCACCAGGGGCTGTCACGCTGTGCGAGCGCCAAGGGGAAAGAAGTGGGGCGGAGGAGGAGGCTTGGAACGGGTGGCCTGTTGTGCTGGGGCCTTCCCCGCCCACAGAAACGCCAGGAGGGCTGGAACCAGCTGAGCTTTCTCTTGCGGGACCGCTGCTGGTGTGGTGAGAGAGGGCAGAGCCCTGCGTGTGCAGTGAACTGGGAGCTGTGGAGGCGGCCCCGGCAGGGGCAGCGCTGGCATCAGCCACGCTGGGCCTGCCTGCTGCTCTGCTGCTGCTGGCTGGTGCGCTTGGAGCCTGGGAGGAAGCGGTCTCTTGGCTGGGACTTCCTGCAGTGGGAGGGACGCTCCCGGGAGGCAGGGAGTGGGTCTGTCCTGGGGGCACTTCAGAGGTGTTGGCCGGCATCGCCGTAGGTGTGCTCACCTCAGAAGCCAGCTCTCTGGTAGAGGTGGGCCACGTCCGCCCGCTTGGCGGCCCTGTGCTGGGTTCCAGGGAGCTTCTGGCCACTGGGCCCGGGGGAGAAGAGGCAGAAGGGCCCTGTCCACGTTCCACTGCTTCAGTGCTGGAGGAGCTAAGACTGGGCGTTGCCGCCACTGACGTAGTCGCTCCGCTTCCTGCAGTTAGGCCGGAAGACATCCGCCCCGTGGTTCCTTGGGGACTGAGCAGGTGGGTGCTGGTGGGACCCGTGCTGCCAGGTGGAAGGGAGATCCCGGGAGGAGGAGAGGAGGGAAGCCCCTCTAAATGGCCTGGTCTGGTCTCGGCCACCCCGGACCTTGTCCCGGTAAAAGTGGTGGGTCCAGCTGCCGGTTCTGTCTTTGGAGCGCTCGCGCTTTGTCGAGAGACTGAAGAGGTCTCGGTCTGCAGAGGCGTCGCACCTCTTGAGGAGGCCTGGGACAGGTTTTTCGTGGCCTGCGCAGGGCTCGGGGTGACACGGGCCCCAGAAGGAGACGACGGCCACCCTGTCTGTGTGGGAAGCGGTTGTGAGGCGGTAGCAGGCACGGAGCCTGCTGGGCCTGGGGGAACAGGGCCAGGAGTGTCTCGAGCCGAAGCTGGCCGGCTCTCCATGGAGCTGCTGGAAACGGAGGTTCCTGGAGATGATCCGGAAGGCACGGGCTCCGGGGTTGTGTGGGGAGTCGTGAGTCCAGCCCCAGGGGCTGTCACGCTGTCCGAGGGCCCAGGGGAAAGAAGTGGGGTGGAGGAGGAGGCTTGGAACGGGTGGCCTGTTTTGCTGGGGCCTTCCCTGCCCACAGAAACGCCAGGAGGGCTGGAACCAGCTGAGCTTTGTCTTGCGGGACCGCTGCTCATGTGGTGAGAGAGGGCAGAGCCCTGAGTGGGCAGTGGGCTGGGAGCTGTGGAGGCGGCCCCGGCAGAGGCAGCGCTGGCGTCACCCACGCTGGGCCTGCCTGCTGCTCTGCTGCTCCTGGCTGGTGCGCTTGGAGCCTGGGAGGAAGCGGTCTCTTGGCTGGGACTTCCTGCAGTGGGAGGGACGCTCCCGGGAGGCAGGGAGTGGGTCTGTCCTGGGGGCACTTCAGAGGTGTTGGGCAGCATCGCCGTAGGTGTGCTCACCTCAGAAGCCAGCTCTCTGGTAGAGGTGGGCCACGTCCGCCCGCTTGGCGGCCCTGTGCTTTGTTCCAGGGAGCTTCCGGCCACTGGGCCCGGGGGAGAAGAGGCAGAAGGGCCCTGTCCACGTTCCGCTGCTTCGGTGCTGGCGGAGGCAGGACTGGGCTGTGCCGCCACTGACGTAGTCGCTCCGCTTCCTGCAGTTAGGCCGGAAGACATCCGCCTCGTGGTTCCTTGGGGACTGAGCAGGTGGGTGCTGGTGGGACCCGTGCTGCCAGGTGGAAGGGAGATCCCGGGAGGAGGAGAGGAGGGAAGCCCCTCTAAATGGCCTGGTCTGGTCTCGGCCTCCCCGGCCCTTGTCCCGGTGGAAGTGGTGGGGCCAGCTGCCTGTTCTGTCTTTGGAGCGCTCACGCTTTGTCGAGAGACTGCAGAGGCCTCGGTCTGCAGAGGTGTCACACCTCTTGAGGCCTGGGACAGGTTTCCCGTGGCCTGCGCAGGGCTCGGGGTGACACGGGGGGCCACGCTTCTCCAGCCCGGTGTACTTGCAGGTTCGTGGGTCGCTGCCGCTGGAGTGGTGCTGGCCCCAGAAGGAGACGACGGCCACCCTGTCTGTGTGGGAAGCGGTTGTGAGGCGGTAGCAGGCACGGAGCCTGCTGGGCCTGGGGGAACAGTGCCAGGAGTGTCTCGAGCCGAAGCTGGCCGGCTCTCCATGGAGCTGCTGGAAACCGAGGTTCCTGGAGATGATCCGGAAGGCACGGGCTCCGGGGTTGTGTGGGGAGTCGTGAGTCCAGCCCCAGGGGCTGTCACGCTGTGCGAGGGCCCAGGGGAAAGAAGTGGGGCAGAGGAGGAGGCTTGCAACGGGTGGCCTGTTGTGCTGGGGCCTTCCCCGCCCACAGAAACGCCAGGAGGGCTGGAACCAGCTGAGCTTTCTCTTGCGGGACTGCTGCTGGTGTGGTGAGAGAGGGCAGAGCCCTGCGTGGGCGGTGGGCTGGGAGCTGTGGAGGCGGCCCCGGCAGGGGCAGCGCTGGCATCAGCCACGCTGGGCCTGCCTGCTGCTCTGCTGCTGCTGGCTGGTGCGCTTGGAGCCTGGGAGGAAGCGGTCTCTTGGCTGGGACTTCCTGCAGTGGGAGGGACGCTCCCGGGAGGCAGGGAGTGGGTCTGTCCTGGGGGCACTTCAGAGGTGTCGGCCGGCATCGCCGTAGGTGTGCTCACCTCAGAAGCCAGCTCTCTGGTAGAGGTGGGCCACGTCCGCCCGCTTGGCGGCCCTGTGCTGGGTTCCAGGGAGCTTCCGGCCACTGGGCCCGGGGGAGAAGAGGCAGAATGGCCCTGTCCACGTTCCGCTGCTTCGGTGCTGGCGGAGGCAGGACTGGGCTGTGCAGCCACTGAGGTAGTTGCTCCGCTTCCTGCAGTTAGGCCGGAAGACATCCGCCCCGTGGTTCCTTGGGGACTGAGCAGGTGCGTTCTGGTGGGACCCGTGCTGCCAGGTGGAAGGGAGATCCCAGGAGGAGGAGAGGAGGGAAGCCCCTCTAAATGGCCTGGTCTGGTCTCGGCCTCCCCGGCCCTTGTCCCGGTGGAAGTGGTGGGGCCAGCTGCCTGTTCTGTCTTTGGAGCACTCACGCTTTGTCGAGAGACTGCAGAGGCCTCGGTCTGCAGAGGCGTCACACCTCTTGAGGAGGCCTGGGACAGGTTTTCCGTGGCCTGCGCAGGGCTTGGGGTGACACGGGGAGCCACGCTTCTCCAGCCTGGGGTGCTCGCAGGTTCGTGGTTGGCTGCCGCTGGCGTGGTGCTGGCCCCAGAAGGAGACGACGGCCACCCTGTCTGTGTGGGAAGCGGTTGTGAGGCGGTAGCAGGCACGGAGCCTGATGGGCCTGGGGGAACAGGGCCAGGAGTGTCTCGAGCCGAAGCTGGCCGGCTCTCCATGGAGCTGCTGGAAACGGAGGTTACTGGAAATGATCCGGAAGGCATGGGCTCGAGGGTTGTGTGGGGAGTCGTGAGTCCAGCCCCAGGGGCTGTCACGCTGTGCGAGGGCCCAGGGGAAAGAAGTGGGGTGGAGGAGGAGGCTTGGAATGGGTGGCCTGTTGTGCTGGGGCCTTCCCCGCCCACAGAAATGCCAGGAGGGCTGGAACCAGCTGAGCTTTCTCTTGCGGGACTTCTGCTGGTGTGGTGAGAGAGGGCAGAGCCCTGTGTGGGCAGTGGGCTGGGAGCTGTGGAGGCGGCCCCGGCAGGGGCAGGGCTGGCATCAGCCACGCTGGGCCTGCCTGCTGCTCTGCTGCTGCTGGCTGGTGCGGTTGGAGCCTGGGAGGAAGCGGTCTCTTGGCTGGGACTTCTTGCAGTGGGAGGGACACTCCCGGGAGGCAGGGAGTGGGTCTGTCCTGGGGGCACTTCAGAGGTGTCGGCCGGCATCGCTGTAGGTGTGCTCACCTCAGAAGCCAGCTCTCTGGTAGAGGTGGGCCACGTCCGCCCGCTTGGCGGCCCTGTGCTGGGTTCCAGGGAGCTATCGGCCACTGGGCCCGGGGGAGAAGAGGCAGAAGGGCCCTGTCCACGTTCCGCTGCTTCGGTGCTGGCGGAGGCAGGACTGGGCTGTGCCGCCACTGACGTAGTCGCTCCGCTTCCTGCAGTTAGGCCGGAAGACATCCGCCCCATGGTTCTTTGGGGACTGAGCAGGTGCGTGCTGGTGGGACCCGTGCTGCGAGGTGGAAGGGAGATCCCAGGAGGAGGAGAGGAGGGAAGCCCCTCTAAATGGCCTGGTCTTGTCTCGGCCTCCCCGGCCCTTGTCCCGGTGGAAGTGGTGGGGCCAGCTGCCTGTTCTGTCTTTGGAGCGCTCACGCTTTGTCGAGAGACTGCAGAGGCCTCGGTCTGCAGAGGCGTCACACCTCTTGAGGAGGCCTGGGACAGGTTTTCCGTGGCCTGCGCAGGGCTCGGGGTGAAACGGTGAGCCACGCTTCTCCAGCCGGGGGTGGTCGCAGGTTCGTGGGTCACTGCCGGTGGCGTGGTGCTGGCCCCAGAAGGAGACGACGGCAACCCTGTCTCTGTGGAAAGCGCTTTTGACGCGGTAGCAGGCACGGAGCCTGCTGGGCCTGGGGGAACAGTGCCAGGAGTGTCTCGAGCCGAAGCTGGCCGGCTCTCCATGGAGCTGCTGGAAACGGAGGTTCCTGGAGATGATCCGGAAGGCACGGGCTCCGGGGTTGTGTGGGGAGTCGTGAATCCAGCCCCAGGGGCTGTCACGCTGTGTGAGGGCCCAGGGGAAAGAAGTGGGGTGGAGGAGGAGGCTTGGAACGGGTGGCCTGTTGTGCTGGGGCCTTCCCCGCCCACAGAATCGCCAGGAGGGCTGGAACCAGCTGAGCTTTCTCTTGCGGGACCGCTGCTGGTGTGGTGAGAGAGGGCAGAGCCGTGCGTGGGCATTGGGCTGGGAGCTGTGGAGGCGGCCCCGGCAGGGGCAGCGCTGGCATCAGCCACGCTGGGCCTGCCTGCTGCTCTGCTGCTGCTGGCTGGTGCGCTTGGAGCCTGGGAGGAAGCGGTCTCTTGGCTGGGACTTCCTGCAGTGGGAGGGACGCTCCCGGGAGGCAGGGAGTGGGTCTGTCCTGGGGGCACTTCAGAGGTGTCGGCCGGCATCGCGGTACGTGTGCTCACCTCAGAAGCCAGCTCTCTGGTAGAGGTGGGCCACGTCCGCCCGCTTGGCGGCCCTGTGCTGGGTTCCAGGGAGCTTCCGACCACTGGGCCCGGGGGAGAAGAGGCAGAAGGGCCCTGTCCACGTTCCGCTGCTTCGGTGCTGGCGGAGGCAGGACTGGGCTGTGCCGCCACTGACGTAGTCGCTCCGCTTCCTGCAGTTAGGCCGGAAGACATCAGCCCCGTGGTTCCTTGGGGACTGAGCAGGTGCGTTCTGGGGGGACCCGTGCTGCCAGGTGGAAGGGAGATCCCAGGAGGAGGAGAGGAGGGAAGCCCCTCTAAATGGCCTGGTCTGGTCTCGGCCTCCCCGGCCCTTGTCCCGGTGGAAGTGGTGGGGCCAGCTGCCTGTTCTGTCTTTGGAGCGCTCACGCTTTGTCGAGAGACTGCAGAGGCCTCGGTCTGCAGAGGCGTCACACCTCTTGAGGAGGCCTGGGACAGGTTTTCCGTGGCCTGCGCAGGGCTCGGGGTGACACGGGGAGCCACGCTTCTCCAGCCTGGGGTGCTCGCAGGTTCGTGGGTCGCTGCCGCTGGCGTGGTGCTGGCCCCAGAAGGAGACGACGGCCACCCTGTCTGTGTGGGAAGCGGTTGTGAGGCGGTAGCAGGCACGGAGCCTGCTGGGCCTGGGGGAACAGGGCCAGGAGTGTCTCGAGCCGAAGCTGGCCGGCTCTCCATGGAGCTGCTGGAAACGGAGGTTCCTGGAGATGATCCGGAAGGCACGGGCTCCACGGTTGTGTGGGGAGTCGTGAATCCAGCCCCAGGGGCTTTCACGCTGTGCGAGGGCCCAGGGGAAAGAAGTGGGGCGGAGGAGGAGGCTTGGAACGGGTGGCCTGTTGTGCTGGGGCCTTCCCCGCCCACAGAAACGCCAGGAGGGCTGTAACCAGCTGAGCTTTCTCTTGCGGGACTGCTGCTGGTGTGGTGAGAGAGGGCAGAGCCCTGCGTGGGCGGTGGGCTGGGAGCTGTGGAGGCGGCCCCGGTAGGGGCAGCGCTGGCATCAGCCACGCTGGGACTGCCTGCTGCTCTGCTGCTGCTGGCTGGTGCGCTTGGAGCCTGGGGGGAAGCGGTCTCTTGGCTGGGACTTCCTGCAGTGGGAGGGACGCTCCCGGGAGGCAGGGAGTGGGTCTGTCCTGGGGGCACTTCAGAGGTGTCGGCCAGCATCGCGGTAGGTGTGCTCACCTCAGAAGCCAGCTCTCTGGTAGAGGTGGGCCACGTCCGCCCGCTTGGCGGCCCTGTGCTGGGTTCCAGGGAGCTTCTGACCACTGGGCCCGGTGGAGAAGAGGCAGAAGGGCCCTGTCCACGTTCTGCTGCTTCGGTGCTGGCGGAGGCAGGACTGGGCTGTGCCGCCACTGACGTAGTCGCTCCGCTTCCTGCAGTTAGGCCGGAAGACATCCGCCCCGTGGTTCCTTGCGGACTGAGCAGGTGCGTTCTGGGGGGACCCGTGCTGCCAGGTGGAAGGGAGATCCCAGGAGGAGGAGAGGAGGGAAGCCCCTCTAAATGGCCTGGTCTGGTCTCGGCCTCCCCGGCCCTTGTCCCGGTGGAAGTGGTGGGGCCAGCTGCCTGTTCTGTCTTTGGAGCGCTCACACTTTGTCGAGAGACTGCAGAGGCCTCGGTCTGCAGAGGCGTCACACCTCTTGAGGAGGCCTGGGACAGGTTTTCCGTGGCCTGCGCAGGGCTCGGGGTGACACGGGGAGCCACGCTTCTCCAGCCTGGGGTGCTCGCAGGTTCGTGGGTCGCTGCCGCTGGCGTGGTGCTGGCCCCAGAAGGAGACGACGGCCACCCTGTCTCTGTGGGAAGCGGTTGTGAGGCGGTAGCAGGCACGGAGCCTGCTGGGCCTGGGGGAACAGGGCCAGGAGTGTCTCGAGCCGAAGCTGGCCGGCTCTCCATGGAGCTGCTGGAAACGGAGGTTCCTGGAGATGATCCGGAAGGCACGGGCTCCGGGGTTGTGTGGGGAGTCGTGAATCCAGCCCCAGGGGCTGTCACGCTGTGCGAGGGCCCAGGGGAAAGAAGTTGGGTGGAGGAGGAGGCTTGGAACGGGTGGCCTGTTGTGCTGGGGCCTTCCCCGCCCACAGAAACACCAGGAGGGCTGGAACCAGCTGAGCTTTCTCTTGCGGGACCGCTGCTGGTGTGTTGAGAGAAGGCAGAGCCGTGCGTGGGCATTGGGCTGGGAGTTGTGGAGGCGGCCCCGGCAGGGGCAGCGCTGGCATCAGCCACGCTGGGCCTGCCTGCTGCTCTGCTGCTGCTGGCTGGTGCGCTTGGAGCCTGGGAGGAAGCGGTCTCTTGGCTGGGACTTCCTGCAGTGGGAGGGACGCTCCCGGGAGGCAGGGAGTGGGTCTGTCCTGGGGGCACTTCAGAGGAGTCGGCCGGCATCGCCGTAGGTGTGCTCACCTCAGAAGCCAGCTCTCTGGTAGAGGTGGGCCACGTCCGCCCGCTTGGCGGCCCTGTGCTGGGTTCCAGGGAGCTTTGGGCCACTGGGCCCGGGGGAGAAGAGGCAGAAGGGCCCTGTCCACGTTCCGTTGCTTCGGTGCTGGCGGAGGCAGGACTGGGCTGTGCCGCCACTGACGTAGTCGCTCCGCTTCCTGCAGTTAGGCCGGAAGACATCAGCCCCGTGGTTCCTTGGGGACTGAGCAGGTGCGTGCTGGTGGGACCCGTGCTGCCAGGTGGAAGGGAGATCCCAGGAGGAGGAGAGGAGGGAAGCCCCTCTAAATGGCCTGGTCTGGTCTCGGCCTCCCCGGCCCTTGTCCCGGTGGAAGTGGTGGGGCCAGCTGCCTGTTCTGTCTTTGGAGCGCTCACGCTTTGTCGAGAGACTGCAGAGGCCTCGGTCTGCAGAGGCGTCACACCTCTTGAGGAGGCCTGGGACAGGTTTTCCGTGGCCTGCGCAGGGCTCGGGGTGACACGGGGGGCCACGCTTCTCCAGCCCGGGATGCTCGCAGGTTCGTGGGTGGCTGCCGCTGGCGTGGTGCTGGCCCCAGAAGGAGACGACGGCCACCCTGTCTGTGTGGGAAGCGGTTGTGAGGCGGTAGCAGGCACGGAGCCTGCTGGGCCTGGGGGAACAGGGCCAGGAGTGTCTCGAGCCGAAGCTGGCCGGCTCTCCATGGAGCTGCTGGAAACGGAGGTTCCTGGAGATGATCCGGAAGGCACGGGCTCCACGGTTGTGTGGGGAGTCGTGAATCCAGCCCCAGGGGCTGTCACGCTGTGCGAGGGCCCAGGGGAAAGAAGTTGGGTGGAGGAGGAGGCTTGGAACGGGTGGCCTGTTGTGCTGGGGCCTTCCCCGCCCACAGAAACACCAGGAGGGCTGGAACCAGCTGAGCTTTCTCTTGCGGGACTGCTGCTGGTGTGTTGAGAGAAGGCAGAGCCGTGCGTGGGCATTGGGCTGGGAGTTGTGGAGGCGGCCCCGGCAGGGGCAGCGCTGGCATCAGCCACGCTGGGCCTGCCTGCTGCTCTGCTGCTGCTGGCTGGTGCGCTTGGAGCCTGGGAGGAAGCGGTCTCTTGGCTGGGACTTCCTGCAGTGGGAGGGACGCTCCCGGGAGGCAGGGAGTGGGTCTGTCCTGGGGGCACTTCAGAGGTGTCGGCCGGCATCGCCGTAGGTGTGCTCACCTCAGAAGCCAGCTCTCTGGTAGAGGTGGGCCACGTCCGCCCGCTTGGCGGCCCTGTGCTGGGTTCCAGGGAGCTTTGGGCCACTGGGCCCGGGGGAGAAGAGGCAGAAGGGCCCTGTCCACGTTCCGTTGCTTCGGTGCTGGCGGAGGCAGGACTGGGCTGTGCCGCCACTGACGTAGTCGCTCCGCTTCCTGCAGTTAGGCCGGAAGACATCAGCCCCGTGGTTCCTTGGGGACTGAGCAGGTGGGTGATGGTGGGACCCGTGCTGCCAGGTGGAAGGGATCTCCCGGGAGGAGGAGAGGAGGGAAGCCCCTCTAAATGGCCTGGTCTGGTCTCAGCCTCCCCGGCCCTTGTCCCGGTGGAAGTGGTGGGGCCAGCTGCCTGTTCTGTCTTTGGAGCGCTCACGCTTTGTCGAGAGACTGCAGAGGCCTCGGTCTGCAGAGGCGTCACACCTCTTGAGGAGGCCTGGGACAGGTTTTCCGTGGCCTGCGCAGGGCTCGGGGTGACACGGGGGGCCACGCTTCTCCAGCCCGGGGTGCTCGCACGTTCGTGGGTGGCTGCCGCTGGCGTGGTGCTGGCCCCAGAAGGAGACGACGGCCACCCTGTCTGTGTGGGAAGCGGTTGTGAGGCGGTAGCAGGCACGGAGCCTGCTGGGCCTGGGGGAAAAGGGCCAGGAGTGTCTCGAGCCGAAGCTGGCCGGCTCTCCATGGAGCTGCTGGAAACGGAGGTTCCTGGAGATGATCCGGAAGGCACGGGCTCCGGGGTTGTGTGGGGAGTCGTGAGTCCAGCCCCAGGGGCTGTCACGCTGTCTGAGGGCCCAGGGGAAAGAAGTGGGGCGGAGGAGGAGGCTTGGAACGGGTGGCCTGTTGTACTGGGGCCTTCCCCGCCCACAGAAACGCCAGGAGGGCTGGAACCAGCTGAGCTTTGTCTTGCGGGACCGCTGCTGGTGTGGTGAGAGAGGGCAGAGCCCTGCGTGGGCAGTGGGCTGGGAGCTGTGGAGGCGGCCCCGGCAGGGGCAGCGCTGGCATCAGCCACGCTGGGCCTGCCTGCTGCTCTGCTGCTGCTGGCTGGTGCGCTTGGAGCCTGGGAGGAAGCGGTCTCTTGGCTGGGACTTCCTGCAGTGGGAGGGACGCTCCCGGGAGGCAGGGAGTGGGTCTGTCCTGGGGGCACTTCAGAGGTGTCGGCCGGCATCGCCGTAGGTGTGCTCACCTCAGAAGCCAGCTCTCTGGTAGAGGTGGGCCACGTCCGCCCGCTTGGTGGCCCATTGCTGGGTTCCAGGGAGCTTCCGGCCACTGGGCCCGGGGGAGAAGAGGCAGAAGGGCCATGTCCACGTTCCGCTGCTTCGGTGCTGGCGGAGGCAGGACTGGGCTGTGCCGCCACTGACATAGTCGCTCCGCTTCCTGCAGTTAGGCCGGAAGACATCCGCCCCGTGGTTCCTTGGGGACTGAGCAGGTGCGTGCTGGTGGGACCCGTGCTGCCAGGTGGAAGGGAGATCCCAGGAGGAGGAGAGGAGGGAAGCCCCTCTAAATGGCCTGGTCTGGTCTCGGCCTCCCCGGCCCTTGTCCCGGTGGAAGTGGTGGGGCCAGCTGCCTGTTCTGTCTTTGGAGCGCTCACGCTTTGTCGAGAGACTGCAGAGGCCTCGGTCTGCAGAGGCGTCACACCTCTTGAGGAGGCCTGGGACAGGTTTCCCGTGGCCTGCGCAGGGCTCGGGGTGACACGGAGGGCCACGCTTCTCCAGCCAGGGGTGCTCGCAGGTTCGTGGGTGGCTGCCGCTGGCGTGGTGCTGGCCCCAGAAGGAGACGACGGCCACCCTGTCTGTGTGGGAAGCGGTTGTGAGGCGGTAGCAGGCACGGAGCCTGCTGGGCCTGGGGGAACAGGGCCAGGAGTGTCTCGAGCCGAAGCTGGCCGGCTCTCCATGGAGCTGCTGGAAACGGAGGTTCCTGGAGATGATCCGGAAGGCACGGGCTCCGGGGTTGTTTTGGGAGTCGTGAGTCCAGCCCCAGGGGCTGTCACGCTGTGCGAGGGCCCAGGTGAAAGAAGGGGGGCGGAGGAGGAGGCTTGGAATGGGTGGCCTGTTGTGCTGGGGCCTTCCCCGCCCACAGAAACGCCAGGAGGGCTGTAACCAGCTGAGCTTTCTCTTGCGGGACTGCTGCTGGTGTGGTGAGAGAGGGCAGAGCCCTGCGTGGGCGGTGGGCTGGGAGCTGTGGAGGCGGCCCCGGCAGGGGCAGTGCTGGCATCAGCCACGCTGGGACTGCCTGCTGCTCTGCTGCTGCTGGCTGGTGCGCTTGGAGCCTGGGGGGAAGCGGTCTCTTGGCTGGGACTTCCTGCAGTGGGAGGGACGCTCCCGGGAGGCAGGGAGTGGGTCTGTCCTGGGGGCACTTCAGAGGTGTCGGCCAGCATCGCGGTAGGTGTGCTCACCTCAGAAGCCAGCTCTCTGGTAGAGGTGGGCCACGTCCGCCCGCTTGGCGGCCCTGTGCTGGGTTCCAGGGAGCTTCCGGCCACTGGGCCCGGGGGAGAAGAGGCAGAAGGGCCCTGTCCACGTTCCGCTGCTTCGGTGCTGGCGGAGGCAGGACTGGGCTGTGCCGCCACTGACATAGTCGCTCCACTTCCTGCAGTTAGGCCGGAAGACATCCGGCCCGTGGTTCCTTGGGGACTGAGCAGGTGCGTGCTGGTGGGACCCGTGCTGCCAGGTGGAAGGGAGATCCCAGGAGGAGGAGAGGAGGGAAGCCCCTCTAAATGGCCTGGTCTGGTCTCGGCCTCCCCGGCCCTTGTCCCGGTGGAAGTGGTGGGGCCAGCTGCCTGTTCTGTCTTTGGAGCGCTCACGCTTTGTCGAGAGACTGCAGAGGCCTCGGTCTGCAGAGGCGTCACACCTCTTGAGGAGGCCTGGGACAGGTTTTCCGTGGCCTGCGCAGGGCTCGGGGTGACACGGGGGGCCACGCTTCTCCAGCCCGGGGTGCTCGCACGTTCGTGGGTGGCTGCCGCTGGCGTGGTGCTGGCCCCAGAAGGAGACGACGGCCACCCTGTCTGTGTGGGAAGCGGTTGTGAGGCGGTAGCAGGCACGGAGCCTGCTGGGCCTGGGGGAACAGGGCCAGGAGTGTCTCGAGCCGAAGCTGGCCGGCTCTCCATGGAGCTGCTGGAAACGGAGGTTCCTGGAGATGATCCGGAAGGCACGGGCTCCGGGGTTGTGTGGGGAGTCGTGAGTCCAGCCCCAGGGGCTGTCACGCTGTCTGAGGGCCCAGGGGAAAGAAGTGGGGCGGAGGAGGAGGCTTGGAACGGGTGGCCTGTTGTACTGGGGCCTTCCCCGTCCACAGAAACGCCAGGAGGGCTGGAACCAGCTGAGCTTTGTCTTGCGGGACCGCTGCTGGTGTGGTGAGAGAGGGCAGAGCCCTGCGTGGGCAGTGGGCTGGGAGCTGTGGAGGCGGCCCCGGCAGGGGCAGCGCTGGCATCAGCCACGCTGGGCCTGCCTGCTGCTCTGCTGCTGCTGGCTGGTGCGCTTGGAGCCTGGGAGGAAGCGGTCTCTTGGCTGGGACTTCCTGCAGTGGGAGGGACGCTCCCGGGAGGCAGGGAGTGGGTCTGTCCTGGGGGCACTTCAGAGGTGTCGGCCGGCATCGCCGTAGGTGTGCTCACCTCAGAAGCCAGCTCTCTGGTAGAGGTGGGCCACGTCCGCCCGCTTGGTGGCCCTGTGCTGGGTTCCAGGGAGCTTCCGGCCACTGGGCCCGGGGGAGAAGAGGCAGAAGGGCCATGTCCACGTTCCGCTGCTTCGGTGCTGGCGGAGGCAGGACTGGGCTGTGCCGCCACTGACATAGTCGCTCCACTTCCTGCAGTTAGGCCGGAAGACATCCGGCCCGTGGTTCCTTGGGGACTGAGCAGGTGCGTGCTGGTGGGACCCGTGCTGCCAGGTGGAAGGGAGATCCCAGGAGGAGGAGAGGAGGGAAGCCCCTCTAAATGGCCTGGTCTGGTCTCGGCCTCCCCGGCCCTTGTCCCGGTGGAAGTGGTGGGGCCAGCTGCCTGTTCTGTCTTTGGAGCGCTCACGCTTTGTCGAGAGACTGCAGAGGCCTCGGTCTGCAGAGGCGTCACACCTCTTGAGGAGGCCTGGGACAGGTTTTCCGTGGCCTGCGCAGGGCTCGGGGTGACACGGGGGGCCACGCTTCTCCAGCCCGGGGTGCTCGCAGGTTCGTGGGTGGCTGCCGCTGGCGTGGTGCTGGCCCCAGAAGGAGACGACGGCCACCCTGTCTGTGTGGGAAGCGGTTGTGAGGCGGTAGCAGGCACGGAGCCTGCTGGGCCTGGGGGAACAGGGCCAGGAGGGTCTCGAGCCGAAGCTGGCCGGCTCTCCATGGAGCTGCTGGAAACGGAGGTTCCTGGAGATGATCCGGAAGGCACGGGCTCCGGGGTTGTGTGGGGAGTCGTGAATCCAGCCCCAGGGGCTGTCACGCTGTGCGAGGGCCCAGGGGAAAGAAGTTGGGTGGAGGAGGAGGCTTGGAACGGGTGGCCTGTTGTGCTGGGGCCTTCCCCGCCCACAGAAACGCCAGGAGGGCTGGAAACAGCTGAGCTTTCTCTTGCGGGACCGCTGCTGGTGTGGTGAGAGAGGGCAGAACCGTGCGTGGGCATTGGGCTGGGAGTTTTGGAGGCGGCCCCGGCAGGGGCAGCGCTGGCATCAGCCACGCTGGGCCTGCCTGCTGCTCTGCTGCTGCTGGCTGGTGCGCTTGGAGCCTGGGATGAAGCGGTCTCTTGGCTGGGACTTCCTGCAGTGGGAGGGACGCTCCCGGGAGGCAGGGAGTGGGTCTGTCCTGGGGGCACTTCAGAGGTGTCGGCCGGCATCGCCGTAGGTGTGCTCACCTCAGAAGCCAGCTCTCTGGTAGAGGTGGGCCACGTCCGCACGCTTGGCGGCCCTGTGCTGGGTTCCAGGGAGCTTTGGGCCACTGGGCCCGGGGGAGAAGAGGCAGAAGGGCCCTGTCCACGTTCCGCTGCTTCGGTGCTGGCGGAGGCAGGACTGGGCTGTGCCGCCACTGACGTAGTCGCTCCGCTTCCTGCAGTTAGGCCGGAAGACATCCGCCCCGTGGTTCCTTGGGGACTGAGCAGGTGCGTGCTGGTGGGACCCGTGCTGCCAGGTGGAAGGGAGATCCCAGGAGGAGGAGAGGAGGGAAGCCCCTCTAAATGGCCTGGTCTGGTCTCGGCCTCCCCGGCCCTTGTCCCGGTGGAAGTGGTGGGGCCAGCTGCCTGTTCTGTCTTTGGAGCGCTCACGCTTTGTCGAGAGACTGCAGAGGCCTCGGTCTGCAGAGGCGTCACACCTCTTGAGGAGGCCTGGGACAGGTTTTCCGTGGCCTGCGCAGGGCTCGGGGTGACACGGGGGGCCACGCTTCTCCAGCCCGGGGTGCTCGCAGGTTCGTGGGTGGCTGCCGCTGGCGTGGTGCTGGCCCCAGAAGGAGACGACGGCCACCCTGTCTGTGTGGGAAGCGGTTGTGAGGCGGTAGCAGGCACGGAGCCTGCTGGGCCTGGGGGAACAGGGCCAGGAGGGTCTCGAGCCGAAGCTGGCCGGCTCTCCATGGAGCTGCTGGAAACGGAGGTTCCTGGAGATGATCCGGAAGGCACGGGCTCCGGGGTTGTGTGGGGAGTCGTGAATCCAGCCCCAGGGGCTGTCACGCTGTGCGAGGGCCCAGGGGAAAGAAGTTGGGTGGAGGAGGAGGCTTGGAACGGGTGGCCTGTTGTGCTGGGGCCTTCCCCGCCCACAGAAACGCCAGGAGGGCTGGAAACAGCTGAGCTTTCTCTTGCGGGACCGCTGCTGGTGTGGTGAGAGAGGGCAGAACCGTGCGTGGGCATTGGGCTGGGAGTTTTGGAGGCGGCCCCGGCAGGGGCAGCGCTGGCATCAGCCACGCTGGGCCTGCCTGCTGCTCTGCTGCTGCTGGCTGGTGCGCTTGGAGCCTGGGAGGAAGCGGTCTCTTGGCTGGGACTTCCTGCAGTGGGAGGGACGCTCCCGGGAGGCAGGGAGTGGGTCTGTCCTGGGGGCACTTCAGAGGTGTCGGCCGGCATCGCCGTAGGTGTGCTCACCTCAGAAGCCAGCTCTCTGGTAGAGGTGGGCCACGTCCGCACGCTTGGCGGCCCTGTGCTGGGTTCCAGGGAGCTTTGGGCCACTGGGCCCGGGGGAGAAGAGGCAGAAGGGCCCTGTCCACGTTCCGCTGCTTCGGTGCTGGCGGAGGCAGGACTGGGCTGTGCCGCCACTGACGTAGTCGCTCCGCTTCCTGCAGTTAGGCCGGAAGACATCCGCCCCGTGGTTCCTTGGGGACTGAGCAGGTGGGTGCTGGTGGGACCCGTGCTGCCAGGTGGAAGGGAGATCCTGGGAGGAGGAGAGGAGGGAAGCCCCTCTAAATGGCCTGGTCTGGTCTCGGCCTCCCCGGCCCTTGTCCCGGTGGAAGTGGTGGGGCCAGCTGCCTGTTCTGTCTTTGGAGCGCTCACGCTTTGTCGAGAGACTGCAGAGGCCTCGATTTGCAGAGGCGTCACACCTCTTGAGGAGGCCTGGGACAGGTTTCCCGTGGCCTGCGCAGGGCTCGGGGTGACACGGGGGGCCACGCTTCTCCAGCCCGGGGTGCTCGCAGGTTCGTGGGTGGCTGCCGCTGGCGTGGTGCTGGCCCCAGAAGGAGACGACGGCCACCCTGTCTGTGTGGGAAGCGGTTGTGAGGCGGTAGCAGGCACGGAGCCTGCTGGGCCTGGGGGAACAGGGCCAGGAGGGTCTCGAGCCGAAGCTGGCCGGCTCTCCATGGAGCTGCTGGAAACGGAGGTTCCTGGAGATGATCCGGAAGGCACGGGCTCCGGGGTTGTGTGGGGAGTCGTGAGTCCAGCCCCAGGGGCTGTCACGCTGTCTGAGGGCCCAGGGGAAAGAAGTGGGGCGGAGGAGGAGGCTTGGAACGGGTGGCCTGTTGTACTGGGGCCTTCCCCGCCCACAGAAACGCCAGGAGGGCTGGAAACAGCTGAGCTTTCTCTTGCGGGACCGCTGCTGGTGTGGTGAGAGAGGGCAGAACCGTGCGTGGGCATTGGGCTGGGAGTTGTGGAGGCGGCCCCGGCAGGGGCAGCGCTGGCATCAGCCACGCTGGGCCTGCCTGCTGCTCTGCTGCTGCTGGCTGGTGCGCTTGGAGCCTGGGAGGAAGCGGTCTCTTGGCTGGGACTTCCTGCAGTGGGAGGGACGCTCCCGGGAGGCAGGGAGTGGGTCTGTCCTGGGGGCACTTCAGAGGTGTCGGCCGGCATCGCCGTAGGTGTGCTCACCTCAGAAGCCAGCTCTCTGGTAGAGGTGGGCCACGTCCGCCCGCTTGGCGGCCCTGTGCTGGGTTCCAGGGAGCTTTGGGCCACTGGGCCCGGGGGAGAAGAGGCAGAAGGGCCCTGTCCACGTTCCGCTGCTTCGGTGCTGGCGGAGGCAGGACTGGGCTGTGCCGCCACTGACGTAGTCGCTCCGCTTCCTGCAGTTAGGCCGGAAGACATCCGCCCCGTGCTTCCTTGGGGACTGAGCAGGTGGGTGCTGGTGGGACCCGTGCTGCCAGGTGGAAGGGAGATCCCGGGAGGAGGAGAGGAGGGAAGCCCCTCTAAATGGCCTGGTCTGGTCTCGGCCTCCCCGGCCCTTGTCCCGGTGGAAGTGGTGGGGCCAGCTTCCTGTTCTGTCTTTGGAGCGCTCACGCTTTGTCGAGAGACTGCAGAGGCCTCGATTTGCAGAGGCGTCACACCTCTTGAGGAGGCCTGGGACAGGTTTCCCGTGGCCTGCGCAGGGCTCGGGGTGACACGGGGGGCCACGCTTCTCCAGCCCGGGGTGCTCGCAGGTTCGTGGGTGGCTGCCGCTGGCGTGGTGCTGGCCCCAGAAGGAGACGACGGCCACCCTGTCTGTGTGGGAAGCGGTTGTGAGGCGGTAGCAGGCACGGAGCCTGCTGGGCCTGGGGGAACAGGGCCAGGAGGGTCTCGAGCCGAAGCTGGCCGGCTCTCCATGGAGCTGCTGGAAACGGAGGTTCCTGGAGATGATCCGGAAGGCACGGGCTCCGGGGTTGTGTGGGGAGTCGTGAGTCCAGCCCCAGGGGCTGTCACGCTGTCTGAGGGCCCAGGGGAAAGAAGTGGGGCGGAGGAGGAGGCTTGGAACGGGTGGCCTGTTGTACTGGGGCCTTCCCCGCCCACAGAAACGCCAGGAGGGCTGGAAACAGCTGAGCTTTGTCTTGCGGGACCGCTGCTGGTGTGGTGAGAGAGGGCAGATCCCGCCGTGGGCGTTGGGCTGGGAGCTGTGGAGGCAGCCCCGGCAGGGGCAGCGCTGGCATCAGCCACGCTGGGCCTGCCTGCTGCTCTGCTGCTGCTGGCTGGTGCGCTTGGAGCCTGGGAGGAAGCGGTCTCTTGGCTGGGACTTCCTGCAGTGGGAGGGACGCTCCCGGGAGGCAGGGAGTGGGTCTGTCCTGGGGGCACTTCAGAGGTGTCGGCCGGCATCGCCGTAGGTGTGCTCACCTCAGAAGCCAGCTCTCTGGTAGAGGTGGGCCACGTCCGCCCGCTTGGCGGCCCTGTGCTGGGTTCCAGGGAGCTTCCGGCCACTGGGCCCGGGGGAGAAGAGGCAGAAGGGCCCTGTCCACGTTCCGCTGCTTCGGTGCTGGCGGAGGCAGGACTGGGCTGTGCCGCCACTGACATAGTCGCTCCGCTTCCTGCAGTTAGGCCGGAAGACATCCGCCCCGTGGTTCCTTGGGGACTGAGCAGGTGCGTGCTGGTGGGACCCGTGCTGCCAGGTGGAAGGGAGATCCCAGGAGGAGGAGAGGAGGGAAGCCCCTCTAAATGGCCTGGTCTGGTCTCGGCCTCCCCGGCCCTTGTCCCGGTGGAAGTGGTGGGGCCAGCTGCCTGTTCTGTCTTTGGAGCGCTCACGCTTTGTCGAGAGACTGCAGAGGCCTCGGTCTGCAGAGGCGTCACACCTCTTGAGGAGGCCTGGGACAGGTTTCCCGTGGCCTGCGCAGGGCTCGGGGTGACACGGGGGGCCACGCTTCTCCAGCCCGGGGTGCTCGCAGGTTCGTGGGTGGCTGCCGCTGGCGTGGTGCTGGCCCCAGAAGGAGACGACGGCCACCCTGTCTGTGTGGGAAGCGGTTGTGAGGCGGTAGCAGGCACGGAGCCTGCTGGGCCTGGGGGAACAGGGCCAGGAGTGTCTCGAGCCGAAGCTGGCCGGCTCTCCATGGAGCTGCTGGAAACGGAGGTTCCTGGAGATGATCCGGAAGGCACGGGCTCCGGGGTTGTGTGGGGAGTCGTGAGTCCAGCCCCAGGGGCTGTCACGCTGTCTGAGGGCCCAGGGGAAAGAAGTGGGGCGGAGGAGGAGGCTTGGAACGGGTGGCCTGTTGTACTGGGGCCTTCCCCACCCACAGAAACGCCAGGAGGGCTGGAACCAGCTGAGCTTTGTCTTGCGGGACCGCTGCTGGTGTGGTGAGAGAGGGCAGATCCCGCCGTGGGCGTTGGGCTGGGAGCTGTGGAGGCAGCCCCGGCAGGGTCAGCGCTGGCATCAGCCACGCTGGGCCTGCCTGCTGCTCTGCTGCTGCTGGCTGGTGCGCTTGGAGCCTGGGAGGAAGCGGTCTCTTGGCTGGGACTTCCTGCAGTGGGAGGGACGCTCCCGGGAGGCAGGGAGTGGGTCTGTCCTGGGGGCACTTCAGAGGTGTCGGCCGGCATCGCCGTAGGTGTGCTCACCTCAGAAGCCAGCTCTCTGGTAGAGGTGGGCCACGTCCGCCCGCTTGGCGGCCCTGTGCTGGGTTCCAGGGAGCTTCCGGCCACTGGGCCCGGGGGAGAAGAGGCAGAAGGGCCCTGTCCACGTTCCGCTGCTTCGGTGCTGGCGGAGGCAGGACTGGGCTGTGCCGCCACTGACATAGTCGCTCCGCTTCCTGCAGTTAGGCCGGAAGACATCCGCCCCGTGGTTCCTTGGGGACTGAGCAGGTGCGTGCTGGTGGGACCCGTGCTGCCAGGTGGAAGGGAGATCCCAGGAGGAGGAGAGGAGGGAAGCCCCTCTAAATGGCCTGGTCTGGTCTCGGCCTCCCCGGCCCTTGTCCCGGTGGAAGTGGTGGGGCCAGCTGCCTGTTCTGTCTTTGGAGCGCTCACGCTTTGTCGAGAGACTGCAGAGGCCTCGGTCTGCAGAGGCGTCACACCTCTTGAGGAGGCCTGGGACAGGTTTCCCGTGGCCTGCGCAGGGCTCGGGGTGACACGGGGGGCCACGCTTCTCCAGCTCGGGGTGCTCGCAGGTTCGTGGGTGGCTGCCGCTGGCGTGGTGCTGGCCCCAGAAGGAGACGACGGCCACCCTGTCTGTGTGGGAAGCGGTTGTGAGGCGGTAGCAGGCACGGAGTCTGCTGGGCCTGGGGGAACAGGGCCAGGAGTGTCTCGAGCCGAAGCTGGCCGGCTCTCCATGGAGCTGCTGGAAACGGAGGTTCCTGGAGATGATCCGGAAGGCACGGGCTCCGGGGTTGTGTGGGGAGTCGTGAGTCCAGCCCCAGGGGCTGTCACGCTGTCTGAGAGCCCAGGGGAAAGAAGTGGGGTGGAGGAGGAGGCTTGGAACGGGTGGCCTGTTGTACTGGGGCCTTCCCCACCCACAGAAACGCCAGGAGGGCTGGAACCAGCTGAGCTTTGTCTTGCGGGACCGCTGCTGGTGTGGTGAGAGAGGGCAGATCCCGCCGTGGGCGTTGGGCTGGGAGCTGTGGAGGCAGCCCCGGCAGGGTCAGCGCTGGCATCAGCCACGCTGGGCCTGCCTGCTGCTCTGCTGCTGCTGGCTGGTGCGCTTGGAGCCTGGGAGGAAGCGGTCTCTTGGCTGGGACTTCCTGCAGTGGGAGGGACGCTCCCGGGAGGCAGGGAGTGGGTCTGTCCTGGGGGCACTTCAGAGGTGTCGGCCGGCATCGCCGTAGGTGTGCTCACCTCAGAAGCCAGCTCTCTGGTAGAGGTGGGCCACGTCCGCCCGCTTGGCGGCCCTGTGCTGGGTTCCAGGGAGCTTCCGGCCACTGGGCCCGGGGGAGAAGAGGCAGAAGGGCCCTGTCCACGTTCCGCTGCTTCGGTGCTGGCGGAGGCAGGACTGGGCTGTGCCACCACTGACGTAGTCGCTCCGTTTCCTGCAGTTAGGCCGGAAGACATCCGCCTTGTGGTTCCTTGGGGACTGAGCAGGTGGGTGCTGGTGGGACCCGTGCCGCCAGGTGGAAGGGAGATCCCGGGAGGAGGAGAGGAGGGAAGCCCCTCTAAATGGCCTGGTCTGGTCTCGGCCTCCCCGGCCCTTGTCCCGGTGGAAGTGGTGGGGCCAGCTGCCTGTTCTGTCTTTGGAGCGCTCACGCTTTGTCGAGAGACTGCAGAGGCCTCGGTCTGCAGAGGCGTCACACCTCTTGAGGAGGCCTGGGACAGGTTTCCCGTGGCCTGCGCAGGGCTCGGGGTGACACGGGGGGCCACGCTTCTCCAGCCCGGGGTGCTCGCAGGTTCGTGGGTGGCTGCCGCTGGCGTGGTGCTGGCCCCAGAAGGAGACGACGGCCACCCTGTCTGTGTGGGAAGCGGTTGTGAGGCGGTAGCAGGCACGGAGTCTGCTGGGCCTGGGGGAACAGGGCCAGGAGTGTCTCGAGCCGAAGCTGGCCGGCTCTCCATGGAGCTGCTGGAAACGGAGGTTCCTGGAGATGATCCGGAAGGCACGGGCTCCGGGGTTGTGTGGGGAGTCGTGAGTCCAGCCCCAGGGGCTGTCACGCTGTCTGAGGGCCCAGGGGAAAGAAGTGGGGCGGAGGAGGAGGCTTGGAACGGGTGGCCTGTTGTACTGGGGCCTTCCCCACCCACAGAAACGCCAGGAGGGCTGGAACCAGCTGAGCTTTGTCTTGCGGGACCGCTGCTGGTGTGGTGAGAGAGGGCAGATCCCGCCGTGGGCGTTGGGCTGGGAGCTGTGGAGGCAGCCCCGGCAGGGTCAGCGCTGGCATCAGCCACGCTGGGCCTGCCTGCTGCTCTGCTGCTGCTGGCTGGTGCGCTTGGAGCCTGGGAGGAAGCGGTCTCTTGGCTGGGACTTCCTGCAGTGGGAGGGACGCTCCCGGGAGGCAGGGAGTGGGTCTGTCCTGGGGGCACTTCAGAGGTGTCGGCCGGCATCGCCGTAGGTGTGCTCACCTCAGAAGCCAGCTCTCTGGTAGAGGTGGGCCACGTCCGCCCGCTTGGCGGCCCTGTGCTGGGTTCCAGGGAGCTTCCGGCCACTGGGCCCGGGGGAGAAGAGGCAGAAGGGCCCTGTCCACGTTCCGCTGCTTCGGTGCTGGCGGAGGCAGGACTGGGCTGTGCCACCACTGACGTAGTCGCTCCGTTTCCTGCAGTTAGGCCGGAAGACATCCGCCTTGTGGTTCCTTGGGGACTGAGCAGGTGGGTGCTGGTGGGACCCGTGCCGCCAGGTGGAAGGGAGATCCCGGGAGGAGGAGAGGAGGGAAGCCCCTCTAAATGGCCTGGTCTGGTCTCGGCCTCCCCGGCCCTTGTCCCGGTGGAAGTGGTGGGGCCAGCTGCCTGTTCTGTCTTTGGAGCGCTCAAGCTTTGTCGAGATACTGCAGAGGCCTCGGTCTGCAGAGGAGTCACACCTCTTGAGGAGGCCTGGGACAGGTTTTCCGTGGCCTGCGCAGGGCTCGGGGTGACACGGGGAGCCACGCTTCTCCAGCCTGGGGTGCTCGCAGGTTCGTGGGTCGCTGCCGCTGGCGTGGTGCTGGCCCCAGAAGGAGACGACGGCCACCCTGTCTGTGTGGGAAGCGGTTGTGAGGCGGTAGCAGGCACGGAGCCTGCTGGGCCTGGGGGAATAGGGCCAGGAGTGTCTCGAGCCGAAGCTGGCCGGCTCTCCATGGAGCTGCTGGAAACAGAGGTTCCTGGAGATGATCCGGAAGGCACGGGCTCCGGGGTTGTGTGGGGAGTCGTGAGTCCAGCCCCAGGGGCTGTCACGCTGTGCGAGGGCCCAGGGGAAAGAAGTTGGGTGGAGGAGGAGGCTTGGAACGGGTGGCCTGTTGTGCTGGGGACTTCCCCGCCCACAGAAACGCCAGGAGGGCTGGAACCAGCTGAGCTTTCTCTTGCGGGACCGCTGCTGGTGTGGTGAGAGAGGGCAGAGCCTGCCGTGGGCGTTGGGCTGGGAGCTGTGGAGGTGGCCCTGGCAGGGGCAGCACTGGCATCAGCCACGCTGGGCCTGCCTGCTGCTCTGCTGCTGCTGGCTGGTGCGCTTGGAGCCGGGGAGGAAGCGGTCTCTTGGCTGGGACTTCCTGCAGTGGGAGGGACGCTCCCGGGAGGCAGGGAGTGGGTCTGTCCTGGGGGCACTTCAGAGGTGTTGGCCGGCATCGCTGTAGGTGTGCTCACCTCAGAAGCCAGCTCTCTGGTAGAGGTGGGCCACGTCCGCCCGCTTGGCGGCCCTGTGCTGGGTTCCAGGGAGCTTCCGGCCACTGGGCCCGGGGGAGAAGAGGCAGAAGGGCCCTGTCCACGTTCCGCTGCTTCGGTGCTGGCGGAGGCAGGACTGGGCTGTGCCACCACTGACGTAGTCGCTCCGCTTCCTGCAGTTAGGCCGGAAGACATCCGCCTCGTGGTTCCTTGGGGACTGAGCAGGTGGGTGCTGGTGGGACCGGTGCTGCCAGGTGGAAGGGAGATCCCGGGAGGAGGAGAGGAGGGAAGCCCCTCTAAATGGCCTGGTCTGGTCTCGGCCTCCCCGGCCCTTGTCCCGGTGGAAGTGGTGGGGCCAGCTGCCTGTTCTGTCTTTGGAGCGCTCAAGCTTTGTCGAGATACTGCAGAGGCCTCGGTCTGCAGAGGCGTCACACCTCTTGAGGAGGCCTGGGACAGGTTTTCCGTGGCCTGCGCAGGGCTCGGGGTGACACGGGGAGCCACGCTTCTCCAGCCTGGGGTGCTCGCAGGTTCGTGGGTCGCTGCCGCTGGCGTGGTGCTGGCCCCAGAAGGAGACGACGGCCACCCTGTCTGTGTGGGAAGCGGTTGTGAGGCGGTAGCAGGCACGGAGCCTGCTGGCCCTGGGGGAATAGGGCCAGGAGTGTCTCGAGCCGAAGCTGGCCGGCTCTGCATGGAGCTGCTGGAAACAGAGGTTCCTGGAAATGATCCGGAAGGCACGGGCTCCGGGGTTGTGTGGGGAGTCGTGAATCCAGCCCCAGGGGCTGTCACGCTGTGCGAGGGCCCAGGGGAAAGAAGTTGGGTGGAGGAGGAGGCTTGGAACGGGTGGCCTGTTGTGCTGGGGCCTTCCCCGCCCACAGAAACGCCAGGAGGGCTGGAACCAGCTGAGCTTTCTCTTGCGGGACCGCTGCTGGTGTGGTGAGAGAGGGCAGAGCCCTGCGTGTGCAGTGAACTGGGAGCTGTGGAGGCGGCCCCGGCAGGGGCAGTGCTGGCATCAGCCACGCTGGGCCTGCCTGCTGCTCTGCTGCTGCTGGCTGGTGCGCTTGGAGCCTGGGAGGAAGCGGTCTCTTGGCTGGGACTTCCTGCAGTGGGAGGGACGCTCCCGGGAGGCAGGGAGTGGGTCTGTCCTGGGGGCACTTCAGAGGTGTCGGCCGGCATCGCCGTAGGTGTGCTCACCTCAGAAGCCAGCTCTCTGGTAGAGGTGGGCCACGTCCGCCCGCTTGGCGGCCCTGTGCTGGGTTCCAGGGAGCTTCCGGCCACTGGGCCCGGGGGAGAAGAGGCAGAAGGGCCCTGTCCACGTTCTGCTGCTTCGGTGCTGGCGGAGGCAGGACTGGGCTGTGCCGCCACTGACGTAGTCGCTCCGCTTCCTGCAGTTAGGCCGGAAGACATCCGCCCCGTGCTTCCTTGGGGACTGAGCAGGTGGGTGCTGGTGGGACCCGTTCTGCCAGGTGGAATGGAGATCCCGGGAGGAGGAGATGAGGGAAGCCCCTCTAAATGGCCTGGTCTGGTCTCGGCCTCCCCGGCCCTTGTCCCGGTGGAAGTGGTGGGGCCAGCTGCCTGTTCTGTCTTTGGAGCGCTCACGCTTTGTCGAGAGACTGCAGAGGCCTCGATCTGCAGAGGCGTCACACCTCTTGAGGAGGCCTGGGACAGGTTTCCCGTGGCCTGCGCAGGGCTCGGGGTGACACGGGGGGCCACGCTTCTCCAGCCCGGGGTGCTCGCAGGTTCGTGGGTGGCTGCCGCTGGCGTGGTGCTGGCCCCAGAAGGAGACGACGGCCACCCTGTCTGTGTGGGAAGCGGTTGTGAGGCGGTAGCAGGCACGGAGTCTGCTGGGCCTGGGGGAACAGGGCCAGGAGTGTCTCGAGCCGAAGCTGGCCGGCTCTCCATGGAGCTGCTGGAAACGGAGGTTCCTGGAGATGATCCGGAAGGCACGGGCTCCGGGGTTGTGTGGGGAGTCGTGAGTCCAGCCCCAGGGGCTGTCACGCTGTCTGAGGGCCCAGGGGAAAGAAGTGGGGCGGAGGAGGAGGCTTGGAACGGGTGGCCTGTTGTACTGGAGCCTTCCCCGCCCACAGAAACGCCAGGAGGGCTGGAACCAGCTGAGCTTTGTCTTGCGGGACCGCTGCTGGTGTGGTGAGAGAGGGCAGATCCCGCCGTGGGCGTTGGGCTGGGAGCTGTGGAGGCAGCCCCGGCAGGGGCAGCGCTGGCATCAGCCACGCTGGGCCTGCCTGCTGCTCTGCTGCTGCTGGTTGGTGCGCTTGGAGCCTGGGAGGAAGCGGTCTCTTGGCTGGGACTTCCTGCAGTGGGAGGGACGCTCCCGGGAGGCAGGGAGTGGGTCTGTCCTGGGGGCACTTCAGAGGTGTCGGCCGGCATCGCCGTAGGTGTGCTCACCTCAGAAGCCAGCTCTCTGGTAGAGGTGGGCCACGTCCGCCCGCTTGGCGGCCCTGTGCTGGGTTCCAGGGAGCTTCCGGCCACTGGGCCCGGGGGAGAAGAGGCAGAAGGGCCCTGTCCACGCTCCGCTGCTTCGGTGCTGGCGGAGGCAGGACTGGGCTGTGCCGCCACTGACATAGTCGCTCCGCTTCCTGCAGTTAGGCCGGAAGACATCCGCCCTGTGGTTCCTTGGGGACTGAGCAGGTGCGTGCTGGTGGGACCCGTGCTGCCAGGTGGAAGGGAGATCCCAGGAGGAGGAGAGGAGGGAAGCCCCTCTAAATGGCCTGGTCTGGTCTCGGCCTCCCCGGCCCTTCTCCCGGTGGAAGTGGTGGGGCCAGCTGCCTGTTCTGTCTTTGGACCGCTCACGCTTTGTCGAGAGACTGCAGAGGCCTCGGTCTGCAGAGGCGTCACACCTCTTGAGGAGGCCTGGGACAGGTTTTCCGTGGCCTGCGCAGGGCTCGGGGTGACACGGGGGGCCAAGCTTCTCCAGCCCGGGGTGCTCGCAGGTTCGTGGGTCGCTGCCGCTGGCGTGGTGCTGGCCCCAGAAGGAGACGACGGCCACCCTGTCTGTGTGGGAAGCGGTTGTGAGGCGGTAGCAGGCACGGAGCCTGCTGGCCCTGGGGGAACAGGGCCAGGAGTGTCTCGAGCCGAAGCTGGCCGGCTCTCCATGGAGCTGCTGGAAACGGAGGTTCCTGGAGATGATCCGGAAGGCACGGGCTCCGGGGTTGTGTGGGGAGTCGTGAATCCAGCCCCAGGGGCTGTCACGCTGTGCGAGGGCCCAGGGGAAAGAAGTTGGGTGGAGGAGGAGGCTTGGAACGGGTGGCCTGTTGTGCTGGGGCCTTCCCCGCCCACAGAAACGCCAGGAGGGCTGGAAACAGCTGAGCTTTCTCTTGCGGGACCGCTGCTGGTGTGGTGAGAGAGGGCAGAACCGTGCGTGGGCATTGGGCTGGGAGTTGTGGAGGCGGCCCCGGCAGGGGCAGCGCCGGCATCAGCCACGCTGGGCCTGCCTGCTGCTCTGCTGCTGCTGGCTGGTGCGCTTGGAGCCTGGGAGGAAGCGGTCTCTTGGCTGGGACTTCCTGCAGTGGGAGGGACGCTCCCGGGAGGCAGAGAGTGGGTCTGTCCTGGGGGCACTTCAGAGGTGTCGGCCGGCATCGCCGTAGGTGTGCTCACCTCAGAAGCCAGCTCTCTGGTAGAGGTGGGCCACGTCCGCCCGCTTGGCGGCCCTGTGCTGGGTTCCAGGGAGCTTTGGGCCACTGGGCCCGGGGGAGAAGAGGCAGAAGGGCCCTGTCCACGTTCCGCTGCTTCGGTGCTGGCGGAGGCAGGACTGGGCTGTGCCGCCACTGACGTAGTCGCTCCGCTTCCTGCAGTTAGGCCGGAAGACATCCGCCCCGTGCTTCCTTGGGGACTGAGCAGGTGGGTGCTGGTGGGACCCGTGCTGCCAGGTGGAAGGGAGATCCCGGGAGGAGGAGAGGAGGGAAGCCCCTCTAAATGGCCTGGTCTGGTCTCGGCCTCCCCGGCCCTTGTCCCGGTGGAAGTGGTGGGGCCAGCTGCCTGTTCTGTCTTTGGAGCGCTCACGCTTTGTCGAGAGACTGCAGAGGCCTCGATCTGCAGAGGCGTCACACCTCTTGAGGAGGCCTGGGACAGGTTTCCCGTGGCCTGCGCAGGGCTCGGGGTGACACGGGGGGCCACGCTTCTCCAGCCCGGGGTGCTCGCAGGTTCGTGGGTGGCTGCCGCTGGCGTGGTGCTGGCCCCAGAAGGAGACGACGGCCACCCTGTCTGTGTGGGAAGCGGTTGTGAGGCGGTAGCAGGCACGGAGCCTGCTGGGCCTGGGGGAACAGGGCCAGGAGGGTCTCGAGCCGAAGCTGGCCGGCTCTCCATGGAGCTGCTGGAAACGGAGGTTCCTGGAGATGATCCGGAAGGCACGGGCTCCGGGGTTGTGTGGGGAGTCGTGAGTCCAGCCCCAGGGGCTGTCACGCTGTCTGAGGGCCCAGGGGAAAGAAGTGGGGCGGAGGAGGAGGCTTGGAACGGGTGGCCTGTTGTACTGGGGCCTTCCCCGCCCACAGAAACGCCAGGAGGGCTGGAACCAGCTGAGCTTTGTCTTGCGGGACCGCTGCTGGTGTGGTGAGAGAGGGCAGATCCCGCCGTGGGCGTTGGGCTGGGAGCTGTGGAGGCAGCCCCGGCAGGGGCAGCGCTGGCATCAGCCACGCTGGGCCTGCCTGCTGCTCTGCTGCTGCTGGCTGGTGCGCTTGGAGCCTGGGAGGAAGCGGTCTCTTGGCTGGGACTTCCTGCAGTGGGAGGGACGCTCCCGGGAGGCAGGGAGTGGGTCTGTCCTGGGGGCACTTCAGAGGTGTCGGCCGGCATCGCCGTAGGTGTGCTCACCTCAGAAGCCAGCTCTCTGGTAGAGGTGGGCCACGTCCGCCCGCTTGGCGGCCCTGTGCTGGGTTCCAGGGAGCTTCCGGCCACTGGGCCCGGGGGAGAAGAGGCAGAAGGGCCCTGTCCACGTTCCGCTGCTTCGGTGCTGGCGGAGGCAGGACTGGGCTGTGCCGCCACTGACATAGTCGCTCCGCTTCCTGCAGTTAGGCCGGAAGACATCCGCCCCGTGGTTCCTTGGGGACTGAGCAGGTGCGTGCTGGTGGGACCCGTGCTGCCAGGTGGAAGGGAGATCCCAGGAGGAGGAGAGGAGGGAAGCCCCTCTAAATGGCCTGGTCTGGTCTCGGCCTCCCCGGCCCTTGTCCCGGTGGAAGTGGTGGGGCCAGCTGCCTGTTCTGTCTTTGGAGCGCTCACGCTTTGTCGAGAGACTGCAGAGGCCTCGGTCTGCAGAGGCGTCACACCTCTTGAGGAGGCCTGGGACAGGTTTCCCGTGGCCTGCGCAGGGCTCGGGGTGACACGGGGGGCCACGCTTCTCCAGCCCGGGGTGCTCGCAGGTTCGTGGGTGGCTGCCGCTGGCGTGGTGCTGGCCCCAGAAGGAGACGACGGCCACCCTGTCTGTGTGGGAAGCGCTTGTGAGGCGGTAGCAGGCACGGAGCCTGCTGGGCCTGGGGGAACAGGGCCAGGAGTGTCTCGAGCCGAAGCTGGCCGGCTCTCCATGGAGCTGCTGGAAACGGAGGTTCCTGGAGATGATCCGGAAGGCACGGGCTCTGGGGTTGTGTGGGGAGTCGTGAGTCCAGCCCCAGGGGCTGTCACGCTGTGCGAGGGCCCAGGGGAAAGAAGTGGGGTGGAGGAGGAGGCTTGGAACGGGTGGCCTGTTGTGCTGGGGCCTTCCCCGCCCACAGAAACGCCAGGAGGGCTGGAACCAGCTGAGCTTTCTCTTGCGGGACCGCTGCTGGTGTGGTGAGAGAGGGCAGAGCCCTGCGTGGGCGGTGGGCTGGGAGCTGTGGAGGCGGCCCCGGCAGGGGCAGCGCTGGCATCAGCCACGCTGGGCCTGCCTGCTGCTCTGCTGCTGCTGTCTGGTGCGCTTGGAGCCTGGGAGGAAGCGGTCTCTTGGCTGGGACTTCCTGCAGTGGGAGGGACGCTCCCGGGAGGCAGGGAGTGGGTCTGTCCTGGGGGCACTTCAGAGGTGTCGGCCGGCATCGCCGTAGGTGTGCTCACCTCAGAAGCCAGCTCTCTGGTAGAGGTGGGCCACGTCCGCCCGCTTGGCGGCCCTGTGCTGGGTTCCAGGGAGCTTCCGGCCACTGGGCCCGGGGGAGAAGAGGCAGAAGGGCCCTGTCTACGTTCCGCTGCTTCGGTGCTGGCGGAGGTAGGACTGGGCTGTGCCGCCACTGACGTAGTCGCTCCGCTTCCTGCAGTTAGGCCGGAAGACATCCGCCCCGTGGTTCCTTGGGGACTGAGCAGGTGCGTGCTGGTGGGACCCGTGCTGCCAGGTGGAAGGGAGATCCCGGGAGGAGGAGAGGAGGGAAGCCCCTCTAAATGGCCTGGTCTGGTCTCGGCCTCCCCGGCCCTTGTCCCAGTGGAAGTGGTGGGGCCAGCTGCCTGTTCTGTCTTTGGAGCGCTCACGCTTTGTCGAGAGACTGCAGAGGCCTCGGTCTGCAGAGGCGTCACACCTCTTGAGGAGGCCTGGGACAGGTTTCCCGTGGCCTGCGCAGGGCTCGGGGTGACACGGGGGGCCACGCTTCTCCAGCCCGGGGTGCTCGCAGGTTCGTGGGTGGCTGCCGCTGGCGTGGTGCTGGCCCCAGAAGGAGACGACGGCCACCCTGCCTGTGTGGGAACCGGTTGTGAGGCGGTAGCAGGCACGGAGCCTGCTGGGCCTGGGGGAACAGGGCCAGGAGTGTCTCGAGCCGAAGCTGGCCGGCTCTCCACAGAGCTGCTGGAAACGGAGGTTCCTGGAGATGATCCGGAAGGCACGGGCTCCGGGGTTGTGTGGGGAGTTGTGAGTCCAGCCCCAGGGGCTGTCACGCTGTGCGAGGGCCCAGGTGAAAGAAGTGGGGCGGAGGAGGGGGCTTGGAACGGGTGGCCTGTTGTGCTGGGGACTTCCCCGCCCACAGAAACGCCAGGAGGGCTGGAACCAGCTGAGCTTTCTCTTGCGGGACCGCTGCTGGTGTGGTGAGAGAGGGCAGAGCCCTGCGTGGGCGGTGGGCTGGGAGCTGTGGAGGCGGCCCCGGCAGGGGCAGTGCTGGCATCAGCCACGCTGGGCCTGCCTGCTGCTCTGCTGCTGCTGGCTGGTGCGCTTGGAGCCTGGGAGGAAGCGGTCTCTTGGCTGGGACTTCCTGCAGTGGGAGGGACGCTCCCAGGAGGCAGAGAGTGGGTCTGTCCTGGGGGCACTTCAGAGGTGTCGGCCGGCATCGCTGTAGGTGTGCTCACCTCAGAAGCCAGCTCTCTGGTAGAGGTGGGCCACGTCCGCCCGCTTGGCGGCCCTGTGCTGGGTTCCAGGGAGCTTCGGGCCACTGGGCCCGGGGGAGAAGAGGCAGAATGGCCCTGTCCACGTTCCGCTGCTTCGGTGCTGGCGGAGGCAGGACTGGGCTGTGCCGCCACTGACGTAGTCACTCCGCTTCCTGCAGTTAGGCCGGAAGACATCCGCCCCGTGGTTCCTTGGGGACTGAGCAGGTGGGTGCTGGTGGGACCGGTGCTGCCAGGTGGAAGGGAGATCCCGGGAGGAGGAGAGGAGGGAAGGCCCTCTAAATGGCCTGGTCTGGTCTCGGCCTCCCCAGCCCTTGTCCCGGTGGAAGTGGTGGGGCCAGCTGCCTGTTCTGTCTTTGGAGCGCTCACGCTTTGTCGAGAGACTGCAGAGGCCTCGGTCTGCAGAGGCGTCACACCTCTTGAGGAGGCCTGGGACAGGTTTCCCGTGGCCTGCGCAGGGCTCGGGGTGACACGGGGGGCCACGCTTCTCCAGACCGGGGTGCTTGCAGGTTCGTGGGTCGCTGCCGCTAGCGTGGTGCTGGCCCCAGAAGGAGACGACGGCCACCCTGTCTGTGTGGGAAGCGGTTGTGAGGCGGTAGCAGGTACGGAGCCTGCTGGGCCTGGAGGAACAGGGCCAGGAGTGTCTCGAGCCGAAGCTGGCCGGCTCTCCATGGAGCTGCTGGAAACGGAGGTTCCTGGAGATGATCCGGAAGGCACGGGCTCCGGGGTTGTGTGGGGAGTTGTGAGTCCAGCCCCAGGGGCTGTCACGCTGTCCGAGGGCCCAGGGGAAAGAGGTGGGGCGGAGGAGGAGGCTTGGAACGGGTGGCCTGTTGTGCTGGGGCCTTCCCCGCCCAGAGAAACGCCAGGAGGGCTGGAACCAGCTGAGCTTTGTCTTGTGGGACCGCTGCTCGTGTGGTGAGAGAGGGCAGAGCCCTGCGTGGGCAGTGGGCTGGGAACTGTGGAGGCGGCCCCGGTAGGGGCAGAGATGGCGCCAGCCACGCTGGGCCTGCCTGCTGCTCTGCTGCTGCTGGCTGGTGTGCTTGGAGCCTGGGAGGAAGCGGTCTCTTGGCTGGGACTTCCTGCAGTGGGAGGGACGCTCCCGGGAGGCAGGGAGTGGGTCTGTCCTGGGGGCACTTCAGAGGTGTTGGCCGGCATCGCTGTAGGTGTGCTCACCTCAGAAGCCAGCTCTCTGGTAGAGGTGGGCCACGTCCGCCCACTTGGCGGCCCTGTGCTGGGTTCCAGGGAGCTTCTGGCCACTGGGCCCGGGGGAGAAGAGGCAGAAGGGCCCTGTCCACGTTCCGCTGCTTCGGTGCTGGCGGAGGCAGGACTGGGCTGTGCCGCCACTGACGTAGTTGCTCCGCTTCCTGTAGTTAGGCCGGAAGACATCCGCCCCATGGTTCCTTGGGGACTGAGCAGGTGGGTGCTGGTGGGACCCTTGCTGCCAGGTGGAAGGGAGATCCTGGGAGGAGGAGAGGAGGGAAGCCCCTCTAAATGGCCTGGTCTGGTCTCGACCTCCCCGGCCCTTGTCCCGGTGGAAGTGGTGGGGCCAGCTGTCGGTTCTGTCTTTGGAGCACTCACGCTTTGTCGAGAGACTGCAGAGTCCTCGGTCTGCAGAGGCGTCGCACCTCTTGAGGAGGCCTGGGACAGGTTGTCCGTGGCCTGCGTAGGGCTCGGGGTGACACGGGGGGGCACGCTTCTCCAGCCCGGGGTGCTCGCAGGTTCGTGGGTCGCTGCCGCTGGCGTGGTGCTGGCCCCAGAAGGAGACGACGGCCACATTGTCTGTGTGGGAAGCGGTTGTGAGGCGGTAGCAGGCACGGAGCCTGCTGGGCCTGGGGGAACAGGGCCAGGCGTGTCTCGAGCCGAAGTTGGCCGGCTCTCCATGGAGCTGCTGGAAACGGAGGTTCCTGGAGATGATCCGGAAGGCACGGGCTCCGGGGTTGTGTGGGGAGTAGTGAGTCCAGCCCCAGGGGCTGTCACGCTGTCCGAGGGCCCAGGGGAAAGAAGTGGGGCGGAGGAGGAGGCTTGGAATGGGTGGCCTGTTGTGCTGGGGCCTTCCTCGCCCACAGAAACGCCAGGAGGGCTGGAACCAGCTGAGCTTTGTCTTGCGGGACTGCTGCTGGTGTGGTGAGAGAGGGCAGAGCCCTGCGTGGGCAGTGGGCTGGGAGCTGTGTAGGCGGCCCTGGCAGGGGCAGCGCTGGCGTCAGCCACGCTGGGCCTGCCTGTTGCTCTGCTGCTGCTGGCTGGTGGGCTTGGAGCCTGGGAGGAAGCGGTCTCTTGGCTGGGACTTCCTGCAGTGGGAGGGACGCTCCCGGGAGGCAGGGATTGTTTCTGTCCTGGGGGCACTTCAGAGGTGCCGGCTGGCGTAGCCCCAGGTGTGGTCACTTCAGAAGCCAGTTCCCTAGTAGTCTTGGGCCACGTCTGCCTGCTAGGCGGCCCTGTCCTCAGTTCCAGAGAGGTGCCAGATGCTGGGCTCCCGGGAGGAGAGGCAGACGGACCCTGTCTGCCTCCCGGTCCTTGGGTGCTGGCGGAGGCAGGACTAGTCGTTGCCGCCACCGACGTGTTTGCTCCACTTGCTTTGTACTTTTTTGTTTGCTCTGAAACTTTTAAATATCAAATTTATAGTTATCTTTATTTAAATTATTAAATTGATTAATTATGTGGTTGTATTTTTTTCCAGTGATTAAGTCTTGACTTTTTTTTCTTTTATATTTTTATTAATTATTTGTCATCAATCCTACATGTTTATGTAATGTTATTCTGTCTTGTTCTCTGAAGAAATATGCTTACTCTTAAATTTTGAAAGTTACATTTTCTATTCTTTGTGCAGTACCCAAGGAGTTTCTGCTGCTTAAAAAATGAGGTTTTTTCAATGGTTGTTGGTGCTGGACTTTTTTGTGATATCTGAAGGCATATACAAAATGGATGGAGCTTGCATCATGACAGCTTTTTCCTGTTTTTGTCAATTCTCACTCCCTGATCCCTTGTTTTTATTTAATTGTATTAATTTTTTCTTTGAATTTCAAAGCCTCCTATCTCCATCATGACTGTGGGCAACTTACAGATATTAATTGGAAAAAAAAAGCATATCAGGAAATAATTGGGCAAGTGAAGAGAAACCATACCCCGAAAAACGAAACAGCTATCTCTTCCTTCTCCCACTCCCGTTTACTCCCAGTAAGAAGAGCAGTAGTTTTCATTATTTTTGCATTTCTCACATCTATAGAAGCTCCTGTTCTTTTTGTTTTTAATATTGGAACTTGACTCTCTGGATCGAAAAATAGTTTCTATTTTAATATTGGCTTAAGAATATAATCTTCTTTCCAAAGAATTCCTTCACTAGAGTCTTCCTTCTTTTCCTTTGGGAGTCAGGGTTTGACAAGATTTTGTACTGATTCAGACATATGAACATAATGTAAATGGATTTTCTTTGAATAAGTACCCACTTTCCTTCTTCTGTACATGCCCAGGAAATTGTCCCTTCTACTCTGAAAATGAAAGGTAAAAGGTTGCTGGAGGTAAGGAGTGGAGCTTCCTTTAAAGAGTGCTTCTAATCAGGGAAATCTCGACTGAGTGGACCTTTTATGGTGTTTGGCAGCCTTCTCCCTCCCTCCCTCCCTCCCTCCCTCCCTCCATCCATCCATCCATGGCTTTTCCAGCAATCAACCATCGTTACATTGTGATGTAAATCAATGTTTCTCAACCTCAGCAACTTTAAGATGCATTCATTAAGATTGCATTCAACTCCCAGAATTCCCCAGCCAGCGGAGAAGTTGCTGAGGTTGAGAAACACTGATGGAAATGATACCAATTGGCATGATGATGTACCTTTGTAGTGAATGGAGAATCAGGAATAAAGATTCAATTACTCCCTCCCAGTAAGTGTGTTAAAATGAGTTTGTTTCACTTTTTAATATTGTGGAATTCTCACCTAAAGCATAACCAAACTAGTCTACATGCTGGTAGATAAAATACTTGCATTCATGGTCACAGCTCAGATATTCGGTCTAGAAGTCGTGAAGGAGGAAGGCAATGATAATCATTGCTAATATTTAATCAGCCTGATATATATATATATATATATATTTTATCTACCAGCATGTAGACTAGTGATAGATGATAGATAGATAGATAGATAGATAGATGATAGATAGATAGATATAATACCTGATTGGAAATGCATATGTCTGAAGATGTGGTTGAAGATGTGGGCTCCAAGATCACCGCAGATGGTGACTGCAGCCATGAAATTAAAAGATGCTTGTTCCTTGGGAGGAAAGCTACGGCAAACCTAGACAGCATATTAAAAAGCAGAGACATCACCTTGCTGACAAAGATCCGTATAATTAAAGCTATGGTTTTCCCAGTAGTAATGTATGGCTGTGAGAGTTGGACCATAAGGAAGGCTGAGCGCCGAAGAATTGATGCTTTCGAACTGTGGTGCTGAAGAAGACTCTTACGAGTCCCTTGGACTGCAAGGAAGTCAAATCAGTCAATCCTAAAGGAAATCAACCCTGACTGCTCATTGGAAGGACAGATACTGAAGCTGAAGCTCCAATACTTTGGCCACCTAATGCAAAGAGAGGACTCACTGGAAAAGACCCTGATGCTGGGAAAGACTGAAGGCAAAAGGAGAAGGGGACGGCAGAGGATGAGATGGTTAGATAGCATCACCGTTGTAATGAACATGAATTTGAGTAAACTCCGGGAGACAGTGGAGGACAGGAAGGCCTGGCGTGCTATAGTCCATGAGGTCACGAAGAGTCGGACACAACTAAACGACTAAACGACTGAACAACAACAACATATACATACATACATACATACATACATACATACATACATACATACATATATTCAGGAGACACTGAATTATAAACTAAGCAAGAGCCTGGCTTTGCATGAAGATACAGCAAAACTTACTGTACAAGAAATTGTACAGGAGGCAGCAACTAAAACCATCCCAAAGAAAAAGAAATGCAAGAAAGCAAAGTGGCTGACTGATGAGGCTTTACAAATAGCTGAGGAAAGAAGGGAAGCAAAAGGCAAGGGAGAAAGGGAAAGATATAAACAACTGAATGCAGAATTCCAGAGAATAGCAAGGAGAGATAAGAAGGCCTTCTTAAATGAACAATGCAAAGAAATCGAGGAAAACAATAGAATGGGGAAGACTAGAGATCTCTTCAAGAAAATCGGAGATATCAAGGGAACGTTTTGTGCAAAGATGGGCATGATAAAGGACAAAAAAGGCAGGGACCTAACAGAAGCAGAAGAGATTAAGAAGAGGTGGCAAGAATACATAGAAGAACTATACAAGAAAGATCTTAATATCCCTGATAAATACGATGGTGTGGTCACTGACCTTGAGCCGGACATCCTAGAGAGTGAAGTCAAGTGGGCCTTAGGAAACATTACTAACAACAAAGCTAGCAGAGAAGACAGTATCCCAGCTGAGCTATTTAAAATCCTAAAAGATGATGCTGTTAAACTGCTGCACTCAATATGCCAACAAATTTGGAAAACTCAACAGTGGCCACAGGATTGGAAAAGGTCAGTTTACATTCCAATGCCAAAGAAAGCCAATGCCAAAGAATGTTCAAACTACCGTACAATTGCGCTCATTTCACATGCTAGCAAGGTTATGCTCAAAATCCTACAAGCTAGGCTTCAGCAGTATGTGAACCGAGAACTACCAGAAGTGGAAGCTGGGTTTTGAAGAGGTAGAGGAACTAGAGATCAGATTGCCAACATTCGCTGGATCATGGAAAAAGCAAGAGAGTTCCAGAAAAACATCTACTTCTGCTTCATTGACTATGCTAAAGCCTTTGATTGTGTGGATCACAACAAACTGTGGCAAAGTCTTAAAGAGATGGGAGTACCAGACCACCTTACCTGTCCCCTGAGAAACCTGTATGTGGGTCAAGAAGCAACAGTTAGGAGACTTCCGGTAAAGATGGACGACGGCTGGAGCGAAAACGAAGACGCTCCGTGAAGAAAAAATCCGAGATCGCGCAGAACCAAGCCGTGTTTTAAAAAGAAATAGTGAAAAGCGGCTCCAGAAAGTGCGGGAGAATTGGTACTTTCGGAAGGAGAGAAATCTTCGGCGGCTTCGGAAAGCTTGAGAAAGAAAAACGAATCCAAAGTTGTCTTGTCCTGTCAGCGTGTTGGTGTGGGTTCGCGGATAAAGATCAAGCTGAGAAGCCTAAAGCGAAAGTCGGTTTCTGCGGGTGAAATTCTTGAAATAGACCAACGTCGTTGTCTACTTTACTAAATTGTTTAAAAGAACTACTAGATAAGAAAGAAAATTGTTTTGGAACGAAGAAGCAAGCAAAAAGGAGGGTGAGCAAACATAAAATCACCAGAGTGTAAATAGACAGTGAATATACATCTGGACTGATATATTTAATTAATTAATAAGTTGAAGAAGACATTTTACCTTAATAGAATTATAGAATATAATGTCTGTGTTCAAACTCGTGAAGTATAAGTATAAATTAAGTATAAGATAGCAATATAATAACCTCATTTTCATTTTTTGTTAGATAATTTAAGAAATATATTTGTTTATATATGTATAGATACAGATAAGTCAAATATAAGTTTATTACAAGTTAATGATAACTATCTATATATTTATATCTTAAGTTAAGAAATTAGTTAAAGGGTAAAGAGTGGATAAATTGGAGAAAAAGAAAAATACCTTTTATATATTACTTCTTTAAAGATTTGGTATATTTTTTGGAAATGAGTATGACCACGAGAAGACAGGAACTACAAGGAAGAAGAAATTCAGACCCTGGGGGAGGAGAATGGCTGAAAGCAATAATGGAGGAATTTACAATTAAAACCACACAAACAATCACCCAAACCATAACAAAAGTTCTGGAGGAAAAAATAGAAGGGTTAGAAAAAAGATTAGAATTGAAATTAGGACAAATGGAGGAAAAATTAAAGGGAGATATAGGAGAAGTGAAAAAAAGAATAGAATGTTGTGAAGAAAAATTGGACAAAGAAGAAGAGCGTATTACATTACTGGAACTAAAAGAAAAAGAATACTGTATAAGATTGAGAGGGATACCAGAAGAAAAAGAATATAATATAAGGGATACTGTTATTCCAATGTTGGCCAATCTAATAGAATGGGAAGAAGATAAACTAGATGAGGAAATAGAAAGAATATTTAGAATCAACTCAAAGTTTGCAGCTATGTATAACAAACCTAGGGACATCTTGGTAGAATTTGCAAGAAAAAAAACTAGAAATATTATAATAAGGGCTTCATATAATAAAAAAATTGAAATAAGAGGAAAAGATGTCCTTATCTTTAAAGAAATACCGGTGAAAATTCTAAAAAGAAGAAAGGACTACAGATTTTTGACAGATCTTTTGGTGAAAAATAATATAAATTTTAGATGGGAAATTCCAGAGGGAGTGAGTTTAACATTTAAAGGTGAAAGATATAAGCTGAATTCAATTCTAAAAGCAAAAGATTTCCAGAAGAGACTTGAGAAAGATATATCACAACCAAAAGACCAGAGGCAGGAAGGAAAAAGTAAAACTCAACATCAAAAAGAAAGAGAAGCCACCAATACTAAAGAATTTACATCCCTCTTGACAAATGAGTGAGTTAAGAATTATTACATGGAACATAAATGGACTTAATTCACCAGTGAAAAGAAAACGTACATTTCAAATATTAAATAGTTTAAAATTAGATATAATTTGTCTCCAAGAAACACACATTAGGAAAGCAGATCTAAAATATCTAAAAAATAAAAAATTGGGAACAGAATTTATTACAGCAAACAACAACAACAAAAATGGAATAGTAATATACATAAAACCATATTTGAAACCTAAATTACTTAAAGAAGACGAAAATGGAAGATATATTATCATTGAGATGGAAATACATAATTCTAAAATGCTGTTAATGGATATATATGCTCCCAATAAAAATCAAAAACTTTTTTATAAAGAATTACTAAATATTTCTTCAGAATATGCACAAAATAATTGGTTATTGATGGGAGACTTAAATGGAGTTGTAGACCCAAAAATTGACAAGAAGACTCAAAGTCAAATAAACAAAAATCAGGGTAAGTTACCAAAAGAATTTTTCAATATAGTTAAAAATCTATCATTAATTGATGCATGGAGAACAGTAAATGAAAATGAAAGAGACTATACATTTTACTCAAACAGACACAAATCATTTTCAAGATTGGACATGATATGGATGTCAAATAAGTTACAAAATAAAATTAAAAAGTCTACAATTCTGGCTAAAACACTATCTGACCATAACCCAGTACAGATTAATATAAAAACGGGGCCTAGAAATTTTAGATGGAGACTTAATGAAAATATTTTGAAAAATGAACAAAATTTGTTGGATCTTAAAAAAAAAATGCAAGAGTTTTTCCTTTGGAACATAGACACAGAAGTCAAAATAGAAACAATATGGGATGCAAGTAAGGCATACATGAGAGGCCATTTTATATCAATAAATAGTTATAAAAAAAAAAAGAATATCAAAAAATTACAGATAATTATGGACCAAATTAAAGAAAAAGAAAAGGAACTACAAAATAACAACAATAAGGAAGATTTATTAAATCAAATCAAATAATTACAAATTCAAGTCCAAATTCTAATGACGGAGGATATGGAAAAAAAATTGAAATATAGTAAACAGAAAAATTTTGAAAATGCAAATAAGCCAGGCAGATGGCTGGCTTATAAATTAAGAAAAGAGAAGGAGAAAAAAATAATTTCTAAAATTAGAGAAAATGATACGTATTTAATTCAAAATGACAAAATTAAAAATGCCTTTCATGTATATTATACAAATCTATATAAAAAACAGGAAGTACCATTAGAAAAAATAGAACAGTATATACAAAATTGCAACTTAAGGAAACTTACAAAAGAACAGAAAGAATTAACTAATAATACAATTACAACTCAAGAGATATTAGATGCAATTGATAAGCTAAAAACAGGAAAAACACAGGGACAAGACGGATTATCGAAAGGCTATTATAAACATTTTAAAGAACAATTGGTTGAACCGTTAAAAATATTGTTTAACTCGATTCTGGAAGGTAACAAAATACCAAAATCATGGACTCAGGCCAAAATAGTCTTAATTCCAAAGGAAGACCAAGATCCAACAAAATGCCAAAATTATAGACCAATTTCATTATTAAATAATGACTACAAACTGTTCACTATTGTATTGGCGGAAAGATTAAATTTTTTTTTACAAAATTTGATAAATGGGGACCAAAACGGATTTCTACCAAATAGACAAATTAAAGATAATTTAAGAACAGTAATAAATTTAATAGAATATGCTAACACACATAATGAAAAACAGATAATGTTACTATTCTTGGACGCAGAAAAAGCTTTTGATAACGTGAATTGGGATTTTATATTTAAAATTTTAGAATACAGAAATTTTGGAAAGAATTTTATAAATGCAATTAAAGAAATTTATAATGTACAAAAAGCCAATATAATAGTGAATGATGAAGAAACAAAAGAAATAAATATAGAAAAGGGAACACGCCAGGGATGTCCAATGTCGCCATTGATATTCATATTGGTATTAGAAACTATATTGGAAGAAATTAGAAAAGACGATAATATCGAAGGAATAAAAATTAAAGGAGAAATATATAAATTAAAAGCATTTGCGGACGACTTAGTGATAACAATTCAAAATCCATTGAACTCAATAGAAAATCTAAATGAAAAATTAAAGGAATTTGGAGAACTGGCAGGCTTTAAAATTAATAAGTAAAAGACAAAAATGATAAATTTAAATATGAAGAAAGAGGATAAGATGAAATTGGAAGAAAAAACTGGATTTCAAAACATTAAACAAATTAAATATTTGGAAATACAAATAACAGGTAAAAACATAGACCTATTTAAAAACAACTACAGTAAAGTATGGAACGATATTAAAAAAGATTTAGAAAAGTGGAAAAATTTACAACTATCATTATTAGGGAAGATTGCCATGGTAAAAATGAATGTATTGCCCAAAATCTTATACCTGTTCCAAACGATACCTATAGAAATTACAGATCAAACATTTTCAAAATGGCAAAAAGATATTACAAAATTTATATGGAATGGAAAAAAACCCAGAATAAAATTAAGATATCTACAAGATTTAAAGGAAAGAGGAGGATTGGGACTACCAAATTTAAAATTATATTATGAATCATCTGTTTTGGTCTGGTTAAAAGATTGGATAAAATTAGATAATTGGAATATATTAAATTTAGAGGGCCATGATAACAGATTCGGATGGCACGGATATATGTATTATAATAAAAGCAAAAGCAATAAGGCATTTACGAATCATAGAATTAGAAAATCAATTTTAAGAATTTGGAACAGATATAAAAAATATTTATTGCCGGTATTACCATTGTGGATATCTCCTCAGGAGGCAAATGCCAAAATAGAAATTCCAAAAGATAAAAAATGGATAAGGTATAAGAACCTATTGAAATTTAATGGGAATAATTATGAAATTAAAACGAGAGATGAATTAGAAAGAGAAGGATTTGAGTGTTATTGGTTTAAATATTTACAACTAAAAGAACAATTCAAATTAGACCAAAAGATGTTCAAATTCACGGAAACAACAGAAAATTGGGATAGTATATTATGGAAAGAGAATGATCATTTAATATCTAAATTATATAAAAAATTATTGGAATTGAAAAATAAAGATATAAAAATTAAAAAGTATATGACAAAGTGGGAAGAAAATTTGAATAGAGAAATTAAATACGAAGACTGGCAAAGAATTTGGACGAAAAATATTAAATTTTCTTTAAGTAACAGTCTAAGAGAAAACAATTATAAAATGATATTTAGATGGTATTTGCCTCCTGAGAGATTATATAAAATGAAATGTTTAAGATCAAACATATGTTGGAAATGCAAAATAAATGTGGGAACTTTTTATCACATCTGGTGGACATGTCAAAAGACTAAAAAATATTGGGGCAAAATTCATGGTAATATATGTAAAATATTCAAAATTGATATGGAAAAAAAATCAGAAACCTATTTACTGGGAATTATCGACATGAAGATGAACAAGGAACAAAAAAAAACTATTATACCATTTGACTACAGCGGCGAGGATTATTTTTGCAAAACACTGGAAAGAAGAAGCCACCCCCTCAATAGAAGATTGGATAATCAAAACAATGGAAATAGCTCAGATGGACAGATTGACAATTCTAATAAAACAAAAAGAACTGGGAGATTATGAACTTACTTGGAATCCATTTATAGAATTTTTGCAAAAAGAATATAAAGTAAAACTATTGTAATGGAAAAATATTAGAAGAGATAAATAAGATAATATATTATCTCTCTATAATATAGTACATATATTAGAATATATGTACTAGAATACAAGAACAAATGAAAGGTTTAAAATTTAATAAGAATTAAGATATTTATATATTAAAGAAACATTAATAAAAAGAGGAATATAATAGAAATATAGTAAAAATTAAAAGTAAGAAGCTATCTTCAAGAAAGAAACAGGAAGTTGTTTTAAACTAATTGTTTTACGTGATGTGATGTCATAAAGATTTTGATATGTAGGGTTATTTAGTTTTGAATGTAAGTTTATTAAGTTTGTTATGTATTTTGTTATTCATCTTTATGTTGTTGATGTTGTTGATGTCTTTGTTTGTTTGTTTGTTTTTTCTTTTAATAATAAAATTATTTTTTTTAAGACTGAAAAAAAGAAAAAAAAAGAAGCAACAGTTAGAACCGGACATGGAATAACCGACTGGTTCAAAATTGGGAAAGGAGTACGACAAGGCTGTATATTATCACCCTGCTTATTTAACTTATATGCAGAGTACACCATGAGAAATGCCGGGCTGGATGAATCACAAGCCGGAGTTAAGATTGCCGGGAGAAATATCAACAACCTCAGATATGCAGATGATACCACCCTAATGGCAGAAAGTGAAGAGGAACTAAAGAGCCTCTTGATGAGGGTGAAAGAGGAGAGTGCAAAAGCTGGCTTGAAACTCAACATTAAAAAAACCCAGATCATGGCATCTGGTCCCATCACTTCCTGGCAAATAGAAGGGGAAGAAATGGAAGCAGTGACAGATTTTATTTTCTTGGGCTCCAAGATCACCGCAGACGGTGACTGCAGCCATGAAATTAAAAGACGCTTGCTCCTTGGGAGGAAAGCTATGGCAAACCTAGACAGCATATTAAAAAGCAGAGACATCACCTTGTCGACAAAGGTCCGTATAGTTAAAGCTATGGTTTTCCCAGTAGTAATGTATGGCTGTGAGAGTTGGACCATAAGGAAGGCTGAGCACCGAAGAATTGATGCTTTCGAACTGTGGTGCTGGAGAAGACTCTTGAGAGTCCCTTGGACTGCAAGGAGGTCAAACCAGTCAATCCTAAAGGAAATCAACCCTGACTGCTCATTGGAAGGACAGATGCTGAAGCTGAAGCTCCAATACTTTGGCCACCTAATGCGAAGAGAGGACTCACTGGAAAAGACCCTGATGCTGGGAAAGACTGAAGGCAAAAGGAGAAGGGGACGGCAGAGGATGAGATGGTTAGATAGCATCACCGTTGTAATGAACATGAATTTGAGTAAACTCCGAGAGACAGTGGAGGACAGAAAGGCCTGGCGTGCTATGGTCCATGAGGTCACAAAGAGTCGGACACGACTAAACGGCTGAACAACAACAACAACAACAACACAGCAAAACTAAGCCAGGTTTAAACTAGTCAAACCGTGGTATTGTGCAAATACCATGCCTGTTTATAATTATTAAAGTATTCCTCCTGGTCCCCTAATCTAACAGATAATATAATCCTTTTTTCCCCATTAGGAATATTTGCAGGTGATGAAGCCAAAAGTAACAACTGCTACCAAAAGCACCAAAGGAACAGGGGAGAGATTTTTTTCTGCAACCCTACATCCATTCTCTGCTCCTCTGCTGCTTGGACTGCGGGAACTGAAGTAGATGGCTCTACAGCACAGGGGAAGGAAGACCTGACTCAAATGGGATAAGCATAAAGCCCATTGGAAAACCTGGGCTGTAGTCATACATGCAGCCAAGAAGTAGGTTTCTTCTTGCACATATTTATCTGCAAGCTCATAGCTGGTTGGGGCTAGTCCTAAACCCAATTCTCTCTGTACACTCCAGCCAGGAGCACCTTTTATCAGCTTTGGGGATAAGTTGACAACCTCCATTGCCTTTTTGGAAGATAATCCCCTGAAACCTGTGCAGCACATGCTGATATCCTCCAGTCTTGCTTATACAGGTACTTCTCAAGTTATGACCATTTGTTCAGCACCCGTTCGAAGTTACGGTGGCACTGAACGACTGGTACTTACGCCTGGTCCCGGAAGTTACAGCCATTGCAGCACCCCCTGCAGTCACATGATCAAAATTTGGGCACTTGGCAGCCTGTCCACACTTACAACTGCAGGGGTGCTTCAACTCCACCACCCACCTACCTCCCCCTATCTCTGTCCTTCTGGCCCCCTGCACTCCACGGCCCCTGCCGCTCTGTGCTCTGCCACCCCGGCTGACCTTCGCCGTCTTCTTGCTCCTGTTGCTGACCAAGCCCGCCCAGCCTGGCCTTCCACGAGGCAGCTGCTGGCTGCACAAGGCCTTCTTCCTGAGGTCACGTACAGCAGTTTCCTCATGAGACCTCAGGAAGAAGGCCTTGTGCAGCCAGCAGCTGCCTCGTGGAAGGCCAGGCTGGGCGGGCTTGGTCAGCAACTGGAGCAAGAAGATGGCAAAGGTCAGTGAAATGGTGGAGCGCAGGGCAGCAGGGGCCTCGGAGTACCGGGCAGTGAGGGTGGCTGGGGCTGGGGCTTCGTACTGCTGGGCTGGGCTGTAGTGGCTGCAGTGGTTGCAGCTTCCTGGGGCAGCTGTGGTTCCATGCCATGGGACTGGGCTAGGCTGGGGCAGCTGCAGTTTTGCACTGTGCTGCAGCTCAGGGGCTTCTTGCAGCCCCAGAGCTGCAGCACGCCAAGGAGCTCCTTAGCTGCAGCGTGGCAAGCAGCCCCAGAGCTATGCGGTTCTGGAGCTGCTCACTGCCCTGCAAGGCAGGGTCCAAGGCTGCCAAAAGGGTGGAGATGGGGGGATATAGGTGGTTGGGGGAAGTTGAAGGGGAGGCAGTCCTTTACCTTGGAAGAACCGAGGCTCAGGGCTGGGAGGGACCAAGCCAGGAATGGCTTGGATCGGGGTGGGTCCTCGGCTAACAACCAGTGGGATTTGGTTAATTATTGCAACAAGGAGTGCTGGGATTGCCGTTGCTAAGTGATGTGGTCACGTGACATCTCGCTTTATGACCACATTGCTTAGCGATGGAAATTCCAGTCCCAATTGCTGTCCTAACTCGAGGACTACCTGTAATAATATGCTCCACAAGGGGCTGCTTTTGTGTCTTGTTCAGAAACTACAGTTGACAGGAATGTATAGACTGCCAATTTCCTTTAAAGCTCTGCATAACTTAAGTTGAGTCTATCTGAGTGAACACCCCTTTCTATATGAACCTCCAGCCTTATTGAGATCATTTGAGGAGATCTGCCTGGCCTTCCTTGTCTGATGGCAATTTGAGATCTAGCCTTCTTTGTTAGCACCTCAGCTCATGAGAATGCAAATGCCCTCCCCTGAATTGTTAGAGGGTCTAAAATGTTTATCAACTTTTTAAAATGCCGTTTTACCGTTTTTTAAACAGTTGGTTTTAATTTCTAATTTTAATTCTACTTATTTCATTTGTTTTCACTATGTCACTGTTTTTAATGTGTCCATTTTGAATTTGTTTTCTATGTAAAGCACTGAAAGGCTTTAATACACCACAATCAATATATAAAAATTATACATAATACAGTATAGTATGCTATTTTATTTACCTAAAATATACACTATATTATAATTTTTTATTTACCCATCTGAGTTTATGATGATTCTTCCCCTGCACCCTCAAAAAATGAATAGACAGAAAAATAAATATCAGATAAAAATCCAATACAGTGGACAGCTCCCCAACTTGTTAACTTTTAGTTGGTAAGCTCTAACTGTATGTGTCTATATCCATGTGTGTATACACACATGGATATAGACACATACAGTTAGAGCTTACCAACTAAAAGTTAACAAGTTGGGGAGCTGTCCACTGTATTGGATTTTTATCTGATATTTATTTTTCTGTCTATTCATTTTTTGAGGGTGCAGGGGAAGAATCATCATAAACTCAGATGGGTAAATAAAAAATTATAATATAGTGTATATTTTAGGTAAATAAAATAGCATACTATACTGTATTATGTATAATTTTTATATATTGATTGTGGTGTATTAAAGCCTTTCAGTGCTTTACATAGAAAAATATATATGCATATATCGGGGCGTGGTGGCTCAGTGGGTAAGACGCCAGGCTTGTCGATCAGAAGATTGCAAGTTCGGAGGTTCGAATCCCTAGTCCTGCGTGCGGAGTGAGCTTCCGCACTAGCTCCAGCTCTTGCCAACCTAGCAATTCGAAAGCATGCAAATGCAAGTAGATGAATAGGTACCACTTCGGTGGGTAGGTAACAGCGTTCCGCGCATGTCATGCGGCCACATGACCGTGGAAGCGTCTTCGGACAACGCTGGCTCTTTGGCTAACAAACGGAGATGAGCACCGGCCCCTAGAGTCGGACACGACTGCACAAATGTGCGGGGGTACCTTTACCTTTATATATGCATATATGTATGCATATATCTGCCAGAAACTGCACTCCAGAAAAAGCTGGGACTAAGATAATAATAATTAAAAATTAAAATGTATTGTCTTAAATAATGTTCTCTGTTTATGAAATTACTTGTTTTCCCCATCTGATATTTGTTTGTTTGTTTGTTTGTTTGTTTGTTTTCTATCGCACCTTTATTATTTTTATAAATAACTCAAGGCAGCGAACATACCTAATACTCCTTCCTCCTCCTATTTTCCACACAACAGCAACCCTGTGAGGTGAGTTGGGCTGAGAGAGAGTGACTGGCCCAAGGTCACCCAGCCGGCTTTCATGCCTAAGGTATACCAGTACATCATGCTCCCTCATGCATACAAACCACACTCATACCCAGAAACACAGAAGTTCATACTGTACATGCACATAGTTTCTTCCATTCTTCCATGCAGAAAAGAAGGGGGGAAAACCAGGCTGGTGATAGAGTAAGAGAAATAGATAGCTGCCTGGGAAGACAAGGAAAGAGACAAGATAGACTGAGTAAGATAAGTGAACAGGGGAAGGAAGGAAGGAAGGAAGGAAGGAAGGAAGGAAGGAAGGAAGGAAGGAAGGAAGGAAGGAAGGAAGGAAGGAAGGAAGGAAGTTCAAGTGTTTTAACATGGTCTTCATTATAGTCAGTAGAGGTTGTTTAAAGCTTAATTTGAGAGATGCCAGGAAAGAAAGAACTAATCTCTCTAATTCTGTGATATCTTGAAATCTGCCACTCTCCATAGTCGCAATGATGCTTCAGAACAGGTTGCATTGGCTGCAGCACAGGCTATTTAAAAGTCTTATTGCAGGATAAGGGGCTTTTTTAAGGAGGCTGCTGTTGGGAAAAGAGATAAAAGCTTCGTTTTCTGCCCCAGCTCTGAAACGGTCATTTCAAAACCACACTCAGTGCTTCAGTCAGGCTTTCAAATAGCTCCACAGTTCTTCCAAATATTGTAAATGTTTTTGTGTACGAGTGTAAATTGACTGTGTGTGTTAGTGCGTGAGAGTAGTCAGTGGTGCCTGCCTGAGATTGATATGGAAAGGGTGGCCAAAGATAGAAAAACCAGCTGATTCTGCTTTTATTCCCATTGCCTTCCCTGGCATTAGGAACACTGGAAGCACCAAAGGAGTATTCCTGAGATCACCTATTTGAACATTAGAGTAATCTCTTACTAGGGTTCAACAGATTTACATGCTACCATGTTTGACCCTTTGAGGGAGAGATAAAGATGGCCTCTCCTCCGCTACTCTTTCCAGCCACCTCATCGTCTAATTTGGCCATTGCATGAGAAAAGGCAAGCTTTAGCACAGAACCAGTTTGCTTTCCAGCCACAAACACTTTCTATGCCTGTTCTGAACTGTGTTGGAATAGTTAGGTAAATATAGATCCTACCACACCATCCATGGTTTAAACCAAATCATGTGGTGCCAGGTTGGGGGCAAATCAAGATTCTTCTCAAGTCTGTATGGTAGTTCGACTCAATGAAGCCCTATTTATTTTATTTGTTATTCCTAGCTTTGGTTTGTTGTATTATCAATAATCTTAAAGGTCTTTCCACATTTCAAAAAGTAACCAGATTCAGAGTGTGCAAATCTTAACGATCAGTTACAGCCCTACATTTTAATGGAAAAGTAATCCTGAGTTTTTTCTTTAGGGCAAGTGTGGAACTAGCCCCTCTAGTTCTTTAAAACCCTCTAAAAATATTTGAAGTTAATAAAATGCGTGCAGTCAAGTAGCATGCCAGTGCTAGTTATAAGGGGATACTTCAGATGAATCTGATATGGGGACATCAGATGAATATCCCAAGTATTTTAGGCTGGGAGGAGGACAGTGTTCTGCTAATGGACAGAAAAATGATTCTTTCTGCTACCATCATTCCAACTGTAATTATTGAAGGCAACTACGGCAGTGTTTGCACAACTTGCTTACCAGTGGTTAATGTAACTACGATTTATTCCATTAACCAATGTATTGGGTTCATACGGCCCACTGAAATAACCACATGGTCTGGATTCACACCAGGTTAAAATGTGTTTGGTAGTTTGTAAATCGGGATGTTGTGGCAATCCAGTCAATAAGTTCAAGGGAAAGTTTTTGGTGTCAAGTAAGTAGTCAGACCAACTTTTCATATAAGCTTACCCTAGACAAGCACAGAAGCTTGTCTGGACAGAGCCTGTCAGGGCAAAATCAAACACTTGACCAAGTTTTTCTGAATCTGTTATTTCAGGTAGGGCAAACTCCTTATCTCTGAGGGTCTCTTTGTAGCGGGTTGACAGCTGCACAGGCAGGTGCATTCAGAGAGACTCGCTACGAATAAACCCCCTGCTCTGACTTAACAGCTATATACAACAGTGAAACACAATCTAGGCCATGACTGGTAGAACAGAAGCGCTTTCACCATCCCTCCCCAGTTATCTCTGCTGCAAGCATCAAGGCTTATGTTAAAATACTATAAGAGGTTGCTTTTCAGGAGCACTACAAGTTGGTTTCTGAACAGGCAAGACTTTAAGAAAAAGACTACAGATACAAAACTACGTTCCTCAAACTTCTTTAACATATTTATTTCGCTGCAGGTGGGATAATAATGTCAAATGTTTAGGGCTGTGCAAACCATTTGGAGGGTTACTTTGCTCACTTCACAAAGCTCCCCTCAAAATGGTTGCGCAGCCCTAATAAAACTAAAGACACAGTAGTCTGAGATCAAACTCCAGAGCATAGCACTGGGTTCTGTTTTTTTAACGCTGCATTAAGAAATATTTTCTTTTCCAATGTAAGCAATGGGGTTCTTGATATTATTCCAAAAAATGTCATCAGCGCTCATTTAAAAAGTTAAGTATCACCCAGAAGTATTTGAAAAGGAAGCTTTTACCAAGAAAAATATGAGCTGAGTATACTTGTTATCTATTCCTATTGCTCCAGAAGGCTGAAAGAAAAAGATTTAAGACTAGAAAAGGCAAAACCCAAACAAAAAAAAATGTTGATACATTTATTTTAGAACTATGCTTGAGATATTTTGCTGGTGCCATGAAAGACTTGCCACATCTAGGTATAATTTTCATAGTGAAAAAAATAAGAATAAGCTGCCAACCCACAATTCTTACATACGAGAAATACTAGCTATAACATTAGAAGCAGAAAGAACTGGTGGGCACCCAACAGAAGACTAAAACAGCTTCTAAATCTATTAAATTGTCTGCTTCAAATTACGTATTAAACTTTGTGGGAGTTTTTTTTTTTTTAAAGTTTACTCAAGAAAGTCTTGACTTACCCAGAAAAATGTAAAGGACAAGTTTCCAAACATATCTCCATGGTTCCATGATTCTGTTAGGGTTCTTTTCAGTACCTGTTCCATTTGTGAGAGTGACATTTTGCCCTGACACTTGTGTTATAAACAGGGTGAGGCTGCATTGTCATGTTTCCACCCAAAGTAATTCCTCATGCTATCAGGAACAAAAGATGCTTTAATGTTCCAGCAAAACACACACACACACACACACACACACACACACACACACACAAACAGAGAGAGAGAGAGAGAATGGCTATATATTTAAAAGGGTCACATCAGGGATTCTCTTGTTTAATTACTGGAAATCAAAAGCAAAAGAAGCCTGGGCATTCATTGCTGCTGGGTTTGGTCTTTAAGATTAGATGGAATTAATTTTGAGCCCCAGCAGCGTTATGATATACAGACATTGCAAGCAGTATCAAAGCACAGGTAAAACAACCGTTGCCATAATCAATAGATCAGTGAGCAGGTATGACCTCTTAACTTGCATACTATGTGTCTGTGCTGTTGAAGTCACATGTACCTGTATGATTAAGGTTAATATCTAAATCATACTGGGTATTTGCTCAGCAGAGCTCCAGTTTGGATCTGGCCTGCAATGTTATTTGGCATTTCTCAGCACAGCTGAGAGTTGTGCACCAGTTACGCCCTTTCCTGGATCGGGAGGCCCTCCGAACAGTCACTCATGCCCTTGTCATCTCCCGTATAGACTACTGTAACACGCTCTACATGGGGCTACCCTTGAAGAGTATCCGGAAGCTTCAGCTGGTACAGAATGCGGCAGCGCGAGCAGTTATGAGTGCCAGGAGATCGGCACACGTAACACCTCTGGTTCGCGAGCTGCAGTGGTTACCAGTTTGCTTCCGGGTCCAATTCAAGGTGTTGGTGATTACCTTTAAAGCCCTATATGGCATAGGGCCAGGATACCTGAGGGACCGTCTCGTCCCAATAACGTCGGCCCGCCCCACCCGTGCATGCAGGGAGGGCATGCTCCGGACCCCCTCAACAAGAGAATTCCATCTAGCGGGGTCCAGGAGGCATGCCTTCTCTGCGATAGCGCCCGCTTTATGGAACATCTTGCCCCCGGAGGTGAGACTGGCCCCTTCACTCCTGGCCTTTTGGAAGGCCCTTAAGACCTGACTCTGCCACCAGGCCTGGGACAACAGAGGCGATAGTGCCTCCTGGGGTTGGCTGGCCCCGTAGCAATAGGATCTGTGCTACGATTCCCTACCCATCTTTGGATTTTATTTATTATATTGGTTGTATTTTAGATATTTTAAATTGTATAGTTTTTAAATTTTAATTGTTGTAACCTGCCCAGAGTCCCTTGCATGGGAGATGGGCAGGGAATAAATTGGAATAAATAAATAAATAAATTTTGAATGGTAAAAATACATCTCAGTGTTATGTTTCCATCTAACAAGAATTCTCCCTTTAAACCCTTTGATACAATGGAATACTTCTAATTTGCCCTAACCAAGTTGATAAAGACAAACTTTTTGAAAGAATCATAACTATCTATATTGGCATCTGTTCATCAGAGCTTGATACAAGGTTAATAAACATGAGAACAAGAGAATAGTCCTGCTAGGTCACTCATAGTACCATCTAGCCAGCATTCCATTCATATGATGGCCCACCAGATACATGTAGGAAGCTCACAAATAGGAGGTCAAGGCAAACCTCCTCTCCTACTGTTGCTCCCATGGTCTTACTATAGAAAGGTAGACTGCTCCTGTGCCTGGAAGCAGCACCCAAACAGAAAGGGTAATTTCATCGGCTTCATTAATTTCCTATTTTATTGTGTGTCGGAGTCAGAAGCACAAAAGTGGTTAAGAGACTTCCAGGTATGGTTTCCAGTTTGTCAATACACTGGACAAGTCACAAAAAAATCACAATAGTATAAGATTTTTTTAGCAAAGTTTTTTTTTCAGGCAATGTTCTATCACATAATCCAAAATCACATTGCTCCAGGGTTACATCAAAATTTAGCTTCTCTACAGAAACCTTTCAAATAATTGTTCTGTGCTCATGAGACAAGGTCGAGAATACACATTGATGTGTATATATCTGGATATAGCCTATTCATTCCACAAAATGAGATGGCAGAAACCCCAGTCAGACCTCACCTTTAGATATATAAAGTCATGAAGTGAAATATTGATATTAAATGTAGTAATAGATTTTAAGCTTCCATATATGTGTGTGTGTGTATGTGTATGTGTATGTGTATGTGTATGTGTATGTGTATGTGTATGTGTATGTGTATGTGTATGTGTATGTGTATGTGTATGTGTATGTGTATGTGTATGTGTATGTAGTTTTAGGCCTGAATTTAGTATATACGTTGGGTAACTACTTAGGACTGAGATTGTTTTCTGTTGCTGTCCAACAGCCTTCTCCAATCTGGTGACCCCTAAAGGTGTTTTCAGCTAAATTAACCCCCATTATCCTGTTGGCTGGAGTTGATGGAAGTTGTAGTCCAATGTGTCTGCAAAATGCTTGATACTGATATCAGTCTTGTTATTCAGGACTCCAGTTGTACACATCAAAGCAAAATAGAATCAACCTAAAAGGTAACATTTCACATTAGGGCAAATCAGAATGGAATATAATATTCCCTTCCTATAAGATACACATCAAACTTACTAATAAAGAGTCATGTTGGATCTTTTAAAACCTTATGTGATGTTGACTTTTAAACAATGTTCCAAGCATCCCAACCACAGCACATCTCATCCATAAATGTCAAACCTGTTTTGTTCAGTTTGCTTTTTATAATATTAGTTTAAGGGTTTTTAAAGGAAGTTTGCACCACAGACAATCAGGCATTAAATAAAATGAGTCAAGTTTTAAAAACCTGTGCTATATGTAAACATAGGAAGGCATTCTACATGTAGAATCAATAATGAATACATTCCTCAGTTGATGCTGAAGACTGCAGACAGAGGCCATTATTCAGAGAAATCCATGGATAGCTATGTGCTTTTAGTGGTAGTTTGAATATGCATAGGCTGACCATATTTCCCTGAGACGGAAATGGGACCCTAATGCGCGCACGTGTGTGTGCTGGCCCACCGGCGCATGCGCGCGCACGAGTGCTCCATCCCTTAAAAACGGGAGGAAATTGAGTTTTTTAAGGAAACAACGGTACGGTCCAGAAAAGGTAAAAAAACAGGACTGTCCCATTCAAAATGAGATGTATGGTCAGCCTAAATATGCATTTCTCTAGAAGCATTCATAACACTTCACAGTGAACTGCTTTTGACACTCAACAGCGCAGAGTTAAACTTGGAAAAGCAGCTGAGTTAGGATAACAATCTCTGCTTTTCACAGGCAAAGGCAAATGTCCACTGGCTTGGCCATAGGGAAACGCTTGAGCATGTGAAAAGCAACACTCTGGAAATACGTGGTATTTTAACACATGAATCAAATTTTTAAAATCCCCACCTTCTTTTGAATGAGCACCATTCAAGATTATTTGTTTTCCAATGACTCATACCAACAGCTAATACTAAATTGGCAGTGCAAATAATGGACCTTGGGAAAAGATTCAAGCGTTGCTAATAGTTATAAAGTACATTTTTACTGTGTCGTTCATTTTGGCAGACATCAGCATCCAAACTGCTGCTGACCATTCAGCCAGAGATTTCTTGTTTGTTTGTTTGTTTATTATTATTATTATTATTATTATTATTATTATATTGAACAACAACAAAAATGTTCTAGAAGATACAGTAACTGTAAAAAACAGCCAACCCAAATATGTCACCCCACCCCACCCCCAAGCTTGTGAAATAGCTCTCTGCAAAGATGGGGATTTTTTCATTTAAAATAATCCCTACACACACATAAAAAGTTAAGGTGTCCCAGATAAGAGTTTTAGTTTACTTTCAAAGTATAGTTACACCCATTATCCTTTTTCACTTTTAGTTTTCTTCTGAAGTAGCCCAGTCTTTCAAATTTAATTCTAGATTAATGGCATTTAAAATAGGGGAGGGGGAATAGTTCTCTGACAACCACATACATTTTCTTTAAGCTAGCCAAATCTAGTTTATAGTTCCTTGTCTAATATGTGACTCTGTTCTCAAGTCTTGATTACAAAATAAGCTACAAAAGTTCCAGGGATACAGTATAAGTATAGTTATAAACATAAGCTCTGTGATTATGGACATAATTTGTTTAAGCATGTTTGCTTAAGCTTTAGAATCAGATTGTCCTAACCTGTTGCTTGACAACTCATTCAGCTTCCTGTATTGCGGAAATATTTTTAGACGTTGATTCTTATGTGAGAACGTTGTCATATGAGGCTTGGAATCTCAACAGATAACTGTGACGAATTTGCAATATATTTTATAAATTGCCCAGAGCCTCCCTAGTTTAGTGGATTAAAGTGAAATCTCTTTGTCAGGTTAATCTTTCTGTGGTAACCTGCCATTGATGTTGGCTGAAAATATAGCCAAATTCCTTCAGGTTTTCTGCTATTACCGTTGTCTCAACACCTGTCAGTCAGTTGAGACAAGCTGAGTAGTGTCCAATCTACTGGTGAAAGCTTTATGAATATTTTCTTAGAGAAAAGACAATGCTGAGGCTTTTGAAAGGGACCATTACATATTCCATATTTGCCAAGATGGCACCCAGTATCTATGTGCTGTTTTCTATCTCTAGGCAAGGCAGTCCAGCAAGTGCATTGGTGAATTCTTTGATCAAAGTAATTGTCTGCTGACAGTAAGCAGCAGCATGTGAACCCAGCTTCTCTCTCCCAGTGGGGGATTAAGGGCAGGGAATTCACAGCTTTTCCTGGTGTCTTAAGGAAACGGCATCAACCAAACAGCTTCTGAGAGGGAATCAGCATGCCAGAGAAGTTTTCTATTGTCAATGTATTTTCTAAAATATTAGAAGAAATGTTTAAAAATAAACATTTTCCTTCTCTGAGGACAAAAGAGGCAATATTCATGCATAAATGATGTATGGAATGTTTAGTAATGAATAATAATTTGATTTGCAGTTGACAAGTACTGTATCTTGAGTATTTGCAAGGTTTGTAAGCTTGATGCCAAATTGTTTTAGAACTGAGTCCTATATGATAACAATTTATCAGGACAATCCTCCACATTCCATTATCCGATGCATTCTATCCTGCTATTAGTACTCATTCATGAACACAAACATGAATGGACACAAAATGTCTATGTGCTACATGATTTATACTTTTTTCCCTATTTGGTTCCTTCCCTTAGATGAAAAAGTACATTTTTATAATAATTTTATTGGACATACAATTCAAAAGATAAGAACTAATACAAACTAAAAAAAAAAAAAAGAAAAGAATAAAAAGAAAAAATAGAAAGTGCAGAAAAGAAATTTTAAAAAGGGAAAGAAAAAGAAAAATATATATAAAGAAATGACTTCCCCCTTCATAACAAGTATAAACAATTTTAGTAACTTATCACCTTCTCTTAAAATACAACAAAAGATTTTTTCTTCCCATATTTCATCTCTTATCTATAAACAAATCTTTAAAGCCTCGTCATTCAGTCCTGGACAGCAAAAGTCCATTAAGGGTTACCAGAGATAACAACCTATCTATTTTAACCTTGATCAAATAAACCAACTTTATATTCCTTCCCTTTACTTAGGCTACGATGGTGTTCCCCCAGCTCCCAGAGATCTAAACCCATCGGAGACCATTGTTTTGCAGTCTCCTCATGAGGACCAACTGTCTGGAGCACTTGTGGGCAGTCCCAGTCCTCTCCTTGTCTAGAGAGGAATCGCAAATATATGGTCCATTCACCAGCTCTTCATTCTGCCATGGTCATCGGCTTCGCTCTCAGAGGAGCTTTTTTCAGTTCACCATTTCTTCTCCAGAAGTCGAAAAGGTACATATTGTTGAGAACGTGTGTGTGCAAGTGTATTCACTTAGAAATATTCTTATTTGCTTTTGTTTTTAAAGGCAGTGCAGGATTATACCAATAACCTGCTTTGGAAACCAATGCAGAATTGTTTTGTAAAATACATTAATATAGCTTTCAGCCAGTGGAGAAATTTCTTCATCCTTGGTTAGCAAGATTAGGATTCATCTTGAATGAAAAAAGGCACACTTTCATTGGGCATTTATTCTAGCCTCAGTTACTGAGTAGAAAGAAGAATTTCAACATTCAATTTATCTTTGGACTCAGCTCAAGAATGATTATCTGATCCTACTGAAATCCTGATGAATATCAGGATTCCTGTTTGAGCAGGAATCAGTTTCAGTATCTGTACTTAATTCTGTAAGATATACAGTATGTGGAAATTATTGGATTGCAAATAAAATTTGAACTATTTACCTATTTTTTTTAAAAAAAAAAAAATTAAAACCATTTTGAAACAAACATATGTAAAATAAAAATGAACAGTCTACCACACATGGAGAAAAAAGGAAAATAAAATATAACACAATAAATAAAAACAAAAAAAGACAAACTATGTAATTACAAATATATTCCAAGTTCACCTGATTTTATAAGTCTTTGAAAGGGGAAACTAAACTTTCAACATTCACAAGTCTGTCCAATATTTTTTTTCCAAAGGGAGAGATAATGTGATGTTTTCTGAATATATAATTTTCTCAAAAATTGCTTGATCACACTTCTGTATAATGCAATGCTTTATATCTGGAGTTATTGGGTAACTTTTGAGCAATATGGTCAAAGTTTATAGAATTATTCCAATAACAGTTTACTTTCCATACCCTTTTTTATTTTCCCACCTATTTAATGATGATGATGAAATTTAAAGATGTTTCACTGATACTGTTCATTAATACCATTGTATGTATTTCTACTGCCTTTTTGTTATTTTAGCAGAATAAAAAAAAGAAAAATTAGAGCAAGAAAAAGGTAGCAATCTTGCATATGTTCACTCCACTGAACTCAGCAAGCTTTCTTCTGTGAGAGCACACACAAATTTAGGTGTTGTGTCTTACAGACGGAGAAGAAGTTAACATTTGCCTGTGAAAATCTGAAGAGCATATCTTCTGGATATCACAGATTTCATTTTAGTACTGTGCCAAACAGTATTCTGTAATTTTTTGACATTCCTAATCTTGATGGAAAATAAATAGTTTGTATTTTTTTAAAGAGAAGAGTATTTCAGTTCTCTCTTTTTATTCCAGTTAAACTTTTATGGGTTTAACTCCTGGAGATGGCTGGTCCCCTAAAATGGCCCTTTAGTTATACATGAGCGGTACCACAACTATCATCGTCATCTGGATTTTATACTATATTTATATTTATATTGTATTTGTATTTGATATGTAACTATGTTTATGGTCTTTTAATGTTTTTATCTTTATTGTAAACTGCCCAGAGTCCCCCTGGCAAAATTTAATAAATAAATAAATAAAATAAAAGATACTGATTTCTTGAACTTGTCTTAGTTACAAGGTATCTGAACCATATGTTGTGCAATGTTAAAGGTTCGTTATGGCAATTTCCTGGAATTGCATATAACTATCATTCTTTAGATCAACCAAGTCTTATTTCTCTAGTGTTCATTTTGTCTTTGGTGATAATAATTTAAAACAGAAAAACAGAAGATGATTAAATACCTTCCATACAGAAGATCCATGTTCAGAGAACAAGTGCTGGTGTAATTAAGGACAGATAAACAGCTACTTAGCCATTAAGAGGCAGTTCCTATGTTCCTATAATCTTGGATAGTTGACCTCTGCCTAATATCTGGAATAATTATTGACACTGAAAGGAGAAATTACTGTTCTGCTGTAGATGGATCTGACTCATTTTAAAACAGCTTACTTTTTCTATCTTCACTGTGATACCCATAATTCCTAAAGGGTGAGTATGCATATCTAGTATTTCAGAACCAACATGAGTTCCATCTTTTTGCACTGACGGCCACGTTTGTTCAAACATGCCACCTCACTTATGCTATTTTTGTCTTTCTTGTATACACAGAACCATGGACCCCACTATTATCTCATTATCTGTAATACTCAGATGTCACTCATACTTGGTATGCTAGCCCAAATGCCATTATCAGATATAAGCAATCTTACAGAAATAGGGGGAAATAGAATTAATTAATAGATCATTAATCCATTAATCTATTTTTCAGCAAACATTTCAAGATCAATCTGATTATCTACCACCTCTGCCAAATGCTGATATTTACAGATGTAGACATATTATCATGCCACATTTACACTGAAATTTCTACTGTGTCTGTTTAGGGTTATGCTGAGATAGATTGTAGTCACTGCATTGATAAACTGAAGAATTCTCTCAGAACTTTTGGCTCTGCTTACTTCAAACAATCCTGTTGACATTATATTGCACCTTGGATATGAAAAGTTAGTAGGTTCAATTTGAGCAGCCTTTCTTGCTTTGACCTGATTTGCCTTGTTGAAGAGATTTGCATGGCAGGAATTTCCTGGTTCTAATAAAAGAGAATATTTGTAGCTCAGGGTTGAACTGTGGAGTCATTGGTGCTTTCTGAGCTTGGTTGTTTGCTTGCAGACATTTCATTACCTGACTAATGCTAGTGAGCGTGGGGTTTGCTCCGTTTATATACAGTAGGTTGCCTTGCCAGTGTTGGTGGGGGTGTGATTTTCTCCTTGGTAGTTCCTTGATTAGGGTATTGTTTTCTGTTTGTTTGTTTGTTTGATTGATTGTTTGTCTGGTGTTAGTCCCTGCTTATCTGGGTGTAGGCTGCTGGAGAGGATGTGTTCTGGTCTTTTTGTTTCCTTCTTAGCTTCGTCTCTTTTCAATGGTGTGTAAATATGGTTTATTTCTATGCATCTATTGATGGCTGAGTTCTCTGAATGCCAAGCTTCCAGGGATTCCCTAGCACTTTTGGATTTAGCTTGGTCTAGACTAGGATGCTCACAGTTTCCCAGTTGAAACTATGGTTGAGTCTGTCCATGTGTTGTGAAATTAAGGGGTTTCATCGTGTCTTCTGACTACTAGTTGGTGTTCATGGATGCGCTCTGCTAGTCTTCTGCCTGTCTGCGCCAAGGACTCCACAGTTACCTAGTTCTGTTTGTCAAGGCAAAGAAGCAATGCAGTTTGGTTCAATTAAACTCTTCATATTGCCTTAAAACCTCTCTCTATGTGTCACTTGCCACAGCTGGAAAACGTTTCTGCATAGCCCCTTTAGGCTTCGATGAGGACATGCTGGAGAAGGAGGACAGGGGTGTTCTCACAAGTGCTTGCCAAAATTTGGAGTAAGGAGTGTTGAAAGAAGTGAGAGGCTCATCCTGCTGCAGGACATTCTCCAGCAATGTTCGCAAAGCTTGATCATATTGAGGAAGGTCCTTCCCAGTATGGACTAAGGATACCAAGTGGCTATACCAACTCTCCTGGGAGCCCCTGCCAAAAAAAACCCCCTGCACAGCAGAGGTAACAAATCTATACAACCCCAGAATACAAAATCAGTTCTCATTCTTCTGAGTCTAGTCCAGAAGTCAAGCTTTGCCAATGTGCCCTGTCTAGGATGCCACTGCTCTGAGGCCAGTATTGAGGCATTTCCCATTATGCCAGCTCCTGGCTGCCTCCTGCCCTGAATGTGAGGTTTGGTGCAAACAACAACAGGAGGAAACGTGGACTGAATGCAATGGAATGTGTTCAGTAATTCCATTAGATGAGTAGTGGAGATCAGTGGAAGACTCATTTTGCTTCCCATGTAGATTGTAGTGACAACTGGTAATATCAAGATGAAAACAGATCATTTATTTTAGCATCCTAACAAAAGATACCAGAGCCTAAGAAAAGAATGAACAAACAGAACAGATGGATTAACAAGTTCATCCTTTGTGGGCAAGTGCCACTGATAGTGAAGCTTAATTAGTCTTTACAAAATCAATGTTGCAAGAAATAATTGATAGATGATAATAATAATAATAATAATAATAATAATAATAATAACAACAACAACAACAACAACTAATAAGAACTGGCTTTGGCTTAATGCTAAAAAGCCATAATTTGCTGCCTATGACAGCTAAGTGAAAAGAAGGTATCTTCAGTAACCAAATTTGTCTTCCTACCTACCTCTTGTTTGCTTTCTTGGATGAAGTTCTGCTCTCATATTAATAACACTCATCAAATTGGTGAATGTGGAAATTATGCTATTTAATTATTACTTTATATTGCTAAACTTCTCCCAGTATTGTAGAAACTCAACAATCCTTTCACTAAATCTCTTTGAGTTTGCAATATGAAATATAAAGCCAGACATGTGGCTGGGATTAAGATTTTGCTATCACATAGATAGAAGATAGATAGCTAGATGTAGATGTAGATGTAGATGTAGATGTAGATGTAGATGTAGATGTAGATGTAGATGTAGATGTAGTTGTTATACTATTTTCTTTGTTCTTTCATTATTTTTCCCTCTTGGTTCTGTTTTATTAAATAAATAAAACATTTTTTAAAAAGCTTTCCTTACAATAGCTAAAAGTCAGTTGATGTATTTTTTTAATTTTTTTTTATCCTGCCTTTATTATTTTTATAAATAACTCAAGGCGGGGAACATACCTAATACTCCTTCCTCCTCCTGTTTTCCCCACAACAACAACCCTGTGAGGTGAGTTGGGGTGAGAGAGTGTGACTGGCCCAAGGTCACCCAGTAGGCTTTCGTGCCTAAGGCGGGACTAGAACATACAGACTCCTGGTTTCTAGCCCAGCACCTTAACCACTAGACCAAACTGGCTCTATCATTTTCCAAGAGAACAGTAAAAATGGAATATAAATTTTTAACACAATATATACTAAATGTTGGCTTCTGTCTTGCTTAGATCTGTATTTCAAATGCACAGTTGTGGAGATCACTCTAAATCTGGTCTGTATCAGAACAGTATGCAAAGTATTAGCCTATTTCACCAAAAGTCTATTGAAAGAAAACTTTGATGTTTTTATAGGTGAAATAATGTTCCTCAAAGTAACAGAGACATTAATTTTTTATTCTTGCCTAAAGGGACCTTAAGCCTTATTTAAATTTTTAAAAACCAGTTCTTCAAGAAACTTGAGATATCTTAGGATGACATAAGCAATTATAAAATGGTAACCCAAGACGTAGCTGGGCAAAGGTGAAAAGTTCTTATTTGAGGTTGCATTTGTTTACTTTCTGGCAATGCTGTACTTGTATCTACTTGTATTTTTTTATTTTAGAAGAAAACAAAATATAAGAAAAATACCAAGATACACTAAAACAGAGCTTTCCAAACTGTGTGTCGCGACACAAAAGTGTGTCGCCACACACAGTCTGGTGTGTTGCCACACAACCCGGAAGCGCTGATCATCATCAATGCTTCCAGGTTTTCCCGCGGCGACACACCAACGGCAGCACGCAAAAACCGAAAGCGGCAGCAGCGCTTCCGGGTTTTTGCGCGCTGCCACAACGGCAGCACTTCTGGGTTTTCCCGAGGCGACACACCAACGGCGGTTGGTGTGTCGCCGCAGGAAAACTTTGGAAAGCCCTGCACTAAAATAACAAAATTATATGAAATTATATAAATTTAAGAGGAGAAAAAAAGAAGAAAAAACACAGATAAACAAAAAAAAGCTACCTTATTTATTAAATTTATAGATAATCACTGGTTTATTAATAGATACCATATAAATTTATACAAATAATTTATCTTTAAAAATAGAGCTTAGAAAATAAAACAATATAAAAAAGAGAAGAGAGAAAAGAGGTGGGCATCAAAGCATGGGACTAAATGGGTGTGTGTGAGATTAGAATGGTGAAACTTCATTTTTACTCTTTCTCATTCAGTGGAAAAAAATTATGTAAAGGGCGTTAGGACTCTATCACCTCAATAGGTCTCCTAAAACCGAACCAAGTGAGACCAATTTTGGCAGGGGGCAGAAAGCTAGAAAAAGAAAGATTGAGCTAAAAATGGGATCAATCCAGTTTTGTCCTAGGAAGAGCCAGTTTGGTCTAGTGGTTAAGGCACCAGGCTAGAAACCAGGAGATTGAGAGTTCTAGTCCTGCCTGAGACATGAAAACCGGCTGGGTGACCTTAGGCCAGTCACTCTCTCTCAGCCCAACTCACCTCACAGGGTTGCTGTTGTGGGGAAAATAGGAGGAGGAAGGAGAACTAGGTATGTTCGCCACCTTGAGTTATTTATAAAAATAATAAAGGCGGGATAAAAATTAAATAAATAAATAAAAAATAAACTCCCCCCCATCTCCCAATGCATTCCTATGGGTGAGAAAATAGGGCAGCAGCTCAGAGATTGCGGACTCCCCCATTCTAAGCCCCACTCCTTCCTCTTCCTGTTCACATGCCCGTACCACAGCTATTTTTACGAGTTGGAAAGAATGCCAGAAGCCATGCTCTGCATGCTTTCTCTAATTCAGAGCTTTCCAAACTGTGTGTCGCAACACGTTAGTGTGTCGGCTGCAGTGTCTGGGTGTCGCGGCTACTGCTGCCTCCAAGCCCTGCCAGGATTCCACGCAGGTCCTAGTGCCTGCCTTGTGCCTGGCTGCCTCCAAAACTGCTGTGATTCCACACAGGTCCTAGTGCCTGCCTTGTGCCCTGCTCTAAGAGTGTGTCGCGAAATGATGCATGTTTAAAAAGTGTATAGTCGAAGGCTTTCATGGCTGGAATCCGATGGTTGTTGCGGGTTTTCCGGGCTGTGTGGCTGTGTTCTGGCAGTTTTGGTTCCTAACGTTTCACCAGTAGCTGTGGCTGGGATCTTCATAGGACAGAATGCCGCCTGACGGCCCTGTTTAAGATCACCTGATCCCTTCTGGGGAAGGCGAGTTCAGAAAGCCACCTACAGGGCCATGCTGAGTTTTCTGGACATCTGGAGGATAAAATCGCTCAGGTTCGTTCCAAGTTGGATGCCAAGCATGTAGCAGGGTCTGAGGAGATGCCTGGGGAGCGGACTTACCCGGTTATCTGGGAACGGTTTGATCCTGTTAGGCCTGAGGAAGTGGACAGGGTGCTCGGGTCTGTAAACGCCACCACTTGTCAATTAGTTTTTTTGGTGTTTTTTTAAATTTCTCACTCAGTGTTTTCTATCAATAATCTATAGAAGAACTGAGATAAAGATGTGTCCCCATGGCCACATTGCCTTTAATAAGCACTTCTGTGTTCATTGTGTTTGCACAATGACTTCTCTGATCCAGGGAATTTTGTTACAACTTGGTTTGTTACAAGAACTGGGTGGAAACCAGTAAAATTCACTCAGTATTGCAGATTGATCCCTCTTCTGGTCCAATAAATAAAAATCCTTTAAAAACCTCAGATATCTAACCCACAAAATACATTAAGAAGCTGCCTTATTCTGAGTCAGGCCACTGATCCATCAACTCCAATATTTTCAACACTCACTGGCAAGTATTCTCCAAATTTACAGCCAGAATCTATTTGAGTCCTGTCAAGGATGGCACCTGTGACTTTCTGCATGTGATACTGTATGCTCTCTCTGTCACTGACTTGCTGTCTTTTTTCTATGTCCTGTTGATTCTTTTGTGGACCTTAAGGTGAATTAAAGGCCAACGTAAAGATGAAGCAAATACATTCTGCTTTAGCATGTGGACCTCTGACATACTAAGCTAAGGAGTGGTGCAAGGACTATCCAAAGTCACCAACGGGGCTTCACAGGGGCATAGGGGGCAAACCACTGTGATCTTGATTGCAAAGCAACTTTGATCTTAAGAGCTACTGATGGCAAATCCTCCAAATTATAGCTACAGAATCAGGCATTCACTGCCAACTATAGAATATAAATTAAAATTAACTTTGATTTAGTACTTGGACTGGCTGCTGAGGTTTCCTGCAGGCGCCAACATATTCTTTCACACCTGCCTATTGTTTGGCTGAAAATTACCAGCTTTTACATGCACCAGAAAACTTGTTAATATCCATTGAACAGCCTTGGATTTACTCCATGACCTTTACTAATAATATTAGTCATTCTGCTATTCACAATATAGGCACTGTAATTTTTTTCAAAAGCTACTCATTACAACTGGTAATCAGTTGTTAAGTTTTAACTTTACAGGAACATTTTTTTTCAAATTAAATCCTAAGTAGTACATGTGCCAGTGACTAAGTTTTTAGTTATATAAAGTAGTGTTCCAGTGGCTTTGTCTGGCTAGGAAAATGTGTGAATAAATATAGAAGAATTTATCAGAAGAAATATTATATACCGTAACTGTGCATTCCTCTCTTGTAAAACAAGCTTTCTATATACTAAAGTCAGAGGCCTCTAACCAGAGCTTACTTTATCGTCCCCCAAAGTAATAGGACATGTGATCTTGGTACAGGGAGTCCTTGTTTAGTTATTGCCTCATTTAGCGACCATTCACAGGTACGACAGTGATGAAAATAACTTTGTGACCAATCCTTTCATTTACAACCTTCGCAGGTCTGTAAAGCAAAGGAAAGGTGAAGTAAGATTGTAAGGACAGTCGCAGTTTCACTTAGTGATCACTTTGCTTAACAACCAAGTTGCTGGTCCCAATTGTGGTCGCTAAACAAGGACTACATGTATTCATAGGAGGGAAGCCAAAGATTTCATGGCAGCAAAATTCCAAATTAAATCTGCTGGATTAAGCCTTTATGCTTTAATATCAAACATAGAAGTCAGAATCCATACAAATGAGTTTTTAGGCTGCACAAGATCTAAAGAAGATTAGAAAATATGTCAGGGGCAATTTATAATAAAGGACATATTTATGAAGCAAGAACACCCCCCTCCCCTCCCAAACACCCCAAAAGCCATTAAGTATGGCAAAAAGGACCATTAATAGGGGGAGCTTGAGCTGTAGCACAAGAAATATACATTCCTTTGATGACAGACAACTCTTGGTTGCTAGTTGCTTTGAGCATTTCCTAAAAATGGAAAGTTGGAAAAGTAGTGGAACAAATAAACATCTTACATAAAATAACATCTTACATACCCTACTCGACTTTACCGGAAGCACAGACTGTATTGATGTTCCCTCTTCCTTTAAGCGGCCCCTTCGCCGTCCCAGAATCATAGAGTAGCCTGCCAGAGTGGTTCCCTTGGGCAAAAACCAAGGAGGTTGGTGCCCCCTAGGAATGGACTACAAAACCTATCAACCCCTAGCAGCTCTGAAATGATGGGAGTTGGAGTCAACCCAGAGTCCTGTGAAGTAACAGTTTGGGGTTATAAAATGCTAACAGGTGGAACTTTCTGAACCATATTGTCATACCTAGAAAAGCTGCACCTATTGAGCTTTTGGCTTAGTGTAAGGCCAAACCCTGAAGTAGTTCTGACAAAATAGGTTTAAGCACCTCTTTTTAGTTATTTTTTACATTTAATGTATGGTGCAAACCCTGAAAATGGCTTAATTCAGTCACCTATGAAATAAAGGGAGAAACTTTTGCTCCTTTATAGTATCAACTGTTCATCTTATATCAGTGTTTTTCAACCTTGGCAACTTTAAGATGGGTGGACTTCAATAAAAAGACAGTTCATAAAAAGACAGAGAATGGCAAAACCAAATAGATTGAAACATTTTATTTTGTCTCGCTATTTGCTGCTTCTCTCCCAGAAATTTCTCTTCTTCTGGTCCTAAATTTCTACATACCCTACTCTTTTCATAGTCATCCTTTACCTGGCCTCCACCAGTAAAAAATAAAAGTAGATCAAGAATATTTCTGAAAGTGCTGCAGAATATAATGTCAATTGTATCACACTCTCTCAGCCCAATCTACCTCACAGGATTGTTGTTCTAGTGAAAAATTGAGGGAACACTATGTATGCTGCCTCGTGCTCCTGTAAAAAAGGAAGGATATAAATCTAACATACAATACCTCAACTACCTCCATACACAGAAGAATTAAAAAAAAAGGTCTTACCCTTTTGTTTTCTTCTAATATGAAGCAAGCCTGCATCAACTCTGCTTGTTAAAATGTACAAGCAGAGGGCTGCTGGAGGTAACAAATGGAAAGTTTTGTTTTCCTCTCCTGGGTGTCCCGTTTGCTCTTAAATAATGGACTTCTCACAACCTAATTCAGATATTCAGATTGGCTATTATCACATGAGTTTTTGCTTCCAAAATTATTCCAATAGAATTTTGTGGGGCGTATGTATGTATTTATGTATTCATATAATTTATCCAGGTGCCCATCTCACAACAGTGACTCTGGGCGGTATACAAAGATTAAAATAACAGTTACAAGCATTTATGCAGAGGAGTGCAACCTTAAGGTATGAATATTGAATTAGCAAGTCCTAAAATCTCATTGGTATAAAATAACCTCTCAGGTTTGAATAACTGAGTACAATTTATAATAAAAGACTGCAAATAAATTTACAAAATGCATTTATTAAAGTAGCAGACATAAAGCTAAGTATATAAGCTTCCTGTATCTAATTGAAGACTGAGGTTTTATTTGGTGTATATCGAAAGCAGGTTGTTCAGTTTCACTTTCAGCTCTACTCTTCTGATAACCCACTTCACAAATAACTTAGAATAGCAGTGCAATCCACTTAACTTTAATGTGATATAGAAATTCAAAAACAGTAACTATAAAAATAGTTCCTCTTTCCTATATGTTTACAAGAGAAATAGCATTCTTTAGAATGAAGATTTATAATAAATGTACCCAAAATACAGCAGCTTCTAAAAGCACAAATTGGAATAAATAAATAAATAAATTTTGAATGGTAAAAATACATCTCAGTGTTATGTTTCCATCTAACAAGAATTCTCCCTTTAAACCCTTTGATACAATGGAATACTTCTAATTTGCCCTAACCAAGTTGATAAAGACAAACTTTTTGAAAGAATCATAACTATCTATATTGGCATCTGTTCATCAGAGCTTGATACAAGGTTAATAAACATGAGAACAAGAGAATAGTCCTGCTAGGTCACTCATAGTACCATCTAGCCAGCATTCCATTCATATGATGGCCCACCAGATACATGTAGGAAGCTCACAAATAGGAGGTCAAGGCAAACCTCCTCTCCTACTGTTGCTCCCATGGTCTTACTATAGAAAGGTAGACTGCTCCTGTGCCTGGAAGCAGCACCCAAACAGAAAGGGTAATTTCATCGGCTTCATTAATTTCCTATTTTATTGTGTGTCGGAGTCAGAAGCACAAAAGTGGTTAAGAGACTTCCAGGTATGGTTTCCAGTTTGTCAATACACTGGACAAGTCACAAAAAAATCACAATAGTATAAGATTTTTTTAGCAAAGTTTTTTTTTCAGGCAATGTTCTATCACATAATCCAAAATCACATTGCTCCAGGGTTACATCAAAATTTAGCTTCTCTACAGAAACCTTTCAAATAATTGTTCTGTGCTCATGAGACAAGGTCGAGAATACACATTGATGTGTATATATCTGGATATAGCCTATTCATTCCACAAAATGAGATGGCAGAAACCCCAGTCAGACCTCACCTTTAGATATATAAAGTCATGAAGTGAAATATTGATATTAAATGTAGTAATAGATTTTAAGCTTCCATATATGTGTGTGTGTGTATGTGTATGTGTATGTGTATGTGTATGTGTATGTGTATGTGTATGTGTATGTGTATGTGTATGTGTATGTGTATGTGTATGTGTATGTGTATGTGTATGTAGTTTTAGGCCTGAATTTAGTATATACGTTGGGTAACTACTTAGGACTGAGATTGTTTTCTGTTGCTGTCCAACAGCCTTCTCCAATCTGGTGACCCCTAAAGGTGTTTTCAGCTAAATTAACCCCCATTATCCTGTTGGCTGGAGTTGATGGAAGTTGTAGTCCAATGTGTCTGCAAAATGCTTGATACTGATATCAGTCTTGTTATTCAGGACTCCAGTTGTACACATCAAAGCAAAATAGAATCAACCTAAAAGGTAACATTTCACATTAGGGCAAATCAGAATGGAATATAATATTCCCTTCCTATAAGATACACATCAAACTTACTAATAAAGAGTCATGTTGGATCTTTTAAAACCTTATGTGATGTTGACTTTTAAACAATGTTCCAAGCATCCCAACCACAGCACATCTCATCCATAAATGTCAAACCTGTTTTGTTCAGTTTGCTTTTTATAATATTAGTTTAAGGGTTTTTAAAGGAAGTTTGCACCACAGACAATCAGGCATTAAATAAAATGAGTCAAGTTTTAAAAACCTGTGCTATATGTAAACATAGGAAGGCATTCTACATGTAGAATCAATAATGAATACATTCCTCAGTTGATGCTGAAGACTGCAGACAGAGGCCATTATTCAGAGAAATCCATGGATAGCTATGTGCTTTTAGTGGTAGTTTGAATATGCATAGGCTGACCATATTTCCCTGAGACGGAAATGGGACCCTAATGCGCGCACGTGTGTGTGCTGGCCCACCGGCGCATGCGCGCGCACGAGTGCTCCATCCCTTAAAAACGGGAGGAAATTGAGTTTTTTAAGGAAACAACGGTACGGTCCAGAAAAGGTAAAAAAACAGGACTGTCCCATTCAAAATGAGATGTATGGTCAGCCTAAATATGCATTTCTCTAGAAGCATTCATAACACTTCACAGTGAACTGCTTTTGACACTCAACAGCGCAGAGTTAAACTTGGAAAAGCAGCTGAGTTAGGATAACAATCTCTGCTTTTCACAGGCAAAGGCAAATGTCCACTGGCTTGGCCATAGGGAAACGCTTGAGCATGTGAAAAGCAACACTCTGGAAATACGTGGTATTTTAACACATGAATCAAATTTTTAAAATCCCCACCTTCTTTTGAATGAGCACCATTCAAGATTATTTGTTTTCCAATGACTCATACCAACAGCTAATACTAAATTGGCAGTGCAAATAATGGACCTTGGGAAAAGATTCAAGCGTTGCTAATAGTTATAAAGTACATTTTTACTGTGTCGTTCATTTTGGCAGACATCAGCATCCAAACTGCTGCTGACCATTCAGCCAGAGATTTCTTGTTTGTTTGTTTGTTTATTATTATTATTATTATTATTATTATTATTATATTGAACAACAACAAAAATGTTCTAGAAGATACAGTAACTGTAAAAAACAGCCAACCCAAATATGTCACCCCACCCCACCCCCAAGCTTGTGAAATAGCTCTCTGCAAAGATGGGGATTTTTTCATTTAAAATAATCCCTACACACACATAAAAAGTTAAGGTGTCCCAGATAAGAGTTTTAGTTTACTTTCAAAGTATAGTTACACCCATTATCCTTTTTCACTTTTAGTTTTCTTCTGAAGTAGCCCAGTCTTTCAAATTTAATTCTAGATTAATGGCATTTAAAATAGGGGAGGGGGAATAGTTCTCTGACAACCACATACATTTTCTTTAAGCTAGCCAAATCTAGTTTATAGTTCCTTGTCTAATATGTGACTCTGTTCTCAAGTCTTGATTACAAAATAAGCTACAAAAGTTCCAGGGATACAGTATAAGTATAGTTATAAACATAAGCTCTGTGATTATGGACATAATTTGTTTAAGCATGTTTGCTTAAGCTTTAGAATCAGATTGTCCTAACCTGTTGCTTGACAACTCATTCAGCTTCCTGTATTGCGGAAATATTTTTAGACGTTGATTCTTATGTGAGAACGTTGTCATATGAGGCTTGGAATCTCAACAGATAACTGTGACGAATTTGCAATATATTTTATAAATTGCCCAGAGCCTCCCTAGTTTAGTGGATTAAAGTGAAATCTCTTTGTCAGGTTAATCTTTCTGTGGTAACCTGCCATTGATGTTGGCTGAAAATATAGCCAAATTCCTTCAGGTTTTCTGCTATTACCGTTGTCTCAACACCTGTCCTTCATAGTCAGTTGAGACAAGCTGAGTAGTGTCCAATCTACTGGTGAAAGCTTTATGAATATTTTCTTAGAGAAAAGACAATGCTGAGGCTTTTGAAAGGGACCATTACATATTCCATATTTGCCAAGATGGCACCCAGTATCTATGTGCTGTTTTCTATCTCTAGGCAAGGCAGTCCAGCAAGTGCATTGGTGAATTCTTTGATCAAAGTAATTGTCTGCTGACAGTAAGCAGCAGCATGTGAACCCAGCTTCTCTCTCCCAGTGGGGGATTAAGGGCAGGGAATTCACAGCTTTTCCTGGTGTCTTAAGGAAACGGCATCAACCAAACAGCTTCTGAGAGGGAATCAGCATGCCAGAGAAGTTTTCTATTGTCAATGTATTTTCTAAAATATTAGAAGAAATGTTTAAAAATAAACATTTTCCTTCTCTGAGGACAAAAGAGGCAATATTCATGCATAAATGATGTATGGAATGTTTAGTAATGAATAATAATTTGATTTGCAGTTGACAAGTACTGTATCTTGAGTATTTGCAAGGTTTGTAAGCTTGATGCCAAATTGTTTTAGAACTGAGTCCTATATGATAACAATTTATCAGGACAATCCTCCACATTCCATTATCCGATGCATTCTATCCTGCTATTAGTACTCATTCATGAACACAAACATGAATGGACACAAAATGTCTATGTGCTACATGATTTATACTTTTTTCCCTATTTGGTTCCTTCCCTTAGATGAAAAAGTACATTTTTATAATAATTTTATTGGACATACAATTCAAAAGATAAGAACTAATACAAACTAAAAAAAAAAAAAAGAAAAGAATAAAAAGAAAAAATAGAAAGTGCAGAAAAGAAATTTTAAAAAGGGAAAGAAAAAGAAAAATATATATAAAGAAATGACTTCCCCCTTCATAACAAGTATAAACAATTTTAGTAACTTATCACCTTCTCTTAAAATACAACAAAAGATTTTTTCTTCCCATATTTCATCTCTTATCTATAAACAAATCTTTAAAGCCTCGTCATTCAGTCCTGGACAGCAAAAGTCCATTAAGGGTTACCAGAGATAACAACCTATCTATTTTAACCTTGATCAAATAAACCAACTTTATATTCCTTCCCTTTACTTAGGCTACGATGGTGTTCCCCCAGCTCCCAGAGATCTAAACCCATCGGAGACCATTGTTTTGCAGTCTCCTCATGAGGACCAACTGTCTGGAGCACTTGTGGGCAGTCCCAGTCCTCTCCTTGTCTAGAGAGGAATCGCAAATATATGGTCCATTCACCAGCTCTTCATTCTGCCATGGTCATCGGCTTCGCTCTCAGAGGAGCTTTTTTCAGTTCACCATTTCTTCTCCAGAAGTCGAAAAGGTACATATTGTTGAGAACGTGTGTGTGCAAGTGTATTCACTTAGAAATATTCTTATTTGCTTTTGTTTTTAAAGGCAGTGCAGGATTATACCAATAACCTGCTTTGGAAACCAATGCAGAATTGTTTTGTAAAATACATTAATATAGCTTTCAGCCAGTGGAGAAATTTCTTCATCCTTGGTTAGCAAGATTAGGATTCATCTTGAATGAAAAAAGGCACACTTTCATTGGGCATTTATTCTAGCCTCAGTTACTGAGTAGAAAGAAGAATTTCAACATTCAATTTATCTTTGGACTCAGCTCAAGAATGATTATCTGATCCTACTGAAATCCTGATGAATATCAGGATTCCTGTTTGAGCAGGAATCAGTTTCAGTATCTGTACTTAATTCTGTAAGATATACAGTATGTGGAAATTATTGGATTGCAAATAAAATTTGAACTATTTACCTATTTTTTTTAAAAAAAAAAAAATTAAAACCATTTTGAAACAAACATATGTAAAATAAAAATGAACAGTCTACCACACATGGAGAAAAAAGGAAAATAAAATATAACACAATAAATAAAAACAAAAAAAGACAAACTATGTAATTACAAATATATTCCAAGTTCACCTGATTTTATAAGTCTTTGAAAGGGGAAACTAAACTTTCAACATTCACAAGTCTGTCCAATATTTTTTTTCCAAAGGGAGAGATAATGTGATGTTTTCTGAATATATAATTTTCTCAAAAATTGCTTGATCACACTTCTGTATAATGCAATGCTTTATATCTGGAGTTATTGGGTAACTTTTGAGCAATATGGTCAAAGTTTATAGAATTATTCCAATAACAGTTTACTTTCCATACCCTTTTTTATTTTCCCACCTATTTAATGATGATGATGAAATTTAAAGATGTTTCACTGATACTGTTCATTAATACCATTGTATGTATTTCTACTGCCTTTTTGTTATTTTAGCAGAATAAAAAAAAGAAAAATTAGAGCAAGAAAAAGGTAGCAATCTTGCATATGTTCACTCCACTGAACTCAGCAAGCTTTCTTCTGTGAGAGCACACACAAATTTAGGTGTTGTGTCTTACAGACGGAGAAGAAGTTAACATTTGCCTGTGAAAATCTGAAGAGCATATCTTCTGGATATCACAGATTTCATTTTAGTACTGTGCCAAACAGTATTCTGTAATTTTTTGACATTCCTAATCTTGATGGAAAATAAATAGTTTGTATTTTTTTAAAGAGAAGAGTATTTCAGTTCTCTCTTTTTATTCCAGTTAAACTTTTATGGGTTTAACTCCTGGAGATGGCTGGTCCCCTAAAATGGCCCTTTAGTTATACATGAGCGGTACCACAACTATCATCGTCATCTGGATTTTATACTATATTTATATTTATATTGTATTTGTATTTGATATGTAACTATGTTTATGGTCTTTTAATGTTTTTATCTTTATTGTAAACTGCCCAGAGTCCCCCTGGCAAAATTTAATAAATAAATAAATAAAATAAAAGATACTGATTTCTTGAACTTGTCTTAGTTACAAGGTATCTGAACCATATGTTGTGCAATGTTAAAGGTTCGTTATGGCAATTTCCTGGAATTGCATATAACTATCATTCTTTAGATCAACCAAGTCTTATTTCTCTAGTGTTCATTTTGTCTTTGGTGATAATAATTTAAAACAGAAAAACAGAAGATGATTAAATACCTTCCATACAGAAGATCCATGTTCAGAGAACAAGTGCTGGTGTAATTAAGGACAGATAAACAGCTACTTAGCCATTAAGAGGCAGTTCCTATGTTCCTATAATCTTGGATAGTTGACCTCTGCCTAATATCTGGAATAATTATTGACACTGAAAGGAGAAATTACTGTTCTGCTGTAGATGGATCTGACTCATTTTAAAACAGCTTACTTTTTCTATCTTCACTGTGATACCCATAATTCCTAAAGGGTGAGTATGCATATCTAGTATTTCAGAACCAACATGAGTTCCATCTTTTTGCACTGACGGCCACGTTTGTTCAAACATGCCACCTCACTTATGCTATTTTTGTCTTTCTTGTATACACAGAACCATGGACCCCACTATTATCTCATTATCTGTAATACTCAGATGTCACTCATACTTGGTATGCTAGCCCAAATGCCATTATCAGATATAAGCAATCTTACAGAAATAGGGGGAAATAGAATTAATTAATAGATCATTAATCCATTAATCTATTTTTCAGCAAACATTTCAAGATCAATCTGATTATCTACCACCTCTGCCAAATGCTGATATTTACAGATGTAGACATATTATCATGCCACATTTACACTGAAATTTCTACTGTGTCTGTTTAGGGTTATGCTGAGATAGATTGTAGTCACTGCATTGATAAACTGAAGAATTCTCTCAGAACTTTTGGCTCTGCTTACTTCAAACAATCCTGTTGACATTATATTGCACCTTGGATATGAAAAGTTAGTAGGTTCAATTTGAGCAGCCTTTCTTGCTTTGACCTGATTTGCCTTGTTGAAGAGATTTGCATGGCAGGAATTTCCTGGTTCTAATAAAAGAGAATATTTGTAGCTCAGGGTTGAACTGTGGAGTCATTGGTGCTTTCTGAGCTTGGTTGTTTGCTTGCAGACATTTCATTACCTGACTAATGCTAGTGAGCGTGGGGTTTGCTCCGTTTATATACAGTAGGTTGCCTTGCCAGTGTTGGTGGGGGTGTGATTTTCTCCTTGGTAGTTCCTTGATTAGGGTATTGTTTTCTGTTTGTTTGTTTGTTTGATTGATTGTTTGTCTGGTGTTAGTCCCTGCTTATCTGGGTGTAGGCTGCTGGAGAGGATGTGTTCTGGTCTTTTTGTTTCCTTCTTAGCTTCGTCTCTTTTCAATGGTGTGTAAATATGGTTTATTTCTATGCATCTATTGATGGCTGAGTTCTCTGAATGCCAAGCTTCCAGGGATTCCCTAGCACTTTTGGATTTAGCTTGGTCTAGACTAGGATGCTCACAGTTTCCCAGTTGAAACTATGGTTGAGTCTGTCCATGTGTTGTGAAATTAAGGGGTTTCATCGTGTCTTCTGACTACTAGTTGGTGTTCATGGATGCGCTCTGCTAGTCTTCTGCCTGTCTGCGCCAAGGACTCCACAGTTACCTAGTTCTGTTTGTCAAGGCAAAGAAGCAATGCAGTTTGGTTCAATTAAACTCTTCATATTGCCTTAAAACCTCTCTCTATGTGTCACTTGCCACAGCTGGAAAACGTTTCTGCATAGCCCCTTTAGGCTTCGATGAGGACATGCTGGAGAAGGAGGACAGGGGTGTTCTCACAAGTGCTTGCCAAAATTTGGAGTAAGGAGTGTTGAAAGAAGTGAGAGGCTCATCCTGCTGCAGGACATTCTCCAGCAATGTTCGCAAAGCTTGATCATATTGAGGAAGGTCCTTCCCAGTATGGACTAAGGATACCAAGTGGCTATACCAACTCTCCTGGGAGCCCCTGCCAAAAAAAACCCCCTGCACAGCAGAGGTAACAAATCTATACAACCCCAGAATACAAAATCAGTTCTCATTCTTCTGAGTCTAGTCCAGAAGTCAAGCTTTGCCAATGTGCCCTGTCTAGGATGCCACTGCTCTGAGGCCAGTATTGAGGCATTTCCCATTATGCCAGCTCCTGGCTGCCTCCTGCCCTGAATGTGAGGTTTGGTGCAAACAACAACAGGAGGAAACGTGGACTGAATGCAATGGAATGTGTTCAGTAATTCCATTAGATGAGTAGTGGAGATCAGTGGAAGACTCATTTTGCTTCCCATGTAGATTGTAGTGACAACTGGTAATATCAAGATGAAAACAGATCATTTATTTTAGCATCCTAACAAAAGATACCAGAGCCTAAGAAAAGAATGAACAAACAGAACAGATGGATTAACAAGTTCATCCTTTGTGGGCAAGTGCCACTGATAGTGAAGCTTAATTAGTCTTTACAAAATCAATGTTGCAAGAAATAATTGATAGATGATAATAATAATAATAATAATAATAATAATAATAATAACAACAACAACAACAACAACTAATAAGAACTGGCTTTGGCTTAATGCTAAAAAGCCATAATTTGCTGCCTATGACAGCTAAGTGAAAAGAAGGTATCTTCAGTAACCAAATTTGTCTTCCTACCTACCTCTTGTTTGCTTTCTTGGATGAAGTTCTGCTCTCATATTAATAACACTCATCAAATTGGTGAATGTGGAAATTATGCTATTTAATTATTACTTTATATTGCTAAACTTCTCCCAGTATTGTAGAAACTCAACAATCCTTTCACTAAATCTCTTTGAGTTTGCAATATGAAATATAAAGCCAGACATGTGGCTGGGATTAAGATTTTGCTATCACATAGATAGAAGATAGATAGCTAGATGTAGATGTAGATGTAGATGTAGATGTAGATGTAGATGTAGATGTAGATGTAGATGTAGATGTAGTTGTTATACTATTTTCTTTGTTCTTTCATTATTTTTCCCTCTTGGTTCTGTTTTATTAAATAAATAAAACATTTTTTAAAAAGCTTTCCTTACAATAGCTAAAAGTCAGTTGATGTATTTTTTTAATTTTTTTTTATCCTGCCTTTATTATTTTTATAAATAACTCAAGGCGGGGAACATACCTAATACTCCTTCCTCCTCCTGTTTTCCCCACAACAACAACCCTGTGAGGTGAGTTGGGGTGAGAGAGTGTGACTGGCCCAAGGTCACCCAGTAGGCTTTCGTGCCTAAGGCGGGACTAGAACATACAGACTCCTGGTTTCTAGCCCAGCACCTTAACCACTAGACCAAACTGGCTCTATCATTTTCCAAGAGAACAGTAAAAATGGAATATAAATTTTTAACACAATATATACTAAATGTTGGCTTCTGTCTTGCTTAGATCTGTATTTCAAATGCACAGTTGTGGAGATCACTCTAAATCTGGTCTGTATCAGAACAGTATGCAAAGTATTAGCCTATTTCACCAAAAGTCTATTGAAAGAAAACTTTGATGTTTTTATAGGTGAAATAATGTTCCTCAAAGTAACAGAGACATTAATTTTTTATTCTTGCCTAAAGGGACCTTAAGCCTTATTTAAATTTTTAAAAACCAGTTCTTCAAGAAACTTGAGATATCTTAGGATGACATAAGCAATTATAAAATGGTAACCCAAGACGTAGCTGGGCAAAGGTGAAAAGTTCTTATTTGAGGTTGCATTTGTTTACTTTCTGGCAATGCTGTACTTGTATCTACTTGTATTTTTTTATTTTAGAAGAAAACAAAATATAAGAAAAATACCAAGATACACTAAAACAGAGCTTTCCAAACTGTGTGTCGCGACACAAAAGTGTGTCGCCACACACAGTCTGGTGTGTTGCCACACAACCCGGAAGCGCTGATCATCATCAATGCTTCCAGGTTTTCCCGCGGCGACACACCAACGGCAGCACGCAAAAACCGAAAGCGGCAGCAGCGCTTCCGGGTTTTTGCGCGCTGCCACAACGGCAGCACTTCTGGGTTTTCCCGAGGCGACACACCAACGGCGGTTGGTGTGTCGCCGCAGGAAAACTTTGGAAAGCCCTGCACTAAAATAACAAAATTATATGAAATTATATAAATTTAAGAGGAGAAAAAAAGAAGAAAAAACACAGATAAACAAAAAAAAGCTACCTTATTTATTAAATTTATAGATAATCACTGGTTTATTAATAGATACCATATAAATTTATACAAATAATTTATCTTTAAAAATAGAGCTTAGAAAATAAAACAATATAAAAAAGAGAAGAGAGAAAAGAGGTGGGCATCAAAGCATGGGACTAAATGGGTGTGTGTGAGATTAGAATGGTGAAACTTCATTTTTACTCTTTCTCATTCAGTGGAAAAAAATTATGTAAAGGGCGTTAGGACTCTATCACCTCAATAGGTCTCCTAAAACCGAACCAAGTGAGACCAATTTTGGCAGGGGGCAGAAAGCTAGAAAAAGAAAGATTGAGCTAAAAATGGGATCAATCCAGTTTTGTCCTAGGAAGAGCCAGTTTGGTCTAGTGGTTAAGGCACCAGGCTAGAAACCAGGAGATTGAGAGTTCTAGTCCTGCCTGAGACATGAAAACCGGCTGGGTGACCTTAGGCCAGTCACTCTCTCTCAGCCCAACTCACCTCACAGGGTTGCTGTTGTGGGGAAAATAGGAGGAGGAAGGAGAACTAGGTATGTTCGCCACCTTGAGTTATTTATAAAAATAATAAAGGCGGGATAAAAATTAAATAAATAAATAAAAAATAAACTCCCCCCCATCTCCCAATGCATTCCTATGGGTGAGAAAATAGGGCAGCAGCTCAGAGATTGCGGACTCCCCCATTCTAAGCCCCACTCCTTCCTCTTCCTGTTCACATGCCCGTACCACAGCTATTTTTACGAGTTGGAAAGAATGCCAGAAGCCATGCTCTGCATGCTTTCTCTAATTCAGAGCTTTCCAAACTGTGTGTCGCAACACGTTAGTGTGTCGGCTGCAGTGTCTGGGTGTCGCGGCTACTGCTGCCTCCAAGCCCTGCCAGGATTCCACGCAGGTCCTAGTGCCTGCCTTGTGCCTGGCTGCCTCCAAAACTGCTGTGATTCCACACAGGTCCTAGTGCCTGCCTTGTGCCCTGCTCTAAGAGTGTGTCGCGAAATGATGCATGTTTAAAAAGTGTATAGTCGAAGGCTTTCATGGCTGGAATCCGATGGTTGTTGCGGGTTTTCCGGGCTGTGTGGCTGTGTTCTGGCAGTTTTGGTTCCTAACGTTTCACCAGTAGCTGTGGCTGGGATCTTCATAGGACAGAATGCCGCCTGACGGCCCTGTTTAAGATCACCTGATCCCTTCTGGGGAAGGCGAGTTCAGAAAGCCACCTACAGGGCCATGCTGAGTTTTCTGGACATCTGGAGGATAAAATCGCTCAGGTTCGTTCCAAGTTGGATGCCAAGCATGTAGCAGGGTCTGAGGAGATGCCTGGGGAGCGGACTTACCCGGTTATCTGGGAACGGTTTGATCCTGTTAGGCCTGAGGAAGTGGACAGGGTGCTCGGGTCTGTAAACGCCACCACTTGTCAATTAGTTTTTTTGGTGTTTTTTTAAATTTCTCACTCAGTGTTTTCTATCAATAATCTATAGAAGAACTGAGATAAAGATGTGTCCCCATGGCCACATTGCCTTTAATAAGCACTTCTGTGTTCATTGTGTTTGCACAATGACTTCTCTGATCCAGGGAATTTTGTTACAACTTGGTTTGTTACAAGAACTGGGTGGAAACCAGTAAAATTCACTCAGTATTGCAGATTGATCCCTCTTCTGGTCCAATAAATAAAAATCCTTTAAAAACCTCAGATATCTAACCCACAAAATACATTAAGAAGCTGCCTTATTCTGAGTCAGGCCACTGATCCATCAACTCCAATATTTTCAACACTCACTGGCAAGTATTCTCCAAATTTACAGCCAGAATCTATTTGAGTCCTGTCAAGGATGGCACCTGTGACTTTCTGCATGTGATACTGTATGCTCTCTCTGTCACTGACTTGCTGTCTTTTTTCTATGTCCTGTTGATTCTTTTGTGGACCTTAAGGTGAATTAAAGGCCAACGTAAAGATGAAGCAAATACATTCTGCTTTAGCATGTGGACCTCTGACATACTAAGCTAAGGAGTGGTGCAAGGACTATCCAAAGTCACCAACGGGGCTTCACAGGGGCATAGGGGGCAAACCACTGTGATCTTGATTGCAAAGCAACTTTGATCTTAAGAGCTACTGATGGCAAATCCTCCAAATTATAGCTACAGAATCAGGCATTCACTGCCAACTATAGAATATAAATTAAAATTAACTTTGATTTAGTACTTGGACTGGCTGCTGAGGTTTCCTGCAGGCGCCAACATATTCTTTCACACCTGCCTATTGTTTGGCTGAAAATTACCAGCTTTTACATGCACCAGAAAACTTGTTAATATCCATTGAACAGCCTTGGATTTACTCCATGACCTTTACTAATAATATTAGTCATTCTGCTATTCACAATATAGGCACTGTAATTTTTTTCAAAAGCTACTCATTACAACTGGTAATCAGTTGTTAAGTTTTAACTTTACAGGAACATTTTTTTTCAAATTAAATCCTAAGTAGTACATGTGCCAGTGACTAAGTTTTTAGTTATATAAAGTAGTGTTCCAGTGGCTTTGTCTGGCTAGGAAAATGTGTGAATAAATATAGAAGAATTTATCAGAAGAAATATTATATACCGTAACTGTGCATTCCTCTCTTGTAAAACAAGCTTTCTATATACTAAAGTCAGAGGCCTCTAACCAGAGCTTACTTTATCGTCCCCCAAAGTAATAGGACATGTGATCTTGGTACAGGGAGTCCTTGTTTAGTTATTGCCTCATTTAGCGACCATTCACAGGTACGACAGTGATGAAAATAACTTTGTGACCAATCCTTTCATTTACAACCTTCGCAGGTCTGTAAAGCAAAGGAAAGGTGAAGTAAGATTGTAAGGACAGTCGCAGTTTCACTTAGTGATCACTTTGCTTAACAACCAAGTTGCTGGTCCCAATTGTGGTCGCTAAACAAGGACTACATGTATTCATAGGAGGGAAGCCAAAGATTTCATGGCAGCAAAATTCCAAATTAAATCTGCTGGATTAAGCCTTTATGCTTTAATATCAAACATAGAAGTCAGAATCCATACAAATGAGTTTTTAGGCTGCACAAGATCTAAAGAAGATTAGAAAATATGTCAGGGGCAATTTATAATAAAGGACATATTTATGAAGCAAGAACACCCCCCTCCCCTCCCAAACACCCCAAAAGCCATTAAGTATGGCAAAAAGGACCATTAATAGGGGGAGCTTGAGCTGTAGCACAAGAAATATACATTCCTTTGATGACAGACAACTCTTGGTTGCTAGTTGCTTTGAGCATTTCCTAAAAATGGAAAGTTGGAAAAGTAGTGGAACAAATAAACATCTTACATAAAATAACATCTTACATACCCTACTCGACTTTACCGGAAGCACAGACTGTATTGATGTTCCCTCTTCCTTTAAGCGGCCCCTTCGCCGTCCCAGAATCATAGAGTAGCCTGCCAGAGTGGTTCCCTTGGGCAAAAACCAAGGAGGTTGGTGCCCCCTAGGAATGGACTACAAAACCTATCAACCCCTAGCAGCTCTGAAATGATGGGAGTTGGAGTCAACCCAGAGTCCTGTGAAGTAACAGTTTGGGGTTATAAAATGCTAACAGGTGGAACTTTCTGAACCATATTGTCATACCTAGAAAAGCTGCACCTATTGAGCTTTTGGCTTAGTGTAAGGCCAAACCCTGAAGTAGTTCTGACAAAATAGGTTTAAGCACCTCTTTTTAGTTATTTTTTACATTTAATGTATGGTGCAAACCCTGAAAATGGCTTAATTCAGTCACCTATGAAATAAAGGGAGAAACTTTTGCTCCTTTATAGTATCAACTGTTCATCTTATATCAGTGTTTTTCAACCTTGGCAACTTTAAGATGGGTGGACTTCAATAAAAAGACAGTTCATAAAAAGACAGAGAATGGCAAAACCAAATAGATTGAAACATTTTATTTTGTCTCGCTATTTGCTGCTTCTCTCCCAGAAATTTCTCTTCTTCTGGTCCTAAATTTCTACATACCCTACTCTTTTCATAGTCATCCTTTACCTGGCCTCCACCAGTAAAAAATAAAAGTAGATCAAGAATATTTCTGAAAGTGCTGCAGAATATAATGTCAATTGTATCACACTCTCTCAGCCCAATCTACCTCACAGGATTGTTGTTCTAGTGAAAAATTGAGGGAACACTATGTATGCTGCCTCGTGCTCCTGTAAAAAAGGAAGGATATAAATCTAACATACAATACCTCAACTACCTCCAT